>OU015493.1:196323495-196330995 GCA_907164885.2 Dolomedes plantarius
AATAATATAGGTGTACTTGTGTACACTGAAACTTCTCTATGGCGGCCAGTCATGATTGCTCCCCCCCCCCAAAAAAAAAGAAGACCGTTTGGTGGCCGTTTTGAAGGGTAGCCGTCGAAACGAGGTTTCATCAATACCACTTGCTCAATGAAGTTGATGGCCGAATGGCTTGGGAGCTGCCATTCGATACTAGAGTCTGTGGGTTCGAGTCTCGATCTAGGCATGGACATTTATAGCCGTTCGGAATTGCCTTTAAGCAGTAGGTCCCGGTCTAATTAGACCTCGTGTAGCAAAAATGGACCGTAGCACTCCAAACCAAACCAAACCAATCTATGAAGCTATTAATTGGTTAAGAACAAAATATTGCCGTTTAGAGGGGTTACCGTCGAATATGGGTGGTCGTCTACAGAAGTTTCACTGTATTTTCAATAAAACCTATCCTGTATGTGTTGCAAAGTAGTATCAAAAAATTTTCTCTAAAAAAATGCTTTCAATTCTTATTGTTAAGACATGAAAAAGGTATAATAGTCTTAAACTAGTTTTCGTCATTTAGATTAGAATTTAAAATCAACAAATTTCATAAAACATTTCAAATAGAACCTAAAAGAGTGCTTCAAACATGTTTGGCAACCACATGCATGAAATAAAAAGCAGACAGAAGCAACAAAATGTTCCCTTACAGGAAAGTTCCCCTTGAAATAATATGTATAAAAACAGCCACTCACTGTCACAGAGATAATGAATAACAAATATCCAGACAGATATGTGATTCCATCTTGTGATACGGCTTCGAGACGCGCATATTCGTCGGACGTACATACATTATATTAGCGTAACAACGTTGTTATCAGTCTAATTCTAAATGAGACGCATCTATCATTTCTGCTTTAAAAAAACAGTAAAAGCACGTTACTTAATTTGAGAAGTTGGATAATATATAGAATTAATGTAATTGAAAGCTTTTATTGCTTTATGCAAATAGTTTATTTGAATAAATTTCGATTCATAAATATTTAAGTGTTTCATTGTTATATCTTAATTGTTTTATTTCTGCGTATTGCATGCAGTAAAAAATGCTATTGAAATAAGGAGGTTTGATGGAATTCAACTGAAATTCAACGATATAACTTCGTTTAGATGCAGACTTTGTTGATAATACGCGAGTTGTAGTTGATAATACGCGAGGATAGCTTTGTATCCTGCATTGGCTAAAAGAAATTCAAACACGTCTGACGGATTAATGCGCTAAAATGTCTAAAAAATTAGTACTTAGTTAATTATGTATGAATATTTAAATAAATAATTAATGTTTTTCTCATTTTTTAAAATTTTATTGATTATGTGTTATTACATACCCTATAAAATAAACAAGGTGTTCCATTAAAAATTCAGGATTTACAAAGTGTTCTTATCGCAGGAAAAGTTTGGGAAACAGTGCTGTAAAAGATCAGTTTACAAAGGAATAAATAAATTTAAACAGCTCAAATTCATTTGTTCATGTATGTGTCTAAGGACTACGCCATCATGAAGTAACATTAATTTTTTTTAATGTTACTTCATGAAATTAAGATTAAGAAAAACTAATGTTTAATTAAATGAAATTATTTTTTTTCACTGCCTGTAAAATGCTTTATCTAATTTTTACGCAAAAGGTGCATTGTAAGTATTATTATCTAAACCTTGACAGCCGTAAGTTTTCGGATGAGAATCTTAAAGGTGAAATGATGGATCAATCTAAAAACCAAATGTAAGCGTATGAAAGCTGAATTTCGCGAGATCAGAGCTTTCTACTAACGCAATCATTAAGAGGCCATAAACTTCTGCAGATGACTCTTAGCTTTGTGTACACAAAGAGCAACAATCAACATCATCAGAACATATTGTACTCGGTCATCATTTTCTGTCCATAAAGAGTCGCTATTGACCGAGACAGCCATCAGAGCACCGTTTGTACAAGTGGACCCCGAAAATCAATTTTTATGAAGGCCGAAAAGTTATGACCACGTCAGATCCCAGCACTCAGTGGAGGATAACACACATTCGAGTGTCATTTATTACAAGGATAGATTATAGGCTCTCAAAAGGCTGGATTTTAATCTTTGAAAGCACTTTTTTTTTTAAAAACTTGCCATCAAAGTTTGTACCTTTAATGAAATTTTTAATTAATCTACATTATAAACATTATATTACACTAGCTGAAAACCCGCGCTTCGCTACGGAGTACATTCAAATTAAATACAACGGTAAATGTATGCAATTAATGCCAAAAAAAATAAATATATATATTTATAATAAATGAGACGATCAATATATACAATTGATGTAAAAAAATATTTATATATATATATTTATAAAAAAAACATAAGGAATATTTATTTTTTTGGGATAATATTCAATCGTCTGCTGCATTAGAAAGAAAAAATGTTTTTTTTTGTCTATTTAGTTGTTACGCACGTGACGATAAATTTATTAAAAGTACCAGAAAAAGAAATCACGTGATCGGCATTTAATAAATTAAATTCTAAAAATTAATCTTTAAAAATTCACCAAAAATCAGGAAATGGAGGTAAAAATTCGAAAAAAATTTCATTTTGAAGGAATTTTTCTGATCTTTCTCGTAATATAAATTTTATAACCCTCAATGTATTATTTTAAATGCAAACGTAAAAAAAGTTTAAAAACAGCTTAAAAATTTAATTTAAAAAAATCTAAGAAGAATTTTTGAAAAATCTTTCTTAGTGCACCCCTACACTATTAGAAGAATCGCCATGCAAAATTTCAGCCCTTTAGGAATAGCGGTTTGGTCTGTGCGTTGTATGTCAGTCAGTCAGTGAATGAATGAATGAGTCAGTTACGGAGCTGTTTTATATATATAGATATTACATAAGAAATATTTGTGAAATGAAAAAAAAAATGTAGAATGTTGTGTATATTTTTTAATGTTTTCTAGCTTAATAACGTATTAACTTAATTTACTTTCACTATTAAAGCATTCTGTTTAATGAAAAGCCTTTTTTTCTTTTGGCCTTTTTAAATACAGTCGAATCCCGTTATAACGAACTTAAAGTGACCAAAGGTTTTGTTCGCTTCATCCGGTGATTCGCTATATCCGAACCATTAAAGGAACAAGGAACCTTCAAACACGATTTTTTTTATTTTCAGTTTTTACCTCTATATACAAAATGAGAATAATTAATTTTCTTTTTTAATACATTAAAGATTTCTAGAATTTAAGATAAGGATTTTTTTTGGGCAGAATAGAGCCTGTTTTTCAAAATATTTTTCAAAAATGCTAACATTTTTCAAAATGCTCCACACGCATTCCACATCGATAAAAAACTTTAAAATGTTTATTATAAGTTTACCATATATGTATAAATATAATTGCGCATTTAATTTTTTTTGTATGAATCTAAAGTTTTAAATCATTTCTTTTATATTCTGCCTGTTATTATTTTAATATTTTTGCACGTTTTTAATTTATTTTATGGTCTTTAAATTTGAAAAATATTTGTGATTTTAAAGAATTATGAACAGTTTTGTGACGAACACTTCAATAAACAATCTTTAGAAATTTGGAAGAAATCAGGAGGAAACAAATGCGCATGGAACATTTTGAAAAATTCTAGGATTTTTTAAGAACATTTTGAAAAACAGTTCTTATGTTTACAAAATACTTATTTGCGAATGCTAAGTGTCCTCAATGTATTAGAAAATAATTTTAATTATTCCCCTTTTGCATGTAGAGTAAAATATTGAATATTTAAAAAAACAAGGTTAAAGGTCCCTTTTCCCCTTAAGAAAAATGCTAGAGTTCACAAAATATATAACTCATTAGTTGCAGTGTGTATTCAATAATGATGTATTAAAAAATGGTAAAATATATTAAAAATGATCATTAATGAATTATATTGACTAAAATCGATTAAATTAAATTGACACAATACTAATTAAATTACGTACAATAGGAAAATGGCGGGACCAAAATTTTCGTTCTTTATATCCGTGAGTTCGTTATATACCGGGTTCGCTATAACGGCGTTCGACTGTAGTTATGATAACTATCTAGTACAGGGATTGCTAATCTTTTTCCTACATCGACCCCTTTTAAAAGAATTATTTTCTTCATCGACCCCCCCTCACATTTTTCTCTATAATATACAGCATACAACATAACTATAATGCTAATAATTGCACACAAAACACTTAAAGATAACAATTTGACTAAGGTATGATTTTTTCACAAAAAATTGCTGCAAAAAATTAGTAATATGTACTTACCTAAATTTAGTAAAAATTCTATACATACTAGATATACATGTATATAAAATGTTAGCTGTCTCTGACCATTAGTTTTGAAGAAATAGTGCGCACAGGTATGAAAAAAGCAGTTTTTAGAAAAATGATTAAGTAGGCAACAAATTTTCGCGATGTGGATGGACGAAAGTTGTCTAGACAAGTATCCGGAAAGTTGAAAAAAAAAGTTATATACAGTCTATCTATTAGCTACAAAGTAAGTAAAATCAGTTTCCATATACGATTATGGGAAAAGGTCTTCAAAACCATGATCGTATAATGTAATTTACCTATTAAGTTATAGGGAACCAAATTTATAAACTATTTGGTAACTATACTAAATACCTACCAACTATTTCGCAGCTACACAAAATAATTTTTTTTTTATGATTCTTATTAAGCAAATATTTCATTAAATTTTCTGGAAATATATCGAAGCTGGAAAATGTAAAAGTAAAAGATCAAAAGTGCTCGGAAATTGCATTTCTTCAGTTTTATTTAGTTATCCTATTTCGAAAGTGACAGTATGATTACCTCTGGTTTTCAATAATAGCTTTATTATAAGAAGTAATGTAGAAAACATTCTCGTTCAAAAATTTTAAGCTCAACTTTAAGAGAAAATTTATGCCCATATATTCTTATATATTATTTTTGAATATACGTTAGTAAATTATGCCATTGTTGACCGCTAAAAAATTCATCTATTCTACATGAGAAAATTTCTAAATTATTCACTTATTCTTTGCTTCTGCAGGAGTAAAACAGCACAAAAGCTCTTCCCATAAGCAATAAAAACCTCACATTTCTGTAACTTTTAGATAATAATACATACTTATGCCTTAATAGAACAGTTGTGTATTTTAACGTATATTTTTAATGGGTAATTTTTTTTTTATTTCTTTATGATTGACAACTATGATTTTGTGTTAAATATTAATACACAAACGTTTATTTCATGCATTTTATCTGGCAGATTATACTTAATTATTAAATTATTTACCATCATATAATAACCTCAAGCATTCATACCTTTGAATTAACAATACGGGATTAAATTTAAATCGTGAATTCTTCCTATATAGAATATCGTTTCCATCAAAACAATTTTTTTTTAAATCGTAGCATCATAAACTCTTGATTATTCAAGTAAATATTAATCCATCAGTTTTGAATGCTTCTTTCATAACATTCACTGAGCCACATATATTTAGTAATTTAATTATTTACTTTTTTTGTTCCTTAAATGTATTTCAATTTATTTCGATCGAAACTCATTAGTTATTTTAATTATCAACGTAGTTCAAACCAGTTTCTATCTGGAAGGTTATTTGTACTAAACTTCAGATCATCAATTAAAGGAATTTAAAGCCCTGCAGATCAATTAAATTAATTTATTATCAAGTCAAATTAACTTCGTCTGTTCCACATTTATTTGCCGAACAGTTCGAATGTCTAGCATTCTTGAAAGCAGAGAGAAATCTGATGTGTTAATTTAATTCTTTTGCGTTACCTGATGAAAATTTAGTATTCATTATCGTATCAGAAATCAAGAGCCGGCTTTGTCGGGTATAATACATATATTTACTTTCTTTCTTCTATATTATTACATTTCTCAGCTAAATTCTCGGAATTGATGTCGCTTATTCTGTGCTTTATTTCTCGGCCAGGCATGCACAAAATCAATGAGCAGTTTTAATTAAATATGCAGATTTCATTTTTATTTTCGATCGCTTGAGTCCAGCTGATGGATATTTGAAAAAGAGCATAACAATTTTTAAGTTATTTAATTAACTACAGTGGCATTTATTTAGGTTGTTAATTATATTAGGATAAAATTAAATGAATTTTAAAAGTTTATACAAACACATTGTTTCTGGATAAATTTAAAAAAAAGCAGTATACGTTCATTTCTATTTTAGGAAACGCAATTAGCTAGCTAAATAAATAAATCTTTTTATTTGTAATTTGCCCATTTTAGCATGGTTTTATTAATGTCCATGGTGGGATATTTTAATTGTCTACACCACAAAAAACTTCATTTCAGGTTGCTAATTAATTATGCTGTTAATTTCATTTGAACACATTTGAGCCACATTAAGCAACACTTGAGCCAAAAATTCTACTGTTCATCAGAACTATGAAATATTTTCAGCAGCAATCAGAAAAATCCTATCAACTCGAAATAACAATGTACGACTACAATGTTTTATTTTTTTTCCCATTGGATTAACACTAATGACAAATGTATTAGGGATCGATCGAATGGCAACGACGAATCCTGCAGTTATTCTCTTCCATTTCCAGAACTACCGATGATTTCGCACTAAAATGGATGTCCCACTATTCAGAACTTGGGAACATATTAGTCTCGAGGGATTGGCGCTACCCTCATTGGCCATAACTGTCCGGCCTACACCCTAAATTGGAGCTTAAAGAACTTCCGGAAAAACAGCAACCAGATGGTCACAATTTATTAAAGGTATACTGGAGACTTGGAGCACTCGAGCAAGCGAAGAAAGAGCTCGGAATATGAAAGTCTTTGGTGCTTTTCGGTTAATTTAGAGTAACTTTTCAATAAGAACTAATTCATATAGGTATGTAGGTCAAGTACGTATGATGTACAGATTATGGCTTCTATTTTTGCCTTACTGGCTGCTCATTGGACATAAAAGCCTTTTATATGCACTAAATTTTTAAAAAAACCCATATATTTCATTTATAAATAGTGATTTATATACGGCTTGTCTTTATAAAATATAAACTGAATGCTCGTATAATATCGTCTTGTAAAAACTAATGCAATTATATCTACTTATACAGAAAATCAGACAGGAGAATTGGTTTTACATAATCTTTGCAGGTGAGATGGTCGGTCGTTTTCTTAATTGTCTTGTAGCTTTAGAAATCTGACAAAATCTCTCAGTCAGTCTCAGCCCATAAAAGAACAATTTGCTCAAAGCTGATTCAACTCTCACCTATTAGAAAGTATTATGGGTTTTCGTAACTACCCAGAATTAATATAAAAAAAGCAAAATATTTTCAAAATAGTCAATAATGCATTTGTGTTTACATATTTGTACGTATACTTTTGCATAAAAATGCACACACACACACATATATATATATATATATATATATATATATGGTTTGGTACAAGAAGTGCCTAAGTCAGTTTTCTCCAAGATGACTTTGTTTGCTTAACTC
>OU015493.1:196335995-196355995 GCA_907164885.2 Dolomedes plantarius
AGTCAATGTAGGGTTGAAAATACTATCTCTAAAAATTTTGATTGACTTAGAAAGGGCGGCAAATAGGAGACCGCCCCGGGCGGCAAAAGTTCTAGCTACGCCACTGCAATCGGAACATTAGACATGACTTCTGAAATATTTATAGAAACTATTTTCATTAATTATTAGCAAAATTACTACAGTGTCAGAATAAATTATTATGTTTAAACTGAATTTTTGGTCAAAACAAAAAATCACATCTTAAATGCTTGCCTTAAAATGCGAAATTAAAATAAAATCGGGACTATTTAAATCAGCTAAAACTTTCAGCATTTAAAATATACTGGTAAGAAAAATCTTATGTATATCCATACAGACTAAAACTAAAAGTCTATGCTCTGACGTCAAGAAGTAATCTTTGAAATTTCTTTCAAGGTGTGATTTACCTTGAGAAACTTTCAGTCTGTTTCATAATTTTTATTTTTATAAATTGTACCTACGTAGTGTACATTTACTCTATGCCAAAGTATGTAAAAATTTCTCAACATTCAAAACTTTATATCTTGCATCTATTTAAAGTAAATTTATAATAAGATTCTAATATTCCATGAAAACATCCAATATAAATCTGAGAATGCTCTGAGCTTGGGATTATAGTTTGAAATGAAAATTGTATATTTTTTTTAGCTTTAAAAGGGCAAAGAGGACTCAAAACATTACTTTAATAAACTTAAAATATCACTTTTCGGCTTTTCTCTGTACACAAAATATACTTCGCATCTTTTGTAAATAGGCTTGATTAGGAAATACTGCAAAGTTTTTTTTGCGAGCGAATGGATTTTGGCACAAGTAATTCGGAGTTCTCAAGAGATGCATGAACTGATCGGGAGGGAAACCTAGACGATTCATGACTTCATTTCCAGTTTTTGCAAATTCTGAAAGAAAAAAAAAAACCCCATTAAAGAAATCTCTAATTAAACAACGTCGTCGCAGAAAGTACGAGTGATTAATTAATTCTTTATTCTATTCATCTGCTTTCAAATGCAGCTTCCCGTTCTTGAGAGAAGAAAAAAAAGGTGAAAGCCACATACTGCTTCTGAGGATAGTCGAGCCATTAAATTCTTCATTTTTTATTGAGGCTTTTTTGATGCACAATATGCTATATATCAGCGCATTTTTCGATTTTTTTTTTTGCAATAAGTCTTTTCCAAAATTTTTAAATTCTTAATGATGTGAGTGTGGGCGCATGTGTGATTTTTACGGATTCTTTTTACCTTTGAAAATAGGAGCGTAAGATTTCTTTCTAGTTATTTAAAGATATATTTATTTTTTTATTTATTTTCTAGAAGATTTTTAGAAGTTTTCTTTTAAGAATCCAGCATTTTTTTTTAAATTTATGAATATAGGAACATACTTGCTTGCATATTTTTACTAAAACAAATGGAAGCTAAATTTTAAGCATTCGAAACTTAATTTATTTGAAATCTACAATTTATAGTTTGTAAACTGTACTACTAAATTTAGTTTGGCTCTTTGTCCAAACTGATTAAAAGGCAAAAAATTCTCCATTCGTTAATACTTTGAGGGCACCTGCTAAAAAAACCGCTAATTTGGTTGCATATTTTTAAACAACGAAATGACAACGTTTTGGAAACGACGCTTTTCAAAACAATAACGGACAACAACGTTTTGAAAAGTGCCTTATATGATGTGTTAGATGGTTAATTATTTAAATTATACCTTTTAAGAATTAGTTTAAGAATATTTCCTCAAAAATCAATAATAATGTAACTAACACACCTTCCTTGGTCACCAAAAATTTACACTGTGATTTCCAGACTGTAGAGAAGCGATCGGTCGTTTTGAAATAATTTGAATGAGCAAAATCTATTCGTATAATCAATAATTCAATCCTCAAAATTATAGTTATACTTCATTGACTTGAGATGTAATGAGCATGAATTCAAAATGGAGGACCAGATGAAATTTTTGGTTTTTTTTTTTTCGATTCTTCACTTGTACTCGAAATTTTTCCTTAGTTTTTTCTCGTCTGAAAGCCACATTATGTTGCTAACATCCTTTTGCTGGCAGAGAAAAAAGTTTAGCTATAAATAAAAGATTCTTTTCTTGGGCAACAAGGGTCAACAACACTTTTTGAGTGCCATCTATTTTTTTTTTTTGATTCAACGTAATTGTGAATAACAATCAATGAAGCAGAATAAAAAATGGCTAAATTTCCTAATTAGAGACGGTAAATGTCGTTAGCTTATTATGACGTGATATATGACCAAATAAAGCAGCCATTTACTTTCGTTTTTCGTTTTGTGTATGGCCGTTAATTGAGGTATGGTCAGTTGTTCACTACTGTGCATCGTTTTTATTGTGATGATTATGCAAATGGAGGATTTTTTATTATAATACGATTATAGATAACTTTTCCCATATAATTTATTTATACTGATCCTCCACGTTGGTAAGGGCTAGGCAGGGCCACCCAGAGGGGGGGGGACAGCTGGGGCACTTTGCCCCAGGCCCCCAAAGAAATTTTTTAAAAATTATTTATTAGATTTCCTCCAAAAGAAAATTCTGAAACTTGAACCGTACTTCAAATTTTAAAATAATCTCCTGAAAAAAAGGGGCCCCTCCAAAAAAAAAAAAAAAAAAAATTGATTAATCAGATTTCTCTTACTACAAAAGAGTCTTGGGAAAATAGTCTTGGGGCCCCCAACAGAAGTTTGCCCCAGGCCCCGTAAAGTCTCTGGGCGGCCCTGGGGCTAGGTACGCAGAAAATACTCCCCTCTCCTCTAAAAAAAAGGAATAAAATTGAAGAAATTATTTCGAGACCCTGAAAACATTTTTTTGACCCCTAAAACCCCCTCCCTGAAAAAATGAAAATAATGCACTGCACAGCATTACAGTTATAAACTGAAAGTTACAGTGTTAACAATGTACTTTATGAGTTATCGGGTAATCAGCTCACCAATTCAGGTATAGTGTCAGGAAAATACAGCAATGATAGAAACAGTGTTAAATCCTCTACCTATAGATTGATTTATTGCAACTTCATAGCAAAAAGACAGCGTCTGGAGTATTCAGAAGTAAAGAAGGTCACGTTTTGTTTGGGTGTTTTGTTTCTTAAAGCAATTCTTCTGTAATTTCGTGCATATTAATTAGCTTTTGAATGAGCTTCCTCTACTTTCTTCGCACGTGTCGTTACACGTAGTCAATAGAATTAATTGTCACGTGTTCAGGAAAAAAGGCAGCAAGAGATTTTGTAACCTATCCGAACACCTTGAACTAGAGTCTAATCGGTGCGTTCCAGAAGTCGAAATTTAATTTTATCGCCCGTTTCTGCAATTTGGCTGATCGTGGTATCATAAACGACCGTTGATTTAGATGGGAAAGCTAAACATTATTTCATGCCTGTTGGTAAAATTACGCAATCATTGAAACTTTATTTTGAAACAATGGTAAATGTTTACTTCTGATTAAAAAATACACACACATATCTCCAAAGTACCAGTTATACTTGAACCTAGGTATCACCATTGTTATGGACCCCTAAGCAAGGTGTAACTGACACAGGGGGGTAGGAATTCCAACAGAGGAACTTCTCTAAATTTTTATTGGTGACTGACTGGTAAACTTCGGAAACTATAGATAAAAACCTACATCATGGTTCAACGCAGTATTTTTTTTATAAACTAACTCAATTATTAAAACATAAAAGTACTTTATAATGAAAATATTCTTAATATTTAATATCATCCTCAGCAATTTATTTTAACATCACCCTTCGGCATGTTCACATAGGATGCGTTAGCATCAGCATTACTCGTATTGAAATAAATTTAACCAATTACAAACCTACAAACGATTAGCTACAAAATTGTTAAGGCCTGTGATTGGTTTAAAAGATGTCGATACGAGTACAGCTGACGCTGACGGATTTTATGCGAACGGGTCCTTAAACAAACAGTGCAAAAGTTAGAACTATACAAATACACATGCCTTAATATATATTTTAATAAGAAAGATTGTTAACGCGGACGGTCGTGAAAACAAAATCCGTCACCGTATCTTCAGATGAGAAATTTCTCTAGGTATTTCAAATGTTCCACTATTTTCCAGTACGCGATTAAAACAGAAAATTTTCGAGACATTTTTTTGTTTGATAGAAACGCATTTAAACCCACGTGTCATATTATTCAACGGAGAAGAAAAATATTCCATTTCTAATCCCACTCACGGCATTTCAAAATCTGGGAAATTTAGTGAAAAAATTTCCCATTATATCACTGCTTGCATATTCAAATGAATAAATATAATACATTAGCATACATAAAAATCCCTAGGCATAAAAATCATAACTGAAAGTTGTTTTGACTTTTTTTTTTTTTTTCCTTCCAATTTTCATCGGGCAATCTCCGATTTCGTAATGTTCCTATCAATAAATTCTATTCGCTGGAGCTTATACTTAAAATGTGCAATTCAATCCTAAAGAGCAGAAGTGGTGCGCGCTGAAGAAAATTCAGGACCTAAGAATATGCAAATATTTAAGGTAAATGCCTAGGAAGTCGAAAGGGGGGAAGGAAGTTGAGAGTAATATCAGATGTTTGCGACTTACTGACAGAAATGTAAATTTCGACATCGAAGAAATAGAATATAAAACAGGCATGAAAAATAAAAAAAACATCTGCAGTGAAATCAGAGCGTTGTTACTGTCACCTGGTCTCTCCCGTTAAAAATACATTTCGCATATGTTTATGAGGTATGTTTATAAAATAAAATCGCGATTGCTTTTCCCGGGATTTGACATGTTTGTTGCTCAGTCACTTTTGTCGTTTTCATTTTGCAAGGTAAGGAAAGAGAAATGAGGATGTAATTTCTCAAGAAGAAACTATCTGTTCTTTACCACTCTGCCTTTGATGATGAACATCTTTTAGCTAGTTTTTGACGTATTTGCACCTCTAAAAGCTTTTGTCTTTATAGGGAACTTGGAGAGATGTTTTTTTCCAGACAAGAATTTTATTTGTAATTTAAATGTAAGGATTTTTCCTTCGAAATTTATTTATATATATATATATATATATATATTATGTCTATATATATATAAAAGAGCATGTCTGTTTGTTTGTCCGCTATAGAATCATAGACTGTTTCACCCACCGGGACCAAATTCGGCACAGTTAATGTTTTGGACCCGAGAAACTTAAATCAGGAAAAACAAAATTTGGGGCTCAATTAGTTTTTTTTAATTAATTTTTCAATTTTTTTTGTGCCCGATAGAGGTGCGTCTACCCCCTGTGGATTCCCCTCGACCAGCTGCGTGGTTTGAGGATGACGGAGGGGGGGGGGTTCAAATTCCAATGCGCGGGAGAAAGAGGGTTGGGAATGACCTTAAAATCAGACGAAGGTCCGCAGACTTAAAGTTTCTTTCTTTCTTATTGTTTTTATATCATTTCAGTAGAAACGTGCTAAGCGCATTCTGTCTGGCCAGATGGACATGAAGAGCGGGAGTGCAGCCCAGTATTTTTTTGATGGAATGCATGAAATATTTTATATCTATATATCTACCCGGGCAACGCCGGGCAATAATGCTAGTATATATATATATATATATATATATATATATATATATATATATATATATATATATATATATATATATATATATATATATATATATATATATATATATATATATATATATATATATATATATATATGGTTAATTGCTGCTTTAGCGCATGGCTACAAATGCTATTTGTTGTTTGTTATTTGTCATGTTATATATGAAGGCCTTATCTGAACAGTGGTCCAACTCTGCCTTTAAAAAAAATGGAGTCAGCCTCACTTTTATGTTCATACAAGTCATTTCTATCTTATTCTTAAACGGACACACCTTCAGCTTATTTCTGCTGCCAACAGAGGGCATTACAAATCAGACTTCAGCGGTCATTTCTCAGCACTCATTAGACTTTAAATATAAATATATCAGACGAATATATATATATATATATATATATATATATATATATATATATATATATATATATATATATATATATATATATATATATGCTTACTGTTTGTAAATATATATTTTTGAATTTCTTCAGATCAGTGACATGAGCAACTATAACATAAATAGTTGTTTTGTCATACAGGGAATACCATACTGTTATTATCGAAAAGTTTGTCTCAAATAATCTACTCGTGATAGAAATATTCAACTTTTGTCCTGTTCCCCCTACCCTTAAAAAAAAAATCTGGGAAAAGTTATTAAAAGTATAAAAGTTTAACAAACATACATTTCAAACAGTCTACGATAACTTGTCGAATTATTTCAATAATATTATCATACGGCCCGTACAAAATAAGTCATAGCTGCGAATATTTTCCAAATGATTTGCCGTGCTGGGAATCGCCAGGAAATCTTATCTTACGTAGGAGGGGGGGCAATACGTCAAAGTACTTCCTGAAGTTTCTTATGATGACTTAATGCCATTTATTGAACATTGGTGATGAATGGGCTTTTTAACGTTAATGAATACATTTCACAATGCAGAGGAGCCTATTCCAGTTGCAGGGCTACACGTAACGAATGGAAATATGACGAACAAGTACGGCGGATATGTCGATGTTCGCATCGCAAGAGGAATCTTATATTCTATTCATTTGGGATCGGGGAATTTCGACAGAATACAAAGGAGAGGAAACGGCAGAGTGGGTGCTTCAAAAGATACCGTATTAAGTATTTTAACTATAAATAGAAGTACTCTTGCAACGTGCACGTGTTTTTTTCTGGGATACGACCAACGTGTGAAAACGTACTAAGGGTCATTTTTGCTAAAATAAGAAGCACAAAAAAAAAAAAAAAACTGCGTTTGAAATAATAGACGTAGAGCTGCTCTTGGGAGCTGGTACCTGTGTTCAGAAAGAGACAAAGGAGTTAATAAATATACGATCACATATGATACGATGCATCTTATGATTGCAATTTGATATTTTAGAAGTAAATATTGGAGCAATGTTGATGGGCCAAAGCTATAAATGACTTAGGGTATGAAATATAACGTATCAAGGATGTATAAGTGATGAATATTGCATGATACGATAAATATTACATGTTTCAAATTTATAACATGAGGCAAAATTGTGCAAAGTTAAGAATAAATAATATCAACTAATTTGTAGTAATTAGTTAGCGTTTATTAGTTATTATCATGCGGTTTGTACTAAATTATATGATATAATATTAGATAATTAATACAATCATCATGATTAATATTAATTAACTGATACCACGATATGCTGATTATATGAGTGGATTTCATCTTCGTATAAAAGAGTTCTTAGGAATGGATTTGAAAAAAAAAATGCTTTGATTTAAAACTATTATAAAACGTTTTCTGTTTGCCTTTTTTACAGTGTACCTATAAAATACGATCATTACTTTTAAACTTAGATAAATCTAACGTAATTTTTTTCGAATCTCTAACATTTTGGATTGCATAAATTATTTTTATAATGAAAATTTTAATAAAAGTTTATTTTTATAGTTTAAAGTAAAACTCATATTAATAACTATTAAGTAATGGAGTATACACCTGTAGATATACAAAATCAGCGAAAAGTAGTGGTAATTTAAAAATATTTATTTAACATATTTTTAAATAATTTTTCTATCTAATATATATATATATATATATACATACATACACACACACACACACACACATATATATATATATACAGTGCTCGATTTCTAGAAATAGAGGTGCCGTAACTGAAACCTTCCGGGGTGTGTGTGGTGTATTCCAATATATATATATATATATATATATATATATATATATATATATATAAAATAGGCCAGGCCCACTCACTAACAACAGAGTAATATGTAATTAAACAAATGTTTTAAACTATCTTAATTTTTTTTCTTAAAGAGAGGTACCGGAACGCCGTTCCGGTTCGTTCTGCCTCAAATCGACCCATATATATATATATATATATATATACACTAAGCTTGATTTAAAAATA
This sequence comes from Dolomedes plantarius, assembly GCA_907164885.2. Lineage (NCBI taxonomy): Eukaryota > Metazoa > Arthropoda > Arachnida > Araneae > Dolomedidae > Dolomedes > Dolomedes plantarius. Next base: position 196,344,024 of record OU015493.1, read on the forward strand.
AACCAGAATAAACATTTGACATCAGAATTCGGAAAAATATAATATAAGACCAAATCTGATAGTTATCATACCTCCATGAATTAGTATGAAGTTGTTTTCCAATTATGAAAATGCTTGTTCGAGCTAGTTTATGCTGGCTATAGGACAATTACCATATTCCCACGACTTTATAAATATTCGATCTTCGTTCCAATCTCTAACTTTCATTAGAGTAGAAATATGTTTTATTTTTAAATAACTAGAACTCTATATAAGGAAGTTTTCACATTCCAGAAGAAACTTTTATTTCCACGTACTCCAGTGATTTTTCAAACAATTGGACGCATGTATAAACAGGAATTAAACGTACGAAAAGCAAATATTCCAGTTCCGAAACCGGCATTACAAAATGCTCGCCATATATCTCTCAGGTACGTATTCCTGCATATATTTAGTGAATCATAAAACAGACGTAAAGCAGCCATGAAAGCATTCCCGCAGATAACTTTCTGGCGCGCCTCGCTCCAAAATAAAATTTATCAGCCCGAAAACTCTTGCACACTCTTGATTGCATGCATATCAATAGCGTTAACGAATTCCGCCCCGGTTGGCAGTCAATAAATGGGTGCAAAGTACCTTAGAGTTACACTACTGTAAAGATAAGGAGGCCCAATATCAATTTGTCACCTAGAGGAAGTGAGAGCTATAAAAAAGATAACGAATGCCCCGTTTCTTATCTTTTAAATATTTCTGTAACTAAATACACACATAACTGGGAGGTCTATTTTGTGATCTCGGTAAATAAAACGTGCACTCCTGTTTTTCTCCGAAAAGCCTTTATTTTTATCGCTTTTTATGGCACTTCTTATTTTTGTTTCTGTGTACACATGACTCAATGTGGGGCTTTTTGGAAACGCAGAAAATGGTATCACGGAAGAAATGAAGATTCGTGTCAGTTATAGTTTGGCTCTATTTTAGGCATTGTACTTTGTGTCTTTAAATACTCCGGGATTGAGAAAAGAGCATCAGAATCGAGCAAATCGCTACCGATCCTATTACACGTTAAATTTGCAGCCATGTATATATGGAAAATCCGCCCATCTGCAGTTATTTGTTATGTTTACATTCGTACAATATTCTTTCAATTTTGGAATTTTCCTGATATTAAGATATTCGTTCTGTTTTATTGATTGTTTGAAATAGATATTTTATATATTATATAAAATATTTAATTATTATACTCTTTATAAATGTTGAGCTATTTGGAGAAAATTATAAGATCATAGATAGATAGATAGATAGATAGATAGATAGAGAGAGAGAGAGAGAGAGAGAGAGAAAGAGATACAGTGAAACTTCTCTATGGTGGCCAGCAATGATTCCGAAGAAAGTGGCCGTTTTGAGAGGTGGCTGTCGGAAAGGGGTTTCTTCTATAACTTTGATTCTATAAAGTCTTTAATCGGTTCTGAACAAAATGTCCGTTTAGAGGGGTGGCCGGTTACAAAAGTTTTACTGTGTTTATATATATATATATATGTGCGTGCGTGTATGTATATGTGTGTGTGTAGTGTGTGTGTATAGTGTGATCTAAAATATGATATAAGTATCAGGCTTATCTTTTGTATCAGTCTTTAAGTCATCTTTTGTATCAGTCTTTGTATCAGTCAGTAATCCTTGTACTTCATTATTATCTGTTGTTGCTACAAACGAATAATCTAAAAGACTTTTCGTTTATCTGTTTCAATAGTGACTTCCTTTGATTACATATTTTTGAATTATTTATTGTTATATTTCAAACTGTAATTTCAATGCTGAAATTTGTTTTATCTCTAACATAGAATGTTTTATTTCGTCTACACATTTTAATGCATAGCATTATTCTGGATCCAATTTTAATCATACATACATTTGCATACGTATGCATAATGTTAGTGTATTTGATGAATTATGTAATTGTCATTTTTTTAAATCATCGTAAGTATATGATCAGAAAAGTACTGATAATGTTCGCATATGTAATTCTGTAAAGAGTATGCAAAAGTGCTGATGTCCTCAAAATATTTTAAGTTAACGAACTATCTAAAGTGATACGCATATTAGATATGCAATAATAATATATAGTTTTCATTGAAAACGTTTATATCAAGGCTGAGAGAGAATGTAATCGCAAGATAATTTCATCTTTATGTAGAACCCGGTGTTTTTCTTTTCTTATCCGTTTTATGCCCGGTGTTAAAGGACCTTTATTAAAATTTTTTCTTCGTGCAAGAGTTGATAGTTAAAGAGTTAAAAGGTATGAGTTAAAAGAGTTAAAAGGTTTGAGTTAAAATTACACATGAAAAATATTTTCCTTTGTGGCCATTTTAACAGACAATTACTCAATTGAATTTTGTTGCCGAATTACTCAACTTTCCATCATCGGGAAGGAAATTAAAATAAGAAGAAAAAAAACTTTAGCACACGGTTTGGACCTTCCGGGAATAAACAATCTCATATTCTAAACTTCCTAAAGCCTTCGACTGACCCTCACCGCTCTCAAATGACGCTAATAAATCGCTCGAGGCCTTGTAACTCTGCAGATGTAAATCGTAAAATTGTTCTATAAACATTCCCAGGGATCATAAAAATCTCCAGCTTTAACTCCAGCGGTGACTAACACAGCACTGGCAGTCCCAGGCTCCAACAATTTACTAATGCTCCAAAAACCAGTTTTCTTTTTCGTCTTCCTTTTCTTTCAATTCCATCCATTAAGATTTCTTTTATTGCAGCACTACCAACAAGAGTTCGTTGATTTTTTTCCCTCAGCAGATTCTGGATGTGTGTGTACTGGCCGAGGCGGAATCGGAAACCTTCGGAGTGACATGTTTATGCAATAACATCGGAAACGTTTGCAAAAGAGTATGTAGCAGGTCAGACCAACTCGGTGTCCCCGCAAAGAAAATGATCACCAGGTTCTTGTAGAGCTAGTGGGTTGCATGTTGGTCAGGAGGATTTACGAGTCAGGGAAATACCTAGATGAGAACGTGAGGACAGGACAAATTGTTAGCTTCGGGAATAAAGAAGAATGATAGCGTACATATCTCGAAAAAAAAAAACAAGAAGATAGAAAGGTACCGCTGCTAAAACTTGTCGAGATATAAGAAGTCTCAAGAAAAGGATGACATAAACGTTTGTATAACCTTCTTATCCAAGGATTTTTCTTACATAACAGTTATGAATTATTTATTAAGCTATCACGGTGTAAATACAGTGGAATCTCGATCGATCGTTTTCGGATCCATCGTTTTTCCGTTTGTGTCGTTCATTTTAACCAGTCCCAACAATCATATTGCTTTGTAATGTTTTCGCATCTATCGTTTTCCCGCCTTTATCGTTCATTTCAATAGGTCCCTTGGAAAACGATAGATCGAGATTCCACTGTATATCTGCTTCATAATTTTAATAAGTGTTTGCCTTTTGAAAGAAAGTTTGATAAAAATTAGATTATATTTTTTGAGAAAGCGTTTTGACTCTTGTTAGAATAAAAGAAATACAATACTAAAAACGACTATTTTAAAGATCAAAGGGGTCTTACTGATTTTCTAATCTCTTATATATATTAATTCATTTCTTATACTCTGTGATTTAAGAATACATTAAACTTTTTCCTCAGAAAGCACGATATTAAAAACATCTTAAATTTTAATCCAAATGAAATAGGACTTATTAATTAAATAAAAAAAATACTAATTCCATTAAAATTTCAAAACTATATTTTTATTGTATGCTGTAATGTCACAAAACTTTAAAAGTCTTTAAAGGAAAAATAGTAACTATTCTGTAGAAATAATTTATTTTAAATTCCTCCCTCCTCTTAAGAGCATTTCAAAGTTTTAAGGATTTTTTTAGTTTGCTAAAAAGTTGTTTTTCAAATAATGTCACCCTGAAATACATTTTTTTTTCAAATATCACTCATTTTAAGGATGACACTCAATTCCGAATGGCAAATTACATATTTATGTTAAGCTTTATTAAAATATTTCAGATGTACCTTGTAATACAGATAACATTAAATTGTCATGTAGTCATGAAAGTTTTTAATTAATAAAAATCTTCTGCATGGAGTTGAAACGTTAAAACTTACCAATTGGAGAATAAACTTTATATTGATGATATAATTTACACAGAAATGAAATAAATTAAGCATGCGAGATTTCAAAATATAGCATTTCTAAATAAATTTTGACACCATGAACACTTTAAATGACAGTAAAAATTCGGGAATACTGATCACTTATCTTGAAAAATTTGTCATTAATTAAAGGCAGAATCCTTAAGATTTTATGTCAAGTCTTAGTTTGTAAGTCCATGGATTAAAAATCACATAATCCTTAATTATTAAAATGTAGTACGGCATGAAAAATCAACACCACAGAACATGCTTTGCATCAAATATCCCTATATTGGATTTTAGTACGACATTAGCTATATTTTTTTCAACATACGCTATGTATCTGTTCAGATTAAGAAAGCTGATCAATTTTAGATATCCGACAGACATTAACTGTAGTAATGACCAGGTCACGTAACAGCTACCAAAAATCTATGCGCATGTATAAAATATTAATTAAGTTATCTAAAATATTTTCCTTATCCAGCTGTTACGAAAATATTTTTTGGGGAAAAAAGAGTAATGATATTTTGGTATAAAACTTATTAGTAATATAGTTAATAAACGTAATTTTGGAGAAATAAAAATAAAATTATGCTTTTACGTAGGAATCAAATACAAAATTAGAAAATATTTTTAACCTCTTCCTTACGAGGTGGGATAGCATATATATATATATATATATATATATATACACTGCTGGCCACTTTAAATGCAACACCCTGAAGGAAGCATGCAAATAATATGAAATTTACAACATGCATTAGCGGAGGTGATATATGCAAATGATTAGAATTTCAGCGCAGACGCACATCACGCGCGCCTTTGGCACCACTTCAAAGCGCTATTTAAGGCTTGGAGATTTCGACGATTTCAAGTTCGGCAATTGTGTTTTTCTTGTGGTTTTTTCAAAAAAAACGATCAATTATGCCTCGTCGAAAACAGCGATCATCTTTTGATCAAGTATCCGAGTTCGACAGAGGAAGGATAGTGGCCTACCGAGATTGTGGATTATCTTTCAGGGAAATCGGTAGTCGTGTTGGACGAAACCAAACAACTGTAATGCGGATATGTGATCGTTGGATGCAGGAGGGTACGACGGACCGGAATGTTCGATCGCATCCACCTAAGCGCACCACTTCACGTGATGACAGGCAAATTGTGCGCATGGCAGTGACGGATCGCTCAGTCACATCACGAACCATAGTACAGAACATGCAGTCTGTAACGCATCATCCAGTGTCTGCGTGTACCATTCGACGCCGTTTACAGCAGAGTGGTCTGTCCGCAAGACGTCCATTGATTTGTCTACCCTTGACGCAGAACCACAGACGTCTCTGCCGCCAATGGTGCGATGACAGAAGGATGTGGACGGCAGAATGGAATGAAATTGTCTTTACTGACGGGTCACGCTTCTGTCTGCAACACCACGATGGTTGCATTCGAGTCTGGAGACACCGTGAAGAGAGGATGCTGAACAGCTGCGTTATGCACCGCCACACTGGTCCTGCACAGGGTATTATAGTATGGGGCGGTATTGGATATCACTCTCGCACACCTCTAGTACGCATTGCCGGTACTTTAAACAGCCAGCGCTACATCTCCGAGGCGTTGGAGCCAGTTGTCCTTCCTTACCTTCAGGGCTTGCCCACAGCCATTTTTCAACAGGATAATGCGCGACCACACGTGGCACGCATTGTCCAACGGTTCTTCGTCAATCGCCAGATTGAATTGCTTCCCTGGCCGCCTCGCTCTCCGGATCTTTCGCCGATAGAAAACATGTGGTCCATGGTTGCTCTACGATTGACCCAGATTCCATCCCCAGCTGCCACAGATCAACTTTGGCAACGTGTGGAAGCTGCTTGGTCTGCTGTACCCCAAGAACTCATCCAAAGTCTCTTTGAATCAATGCCGAGGCGTGTGGCAGCGGTGATCTCCAACAATGGCGGCTACTCTGGCTACTGATTTTGGCAGGAACCACACTTCACAGAAGTCTATAAATTTAATCATTTGATACTTGGTCAACATGTTATCTACAAAATAAATTTTGTTGTGATATCTCTTGTCTTTCTTGGTGTTGCAATTTGGGTGGCCAGCAGTGTATATATATATATGTATGTATGTATGTATATATATATATATATATTTATATAATATATATATATAATATATATATATAATATATTTATATAATATATATATATAATATATTTATATAATATATATATAATATATTTATATAATATATTTATATAATATATATATATATATATATATATATATATATATATATATATATATATATATATATATATATATATATATATATATAGTAGTCTTGGGATACATGCTATCCCACCCCGTAAGGAAAAGGTTAATGAAACCCTTTTCCGTCAGATCTCAGCCTGAAATCAGAATGAAAATTCATTTAAAATGTCTCTAATTAGCTGAAAATATCAGAGTTCAGATAGCTTTCAGCGCAAGCCCTCGTGCAATTGTTGAACGATCTTAGTAATCTCTGGAATGTCCATTGCCTTTTGTGTTAACTTTCCTTGATATTATACAGGGAATAGGCAGTATTTCTTTAAATCTACAATACAGATTAAGAGTAGAAATTAGTTTAAATACAGTTCTTCGTCAGGCCGGGAGCATAATGTGCGATTGTCGTTAGGGACCATTCACAAATTGAAACATCAATAATTATTTTGTTATACTAGTAAATAGCTATAGCAATTTTTTCAGATTAACTTTGTGGAACTATCTAAAAAAATTCTGGTAGTCTCTTCAAACGAAGCTACCGCGGGTTATTAACGTAGGATTACTTATCGTTCCTTACCTCTTTTGTATGTATATATGTATGTATGTGTTATGAATATATATATATATATACACATACATGTCAAAATTTTGATGCATTTTGGTACTTTTCTTTATAACTGTTTACTGCTTGTCGAAGCAATAAAGACTGGGTTTGGCGTACTGCCAAAATTGTAACTCTCGAGGTACGGATGGACGGTTTTAGCATCTGAAATTTTTCTTTCCGGAGGAAGGTTATGGAGGAACGTAATCCTACTTTAAAAATTCTCTTGTCACCCTTATTTATATCAGAGTTTAATGAAAATTCCTTTTGACTGTAGCCCATACAGACAAACACACCTTTTGCTTTTTAACCTCTTGCAGAACCATAGCATTAAGTATGAAGCTAGTTGTCATTCTTAATTTGTTCTTTGGATTTTAAGAAGCTGCATATTTCTTTTTTGCGCGCTTCACAAGTGTCATGCGAGCAATGTCTTTTTGATACTCTTAGTTAAAGACTGTATAAATCTTGTTAATTTCTTCCCACGGTCAACTTTTGTTGTTGTTGTTCAGCCAAATGAATAATAAAACTGCCACTATTAGAGTTTCCCACGGTTAAATTCAATTTACTGAATAAACCAATCGACAGTTTCATATTTTGCTGAAACAAAACTTTCGGTTATTTTCTCAAATAATGACCTTAATGACCGGAAAGAAACATCAAAGATCAAATGCCGCACTGGGACTCTGAAAAGAAATGAGAAACGAAGGAAAGAAAAAAAAAAGGAACTCCACTGAGCTTCTGTTCTAAATGTGGAAGCCTCAATCAAGTCCAATAAAACACGAGCTCCTCAAAATAGAAGGCTGACTGATGGGACTGCCTCAATTACTTTAAGTGGAGCTAATGAATCAGCATCTCTCTTCTACAGTTTGTGAGGAAAAAAAACAATAATAATAATGGTGTTTTAGCAGACAATGCACAAATGTAAAGGCCTCTTGACTGTCCATCAACTCCGTACCGAAATGATACACAGAATAACAACTTATGCATTTATAGCTTTGAATAGCATACGCTGGAGGGATCTTTTTTTTAAAAGACATGGATGAATGAATCCTAGACTCAGATATCTTCTTATCAGCAACATATAATCTTAAAGAAATTTACTCTCAAAATCATTATAAGCCCATGTTTGCTAGTTTTTTTTAAAAAATTTATCTTGAATGAAATTAATATAAAGCTTCCAAAAAAAAAAAAAGTTGTGGGCTGGATGAATAGCCCTTTGTCACTCACCACTTAATATTTAGAGAAATTTCGCGTTTGGAATTCTTTACGCTCCAGCGTACTTATCAATTCCATGCTGAGGAACTCATAACAGGGGTGAAACCTAAATCCACGGCTGATGGGTACGTTGATTTGATTTGATTTGATTTGATATGGAGCGCTACGGTCAATTTTTGCTACACGAGGGCGAATTATAACGGGACCGACTACTTAAAGCCGATTCCGAACGGTTAAAAACGCACATGCCAAGAATGGAACTCGAAACCACGGCCACTGGTACCGAATGCTAGCGCCCTAACCAGATGGGTATTCTGGATGTTTATATGACTAAATGTTTTGTTTTTGTTTTGTCACAATGCATACGGTAAGTAACCGAGAGTTTTCATTGCAACCTATGCATCAAATTAATACTCTGTATCAGGGTTTCCAAAATTATGTTCCGCGGAACACTGGTGTTCCACGAAAACCTGGAATAGTTTTATATCCTGCAACGACTACAAGAAATTCAAACATATTTGATGGATTAATGCTCTAGAATGTCTAAAAGATTAAATATTCATGCATAATTACTAAAATGTAAACAAATAATTTATGTTTTTTTTCCCTCATTTTTAAAAATTTTGATTATGTGTAATTACATACCCTAAAAAATAAACAAGGTGTTCTATTCACATTTCAGGATTTACGAAGAGTTCCATAGCGGGAAATGTTTGGGAACCCCTGCTGTATTTGAAAAGAAATATGCCCCACTGTTTAGCACAAATATGACATTTTTTTACTCGCAAGCATAATTATACTAATTATATAGCAATTATGAGCACTTTCGGAATTAAAACATTACCGTAACATTCTGCCGTTATATATTTATCTTCCTATCTACCTATCTAAATCTCTATTCATCTATCTACCTACCTATCTATCTATCTACCTATCTATCTAGCTATATATCTACCTAACTATCTATCTACATATCTACCTATCTAAATATCTATCTATCTACCTATCTATATCTCTATCTATCTACCTATCCATCTATCTATCTATCTATCTATCTATCTATCTACCTACCTACCTATCTACCTACCTATCTGCCTATCTATATCTCTATCTACCTATCTACATCTCTATCTATCTACCTATCTATATATCTACCTATCTACCTATCTATCTATATCTCTATCTACCTACCTATCTGCCTATCTATATCTCTATCTACCTATCTACATCTCTATCTATCTACCTATCTATATATCTACCTACCTACCTATCTATCTACCTATGTATATCTCTATCTACCTACCTATCTATATCTCTATCATCTACCCATCTAACTATCTATCTATCTACCTATCTATATCTTTATCTATCTACCTATCTATATCTCTACCTACCTACATATATATATATATATATATATATATATATATATATATATGCATACAAATACTAACAGGATACATCGCAGATCAAGCGGAGTTCAGTTATCTAACATGCTGATGTTAATCTCGCGCATCAATCTGGTACACGTGACGACCTATAACGCGGGGGTCTATTTGTGCCAAAGCGAAGACTATCAAGTACTCTAGACTAGTTCACTACGCCTTGATGGCTTTTCCTTCCCCTTTTCCCTTAATGACACCGGCCATTAACTTTAATTAAAGGCAATTTTATCGCTGATACATGTTGACAGTATCGGTTACAGCGAGGAGATAGCGCAGACTGCCGAAAATTAAATTCAATTTTCAGTTAGATTTAAGTTGCACAGTCCAAATTAAGGAAATATGCGGTGGAATAAGATATAAAGAAACATTTCGGGGGGTAAAAAAAATGCAAAAGGGTGGAGGGAAGTGATATATTTTAATGGTTGCACGGATTTTTGAAAGCTTAATGATCACACGAATGGGCGGTTATTTATATTTAATTTTTTTTATGGGGTGATTTCTTTTTTCGCACACATGATAGAAATGCTCGATGATGTAAAGAGTAATTTGAAATAATGTCGCCATAGAGTAAGCATGGAGGGCATAAATATAGTTACGGTAATGTGTTTTTAAGGGTTGTTGTGGTATATATTACTTGTTGCTTATTTTGATGACAAGAAACGGATTGCGAAATGTACGCATGGTCGTAAAAGGTGTATGTAATTATTCAAATAAAAATTGTTAGGTGATACCTCAGATGCAATTTCCCAAACATGCGATATTAACTAAAATGAGCGCATGAAAAATGCAAACTATGATAAATGTAACATTTTAATACATATTTCACAGGCGGGGAAAGTTGTAATAAATTTTAGCACTTGACATTATCAGGTGATATGTATTAGTTATTTATTGCTTTTGGCTAAGTATGAAAGAATTTGATAAGAAAAAAGTTTGTTCCTGTGTGTTTCTTACCTTGGTCGTATCTAATCACGAATAAACTGTATGTAACAAAGATTGTATTCATGAATGAACAGTTTATTTGGGGGAGGAAATAATTTGTGGCTGAATGACATTGAGATCTAAGGAAGTGGTGGGGGTCGTGAACTAAACCAATACAAAATTTGAAGTAAATAATAAAAACAATAATTTGAATAATAATAATAATTTTAAGTACATAATAAGCGGATAATATGAAGTAAATTTATCTCAATGAAATTCATATTAATATTTAAAATTATAAAAAGAAAATATATATATATATATATATATATGTGTGTGTGTGTGTGTATATATATATATAAAATATAAGTATTAAATATAAATATAAATATTTTATAAAAATATTATAAAGATAATTTGAAGTAAATTTAGCTCAATGAAATACAAATGCACATTAATATTTAAACATGAAGTTTTAGTCACTTGGGATTTGCCAAAATCAAGCGCAGAAGGTAAAGTATCTTTTATCACTATTTCGCAAAGTAAATATATACCCTCTGTCTACATTTGATTCATTTCAATAGCTTCTCAAAATTTCATCAATAGCTTCTCAAAATTTGCTTATTTATTTATTTATATTTTTTTGTTGACATTTTCATATTTTTAAAAAAATAATATTGCTATTACCAAAATATTTGATTGGGGGGTGGTCGAGTATCTTTTATTAAAAGAAAATGAGTCGAGGTCGAAAAAGTTTGGGCACCACAAAGCTAAGGGATGATCTAAGTGACACACTGGACATTTCACATCGGCGTTGACAAAGGAAAGCCTAATATATAATGACACGAATTAACTTACATGTAAGATATAGCCGTTATGACAGGCATTACAAATAACATTGTATCACTAAGTGATTTTTTCATTAGAGAAATATTTACGATTTTCCTCATAGCTTTTTCCAAACAGTTCTCTCTACCTATTGTAGAAGTGTTTCAGGTGGTTTCGTATCCTCGTTAATGCGTGCTGTATGTCACGTGCTCGTCTTCAAACTTTCCGCAACTGATTCAACCCGCTAAGTTCACGATTCCGTAATAAAAGACATGCGATAAATAACGCGAAGGAATCCTCCTCAGTTCAAGCACAAATACAAATATTTGCATGTTTCATTCAATGTTCCCTGCTTTATAATTGTTTGCGTCAATTTGCAGCCCATCTTCAGTGAGTGGAACAAGCTCTAACATTGAAGTCAATAGCCCTTTCCTGATAACTTCTACAAGCATGTATTGCTACTGAATTACACAAGCTTATTTAATGCAGTAGCTTCGGACTATTCGTCTTCTAGTAATCCATATAATGTAGCTATCTGTATGATATTAGACTCCTCGTAACAAATTGGGTCAAC
>OU015493.1:196360995-196449207 GCA_907164885.2 Dolomedes plantarius
TAATGTGTTATTGGATACTGTAGTATCAAGACGATGGAAAATGCTGAAGCCAGCGGCTGAAAAAATATTAAATTCCAGCCTTATTCATTCCATAATTTTAAGATAACGCTTTAAGACTTCTAGCGCAGTAATATACTGAATATCGTTCTCTGTAATGTATAACGATTTTTTTTCGTAGATAAATTTGCGCAATAATATTTTGTACTATGAGCTATCAAATCAACGGTAAACAGTTATATGAATTTCTGTTCAGTCAAAGCTTTATACAAATGGGAATAAACATCCGTTACATGTCTGATTGGATATTCGATATGTTCAAGTTTACAATAAGCTTCTAAATTTTTAATGACAGTCTTGTGATTATGTTATGTTTATTAGTATGTGTTGTTTCGTGTTTGAGATGTATTGAAGAACTCTGTTCATGCAAAATGTTTATTCAAGTAAATAGCATACGAACGATGGCAGTAAATAAATGTTGTACATCTGAATATTATCGTTCACTGGCATACATAACGATTTCTTTTAATCATAGATAAATTTTCACAATAACATTTTGTATTATGAATTATCAAATCAACAGTGAACAGTTATATAATTTCTGCTCAGTCAATGCTTTATACAAGTGGAAATAAACTTCAGCTACAAGTCTTATTGGATATTTGTTATATTCAAGTTTACAATAAGCTAATGCTTCTTAATTTTTAATGACAGTCTTGTAATTGTTTTACGTTTATCAGTACGTGTTGTTTCGTGTTCTATATATATTCAAGAACTCTGCTGATGCAAAATATGTATTTAGCTAAAATCGAATGCGAAGGGTTTACACACGAAACAATGTTTATTGAATTCGTTGCACATATAGAATTTGCTTTTACAGCAATAAGCATACGTACTACTTGTACGGAATATATATTAGCATTCAATAAAACTACACTCTGCAATACAACCTTGAGAGTCAAACCAGCAGTTCTGCTACGTAAACTTTGGGCCCCCTAAGCACTAGCGCAGGATAGCACCTGGAGCTGCTTACCTCGTAGCTCCCTTAACTCGCTTATCTATCAACTTTAACAACCCTCTTTTCCTTAATCAAGCTGCATGGTATTTATACCAAGCGCGTATGCCGAAATTAGCATATCTCAAGCACTTCTTTAATTCATTCACTCAAAAGTTCGATTCTTGTGAATCGAATCTTATGTATACCTTACATTGGTATAAGAAAAATAGAGTTGAATTCTTGCATTTCCATAATAGTTAGAATGTCGAGTGCTAGTAGTTTTTGTTTCTTCGGCAACCGATAAGTCATTAGTAATTTTTAGTAATTCAGATAAATGACAGAGCTGTGATGTATCTGGCTAATACAACTAGCCAATTTAAAATTATTATAATGCCAAACACTTTTATTATTCTGAAATTTATCTTTTTTAGAAATTTTGTAAAATTACTGAATATTTTTGTGCAGACGATTAGTGGCCGAAAAGCAGGAAAATCCTTATCCCTGCTTCTCAGAATAATTCAGTTCAACTGTATCAAACCTTTACAGAACTTCAAACATTCCCTTTACTCACGTGTTCTATAACGTAAAAAAAAAAAACAACAACACCGAAACTCAACCGTTAAACAACCGTTATACAATCTAAATTGGGCGTTTCTGTATTTTATGCAGCAGCTTGGAAATTTTAAAACGCGAGCGCTGATCTGCACCACTTCTCTTCGGCAGAGCCTCCATTAAACATCAGTTCTGTTCCCGGAAACAGGAGAGCCGGAGATAATTCAGGAAAAGAGGAACAATCCTTTTCCGTCGGTTCAGGATAGAATAAATTGAGGCATTTTCCCCCTACACTTCACTGTCTGCTCTAAACTATTTAGAAATATCAATGAAACGGGTTTTGCCGGATGGTTGGCAAATGGTAGATCGTGATAGAGTATTGGCAAGATTATATATTCGGATGGTTTCTCCTCTCAGGGAAAAGGATAAAAGATGGTACCAAACGATTTAGGGCATTGAAACATGTGGGTATTCCGGACGTGAACCGACAGAAGTCCCCAGACTGAATCCCTCTCCCTTATATAACCTTTAATCGATTTAGATTTCCCAATAAAGCTGCATATTCATATCCACTGTAGTCTAAAACGATATTAACTTACTGAAATTTTCGTCATTTGCTATCATATGAAGTTTGGATAGTTAAGTATTACAACGGAACATTTGTTGAGTATTAGTGTATCTAACTGGAGGAGACGAGAGAGCTAGTATTAAAACCCATCAAAATAAGTCATAAATGCCATTAAATTTATTACCGCTTACAATTCTTTTACACTCCTGCTGTTAATGTTAGAGAAGGTTCCCGTAGAAACAACCGTATTTTTCGGACTATAAGACGCACCTCAAATTTATGGGGAGTTTTTAGACATGAACATTTTATATTTTGTGAGGTATAGAAAGATTTTTAATAATTAATATATATATATATATATATATATATATATATATATATATATGCAGTGGAATCTCGATCTATCGTTTTTCAAGGGACTGATTGAAATGAACGATAGATGCGGAAACATAACAAAGCAATATGATCGTTGGGACTGGATAAAATGAACGACACATAGGGAAAAACGATGGATCCGAAAACGATCGATCGAGATTACACTGTATATATATATATATATGTGACATTATAAGTTGAATCTTGACATTATAAGTTGAATCTCGTCTATTTCTATAATTCGGGTCCCATATCTGTTAAGAGAGGACCCTTTCTCTCAGGAACAGCCCACCCAAAAGCAAGTGAACATCTGCAAATTCCAGTGGGGAAAATAACACAATAAATTCTTTTCAGTTGATAGGATTATTAGCCATGCCGCCCAGAAGGAGTAACCCAAACCCCGTCTCTAGTCATCTAAAATCCGCAGTTCACAATATCTCAGAGATAATGGCTGCAGGTGCCAGAGATAAAGGATCAAAAGTGTCAAACAATATCATAAAGATAAAGCGCACCCAATGTGCTTCTTATAGTAGTATACCACCCACGAAAAACATCTGTGTTCATGTAAACAGTCGCTGACTTTGGTACAGCCCCTGACTAAGAGAGCAGGATTATTCTGTTGTTGGCTGCCTCTCCATCCAAAAGAGAGATTAAATAATTTAATTTTTCCACTCGGGATAATTCTTTCCGGTTGTTGATGGTGGATTCAAATGTTTGCCAAAACGACATCCAAGTGGTTATGTCTCCGTGAAATTTTTTTAGTTCTATTTTTGGCAATTTTGCGGTGACGGGTTTCGTATCTTTAGTAGAGAGATTGTCAGTTGATTTGTCTTCCAGGACTTCCTTCTCTTGTGTTATTTCAATAATCCTATGTATGGTTTCAAGTATTTTAGTTTGATAGGTCTCTGAGCTTTCCATATCCGTATCTAGTTCTCCTTCTTCCGTTATCATGTCTGCAACGTTTTTATCCAAATCATATAATTCTTTCCGCTTCATTTCCAGTTGATCCTTTAGTGCATGTAATTTACTTTTATATCCTGGCTGTTGTTGAATTTCTTCGAATTGTTTAATTAGTCGAGAAACAGAGCCCCTCTGAGCTTTTCTTGTTCTCTTCAGAACTTCCATCTTTTAAAAAACGAAACTATCTTTCAACTATATTATCAGTGAGTTATCCCCGCATTCTCTTCCTTCGTAACGTGGGTGACACATGATACCCTGCTCGGTTCGGTGTGGGGAATTGGGAAGCAAGGCTCGTCCGCCATGTTTGTCCTTCTTGTCTTCTATTGCCTTAAAAATGCATATAAGTTCATTTAATCAATTTGGTTTCTTCTTATTAAAGTCCATTAGGTGTTCCTTCGCAAAGTACCAATCCTGTCGGCTTGTGACATTTCACCCCCTGATTCCATAACACACACAATAATAATCACAAAAACGAGGCAAAGTTCTATAAAATTGCAGTCCTTTTATTCATAACATTTGGGAGCGGATATCAGAGCGTCCTTCTAGCATGACGCGGAACATACAAGTGCTTTCACATACACAGCCAACAACAGAATAATCCTGCTCTCTTAGTCAGGGGCTGTACCAAAGTCAGCGACTGTTTACATGAACACAGATGTTTTTCGTGGGTGGTATACTACTATAAGAAGCACATTGGGTGCGCTTTATCTTTATGATATTGTTTGACACTTTTGATCCTTTATCTCTGGCACCTGCAGCCATTATCTCTGAGATATTGTGAACTGCGGATTTTAGATGACTAGAGACGGGGTTTGGGTTACTCCTTCTGGGCGGCATGGCTAATAATCCTATCAACTGAAAAGAATTTATTGTGTTATTTTCCCCACTGGAATTTGCAGATGTTCACTTGCTTTTGGGTGGGCTGTTCCTGAGAGAAAGGGTCCTCTCTTAACAGATATGGGACCCGAATTATAGAAATAGACGAGATTCAACTTATAATGTCAAGATTCAACTTATAATGTCACATATATATATATATATATATATATATATATATATATATATATATATATACACACACACAGTGGAATCTCGATCTATCGTTTTTCAAGGGACCGATTGAAATGAACGATAAATGCGGGAAAACGATAGATGCGGAAATATAACAAAGCAATATGATCGTTGGGACTGGATAAAATGAACGACACATACGGAAAAACGATGGATCCGAAAACGATCGATCGAGATTCCACTGTATATAGTAAGTATTCGGAATTTACAGCGACCACAGCTTTAGCTTATATTTATAGTAAACCTCGTTTATCCGGATTAACTGGGGCCATAGGAAATCCGGATAATTCGGGTAATATGGATAATAAGCCAGACAAAATCCTAATCGCGATTGCTTTTCCTAGGATTTGCCATATTTGTTGCTCAGTCACTTTTGTCGTTTTCATTTTACAAGGTAAGGAAAGAGAAATGAAGATGTAATTTCTCAAGAAGAAACTCTCCTTTCTTTACCACGCTGCCTTTGATGATAAACATCTTTTAATTAGTTTTTGATGTATGTACATCTCTAAAAACTTTTACTTTTATAGGGAACCTGGAGAGTTGATTTTTCCAGACAAGAATTTTATTTGTAATTTAAATGTAAGGACTTTTTTCCTTCGAATTTGAAAAATAACTTTCAATAATTTTATATATATATATATATATATATATATATATATATATATATATATATATATATATATATATATATATATATATATACAGCAAAATCTCATTTATCCGGACTAACTGGGACCATAGGCAATCCAGACAATCGAAAATCCGAATAATCCAGGTAATATGGGTAATAAGCAAAACAAAATCCTTAACTAAGCAGACTTACCATTTATTGCGATAAAAAAACTATGTTTTGAAACAAGACTGCATAGTATTGTTTACAAGATACTAACAAATATAAAAATAACTTTTTATATCATTTCTTAATAAGGAATTGGTAAGTATAGTAAAGCTTTCTTAAACTCAACAAAAAGCATTTTATCACCATAATTTATTGTACATTCTATGCAGGAACTGTACATCGAATCAATCCGAAAAGCGAATATTAGGCGTACTTGTAGTTATGTTCTTGCTATAATAGTTAAAAATTATAATCTAATGTGAGCATTATATAAAAATAATGTCTTCAAATATGATCTGGATTATTCGGAGATCCGAATCAATGAGAGCCGGATAAACGACGTTTTACTGTATAATAAAATATTAATTTAATGTTACCTTCGGACTATAGGACGCACCCCAATTTTAAGTCTAATTTTTATGTAAAAAGATGCGTCTTATTGTCCGATAAATACTGTAGGTTCACGGTGAAGCGCTGAATACCAACTTCCTAAGCAAACCTTTCGTCAAAATGCAATCAGCCACTTGCCGAGTTAAAATGCGTCATATACAGTGAAATCTCATCTTTTTCGGTGTCATGAATCTTCTTAGAAATGAGATGCATTCTTTACAAATTGCAGTCTAGAATTTAAAGATTATGCACTCTTTAAACTAGATACAGGTTTTAGCTGCTTCGAGTATTAGCAGTTTAAGAATCTTATGTTTTTAATTATTGGGAGTTCTTATTTCAGCACGCTTTCGAGAAAACTAAACCTAATTAAAAAGATCTGAAACTTGTTTTGGAATAGAGACTTACTCAATGTTTCGTCAAGCAAAAAAGAACATACGATGCTAATATCACAAAAGACGAATTGAGAATGCAACGCAATGTTTAATTCTTTCGGAAAATACTAGAAAATGCCAGGACTAACATTTTCTTGCATTTCTCGGAGTGGTTTAAATCTTCAGTTGCAATAGTGTTTCGTTCTAATTCAACATTTGCAGTTAATGACTAACCTTTTCCAATATTTCAGCAAGTGTATCAACGAATTAAAGATTGTGGCTTATTTGCGATTCAAATTTTGAGACAACCTTATCAAATGATCTTTTAATTCAACGATAAACTATGTTGGTATATCCAAACCTAGAGGCCAATATTTTCTTTGATTGTAGATTTAAGAGGAGCTTTATTTATTTTTAGGCCTAAACAAATACCTTCAACATCAATGTAATTTTGCGTAGTTGATTGGTGAGGCAGGGCTTATAAAGAAAATTTTTTACATCATCCTAGCATTTCAGCAATATAAGTGGGCTGATATATGTATATAGTGTTCTTGATCGCTTGATTCAAAAGCACTCAAACTTTTACTTTCAAGATCATACACCATGCCCTTGCTTGTAAAACTGTTTGCTTCTTTCACCTCTAGTCTGAATGTGTATCATCTTTGTTAGAAACATCTGCTTAAGACTGCTCGATATCCGCTATACTGGATTACCCGAGTTCCTTGTTAACCTTGTGGTAAAAAATGTCTCACTAATGGTCTTTTTTTTAATCCCACGTGACGTCAGCGTCACGTCACGTGGCGCAGAATTTTCCTTTGTGGCAAATTTTCAGGCTTAAGTTATACTTTTCTCTCTCAACTTCAACTTCCTGAAAACACTTTAATTCCTCCTACTGCAATCTGTCCTTTGTCGACAAGCGTTTAAGAAATTCTGGCACAACATCTCGTATATACACTGAAGCAACGTTTTAAATTATTGTCGTTAAGTTTGTGTATAATTTAAAATATTTATGTAGGAGATTCGTAGCTTAGAAATTACTCAAGAAGTGATTATGTGCTATCCGCATAAATATGATTCCTGAGATCTATTTAATTTAAACGAAGCCCAAGGGTAAGAAAATATATCTAAGATTCATTTATTTCAGAAATTGATTCCTCAAATAGTTTCAATCAAAAATATGAAGACCCCCGAAGCAAAGTCTGTTGCATTTAATTCATAAATAAAGTTTATTAGCCCACACATCATGAAAAGAGAAAATTTTGCTCTGAATTATTCATACTGGAAACATTTCAAAAGCATGAATAGCTTTTCCAGCATTGCAGGACTTACACGACGTTTATTTTGCATTTTTAACACATATTTTCAATCAAATTATAGGAATCTTACATTCACGTTTATGTTCATGCGCCAGGCAGATTTAGGAGTAGAAATATAATAATATTTTGTGAGCTAAAATATTGTTTTGTAATTGGAATAGCAACGTTAACCTCACATGATAAGTTTAACAGATATAATTTTGTAAACTTGTATCATACATCGTTAACATACATGGGTATCGCAAAGGAAGAGATGCAATAGCTCGCCAAATTACTCCGTCCGAAGTATGCAATTAAATATTTTTGAATTTTAAAATTTAAATCTACTTGAACGTTGGCATTGCTATCAAGAAAAAATAGCCAAAAAAACTAATTTTAAATTTAATTTAATTGAAATGATTGAGCCAAAAATAGCATAGACAGACAATAATTACGTAGTATAGGGTTTTTGTTCCATTGAAAAATATCAAGCAAAATTGTAGTTCGTAAAAATCTGAATTTTTTAGTGAACTATAAAATTGTTATTTTATAGTTCTTTTCGTATAAAAAAGAACTATAAAATAAAAATTTCTAATTACAAAAAAATTAGAACTAGAACTTTAAAAATACAAATAAAATTGAATTAGTAGTCTCGGTTTAATTTAATGCTTTAGTAACACCTAAAAATGTTAGTGTGTGACGGACGAATGCAAAATTGGTGCATGTTGTCTTAAGCGTAATTTTTTTTCCTGCAGATATTAAAAAAATTAGAACATTTCACCAATAATGGGAATAAATACTATCACTTTATAGATGACATGATTTACGTCTGCTATGCACATTGTTGTTGTTGTTGTTGTTGTTTGTAATGAACCCTGGACGGAAGTATTCTAGGCCAGGTCCATAGAGGCGGGCTTAGGCAATAGGGCGGGCCATAGGGCGGGCTGAGAGGGTGCGGCTCCGGTTTCCGGTCCAACACCACAAGGGTCGGAGTCCAATTTAGCCAGGTGCTACCTCCATTTCGATCGAGCAACCCCAGGGGCGGCATCTGGAGGGATCGTACCCTCTCCCACTTTCTCTGACCTCATAGAGGAACTTTCCGGTCTACGGATTTAACGTGCCCGTATCCGGCCTAGACACTGAGGTATTTAATAGAGCTTGTCGGGATTCGAACAGAACTCTCAGCACCGAAAGACGAAGCGCTACCACTAGGCTACATAAAGCCCTATGTGCATTGTTATTTCAGAGAGGTAGAGTGCAGATGTCACTTAAACAGTTTTGGATGCAATAAAGTGCAAATTATTTTAACATCTCCGATAAAACATTCTTCAATAAGCCCAGTCCAAATCTTTTATATCAAAAAGAAATTTCGTACACAGTTTAAAAAAAAACAAAAACGCCATAGTACCATTCATTGCTTTTCATTCGAAAATAAAGTGTATCAGAAAATTTTCATCCGAATTACTCATAACGTAACATTTTAAGAGAATTGCCTTTCGAAATTTATGAACGTAAACAAGGTTTATTCTTCATCCATAATGCAAATTTTATTTCAACTTATAGGAATTTTAGATACTCGTGTAAGTTCAAATGGTAAACAGATTAAGGAATAAAACTACAACATTCTTTAAGCTAAGCTTTATATTCTGTTCCTGTTCTTTTTTACGTCTGAAGATATAAACTTATATTGTTCACTAGAATCTTAGGTATGCAGTTTTCACGGTAGTAAACATTTGACGTTTTCGATTTTTATGATAAAGATAAAAAAAATTACATAAAATACAATTTTCCCACAAGCAGTATCAAATGTCAAATAAATAAGTATCAGTTTATAATGTAGAAAGAAATATATCAGTTATACAAAGAATATCTAACGAAGTCTAAGAAAAGTAAAATTGTTTCTTTGTATCTTGTACAATATGTAAATTCTTTTTTTACATATTAAATATTAAAAATAAATTTTTTAATATTAAAATTAAATATATTTAAATAATTTTAAATATTAAATTTAAATAATTTTATATATTAAATTTAAATAATTTTAAATATTAAATTTAAATATTTTTAATATTAAATTTAAATATTTTTAATACTAAAATTAAATGATTTTAAATATTAAATTTAAATGGTTCAAATATTAAATTTAAATATTTTCAATATTAAATTAAATCTTTTTTAAATATTAAAATTAAATATTTTAAAATATTAAATTTAAATATTAAATATTTTCATAGAAGTTTATACTTTTTATTCTATTTATAAAAATATGGCTTTTTTTCGACAGTCATTCGTATAAGCAGATGGAATAAATAAGTTATCTAAAAATGGAGTCGACACTTCAGCTCACAAAAACTGCGGTTAAAATCGCATTTCATGAAAGATGGATCATATGTAATGCCGGGAAAGATAAACATTTAAGAAAAGCGATTCAACAGAGCGGCTTACTAATTAAAAAGTGATAATAAAACTTCCGAGGAGAAGTCAACTTAATTAAATGAAACAGTTTGGACAGTTGACGGTGCGACTACTCCCTGCGAAACATGGAAACATTTGCCGATGTCAATGTCAAGTTAGGGGACTGACAGCTTGTTTTTTTTAATGTTTTCATTTCTTTCAGCTATATCAACATCCATTTCTTAGGATCCATTTTATTATTATTTATTATTTGTCAGTGGAAAAAGTTAGGCTTTAGATTCCTCTCTTTTATACTTTGCAAATCTGGGAATCTGTATTAATGGATAACCACAAGTTCTGCCAGTGGAGAGATTCTAACTGTAAAAGGGATTTGATTACTTGGAATGAAACTACAGTACGTTCACTTGTGGGTCATTTAATTCTTAGGTTATTGGTTTAAAAGAAAGTAATTGTGTCAGAAGACAGTGTTAAAAATAAAAACAGGTATTTATATATTCAATATAATGAGAATGATGCATACAGTTCATCTTTGACAATGATACCCATTGCTAACGTCTTTGAAACACAGAATGCCTAGTTTACGTGTTTAGAATGATTTTCAAATCGGTGTCATTTTTATTGTACGCAATTGGCAAACTAATCCTTCAGCTGGCGTGCCAATTTTTGGAACATCAGCAGGCGCGCGTGGCACAAAATGCAACGTCTCTTTCAACCTTGATTATTCCTTTTGTTATAAACTTTTTTTCTTCAAATTGAAATGAATAATTCTGCGTTTTATGACAAGATATAAAATGTTTATAATATTGAGATATATTTATAATTAAAGGCCAAATAATGCAGATACAATCGCCTTATTTCAATACTGACCGGTTTATTGGATCTAAGGACAACTTGCGAATGGATTCCTGTTGTGTCCAAAGACCTAAAATACAATGAGACTGTCCATCTTCGTAATATTGGGGGATACCGTGTAATAGCTGCACATTTGATCGAGTACATTAACTCCTACTTTTGTCGCATTGTAATCCAGAATAATCGTTGGTTTACCACGGTTAAATCACGACTACCAATGAATGGAAAGGAATACAAGGGTCAGAAAATTAGACCAGCATTAGAAAGGGTGTAGCTATAAATAGAAACTGCTTAGAACATTCAAACCTTACATGTAAAAACAAACCATTCAAAGTTACGAAAATGTTGCACTCTGCACATGGGCGCACCTGCTTAAGACCGTCTGCACACGGAGCAACTCAAGAGAAACTGATAACTGACTCAAATCACAAACCAGTCCGTGATGAATCGTAACTGACGGGTTTGTAACCAGTTGCGCCGTGTGCGTGGCTCCATTCAATTACATAGGTTACGACTGATCACGGACTGGTTTGTGATTTGTATCAGTTATCAGTTTCTTTTGAGTTGCTCCGTGTGCAGACGGCCTAAGGATTAATGAGTCGGATAATCATGCGAAGAGGGTGCCGACTCTTCCAAGAAGATAAAAAAATCTAGTGTCTCTGTTCATGCACATTTGAATCAGCACGGTAGTATATATTATATTAATATATTTTATTTGTAGTGATATTTAATAATGTGCACAACGCAATACGAGAGAGGACTACAAGTGTATGTGTGTGTGTGTGTGTAGAGACATGCTTTACTTATGTACGCATGACTTTTGTTGGTGGTACACCCATTAATCCCCCAGTAGCAGAGTTTCCAGGTTTATGAAGTATCTTCTATCTGAGAAGAAAATACTGGCTTCTAATTTTGATAAAATAAACTAGGTTTAATTAAGGAACTTGCTTCTCGAATGTACAACCAAATAAACATATCCATGTCGGATATGTTATGGACAGCATTAGCAGTTACAACACGCTTTATATATTCCATGAACATAGACAGGCAGAGTCATTACCAACGTGGAACTAAACTCAGCAACGTACTTCGTAGAACGTAGTTTTTACCTTATCTTCTTTGTAGTACCGCACTTCAGCTCTGCGTTGGCAACTACTTCACTGGGTGAAAGGAGGGGAAAATTGGAATTCGGAATTTGAAAACGATTAATTCCAACAACTTTGGTATCTATGTATGTACTAAAAAAAATATTAAAATTTCAGGTAGTCTCTTCTAAAGAAGCTACCGCGTTATTAACGTAGGATTACTTTTCGTTTGCTTACCTCTTTTTTTTAAAGCATTTTGGTACTTTTTCGTTTAACTGTTTACTGCTATTGGGTTTGGCGCGCTGCCATAATTATAACTCGCGACGCACAGCAATTTTTTTTCGCTCCAGAGGACCATTATTGAGGAACGTAATTCTACGTTAAAAGAACAACTAAAACTAAAAACTAAACTCATGGCGCAACAGTCCGCTGTGAACTAAGGCCGGTGGTACCCATCTCCGCTTTCTAGACCGTGGGCTTGGGGTGCCATACAGCATATGTCTCAGTCAGGTGGTCAACCTGACGTAGGACCCTCAGAGTTTAGTTCCCAAACATGCTTGGTCCTCATTTTATCGACCCACTCGAGGGATGAAAGGCATGAGACGACCTTGCCCAGTCTCAGGATCGAACCCTGAACCTGTGGGGTGGCACCTTGACGTTCTTAACCACTACGCCACCGGGCGTCAAAAGAACAACTGCTGGCAGGAATATTATACACATATGTAGCATTTTTACCACCCATGGACTGTTGGCTAACTGTACATGATCCACAAGTATCTACCCTGCACTGCTATAAAAAGCCAAAGTAACTGCCTACACCATTTTTGACTTACGAGGTTGCGCATCAGCCTCTTAAGTCAAGAACCAGGTTGAAATCTCAACCTTATCAAAAAAGACAGACATCTTTACCCTACACCTTGTTCCAAGAAATTAACAAAGCAGAAACAAGAAGTTCATTTTGTCGGCTTTAAGAATATATCGAAAATATTTTTTTACAAATTCCATGGTGCTCCTAACATGACCCTAAGAAGGTAAAATGCACTTCTTCTATGATAAATTTAATATTAGGAAGAAAAAAAAAAGATTGCAAAAGTGAAGCGAGATGAGCTGAAGCTGATGCAAATGAATAATTTTGGTCCTATGTTATCTCAAGAGTATAGGTACACGAAACGTTACTAAGATTACTTTTTCTTTTACACGCACCCTGATGGAATTTCTGCGGAAAAACAAACAAATCAGAGAACTACTGAGCTTAACACAACTCGGATAAACAAAACATTAAACTTTCACCTCCGAATTTAACCGAATCGATATCGCCTCCCACCCAGCCAATTTCTCTCTTGTCTGATTTCGAATTCATTGTCGTCCATCAGGCTGGAGAGCTCGATTTTCGTCTCGTTTCTTCAACCTTTCACCTGTTTCGAGCCGTCGAAATTCTTGCAGAGACGTATTAAAGGATTTTAGATGTTCTATTACCATAAATGAATCTTACGGTAGCGATTTGCAGTGCCCAGTTACATGCTGACTGGATTTTGTTTATCGTTAAATGAAAATTATTCTGAAAATTATTTTTAACATGTGATGTTTACGTCTTTACAGATCCGTGTCAGTATCTAAAGTTATTTCTGAATAAATGGTATGATGGTTTTGTAAATCTGATTATACTTATTGAAATACTTAAGATACTCAGCATTTCAAATAAATACAGGGTGTTCCAAAATTCGACAGACAAATTCAGAGGGATGATAGTAGGCATCAAGACGAGCAATAATCACATAGGAATGTATGTCCGGAAAAACAAACCTCACGCTGGAGGGCGCTGTTTACTTAATCGGACCTTACCTCTTACCAACCCCACTAGATGGCCGGAAATATCGCATTTTCCTGGAGGAGGCAGAAAACTCAAAAACAAAACAGAATCACTTAGAAATGTATGACCGGAAACGCAAACCTGGTCAGCTAGAGGATAAACAAAGATGCAGAAATGTTGGCTTTACATTCCTATGTGATTATTGATCGCCTTGATGCCTGCTATTACCCCTCTAAATTTGTCGGTCGAATTTTGGAACACCCTGTATAAAGCTGGATCAACTAGAATACCAATTTTTTGCTTATTCAGATAGTCTCTAATGCAGTACAACAAATGAATGTAAAATTAAGTAAAACGATCTTTGAAGGAATTGACAAAAAGAAAGAAAGAAAGCCTTGTCTAAACGTTAAGGTTCTTTAGTTTCGAACAGGGCCTTTTTATCGCATGGGCGAATCGGGACTTTGCCCAGGGCCCTCTGATGCTAGGGTCCCCCAAAACCCCCTTGGTGTATGCACCTAGTACTTCTAATAGTATGTATAGTCCATGGATAGTTCTTATTTTTATAAATGTTCGTAAAGGGGGGCCCCCAAATAGCATCTGCCCAGGGGCCCCCAGCGTTCATAATCGGACCCCGGTTTCGAATACTATATTTAGCCGAAAACTTTGCCAAATATACTGTCCATACAGGTGCAAAAGCGTATAAAGTCTACCACGGTAGCTAACTCAATACAAATATACTTGCAATTCCCTCGGCGAGAAACTTTACCAGATTCTGATACCTAAATGGAAATGTAAATAGTATAGATGCACAAATGTACGAGTCGCGCGAAGTACTTATTAGGAAAAAAAGTAATGTGACGAACTTTACTGAGGATTACTTCTAAAAAAAAATTAAGTTTTCTTATTCAACGTACAAAAATATAATTAGCTTAGTTTTCAATGAAATCGACGTGATCTCAATGCCCTAAAACACATTTAACTCACAAATAAAAATAAACACAATGCATTCAATACAATGAAACGTCATAAAAAAAAAATACGCCCTGAACCTCGATAACGGAATCAAACAGAAAATATGGCGTATTTTTGAAAAACAAATAGAAATGGAAACAGCCTTAAAAAAAAAAAAAATTGTTCGCTTTTAAGCTGCACTTTAAGCCGATTAAAAAGCAAAACATTGAAAAGAGAACAGGGGTAAAGACATTGTATGGATCTGAAAGAGAAATACGGGGAGGGGGGGGGGGGGAATGTGTAGAGAGATTCTTGATTTCTTATATTTGCGTGTTGCCTATTTTACCTCCACGCTGTAAAAATGTTACGTCATCCCCCTCCGCTTTCCCACCCGGTTGTATAAAACGTAAGCTTTATACATCCATAGGATTACCCAAGCTGATGGTTTAAGCCTAAAACTCTTCAGACTTATTCGCCTAGGGATTTCTATTCACGTATGGGAATGGAATTATTTATTTGTTGGTTTCGCTCTTTTTTTATATATATTCCATTTATTTGTTTATTTATTTATTTGAAGTAGATGAGTGTTACATAGAAGAATTGTGGAGTAATGGTGCACTCCAGTATGGATGGCAGATGTATGGTCTCGATCAGTTTTTGCTGATCATTGACTGTTTGTATTATTTAGATGTGATATGAGAGAGAATAAGGTAATTTCCTTCTACTTTTGAAAATAAAGAGATAAGATGATGATAGATACGTGATAAATGCTTAAGTGTGAAAATGCTTAAGTAAATAAAAACATATGCATATTATATAACACAGTGAAACCTCTCTATAGCCTCCACTTTTCTTTAGTGGCCGTTTGGAGGGGTGGCCGGAGAAAAGGGTTTCTTTCATGATATTGACCATAAGGTTTCTTAATTTTGTTCTGAACAAAACGTGGCCGTTTACAGAAGTGTCAGTATATATATATATATATATATATATATATATATATATATATATATATATATTTATTTATTTATTTATTTTTAATTGAAAGCACCTTAAAGTGAACAAAATTTTTTTTTTTTACAGTTCTATGCTTTAGTGTAGATTCTAAGCTTTATTTCGACAGTTTTATGATTAATTTCAGTTTTTTTTAAGAAGCTTACATTTACCATATATTTGTCCCCCAGAAGCTTATCTGAAGTGTTAGATTTTAATCAGTTCATTAGCTTCGTAATTAATTTTCATTAATGCTAAGAAGGCTATATCAAGAATTTTGCATACCAGGAATATAATGCTGATTGTTAATAAATAAATTTGTATAGTTATTCAAATAAAATGCATTTCCTGTTAGCCTTGCAAAATGAGACACAGTCACCAGAGTCTCTTAAAAAGTAACGAAGGTCGATATAAAAAGCCGTAGTAAATGAGCAAAAATTGTTTTGCATAATATAACGGTGTGAGACAGCATGTGACTGCGTTTGGAAAGTACACGTTCACTCTCGCATTATCTTCGAGAGCAGGCTCAATTCTAGTCAGCTTCTTTGCAATACCAATTCTAGATCTGAGACGGCAACAACGATCTGCAACAGACTTTGGCATTTGCTTGGGGGAAGGTTATAAAAACTTGCGAATTGATAAGAATAGTGTAAAAAGGAATGTGCCTTTTCACGACCACGGGTTTCTGCGAGGTTTAAAAAAAATGCTAAATGTGTGGAAAGACTGACTGATAAACGAGGTTATTGAGCAACCCTTCATGATTGTTACACGTGCCATTACACGCGAGAACCGCCTATTAAGAATCGATGGCATATTTCGTTCTACTCATGTATTCGTGGAATCTATGGATGGCATTTCGAGAAGCCTAGATCTGGAAGGTTGTCCAAACGCCGGTTGTACAGAGAATGCCGGAGGAAAATGGATTATAAATTAGGATAATGCCCCATACATACACCGTGCGGTAATAAACGAACGAGGGATTGATGATTTGGGGATGCCAAGATTATGGTACATCCAGAGTACTTGGCAAACATAGCCAAATATGACTTTTTGCTTTTCAGGAAATACAGCAATCCCTGTATAAATATTTGTAACTGCTATGCTGAATAATGCTGTGATGATTATTAGCGATATGTTAATTATGTTTTAATTGGAAAAAGTTTTAAAACAAAAGCATAGCGCTCGGTGTGCCCGGTTACAGTGATAGTCATAGAGGCTTTCGTGGCTTGGTTGGGGCTGAATAGTCATTTTCATTAATATATATATATATATATATATATATTATATATACATATATATATATACATATATATATATATATATATATATATATATATATATATATATATATTATATATATATATATATATATATATATATATATATATATTATATATACATATATATATATATTATATATATATATATATATATAATCATAATCAAAAAGTCTCTTAAAGGCGGAAGAAAATTTTAAATAAATCCTAAATAATTATAAAGATGTATAAGTCATTACAATTAATTGACAGAGACCTTTGTTTTGATTTCAGCCAATTTTGTCTCAAGTGACTCCCCCCCCCCCCAAATATTTTAAAGTGTGTGGCTGTGTAATTATCATACAAAAACTACCCTAGAGCCACAATTGCTAGCTGAGTGATCTTATTATTGAAAAAAAGATTCAATTAGAAAAGTAATAGTTTATAACGATTTTTTCCCACGACCTAGACTGGGTAATTAGGCTCCGATCTAAAGATCTAATTAAGTTACTAAAGTGATGTGAAAATGTCTTATTCAGATGGATTTTTTCTCACAATTTGAAAAAAAGGAATCTTCACTTCTGAGCAATGCACCCAACTCAAATAAAGTCCAAAATAACTTAAAAAGATAAAAATTTTCATCATATAATCTTCAGCTATAAATTATTCACTTACCTAAGCGTTTGAGGAAGCAAAGTTTTATCCATCCAGTCTCCAATACTATAGAATAATAAAAGCAGACTGTCACATATACTAGTATACATGCAAATAAATAAATAAATAAATAAACAAAAATAAAAAGTCATTACCATCGTCATTAAAACTTAAAAGATAGCAATACGCTTCAGCATATTCGCATAATATTTGAATAATTTTTAGCCAACAAAAGAGACTGATTATTTTAATTTTTACAGTATATGTAAAACATTTATAAACGGTCTTTCATTTAAATAAAGTTTTCCTTACTTTTTCTTCCTTTAAGAAAACAGGGGAAGGCATAACAGGGTGAAAAAAATTTTTATATTCTTTCACATCCCAGGAAAGTAATGGATGTAAACATGTCACAATAATCTAAGAACGTACTCTGTCGAGACTTCATATTTTTTTTTTCCATTCTTAATATGTATATAAATCGTACGATTTATATTATAATTAATTTCTAACAAGACAGATTTTTTTGCTCGGAGGGTTGTTTACTTTTCGGGTGTGGGGATATTCGTCATGAGATTTATACGTCCGCCAGTAAAGGGGCGACGGAAAACTAAAAACCGTTCATGTGTGGCCCAGATGCGACCAATTATTGCCTGCTAACGACTTCAAGAAGTGAGGGGGAGGCGAAAAAATTGAAGATCGTCTGCTTACAAAAAAGCTTGTATGCAGGCAGGTACCCTGAAAGCTTGTTGAATATATATATATATATATATATATATATATATATAAGAAATAAATGAAAGAGAATACCAGTAATAGCCCTAAAGCTACTTGCAGCCAAGAACAAATAGCATGAAAAGAAAAGTGTGAAAGAGGTTTTAGACAGCATCTCTTCATCAGCGGTGTCAATACTGTCTAAAAACCAATGGATTGTTTCCGATGAGTATGATCTATACAATAAACACACTCAGACACCGTACAATCCATGAAAAACAGAAGAATTGATTAATAATTGAATTAAGAGTTACTTAACCAAAGAACACCAAGCCTGGCGCTAGACAGAGTGGAAGTTAAGAACATGTAACCGCAAGATGGCTGACGTCACAAAACTTGCAACCATGGAGATTTTGGATACTCAGTTACTGACGTACTATGGTTACTGTATTTATATATATATATATATATACAAACTTCTACGGTGGGACACCTGTCAAAATGGCCACTTTTCAGAACCATTAGTGGCCATTATAAAGAAGTTTCACTATGTGTGTGTGTGTGTGTGTACGTACATACACACGTACACACACACACATGCATACATACATACATACATACATACATACATACATACATACATATATATATATATATATATATATATATATATATATATATATATATATATATATATATATATATAAATTGAATTTTGAACTTTATAATTAGCCTCTCTCCTCATTTGAACCTACAAAGTAAATATTTTGACACATTGCCTTGTCTGACTTGATCCATTTCTTTACTAAATTGGGTTAAAATGAGTAGTTAAATTATAACAACTAGCAACCATTATTATGTACTGTAATTCTCACTTTTTTATCCTTATCAGATAATGTTTCGTACTCGTTAATTACTACTATTAGTCAGAGAAAATAAATTAATATAATAGCTTAACCAAAGCTTTTGTCAGATTCATGGTTAATTTTTCACACCGCGCTGTCAGTTATATAATAAATAAATAAAAGAACACCTCTTAACGTTTAAGGTTTATTCGTTTATAGCTGATATAATGCAAATGCGCCAGATATATTACAGTAAAAAATATATATGTTAATGTTGATTAAAAGAAAGTACCAACGATTAATGACCCC
Source organism: Dolomedes plantarius (assembly GCA_907164885.2). Lineage (NCBI taxonomy): Eukaryota > Metazoa > Arthropoda > Arachnida > Araneae > Dolomedidae > Dolomedes > Dolomedes plantarius. Next base: position 196,380,288 of record OU015493.1, read on the forward strand.
TAGAAAGGGTTCTTTCTTAATTACAGGGGTTAGTAGCTCTTAAATGAATTGCTTTACGTTATTTATTATATTTCTGGTAAGTATCTCTTGCTTTAATTTGAAATGAAAGTTAAGCGAGTTCTATGAGCTTTACGATATTATTTATAAAATAAATGCATTTTATTCAACGTTTTGAAATTTGGCAATAGGTTATGAACATAAAATAAAATGCCTTTAAAATTATATTTTACGTTCTAGTTTGTAAATTTTTCTCGCATTGATGCTATTATTAATAAGCGAAATGCTTCCTACATTTGTTAAAATTTTTGGTGGATACTTATAAAGGCCCCATTTTATTTAACAGGGAGAATTGAAGCTAAAAATATGGGAGAATCATTTATAATGCTACCGTTATTTTTTCACATATATTTTCCGGTATGTTATATATAAAACATTAATTAAACAAATTGAAAATGTAAGTTTTATGGGCTTCACGATATTATTTATAAAATACACGTATTTTATTCAACGTTTTGAAATTTGGCAATAGGTTATGAACATAAAATAAAATGCCTTTAAAATTATATTTTACTTTCCATTTTGTAAATTTTTCTCGCATTGATGCTACTATTAATAAACGAAATATTTCCTACATTTGTTACAATTTTTGGTTGATTTTTATAAGGGCCACATTTTATTTAACAGAAAAGATTGAAGCACAAAAAACTGGAGAATCATTTATAATGCTACCGTTATTTTTTTCACAAATATTTCCCGGTGTGTTATCTGGGGCTAATGTAAATAATCTCCATGAAAAAGCTTATGCAGATGTATTTATTAAATAGTATTTTTATTAACTAAAATTAACAGAAAATGATTGAAATGAATGTACTAACCCTATTGGAATCGCTCAGTTCAGTGTTAACCTATGGAGAAAATGTGTCTATTATTGACAGCTACATAAATGCTGATAATCCAGTAAAGATGGTATTTTTAGACTGTACTTTTCTGCACCTTGTAACAGGACACATTTTATACACTTCGTCCACCAAAGGATTTTATGAGTGTTTATCGTACCAATGTGTAAAATTTCTTTCTCTATTACAAAGTACAATTTTAAAAAAATTTCTTTCAATCCAAGTCGGCAATTCTTGGACATATTTTCTCTATAGGTTAACATTGAGGTGGGCAAATCCAATAGGGTTAGTACACATCAGCCTTAATTCAAAAAATTATTTATTTGTATATGCAGTTTATTTAATAATTAGATTTCCTACAGGTGGAATATTTATGTCCATAAAAAAGCATTTAAGTGTTTATATACAAAACAATTTATATACAAAACCTTCATTAAAATTTATGTACAAAACATTCATTAAACAAATAGTAATTACGACAGAAATGTACGCTGTATGTAAACCACTGCGATCAATAAGAAAGATTGCCTCATTACACTTAAACATTGCAGCACCATTTAAAAGCTATTAATGCACACATGGGTTCACAAACTGCAATCTTATCTGCATCCATCCCAAGCTGGATTTGCACACGACCCCCTATTTTCGGCGGTCCCCACCGTGGTCCTTCCAACAGCTGGGTGAAGTAAGTAGCAGCGACAGCCGACGATGTTTGTATTAGATTCGGTATTAATGGTGCAGCTTTTTCCGCAAGCATCATAACTAGGAGGTGAAACCAATTTCTGACTCAACGGGTTAAAGGACCGGAAGGAGTTGATTGATTCAGAGGGACTTTAACAACGGCCAAAATAGAAAGAATTGATTAAGATTGATTGAGTGACACAGAAGGGGAATAGACAGACTTTTCACCTCACAAACAAAACTACCGCATGGGTCTCCAGAGTGGTCGATATGGGAAATACCTTTCTTCTCGTCTCTATCCGAATTATATGTATTACAGACACACGCACATATACAATATATATATATATATATATACATATATTCACATACATACATACATACATATATATATATATACATACATACATATAAACATACATATATACACATATACATACATATATACATATATACATACATATATACATATATACAGACACATATACATATATATACACACATATACACATATACATACACATATATATACATACATATACACACACATATACACATACACATATACAGATACACACATACACACACACACACACACATATATATATACATATATATGTGTTTGTGTGTGTTAGTTATATCGGAGGTAGAAATTAATAGCAACAAGATAAAATTAAAGAAAATTGGATATTGAAGCGAATATCCATAAATTAGTTCAAAACCAGTCGCTACCCCCCTTTTATTTTATTGTGGATACTGAGAAGCTGTGTGCCAGTTTTAAAGCGTTGTAACTCGCGACTGAAGTCATTCTGTAAAAGAAGATAAATTACAGAAATATTGCTGAAATCCATCATAAATAGAGAGAAAAGAAAAAAAAAATAGTAAATAGACAAAAATAATAAAAATTCCTCCTAACAGGCATATTTTTTTAGATTTAAATTATTTTCCTTTTTACTATGTCTGGAGCCCAAAATTTTTATTTCTATTGCAATAAAATAATTTGAAAACATTAAAATAGCTTTTTTTCCGCTAAATGATTCCGTTTTTCTTGTCATCAATCCTCATAAGAATCTAATAATTTAATTTAAAGTTAAAAAAATGTCCATCTACTAAATTTAAAAATGAGGCTTCATTGCAATCATTTATTTATTTATTTCCCTATTTCCAGAGGAACAAAAAAATTTTATGGGTTGTAAAGAAAATCCTCAAACTGTGAAACTAATGAATAAATCTCTACTACAATTTCTTTTTTTAATTTTTGGATACCGAATATATCTTAAATTTTCTTGGCAAAACACTTTTGGAGACGTATAATTACTGTATAATCATTGCGCTATTATTTGGCACCGAAAATTTAAATTTTGGCATATTACTATAATGACTAGGAGTATTATATATTAGGAAACTTCTCTAGCCGTTGACCCCTCTAAAAGGTCATACTTTGCTCAGAACCGATTCAAGACTCCATAGAGACAATGTTATGGAAAAAACACCTTTTCCACGGCCACTCCCTCTAAACGGCCACTTTTATACGGAAGGAACCATGACACACACACACACACATATATCAGTATATTTCCAGAGGAACAAAAAATTTTAATGGCTTGTACTAAAAATCCTTAAACTGTCAAACTAATGAATAAGATGCTTCTGTAAATACATACATATATATATATATATATATATATATATATATATATATATATATATATATATATATATATATATATATATATACAGGGTGGTTATAATTAAAGTTCCACTTTGAAATGGTCATAAAAGGAAAACTACTTGTCCAAATGTTATCAAACTGGGTAATAGTTTAAAGGAGGTCATAGGAATTTCTTTTCCGCCAAAAAAAAAAAAAAGTTAAAAAACTCCCCACCAGGGGGAAATTGCGCTGTATGCAATATTGTTAAACGAAATAAGACATGAAGACATCGGTTTAAAATGTGTTTAATCGTTTCTGAAACGTGTTACAAAGCATGTTCAATGTGGCGTCCACCATTTTCCGAAAGCACTGACCAATACCTTTGCAAAGCACGCCGTTCATTGCTATCGCATTCATAATAACATTTAACTAGAAAAGCACGGTCTTGCATAGTTAGAGACATTGTCGATTCGTAACAATGAGAACTCTGACAAACAGGCTCACTTTTATCTGGAAAATTAAATGACGTGTAAAGCGCATCTGCATAAATCATTTGCTTCTTCCTGCCGTAAGCCAATTACAAGCCATTGAGATTTTGCATAACCCCACATACAGTTTCGTTTTAGAAACGATTAAAAACGTTTTAAACCGATATCTTCATGTCTTAGGGCTGAATTCGGGCTTCAAAATTCCCAAATTAGCGATTTGTAAGAAAACGATTTCCGAAATGCGCACACTTTAAATGGTAATTTTGTTTAGGTCAATGTTTCTTAAGGGTATACAAAATGTTAAACCCGTGCAACAAAAGGTTAAATTAGATTCCGACCCTTATTTCGTTTAACAATGTTGCATACAGCGCCATTTCACCCCTGGTGATGAGTTTTTGAATCTTTTTGTTTTTTTGGCGGAAAAGAAATTCGCATGACCTCATTTAAACTATTACCAAGTTTGATAACATTTGGTCAAGTAGTTTTCCTATTATGACCATTTCAAAGTGGAACTTTAATTATAACCACACTGTATATATATATATATATATATATATATATATATATATATATATATATATATATATATATACGCCAAACTTCCCTATGGCGGCCAGTCATGGGTCCAGAAAAACGTGGCCGTACTGATCGGTGGCCATGGAAAAGGTTTTTTTCCCCCCAGAACATTGTCTCTATGGAGACTTTAATCGGTTCCGAACAAAATATGGCCGTTTAGAGGGGTGGCCGGCTAGATAAATTTATATTGAATTATATTATATTATATATATATATATAAAATAACATATGAAGGTTTAAAATTTTATCACTTTCTGAATACTTAACTTTCCTTTACGAGTGAAAAAAAAATGTTAGTTTTATTGAGCTCACCGACATAAGAATTTATTAGAAAAATTATTTTATTTCAATCTTCGGAGCGTACTCAGTGAAAGTTAAGACTCATCACTTTGCGGCCGTCCCCCCCATCTCGATTTAAAAGGACGTAGTTCAAGATATTCGAACAGCTGAGTAAGTAACAGCGACAGATCCGCCGATGTCCAGATTAGATTCGGCTTTAATGGTCTTCTATCTCTCCTGTCTTAGGAGGTGAAACTAATCGCCGAGTCAACATCGGAAACCGACGTAAAGGAGTATGTTGATGAATAGGAAGGCCGATAGCGGAACAAGGAAAATAAGAGATATATCGATTGAGAGAGAGAGCGGTGCATCGCTTACTGGGTCATTTTGAAAATCGATATTACATTTAAAATTAATTAAATATTTATTCACTTTTGAAAGTGAGGTTTTTTTTGGTTTTTTCGTACCTCTCGTTGATCAAATATTTATGAGTGTATACGTATTGGACTGCGTGGGGATTATCCTGTCTTTACAAATTTCAATAGAGTTAAAAAAAATTGCTTGTGTAAAGATACGCGTTTGGTTAATGTGGAGAATAATTAAAGTTGAACTTGGTAAGCATGCGATGTTATTCGAATACATGTAAACATGTTTGTAATGTTATATAAAGAAAATATATTTCAGGTAGTCTCTTCTAACGAAACTACCAATTATATATATATATATATATATATATATATATATATATATATGTGTGTGTGTGTGTGTGTTTGTGTGTGTGTGTGTGTGTGTGTTGGTGTGTGTGTGTGTGTGTGTGTGTGTGTGTGTGTGTGTGTATGTATGTCAAAATTTTGACGTATTTTGGTACTTTCCTGTTTAATGCTTGCCCAAACGATACAGACTGGGTTTGGCGCGCTGTCAAAATTATAACTCTGGACGCAGGACATCTGTAATTTTGCTTTCCGGAGGACCGTTATGGAGGAATGTAGTCCTACGTTAAAAATAACTGAAATTGAATGAGAGATTTATAAGTAATATTTTTAGGACAAAATTCCTAAAGAATGTAGATCTTCGATAGGGAGGCCATAAAAACATTTTTTCAAGGTAAGTTATTTTTCAAGGCTGGTTTTATTTACAAAATTCACAAGGGAAAAATTGATGAAACTATCTCTATTATAAACATTGAGCACAAATGCGAATTTATCTGGGGAATGCGTGCATAAAATATGACAATAAGAGAACATGCACATATTTGGAATTAATTCCTGAAAGTACGCTTGCATGCTTTTGTAATATTTTTCATAGTAATAACCCAAATATTAGCAATGTTTATTAATTAAACAGGGATGTTATAGTTTTCTGTTTGTAAACGATAAATAAATATAATATTAAAAAACTAGTAATTTCTTGATTCAACACTCTTAACATTTAAAAACTATTAATTCCTCACTTTACTATTCAAAATTACATACCCCTTTTCAATCTTATTAAGTACTTAATTTTCCCTTGGGCATTCGTGTTAAATTCCATTGTTACAGTCTTTGGCAATATCATCAAAGATGGCTGACTTTTTAACGAAATTAGACGCGACGCGGCGTACATCAAAATTAGATCAGATCAGAGCATCAATAAATAACTTTTATCCAATCAAAAAGTAAGTCACATCTCTGTGTCAGGTGATGGGATGACTTTATAAAACTATCTGATGTCTAAATTTAGACGCATTCTGTAATATTTTGTCTGCTACGAAACACCCGGCAGAAGCGCCAGCGATTTAATAAACATGAAGTTCCCGTAAGCTGGTGTCGTCTTCATTTCGGCCATGATGTCTTTTTATTTCCACGTCTAACTAAAGTTTTTTCACCGTAGCATGGGAGATTAGACGTCTTCTGAGCAACAACCTGCTGTCTTGCTCCCATGTTACACATATATATATATATATATATATATATATATATATATATATATATATATATATATATATATATATATATATATATATATATATATACCCCGTCATAGCGAACTCGGTATATAACGAACTCGCGGATATAACGATCGAAAATTTCGGTCCCGCCATTTTCCGATTGTACGTAATTTAATTAATATTGTGTCAGTTTAATGCAATCGATTTTAGTCGATATAATTCATTAATGATCATTTTTAATAGATTTCATCATTTTTTAATCCATCATTATTGAATACACATTGCAACTAATGAGTTATACATTTTGTGAACTCTAGCATTTTTCTTAACGGCTAGGATATAGCGAACCACCGGATAAAACGAACAAAACCTTTGGTCTCTTGGAGTTCGTTATAGCGTGGTTCGACTGTATGTATATACATTATAAACATAGGTACGGTTAAATAAGCAGGGGTGTGCAGATACCAGAAAATTATTCATACTAGGCCTCTAAAATTTATAAACAAAAGCGCACTAAGTCCTTCACGCCACACACGAATCTTAACCTCTTTCCCATTCCCTCTCTACCCTTGTTGGGCCTGCAATGAAGTGAACAAAAACCTTATTTAAAAATGTTCTCCGAGCTCCTCAGTTGCATTTTATTGAATTATTCTGTTCCGACAAAGAACGAAAAAAAAAGCAATCACTAAGCCCGGTAAAAGAGAAAGAAATCATTAACTCCGTCCTTTTCTTCACGGCAACCGTAACAAAGTAGAAAAAGGTTCGAAAACTCCGCATTTATCGAAAAGTCCGTGTAACGTTTCGGCTTTAAATAGCTCTTGTTAACTTGTTACGTTTGTTTGTTTTCGACTCGACACTTCTCTCCAGCGAGGAGCGGTAACATTCAAGAAGCAAAAAAAAACAAAAACAACAACAACGAGAAAACAGGACTCGGCGGTTGCAGATTTTGAATGACAAGAACATATTGGCTTCGCTGACCGGCTTGCGGAAACCGGGGTTAACCGAAAGCGCAAAAATCCAATTTGCCGAATTTTTTTACTCCTGGGCCATGTGACGAGCCAATTTGGCCCAGGGAAAAGAGGGACTAGGGATTACTGACAGTCCTCCTAGGTGTACTGGAAAAATAAACAAGATCTGTAAATCACAGAAAGTTTTGACGGCCCAGTTTAAACGCGCCCGCACAGCTGGTGCTAATCAAGGGCCAAGTACCGACCCGAAGTCGGGGAGGATGGTTCCCCCGCGTCAACTTGTTGTGGTTGGGCAAATTTTTTTTTCTCTGTTTTAAGTAAAGGAACTTCGAATATGATATATCCTTGTTAACCCCGACATCCATCAATGCTGGTCAACCTCTGACATCGCGGATTCTGTTTTCCCTGTCGGCAGGTTGCCGTCTGGTGCTTAAAAATGTACGTCAGGGGGTAGTTGAGAACGTACCGGAAAATGATTTTTGCTTCTTATTTCGTATTTGAGCGATTAGATATCGTAATGTGGTGTCAGCGCTGTAAATTAAAAAAAAAAAAATAAATGTGTTATAAATAGGTTCATTTCTATCCAAAATAAGAAAGGTTTAACATGTAATAATGGCAGGCTTTTGAAATAATTCATACATAAATCTTTCGTGTTTATAATGTATATTTATGCATTATATCTTCTAAAATCTAACGGTCACCTTTTAATAATGGCAAATATTACAGAAATATTACAGGAAACTCTTAGTGCGTGCTGGAATCGAGTACGTAAGATAAAACCGACCAAAAACTGGGGTAAAAGCGATATATATATATATACAGTCGAGCCCCGTTATAACGAACTTCAATGGACCAAAGGTTTTGTTCGCTTTATCCGGTGGTTCGCTATATCCGAACCGTTAAGAAAAATGCTAGAGTTCACAAAATGTATAACTCGTTAGTTGCAACGTGTGTTCAATAATGATGTATTAAAAAATGATAAAATCTATTAAAAATGGTCATTAATGAATTAAATCGACTAAAATCGATTACATTAAACTGACACCATAGTAATTAAAATACGTACAATAGAAAAATGGCGGGACCAAAATTTTCGTTCGTTATAGCCGTGAGTTCGTTATATACCGGGTTCGCTCTAACGGGGTTCGACTGTATATCTGTGTGTGTGTGTGCGTTGTGTGTGTTTGAATTAGGAGTGGGGTTTCTTTTTGCTCGACAGTATTGGTTAGGTGTTTAAAAACTCACATCACATAAACAAAAAAAAAATCTAGTAGGTAGTGGCTAACCGAATTCTATTAAATATATATCAAGGAATAATAAATAGGTAAATAAATAGATAAATGGCAAATTGTAATTGGATGGAATATGTGATTGTGTGCGAGGCAGACATGGTGATATAAATTAGGTTATGTATTAAAAAAAAAAAAAAAAAGTTTTGGAACCTGACTGTAAAATCTCGATAAATACTTCTAATAAAAAATAAATTTTTTTTCCAAAGTAAATAAGAGAAATTTCATTCATCTAGGATATTTCTTAAAAGACCTGGTCGTTCTTTTAGCGAAAGACTAATGTAATCAATATCACCAGTATATAACTGACGAAAGATTTTTGATAAAAATCTTTATCTCTATAAATAAATCCTAAATTCCATTAAAACTATTTTAAGGGATACAAAAAATAAATAAATAAACAAATAAAATAATGTTCCGGAATTCCAATAAAAAATTTCCTTTTAACTTCACACTACCAATTCCACAATCAGACCTGTCCAGTTACATTTCTCGCTCCAGAGATAAATTTCTCCTCACGCTAGAATAGATATTAAGGAGTTTATTGTTTTCCTCTATCAAATCTACTCAGTATCTCTTTCTCTCTCTCTAAAACACTGGCAATCTTCCAATCCGATTTATCTAAAAAGTCAGCGTGCTCCGGCAGACGCCACGTCACTCAGCAAGTTTCGCTAAAACCACATATTTTTGGGTTTAAATCGTTGCACCCAAATCTCTTCCCTCCACTAATCCCTCACTATTTATGAGCAAAACAAGTACATGACATAAATAAGTGATGGCGCTTTTTCGCATTTTCCGTGAAACAAGAGAAAATCGCAAATGGCATCCGCCTCACTTGCGTTGTGCTCCCTCGGAGTAGACGTTATGTATTTGTTCTGTCAGGTTTACAGCTGATAAGGAAGTCGATGTAGAAATACCTCCGTTTTGAAGGATTTGGAACCATGTATGCCTAAACTGTTGAAATATTACATGATAGATCTGAAAATAATAGTCATTTTAAAATCTGTATTTCTATAAATGGAAAATCACAATCATAAAAGATAATATTTTACAGTACAGTCGAAACCCGTTACAGCGAACCCGGTATATTACGAACTCACGGATATAACGAACGAAAACTTTGGTCCCTCCGTTTTCTTATTGTACATAATTTGACTAGTATTGTGTCAGTTTAATGTAATCGATTTTAGTCGATTCAATTCATTAATTATGTTTGACGACAAGTGCCTCCTTGACGACAAGTGTATATAATTGCCAATAGGAATAGAATGAGTGATATTTGATATGAAAGCATAAAATAATCAAAATATAGCGCATTTTCCAGGATATGTATAACACTTGTCTCGGAGTATTTTATCTCTATTGTACATAATTTAATTAGTATTGTGTCAGTTTAATGTAATCGATTTTAGTCGATTCAATTCATTAATTATGTTTGACAAGTGCCTCCTTGACAAGTGTATATAATTGCCAATAGGAATAGAATGAGTGATACTTGATATGAAAGCATAAAATAATCAAAATATAGCGCATTTTCCAGGATATGTATAACACTTGTCTCGGAGTATTTTATCTCTATTGTACATAATTTTATTAGTATTGTGTCAGTTTAATGTAATCGATATTAGTCGATTCAATTCATTAATTATGTTTGACGACAAGTGCCTCCTTGACGACAAGTGTACATAATTGCTAATAGGAATAGAATGAGTGATATTTGATATGAAAGCATAAAATAATCAAAATATAGCGCATTTTCCAGGATATGTATAACACTTGTCTCGGAGTATTTTATCTCTATTGTACATAATTTAATTAGTATTGTGTCAGTTTAATGTAATCGATTTCAGTCGATTCAATTCATTAATTATGTTTGACGACAAGTGCCTCCTTGACGACAAGTGTATATAATTGCCAATAGGAATAGAATGAGTGATATTTGATATGAAAGCATAAAATAATCAAAATATAGCGCATTTTCCAGGATATGTATAACACTTGTCTCGGAGTATTTTATCTCTATTGTACATAATTTAATTAGTATTGTGTCAGTTTAATGTAATCGATTTTAGTCGATTCAATTCATTAATTATGTTTGACAAGTGCCTCCTTGACAAGTGTATATAATTGCCAATAGGAATAGAATGAGTGATACTTGATATGAAAGCATAAAATAATCAAAATATAGCGCATTTTCCAGGATATGTATAACACTTGTCTCGGAGTATTTTATCTCTATTGTACATAATTTTATTAGTATTGTGTCAGTTTAATGTAATCGATATTAGTCGATTCAATTCATTAATTATGTTTGACGACAAGTGCCTCCTTGACGACAAGTGTATATAATTGCCAATAGGAATAGAATGAGTGATATTTGATATGAAAGCATAAAATAATCAAAATATAGCGCATTTTCCAGGATATGTATAACACTTGTCTCGGAGTATTTTATCTCTATTGTACATAATTTAATTAGTATTGTGTCAGTTTAATGTAATCGATTTCAGTCGATTCAATTCATTAATTATGTTTGACGACAAGTGCCTCCTTGACGACAAGTGTATATAATTGCCAATAGGAATAGAATGAGTGATATTTGATATGAAGGCATAAAATAATCAAAATATAGCGCATTTTCCAGGATATGTATAACACTTGTCTCGGAGTATTTTATCTCTATTGTACATAATTTTATTAGTATTGTGTCAGTTTAATGTAATCGATTTCAGTCGATTCAATTCATTAATTATGTTTGACGACAAGTGCCTCCTTGACGACAAGTGTATATAATTGCCAATAGGAATAGAATGAGTGATATTTGATATGAAAGCATAAAATAATCAAAATATAGCGCATTTTCCAGGATATGTATAACACTTGTCTCTGAGTATTTTATCTCTATTGTACATAATTTAATTAGTATTGTGTCAGTTTAATGTAATCGATTTCAGTCGATTCAATTCATTAATTATGTTTGACAAGTGCCTCCTTGACAAGTGTATATAATTGCCAATAGGAATAGAATGAGTGATACTTGATATGAAAGCATAAAATAATCAAAATATAGCGCATTTTCCAGGATATGTATAACACTTGTCTCGGAGTATTTTATCTCTATTGTACATAATTTAATTAGTATTGTGTCAGTTTAATGTAATCGATTTTAGTCGATTCAATTCATTAATTATGTTTGACAAGTGCCTCCTTGACAAGTGTATATAATTGCCAATAGGAATAGAATGAGTGATACTTGATATGAAAGCATAAAATAATCAAAATATAGCGCATTTTCCAGGATATGTATAACACTTGTCTCGGAGTATTTTATCTCTATTGTACATAATTTTATTAGTATTGTGTCAGTTTAATGTAATCGATATTAGTCGATTCAATTCATTAATTATGTTTGACAAGTGCCTCCTTGACAAGTGTATATAATTGCCAATAGGAATAGAATGAGTGATATTTGATATGAAAGCATAAAATAATCAAAATATAGCGCATTTTCCAGGATATGTATAACACTTGTCTCGGAGTATTTTATCTCTATTGTACATAATTTAATTAGTATTGTGTCAGTTTAATGTAATCGATTTTAGTCGATTCAATTCATTAATTATGTTTGACAAGTGCCTCCTTGACAAGTGTATATAATTGCCAATAGGAATAGAATGAGTGATATTTGATATGAAAGCATAAAATAATCAAAATATAGCGCATTTTCCAGGATATGTATAACACTTGTCTCGGAGTATTTTATCTCTATTGTACATAATTTAATTAGTATTGTGTCAGTTTAATGTAATCGATTTTAGTCGATTCAATTCATTAATTATGTTTGACAAGTGCCTCCTTGACAAGTGTATATAATTGCCAATAGGAATAGAATGAGTGATACTTGATATGAAAGCATAAAATAATCAAAATATAGCGCATTTTCCAGGATATGTATAACACTTGTCTCGGAGTATTTTATCTCTATTGTACATAATTTTATTAGTATTGTGTCAGTTTAATGTAATCGATATTAGTCGATTCAATTCATTAATTATGTTTGACGACAAGTGCCTCCTTGATGACAAGTGTACATAATTGCTAATAGGAATAGAATGAGTGATATTTGATATGAAAGCATAAAATAATCAAAATATAGCGCATTTTCCAGGATATGTATAACACTTGTCTCGGAGTATTTTATCTCTATTGTACATAATTTAATTAGTATTGTGTCAGTTTAATGTAATCGATTTCAGTCGATTCAATTCATTAATTATGTTTGACGACAAGTGCCTCCTTGACGACAAGTGTATATAATTGCCAATAGGAATAGAATGAGTGATATTTGATATGAAAGCATAAAATAATCAAAATATAGCGCATTTTCCAGGATATGTATAACACTTGTCTCGGAGTATTTTATCTCTATTGTACATAATTTAACCCCATGAGAAAAAATGCGGAAGAAATTTCTGTCGTAGTATGAAATTTTACGTTTACAGATACAAATATTCTAGAGAATGAGCTACGGCGGTAATGAATTTAAGCATGCACCAAGAATCATGACCTCAACCTTTGGATGAAGTGTAAAAATCCTAAATGTTACAGTTTGAAAAGTGGCACACATTTTGACCACTCAATAAACGATATTCTTGTTCATGTAATATTGTCGAAAATAATTAACGTCGGAGATGGTACAAGTTTAAATATCTGCTTATTTCAAGCGGAAATTCTCATTACTACACTGAACAACCTACTATGCTTTGACTATTTTAACTAGAATTTACCGCTAAAAGAAACCCTTGATTTTAGGGAGACTTTGATAAATATTTGCCTTATATATTATTTTCTGTTTTTCGAACGCGAAGGCAATTGTCGCTAGATGTACACCGCGAGACTGCTGGCCATTCATTTACGGGGTCACCGTATAGGTGGCCAGCACTACTCCCAACATGCGGGTTCCTTAATTTTGAGCCGAGTCAAGTGGCGAAACCCGTACACTTGACCCCGCACCTCCAGAGGTAAATTTGAGAACTTGGAGGACATTGCAGCCACGACAGATGTTTCAAGCACCAACCGCCATTAGCGTACACGGAGGTGGACTTGTCATCGAAGGGTATCGAACCATTGACGTTCAGATCACTGGCTCACTGCCTTTACCAACTGGGCCACCGCGTTCTATTATATATTATTATCTGTCTAAATGAAGTAGATCACCATTAGAGAATTAACAGATATTAAAAATACTAATCACTATGATAAACTTAATATTTTCACTCAGATTCAAAAGAAGTGGTTTAATAACGTTAATATTAAAATGTTAGAATGAGTGATTTTCAATTAACAAATGGTAGATTTCAATTAACAAATGATAGACCATTTTAGAAGAAATTTAAGAAGAGAGCGTAAGTTAACAATAGACTTTGTATAGGATAGGGGACTTGAGAACTTAATTTATAAAGTTTTATTTAATTTATTTATGTATTTTATATTTTGAACAGTCCTAAGTGAGGCTTAAATATATCGGAGATTCAAAGTTCTAGTTCACACTCTGGTTACGTCCTGATACAGAAAAAAATTCATTTTACGATTAGGGACAAAACTGAACAGAAATGAATCTATACTTCACTGTTCTAGTGCTAATTCATTGTTGAAAGGTCACTGCCACTGAAAATTAAGAACTATGTTTGATCCGGTCTTTTATTTGAACCTCAGCAGTTTCTTCAGCAAAAGAGCGAATTTGTTCCGTTTCAGGTGTTTCCTAGCACTTTACTTCCCTATTACGCATTTCTCCCTTAAAAGGCTTTCTAAGCAAAAGGCATAGTCTTTCCTGCAACAGATCCGCATCCATGTTGATAAAGCTTTGCCTCTTAAGCGAAAATGAAGCAATAAGAAATTAATAACCTTTTTTGCGATTGGTTTATTCAGTTGAGTGGTTAGATTATATATTCTCCCACAAAGAATAAACAAGTCATACTAGGGTTTTAAAGCCAATTCCCAAATATCAAAATTTAACAATGGAACTTGAACTTTTTTACGCTGTTACCGAAGGTCAGTGGCCTAGCCTTTTGATCACCGTTCAGAGTATATTTTAGCGTATAATAGCAGCTGACATAAAATAAAATGAGAATTTAACACTGTGTTAACTATAAAACCAACCCGAACTGTCATTTATCATCCTGTGAGAGAAACCGTTAAGAAATTTGTTTGAATATTCGGAAACTAGCCAACTTAAAATTCTAAAGGGTGTCCATATTGAAAGAAATGTTCTGTCCCAAACAAACATACCCATGAAACACTGAGTGCATTTTTTTTTAAAATTGCTGACGCAATAGTAAAAAATAAAGTGTCATTATGACTGATTACTTCCGAATGCTATATAAAGATGGAGCAAGTCAGGGTCTTTTCTTCCAAACTCGTTTCATGGTCTTGCTATTGGAACAAAGGACTAATTTAGATCACTGCAATACCGAAGATCATTTGTAACTTTAAGCACTGCGTCAAAGATTCCGGGAAACACACAACATAATTGGATTTTCACGCTTCTTTAACACTAACGCCGATGAAGAGCAAATAAAGCCAGATCCCTCCTCTTTTCTTGTCTGTCCCCTTGTTATGGCGACGGCAGGACTGGGGCTTTTGCAGTTTCTTGGCTTATTATTTACGACGTCTTCTTATTCTGCTGTCACTGCTCCCGGCTCTGGCTTTAGACCAAATTTCTACACCTACTGAAGCCACAAACCCCGAGGAATTTTCTCACAGGACCCCTGCCCACATAAATCACAGTCCGCACATCTCAACTCGGATCTCATTTCATCTTTTCGAAAACTTTTCAGTAAATAAGACCGCATTTGTCATCGCTCCTTTACAGCTGAAGCCCTTTTAGATCAAGCCTTTGCATGGGGTAATTTAAGGTCCCGCAAACAACGTCTGAGATGTTTATGATAGAAAGGTTTTTAAGGGTTGTTACAACGGAGTTTATGGCGAGCAGTCTATTCAGAGGCTTGTCGTATCGGGAGAAAATATGAATAAGAAGCAATTTGTCAAGGCGGATGGGGCGGAAATAATGGAAAGGTATTAGGTAAAGAGGGATATTTTGAATCGAAACTGACCACGCAAAATATACAGAAAGGTCTTGTCACTAATTTGTTGGTGTCAAGGGATGATGTAAACATAAATTACTTAGTAATATTAATAATCAATAAAGATGTTAAATAAATACTTATAAAGATTATATCAACCATCTTATAAGACCATGATTTAAACCTATCTCGAGACCGGTATTCTACCAAACGAAATATCCCGGCATTTAATTTTTCCAATTACATTCTTCAAGTTAATGTCAAATAACACTGAATGTTCAAAACAATGGATCCTAAAGACACAAATATTTAGATTGTTACTACTGTTGCTTTAAAACAGGCAACGTACTAAAAATAGCTACAACGAACAACATAGTTACATTAGCTAATATAACAAATAATGTTGCTGCAGGTTAAATAATTATAAGTCCCTATTTAACTACTTATTTCGGTACTTCAAAATTTCCTGTTAAACACCAAGACAGTTGTCACAAACATTACAACTATTGTAACTTGCCCTAACAATTACCATTATTACTAGCATTGTTTCTATTACTATAACAACAGTATCTTTTGCATCCAGTCATGGACATGTTCAAAGCATTCAAGTCTCGTTGAGAACCGCAGGATAGAAAAGTTTCGACTAATTGCCTATTCCCTACTGAATCAGCCACAACTAGTCATCTTATTTTACGCTTTCTCTCTGTTATTACAGTCGAACCTCGTTATAGCGAACCCGGTATATAACGAACTCACGGATATAAAGAACGAAAATTTCGGTCCCGCCATTTTCCTATTGTACGTAATTCGATTAGTATTGTGTGAGTTAAATGTAATCGATTTTAGCCGATTTAACTCCTTAATAATTATTTTTAATAGATTTCATCATTTTTAAATACATCAGTATTGAATACACAAAGAAATTAATGAGTTATGCATTTTGTGAACTCTAGCATTTGCCTTAACGGTTCGGATATAGCGAACCACCGGGTAAAGCGAACAAAAATTTTATCCCTTGAAGTTCGTTATAACGGGGTTCGACTGTATTTATAACAGTAGAGAGCTAAAATGCTTGAAATTCACTCTATGCAGTCCACTAATTTGGGGAAAGTTATGTGAAACGCTTTTTCATATCTACTCATATTTTTCAGACATTGAAAATTCGGATTTCCATTGCAGAGATTAAAAAAGAAACTCTCCCAAATCGACTCTTATCACTAGTGATAAATACTGCTGCAACGATTTCCACCTGTACTAAAAGAATACCTAGTATGTATTCACATATCACTGATAATAAAATTATTACTATGACTATTTGCTACAAATCAGCCATTGATATTTCATTGGTATATATATATATATATATATATATATATATATATCAATGAAATATTTCTAACTTTGTATTATACGTTAAAAATAATTTTACCTTAAGGCTTTAAAAGTGGATCGATTAGCTGTTGTACAGCAAAACATGGCATGGCGTATTACATATTTTCAATTTTTGTTACTGCACCTATAATAATGCTTTGAAATTTCCTTTCGCTACCGACACCCTTTTAATTAAGAATAATTGCGGTAATGTATTTTTGTTCAAAGTAGCTGTTATTATCAGCGCAATTTCAAGCCACAGGCCCATTCAACAAGTTGTTAAAATTAAATCCACCCAGTGGCCTTTAATAGCGTGTAAAAAGGCGTTTTAAATTTATATGAGGAACGTACGATATTGTTATGTCTGTTTTATTATATAAGGGCTGAAAAATAAACCCGTCCAAGTGGGAGTGAAGAAACTAAACGCGTTTGGGCATTGAATATTATTATGTATACGATATTTTTCAGGTGAGATTCAGGTAGAAAATTTGTTCTTTTAAATATTAATTTTTCAGCGTTCAACAAAAAGTAAACGATTTTTGACAGCTTTACTCCATGAAGATGGAAATGAAGATGGGATTTTTATCTAAATATTTTAATGAGAATTTTTAATACTATACCAAGAAATGTTGGCATATGATATCAAAACACGATGAATCCCATTTCCAAAGACAACTATTGACAAGAAAATTTTTCACAGCTTTTTCCCATGAAGAGGGAAAGTTTTTATCTAAATATTTTAATAAGAAGTTTTAATACCATACCCAGAAATGTTGACATATGATATCAAAACACAATGAATCCCATTTCAAACGACAACTATTGACAAGAAAATTTTTGACAGCTTTTCCCCATGAAGATGGAAAGTTTTTATCTAAATATTTTAATGAGGATTTTTAGTGCTATACGCAGAAATGTTGGCATATGTTATTAAAACACAATTAATCCCATTTCAAAAGAAAACTATTGACTATACAACAAAATATAAAAAATATTGATTATACCACATTTCAAATTTAAACTTATAATTATAGCAAAAATACTGTTAATTTTTAAACAAAGTTAACAGAAATCTCCTATAAGTTAACAGTCAATAATTTTTGTAAAAGTGTATAAAGTTAACTACAGTCTCATTACAAAAAAACTAATTAACTTTTTTAATCTCATACATATAAGTAATAATATATTATTTAACATTTAATTCTATTTTTGATAATTTAAAGAAATACTGCTATAAGATTCAGAGTTAAAACATCCGTATGCTACATTTAACTGATTTAAAACGATGCAACTGAAATATAGAACTACTGTGTATACTTTTGACAGTTTCAGTTATATGATGATAGCCAGTAATAACTAGGCTTGTACTTACAGTCAACTGCCTTTTTTTAATAATCTGAGTTATAAATATTGTACATTTAAAGAAATTTGCCAAAAATACAAAAGCAGGCTAACCTGATACAAATATACTATATGCCATATAACTTTATACATATGTGTACGTGTATTTCAGAAAAATATTGTTAATATTGCAAGCACGTCTACGCAGAAATGCTCGAAAAAATTTTAAGTAGCCTAAATTTTGCTTAACAATTATATTACTTCATTTATCAGCCTGTTCTCTGAACAGGTGGGGCAAAAGCAAACAACAAATCGTATTATATCAAACTTTATGAGAGTTTATATTTAAATATATTTTGCAAATTGTAAAGTATTTTTTTAAAAAGTGACATTAGCACTTTAACTGCTTACTCCACATACAAATATTTATACATTTCTTATGAAACAGGCACCTCTTTTTTCTTAGAAGCAACAATGAAACACCAAAAAATGGCGTCATAAGAACACGCTTTAATCCACCAGTTGCTCAATAAACCACACCAAGCGCATCTAAATGCGCACCACCCCCATACAACCGTTCCAAACGATCGCTACTCTCTGAACCACCCCTTTTAACCACCCTTTCTTACGGCGGGATCCCCCCTTAAACTACGGCCAGAATGGGTTCTCGACGTTAACTGCCGTTCCACAACATGCTATCACCGGTCAGCTTTGGTCTCTTATTATGGTAAGTGCTCCCTGATTGTTACAAGCCTGATGGACGGTTCAGAGTGATAGAGCCAGACTCTTTGCTCGAGTGTTGTTAGGATTCAAGGCACGAGACTTGTTTTGGGCGTAAAATTTCGAGTGTTAAAAGGATGCGGGTGTAAGACTGCGGCATATCAGATAAAGGGTGTTTTCTTCCCATGTTGATGAGATAATAGCTGGTTATTTGAATAAATGTCAAGAGTAACGTCTTGGGAGAATTCTTGTTAACGTAACCTTATGGGTTAGGAAAGTATCTTGCAGGTGAAATCGTTTCTCGAGATTTAGATATTGCGCTAAGGAAATAACCGAAAGTTTTACTTTTGCAAATTTGGGCAACAAAAAAAATCACTGTAAGGTGTTATCTCGTTGATTCAGACCATCATAAATGAACTGTCAGTTTAATCAACAGAAATATTTTTATAACAGCGAAAATAATATTTGTAACTGATTTCCGGTAATTAATGTTTAGAACAAATATTAATGAATAAACAATGAATAAATGTATGGACACTAATATGGAAGGAAGAAACGTCTTAGTATTCATACATTAATATGTTTCTTCGAATAGAATAAATATTAATGAATAAACATTGAATAAATGTTTGAACACTAATATGGAAGGATAGAGTGAAAACGTAAATGGCGATCACAAATGTTTGATGTAAGTTCACTAGGTTATCTTTTGTTACATGATGGATAATTATACCGGGACATACTGTTTAAAGGCAATTCCTCATAGCGTATACAGATTGGTACAGAGTTCTCTGCCTCCAGACCCCCCGACTCCTGTCATCACATTAGTCACGGTAACATTAGACACGGTATTTAGAACTACCCCCATTCCCGCCCGCAAGATTTCTTTGATGTGATGTCTCCCCCGACCCCGCTCGACACCATTTGACCCGCTGACCCCCCACTCTTTCTTTGATGGACCGCCAGAGGAGGCGATCCGCGCATAGTAGAGAGTACAGAGAGACACAAATCACTGGCAGATGCAGAGAACTCTGTACCAATCTGTATGCGCTATAACGGTTAAAAATATCTATGCCAACCGTGGGACTCGAACCCACAGAGTGTGGTACCACATACCTAGTCACTGAGTCATCGTCCGGCGATATTTGCTGGGATAAATTAATCCAGTCCATCACACCACTGAATGATTAACTCAAAAAAGTGATCACTATTATCAAATCTAAACTGATTTTCCACTGCTGGCAGAATTTTGCATCTATAAACGTATTTAAAAATTTGCGTACAGTATCGCTTTCCATAATTCACTAAATTTAGTCACTTTAGGGTCCTTAGGTGAGATCAACTGATTTTGTCACTAGGCAATGTCACTAAATGCGGTATGCGTTTGAAATTGTTCCACACCTGTGAAGCTTGAAGAGCGGGTTTTGATTCAGTCCCCTTTTGGGAGATCAAAATTTACAAGAGGAATAGTAGTTTCAGTGTTAATTTCCGTGAACGCTTCCCGCAAAGAAACAAAAGTCTTTTCCCTAGAAACCCGTAGGGAAAGGATACTGTCTGAACCTCTGATTGAAAAGAAAATTTTCCTCCAAATTTTAAACAGGATCTGTTTCATCTCAGCAAAACATGAATGATTTGCACTTCAATTCGAAAAGAGCTCAAAATGAAAATACTTCCTACTTTTTCGATATGGTGTGATGAAACAATATTCTATATTTCTAGTGATTTTTTTTTTTTTTCAAATAGAGAAAAGATTTTCTTTAAATGTGTTTTAAAAGCTACATCAGATCATATTCATGTATATGCGGAAGATAAATCTCAAATATTATTTTGTTTGATTAAAAACGGGATTTTTTTTTTACTATCAACCCGTTTAATGCTGACTGAAAAAAATAAAAATAAACTTATTTAGAGGCTAAATGCTGCATCTATAAAGGCTACAAAAGTGTAGAGAATCCTGCACGAGGGCATAGGCACATGAGCTTGCACGCGCATATTCTCAAGAATTATATTGCTATGAAATGGTCTCTAATATTATTACTTTTTTTTTCAGGAACACGTTGGACTGAACCAGCCCGGCGTAATCACTTATCATGATGTGCTTATTCCTACAGTTGCGCTTATTCTATTTCTTTCAAATTTAAAACGTTCCAATGTTGTTAAAAAGTCCAGAAGGTTCATCCTCTTGTTCCTTTTACTAATTAGGATGACCGTGCTATGTAATAAATCAGGAAATGTATTTAAATATTGTTGTAAGTAAAGTTTAGAATGAAATAGGTAGGTTATATCATATCATATCATATGAAATAAAATCAATGATATGAAATCGTATCATATGAAATGAAATCAATGATATAAAATCATATCATATGAAATGAAATCAATGATATAAAATCATATCATATGAAATGAAATCAATGATATAAAATCATATGAAATGAAATCAAAGATATGAAATCATAACATATGAAATAAAATCAATGATATGAAATCATATCATATGAAATGAAATCAATGATATGAAATCTTATCAATGATATGAAATTATATCATATGAAATGAAATGAATGATATGAAATCATATCATATGAAATTATATTGTTAATAATTATTGCTAGTTTTAAATCGGATGTTCCGGGACTAGTTTTAAGTTGATGTTTTCATAACACATATCATATGAAATGAAATCATATCATATGAAATGAAATCAATCATGTCATATGAAATGAAATCATATCATATGAAATGAAATCAATCATAGTGTTTCAATCATTACTAGAAAGTTTAGCATTTTTAAAGGTTTTTAATTGGTAGTTTCGTTATTTAACAAATAAAACAAACAATTTTCACTTGAAACTATGTTCAAGACATCTTTTAAAATGATTCTTGACTGAATATACGCGTGGGATGAATTGAATTACATTTTCCGTTCCGCAGAAGAATGTTTAAGTAACCTGCAGTATTTATCAGTGTCACCCTTACATCTGTTAAAATGCCAAGTGTGACGAAGTGGAGTCTGCTTTGTATCTTCTTAATCAAGGCTGCACTGAAAAGAGCAGACGTTGTTTTAAGATGGAACTAAAATTGCCGCTTTTGAATAAACTCTGAACAGATTCCCAGAAATTCGAGCGGATCAATGTACTGCGATGTACGGAAGTTAAAAATTTTATTCCGAATCACGCTTCAAATACTTTCACTATTTAATGCGAGAACGAAACAAAAATAACCATTTAAATGGATAAACTGAAACTGCCCAAGGCATAAACGAAACTGAAAAACCACAGCCTTAATTTATAAAACATTAGTCGCAAAATTTCCTGTACATTGCACGGGAGGATTGCTGGAATTAAGAGTATTTAATTTATTCCGTAGATAATGTAACCTTTACCCCCCCCCCCCTTAATTCCAACTACCGGTTAGTTGAATAGAACTGATTATTTGGATGAGGAAATTTCGTATTGGCCAATTCTCACGTTTAATTTGGTAATAGGTTATCGTCTGTTGATTGGATAGTTAATTTCAATTATGTCATCAGTCTATTTTGGAAATTAGCTTTTCCCTTTAGAAAATGTAGTTAGCATTTTTTAAACATAATACCGTTTCTGATATCAAGAATTCCGTTCAGCAATCACATTTTTCCTTTGTATTTATAATGTGTTTAGTGCGCAAATTGTGGTCACTAGGCGAACTTTATTTTCTTCATACACTTGGTTCCCCCCCCCCCCCCCTATAGAGAGCAGCTTCCCGTATCTATTACTTATGAAATGTTCCACAAAAAAAAAACTAATAATAAAAGTAGAAAATAGTTACAATAGAAGTATTACTCATAAAGCAGGAACAGAAAGAAATATATATTTGCAAAAAAGTTTTAAATATGCTATTTTACAAGTACAAAGTGGTCTCGTACATGTTTCAAATATTTGCGTATTCCAGAATGAGATGTCGTGCTTTTTCATATTCAGATATCTCATTCAAGCTACATGGCTAAAATATTTTTACGTTACACTGGATTTTAACAACGTAATGCACCTATTGTAAATTATTGGTTCCCTTGATCAACACAATAGCTCAATCCAAACGGGCATCAATACAATGCCATAGCCAAGGCATATCCGATCATACGGGGCCCAACAAAACGTGGGCCCCCTTCAAACAAACTGAGACAGATGCTGGAAATTTGCCGCGTGACACAAACTCGGCTTTGTGCCAGGTGACCCCTCACTTTGTATAAGGCACACCAGACGTAGCTAATGTGCCATAGAGAAGTCAACGCGGGTTTCGGCCTTATAGTTTGCCTTTCCCTGGCGAATTCTTCCTCTCTGTTTACCACTAGATTTTGCATAGCGCGTTGACGACTGCATGGAAGGTTTTTGCAATGATTCTCTCAGCGGGGTGTCCCCTGTGCGGAGGGGGAGTCATAGCCAAGTTTCTATGCTTCCTGGCGGAGAGGGCGGTGCTTTCCATTCTTTTCTTTTACTCTTTTTGGATAGTTAGCAGTGGGGTGAACGTATTATTTCTTCGCTGGACGTGAAATTTGCTCTTACACATGACATGATAAAATCTAACAGCAGGAGAAAGAAAGAAACACTCTTTATCCAATCTTCAGCAAATAAACTTTAATTGAAATATGTAAGAGAAAGACAGAAAAGAAATAATTTTAGGCTTGACATTGATTGTTACTAATATTTTAAAGTACTAAAAGGACTTTTTATATACTGTTCTATATGTAATACGAAACCTTATTATCCTCTTATATATATATATATATATATATATATATATATATAGTCGAACCCCGTTATAACGAACTTCAAGGGAACAAAGGTTTTGTCTGCTTTATCCGGTAGTTTGCTGTATCAGGACCATGGAGAAAAATGCTAGAGTTCACAACATGTATTCAATAATGATGTATTAAAAAATGATAAAATCCATTAAAACCAATCATTAATGAATTAAATCGACTAAAATCGATTACATTAAACTGACACAATACTAATTAAATTACGTACAATAGGAAAACGGCGGGACCAAAATTTTCGTTATTTATATCCATGAGTTCATTATATAACGGGTTCGTTATAACGGGGTTCGACTATATATAAATAAATAAATAAATAAATAAATAAATATATATATATATATATATACATATATATATATATACATATATATATATATATATATATATATATATATATATATATATATATATATATATATATATATATATATGTATATATATATATATATATATATATAATGAATAAAAACTTTTTACATTTATTGAAAATTAGAATTGAAAATTGTCATGATATAAATGACTTCTAACGAGTGCCCCAAAACTGCGTAATGACATTCACCAAGAACATTATAAGTTTAAAAGATTCAGTTTTAGTTGAAAAAATAATCTTTTACAGAGTAATGTTGATTCAATTTATCCTCCTGAATGTTTTACGCAAGAGAAAATATCTTTGAATAACATTTTAAAACAGTTTGACTAAAATACTAAAATATAAATGAATAAAGCATGATCATAAAATAAAGCACTATTATTCAAAACAGACATAACGTGAAAGTAATAAAATTAAACAGACTGAAACCTTAGAAATAATAATTGTTCCGACAGTTCTATCGGAAACAATTGGTCTCTTCCTTTTTAAAGTTCAGTATAGCTTTTGTGGGGGTATTTAACTTAATTTATGTATATCTTCACTAATCACATTTGTGATAAAGGGCTTTTAATGTTCAATAAACTTCTCTCCATGAGAGGAGCAGCATCTGACAGCTTTATTATTATTAACACAATTTTAGCTGACGTCGAAACCTCCACTAAGAAATATAATTTACTATAATTTTTTTCTTTTTATCAATCGGAAATTGGTGAATGTTTGATGTCCATTTCTGTGTTTAATTTTTCAAATTAGCGACAAGATGGTTTAACATTTGGATTTACCTTTACTTCAAAGCATCTTCTTGTTACAGTCAAGAAATATGAATGACAACCTAACTCTATACAGTTCGGAATTCACTTCGCCATGCCAACTTTACATTTAAAATCTAACTAGTTATAGGCTACTGTGTACTAACCCTACTGGATTAGCTCACTTCATTGTTCACCTATGGAGAAAATGTGTCAACTATTGACAGTTACATAAATGCTGATAATCTAATAAAAATGATATTTCCAGATGGCCCGAACTTTTCTTCACCTTGCAACATAATTCATTTTACAAATTGCGTCCACCAAAGAAATTAAGGAGCGTTTAAAACACACCGCAGTCGAACCCCGTTATAACGAACTTCAAGGAACCAAAGGTTTAGTTCGCTTTATCCGGTGGTTCAGTATTTTCGAACCGTTAAGAAAAATGCTAGAGTTCACAAAATGTATCACTCATTAGTTGCAGTGTGTATTCAATAATAATGTATTAAAATATGATAAAATCTATTAAATATAACCATTAAGGTATTAAATCGACTAGAATCGATTACATTAAACTGGCACAATACAAATTAAATTACATACAATACGAAAACAGTAGGACCAAAATTTTCGTTCGTTATATCCGTGAGTTCATTATATACCGGGTTCGCTATAGCGGGGTTCGACTGTACACCAGATTTTTTTCCTCGACTAATTTAAATTTTAAAATATTATTTACTCTTTTTTAACGAAAAATGCCCCAAGGTGTCAAATTTCTTTCTCTATTACGGAAATACAATTTATAAAAAGAAAAATCTTTCAATCCAAGTCGGTAATATTTGGACTATTTTATATATATATATATATATATATATATATACACACACACACACACATACATACATACATAAGTTAACAGTGAGGTGAGCGAATCCCATAGGATTAATACAGAACAGGCTTAATCGTTCATAGATAAAATAAAATTTATGTTAACTTTCAAATCACTTTTTTCCCCCCCTTCAGATATGTAACACTGACGTACAACTGTAAATTCCGAAGTTTATTTTTGACAAAATAAACAACTTCTATAATGCGTCGAGTTAGTTCATCAGTAGGAAACGCAGCTAACGAAGTGTCAGGCTTATTTCTGAATGTCTGAACAGGAGGAAATGTTATAGCTTTGAATTCGGATTTGCTTCCAACCGTCCCCATTTATTTTGCTTTTTTTTTCTCCATTTCTAGGTTGACTGACGGGTTGGGGTGCTAGTTAGAGTTCATATTTCACCCTGGAAGCGAGGTGAGGATTTTTGAAGAATGTTCTCGCGTAATGAGAGGATTTTAAGAATAATGCCTTCCGGTACTGCCACTTCATTTCCCACAAAATTCCACACTAGTATCGAAGCTGTGTTTATTTCTATTAGAATGATATTTTTGGTTTTTGTATTCTTCGTCCGTTTTGCTTTTGGATATAAATTATTTTAAAAGTTTTATAATGAATAATAAACACCAGGTTTACTATATTATATATATACTTTACTGAAAAATATATTCCAAGAGTATCGGAATAGCTCTGGAGTATATTATTCAGTAGACATGTTATTCACAATTCCAGAACTCAAAATGCGCATTTCTAATGCGCATGCGTTGGTGACACCATATATTCTTCAGAATGTATGACGTGAAATGGACTACCGGTTAGATGTTGACCGTATGATTAAGCGGAGTCGCATAGAACTTTAATAAAGTATGTAAACAAAATTCTGAACTCCCTTTTACATTCTGTTTAATTCTTATCGATTAATTCTTTTCGATTAAATAGTTATAGCCGTTTGTAATCGCTATATTCATTTCGAATCACCCTGTACGTTTTTGATTATCAACCCAAAATTACCCAACATTTTAATTTAAAAAACATTAATATGAATTTAAATTAACGTGCTTATAAATGCAATTTAAATCCGGATAAAATCAATGTAAATCGTAATAAAATCAACGGCAAATCGGAATAAAATCAACAGGAGTTTAAGAAAAAAAATTTTGAGTGAAAGTGGCGTGCTCAACACTATTATAATATCCTCTCCCTCTCACTGATCCACAAATGGTTAATTCGAGCCATAAACCATTCTGTGCTATAGTCGTGACGTCGGCATCACAATTGAATTTTCGGAGGATAACCGAATTAATGCAAGATCTGGGATTTTCGTAAGCCTCCAGGGAGATGTTTATCACAGTAACGTATGGCGCACAACACCCTACTCAGTTCATATATTACAGATAAACCATTCATCTATCAAATTCTCTCATATGTATGCAGGTCATGCACTCCACTCTGGCCTATCACGTCATATTGTCTACTGTGTCAGGTATTATACACACGCATACATACGTATGAAATTTCCTATAATGCGAATGCATTTTTAATTTTAGGCGCTGAAATAGTGGCTACTGATGACGGTATATGAAAATATTTGATCTGGTATTGAATTTTTTTTTTTTTGTTGTTATTCGCAATTGAACTCAATATCCTGTAATTATACTCGAACCCCGTTATAGCGAACCCAGTATATAATGAACTCACGGATATAACGAACGAAGATTTTGTTCCCACCGTTTTCCTATTGTACGTAATATAATTAGTATTGTGTCAGTTTAATGTAATCAATTTCAGTCGATTTAATTCATCAATGATCATTTTTAATAGATTTTTAATCATTTTTTAATACATCATTATTGAATACACATTGAAACTAATGAGCTATACATTTTGGGAACTCTAGCATTTTTCTTAACCGTTCGGATATAGCGAACCACCGGATAAAACGAACAAAACCTTTGGTCCCTTGAAGTTCGTTATAACGGGTTCGTTATAACTGTATTTTAATTTTATAATTGCTACCAAACTCATATCATACAGCAGGGGTACCCAAACTGTGGGTCGTGACCCACAGGGGGTGGGGGGTCGATAAAAAAAATTGAAGGGGTCGCGGATAGTTTGAAGTAAATTTATACCATAATGAACTAATAATAAAAAAATATACTTTAAATTTTCTATAAACACATATTTTTTATTACATTTTCCATTTGTTAAATATATGTGTCATGATGTTAAATAAGGTGTCAAACTGTCTCACAATAAATATTCCTTCGACTAAAGACTAGAAATTGCTTCCATTTGCTTATACCTACCTTGTGAGACTGGGTATTCAAATCTGGATTTCTAAAATAGTTAGTCAAAATTTGCTTATATATTTTTCTTTTTGCTAACATTTTCCTAATTTTTTTAAATTTTGCTTCTACCAGAAAATTTTCTTTGGGGGTCAAGTAATTTTGTATTTAACCCTTCAGCGGGCGAGCCAATTTTTGGAACACCAACAGGCGAGCGTTGCACGAAGTGCAACGTTTCTTTCAACTTTGATCATTCCTTCTGTAAAAAAAACTTTTTTTTTTCAAATTGAAAATAATAATTATGCGGTTTATGACAAGACATAAAATGTTGATAATATTGAGATATATTTGTAATTAAAGGCCAAAGAATGCAGGTACAATCACCTTATTTAAAAACTGTCCGGTTTATTGGATCTAAGGACAACTTGCGAATGGATTCCTATCATGCCCAAAAAACTTAAAATACAATGGTATTGTCCATTTTCGTGATATTCGGGATATCGTGTAGCACTTTTGATCGACTACATCAATTCCTGCTCTTGTTTTATTGTAATACAATATAATTCCTGGTTTACCACGGTTACATCACGACTAACAATGAATGGAAAGGAATACAAGAGTCAGAAAATCAGACCTTCATTAGAAAGGGTGTAGCTGTAAATAAAAGCTGCTTAGACCATTCGGAACAGATGTAGTATACGCAACGGGCCATCTCCAATTTGGCGCCAAAATCCCGTTCGAAGACCTGTTAGGCTTAAACTGCGAAATGAAAACAATAAATTGGAAAACAGACTTACTGCTGGCTTTATGAAACTCGTAGGTGCACACGGGATCTTCGCTTCGCTCAGATACCCTTGCTTCACTCCGCTACGCTCCGTTACGCATCCGTCCAAAAACATTACAGAAAATCCCCAGCCGCTGGCTTCGCTACATACCGCTGGCTGTTGTACAGTAAAAAAAAGCTTCCGCTGGCTGTAGCGGTCACTAAAACAAAGCTTATCGCAAAAAAATTTTTAAAAATACCATCCGATCTTAAAATCCTCCCTGCCAGAATATAAAAACTGCCAAACAACCATCAAATTTGGCAAAAAATCGCCCCTTGGCGTTCGTTGCGTATACTACATCTGTACCGACCATTCAAACATTACATGTAAAAACACACCATTCAAAATTACGAAAATGTTGCACTCTATACCCGGGTGCGCCCGCTGAGTTGTTAAAGAAATTGGGTCGTGATCGAAAATCTTTGCGCATCACTGTCCTACAAGTATAGGGTAATACTGCCTACATATTTTAATACATTTCTGTTTTAAACGCTTACACTCTCTAAACAGATAGTCCTTTTCTTATTTCACTGCTTCCTGTCTGGAACAATAATTCATTGCAGATATTTTTCCGACATTTTCAGCTTCTTTAGTCACGCTTTTTTTTTTTCTCCTGGTAGTTAGAGACTAGAACTTGGGCCTCGAGTTCAGGTTTCGCACCGTAACTACAATGTGCTCTGTTTTAAGGGAAGTCCCGCGGCTCAAAAGGCGTAATAAGGGGATTTGAAATAATTCCCTTCCGGTGAGAATGGGACACCTTGTGTTCTGGGAACATCGTTAGTTAAGCTTAGGTTTGGGAAGAACTTAAGTTTTCCAGATGCGTTTAATCGTTCTCCGCAAAATGTAGACTCGGGGAACTTCTTCACATTTGGCATTAAGAGAGTGTTTTATATGGCGTATTGTGTAGTAGAATAAAGAAGCTAATGCTTGAAGTGGCTGCAAATGTGTTTTACTCAATCATTTGCTTCATAGATACAAATCTGAGATGAAAAGATGCATATTAACGGAAAGCTATTATTATCATAAAGATATCATAAATATTAACATACAGCCACATCTTTTCTTACTTTCAATATCGTTTCTACACCTAATTCCCGTAGTTCATTCTAAAATAGTTTACGGGAAAAACCATCTCGGGGAAAAGCAACATGTCACAGAAATATGATTAGTAGAATTACTTTCTCCATAAAAATTATTGCACAAGCAAAGGAAAACAAAAGTTTGTGTATATATTCACGTGAGGTCTTGAAAAATCATCAACTTTTATTCTCCCTTTTATAAAAGTTTTGAAGCGTATAAACTCTAAAGACATCTTTTTGCTGAACAACACGTTGGATTTTAGAGAAACAATGAGGTTTTGAAAAAAATTAAATAAAAGAGTATTTCTCCATTAGCATGGATTTAGATATAGTGAATGCAACACGAACCTTCTCTCTGCCGGATATACCCAAGTTTTAATCCCCAGTTAAATTACGACCATACCAGCAGGCCCGCCGTCAGGGTGGGGCAGGGGGAACAAAATTCCCGGGACCTGGACTTCAAGGGGGCCCGGTTAAAATAAGAGTTGACTAAAAAAATGTATACAATGTTCAAATATTGAGAGGAGAGGGGGGCCCGCTGTATTATTTTGCCCCGGGCCTTGGCTCAGTTGACTGCGGCCCTGCACACCAGTGTATACTGAATACACATATAATCCTTGAAACTGTGTATTATTAATACCTTAAAAGACAATTTCACACCGACAGCGTAAAATATCCGGAAGCAATTACTATTTCTGGCAATTATGGAAAAAAAAAATTCTACAGATAAACAAGCAATTTGTGTTCCTTCCCATACCTTCTGTAACACAATTTCATTCCTTGTCCCCGTATCGATTAAAAGTTAATTAACAACATCATATCAAATATTTTATTAATAGTGATGAAACAGGCCATCCACTGACAAGATCACGCGCGTAAAACCCACATCAATAAGAAGGCGTACTGGCCAGGTGGAGGTACAGTGTTTTACATCACGATGCTCACGAACAAATAAAAAAAAGTTCATCTGTTAGCAATTAAAGCATCAACTTCATTTTTTTTGTGTGTGTGTCATCGTGAGTGATGAAATGAGAGATTAGATGAACGGAAATTGAGATTGATACGCGCCGATAAACATTGTATCGATATTACATACTATGGAAAAAAAAAGAAATGGCATGCTAAATTAAGACATTGCGAAATCTTTCAGTGTCGTGCAGACTCTTTTGGATACGCGAATTTTCTCAGTGAAAATATAGCCGCTTGTATTTTATTTTTAAATAAAGCTTTCAGGTGTATAATAATACCTGTAAAAATCTTATCTGACGTTATGAGTCAGAAAATGCATGTTATAATCGGCCATAAACTTTTCAAAACTAAAAATAAAGCTCATTGTTTTCTAAAATCCGAAAAAATAATTTTTTCCGTAATTACTCATCGCTAATTAAAATATACACTAAAGATAAGCATCTATATAAACCAAAACATACTAAAATTTAATTATATAAGTCTGTGATATGTATAACATTATTAGGGATACGTAAATTTCGCATAAGAAGTATCGAAATTTCGCAACAAAAAATATAATATATGAAAATTTCGCATTTATTCGCAAAAAAATGTACATTCAAATTTTGCCATTTATTTAAAAAAATTACAATTTTACTTACTTTGATAGGTAAGTATCAAAATTCTTAGTTAAAAGCTAACATTGTAGTAGTCTCTACATTATCTTCCTTAAGTCTATGCCTTCTGTCATTAATTACTATGTTGTACATACTAAAATATCTCAGTATCTACTCTGTTAACGGGACTATAGAGGTTTTGCATAGCTACCTTTGCAAAATTAAAAGGTAGCAGCATTTTGTTGCAATTAAACTCTGAAAACATCAATAGGAGTCTCTTGGTTGACTACTGTATGTAGTTGAAATACCCTTGACATTGGAGGTCAAGAGACGTTCTTAAATCTACTAAATTGTTCCACAAAACTTGATGGTTATTTTTACCTTAGTTAGATCTTTAGGTTCGACTCCGGTACGGACAAAACTGTCAGGGTGAAATTCGGAGAAAATTCGAAGGAGAGTGATATTTCACAGTTGAAGACCGTGGATGGACTTAGTCAAGCAATTATATTGTCTGTATATATATATATATATATATATATATATATATATATATATATATATATATATATATATATATATATATATATATATATATATATATATATATATATATATACATATATATATATATATATATATATATATACACATATATATATATATATATATATATATACACACACATATATATATATATATATATATATATATATATATATATCAACTGTAATGGTACAGCAATTATGTTGACAAATTATTACTATTAATACCTAATTTCGCTTAAAAAGCTGGTTAGCACTGAGTTTTCGCCAAAACGTAGTACAAAAATTTTCGCATTTATTCGTATCTATTTCGTGAATACGAAAATTACGTATCCCTAGTCATGTATTAAAGAATTACCAGTGAGAGAAATCTCATTCAAGATTCCCATAGATGCATACTAGCCACATTGTCAACAGGTCTTCAACAAATTTACTTTTTTACATGTTTTTATTAACTCGCTTTCTTGTTTGTTTGTTTGTGTGTTTGTGTGTTTGTCCAGTTCAAATCTTGCAATCGATTTTTAACTAACTTCCCGACTAGCTAGACATTTGAAACTTTTAGAATAGCTCAGAACACGATGACAATGCATTCTTTTGATACTTTTAGCCATCTTTAAGCAGATTTTAATTCATTTTCAGTTAATTTTGTTTTGTAGACTGATGCAGCCATCTATAGGCCAGGACGGAAACGAAAAGTTAAACGAAAGTTAACTTCCAATTAACTTAATTTTCTTTCAAGTTGATGGGATAATTCATCAAAAAAATTTTAAAAAAGTATTTATTAATGCATAGAATTGTCAAGTTTATATGATTCAACAGAAAATTTAAAAATATGGTATATCAAAAGTTCTTTTTATCTTGTAATTATTAATATATACTTTGTTCTTTGAATAAATGTATCTCGGGTTTCACTAATACAAAAGTAGTTTAGACACTCACAACCTGTAAATAGTAAAAGTTCATGATTATCTAAACGTTCTTGATAAAAACCTATTATCCGGAAAATAAATGGTTTTGGCAAACAATGATATAGTCTTAATTCAAATGGAAAATATTATATTTGATTTTGCTTCATCAGTTTAACAGTGCGATTAAATGATAATAATTTCTGTATTTCAATTGACAAAAATATTTCAAATTTCGTCCTCCTCAGCTAGTAAACTGTAAACTTAAGCACCAAAAAATAAAATAATATACTACAAAAAACAGCTAACTTCAAAAATATGCTACCGTTTCACACATGTTGAGATCGCGGCTTTCCTTTTATCTTTAATGGATACCATAGCTTAAGAAACATGTGTTATGCTGTATGTCTGAATTGGAGCAAATCCCAGACGAAGATCTTTCAACTTTTCGGGAAGATGTATATAACCTTCTCTTTTTCTGTTCAATTTCATGACTGTTTCCTCTGACAAAAATTATGTTTCACTGAAGTCAATACAGATTAAAGAAAAATACTTAATTGCTTTCGGTCACCTTATTATTTGTGTTTTTCGATGCATTATAATTTTGACGAATTTTGCGCCATGTTTCACAGCATATGTGTAACAACCAAAGGGATGTGTTCTAGTTAACCAAATGTGTCTTTTTCTTTATATTTGCGAGTTTCGGGTCTATAGTGTTTTCTCTTAAACAAAACAACACATTCTAGGTTCAAACAGTTAACATACCATTATCAATTTTATCGATAAGAAATATTAGTATGTTTGAAAAGCTTTTAGCTGTAAAAACAAGACTGAATAATGAACCTGGAATAAATTTAATTAGACCCTTTTTAGTAGGCTTTTTTAACATACATTTTTATTAATTAGTATATGGTGCCCTGAAAACTAATATCTGCCTCAACCAACACACACACACACACACACACATCTATATATATAAAACAGTTTCGTAACTGACTGACTCACTGACTGACTGACTGACTCACTGACATACAACGCACAGACCAAACCACTGGACCTAAAGGGCAGAAATTGTGCATGGCGATTCTTCTTATAGTGTAGGGGTGCACTAAGAAAGATTTTTGAAAAATTCTTATTAGATTTCTTTAAAATTAAATTTTTAAGCTGTTTTAGTAACATTTTTTAAGCTGCATTAAAATAATAATTGGGGGGTTATGAAATTTATATCACGAGAAGGACCATAAAAATTCCTTTAAAATGATATCTTTTTCGAATCTTTACCTCAAATTTCTGATTTTTGGTGAATTTTTAAAGATTAAATTGTAGAATTTAATTTATTAAATGCTGATCACGTGATTTCTTTTTCTGGTACTTTAAATAAATTTATCGTCACGTCACGTCCATAACAATGAAATAGACCAAAAAATATTTTTTCCCTTGCTAATGCGGCAGACGATTGCACGTTATACAAAAAATTATTAAATTACAGTAAAAGATATGTTCCTCGAACTTTACTATATTAACTGCACTATATTCTTTAGTATGCCCTATTATATTTAATTTGAATATTTTCTTCTACATTATTTTGTCTATAAAAATATCCCTTACGATTTTTTTATAAACATTTTTTTTGCTTTTTTACATGAATTGTATACATTGATCGTCGTATTTATTATACATATATATATATATATTTATATATTTTGGCATTAATTGCATACATTGACCGTTGTATTTAATTTGAATGTACTCCTTAGCGAAGTGCGGATTTTCAGCTAGTATATATATATATATATATAATATATATATATATATATATATATATATATATATATATATATATATATATATATATATATATATATATATATATATATATATATACATACACACACACATATATATATATATATTAATTATACTTTGTTTCCAACTCTTAGAAATATCAGCAATAGAGCAAATATTAAATACGAAAAGAATCAAACTATAATTCCTTTTACAGCTTACATTGAATAAAGGGCTCGAGATTTTTAAAGAAAATTAAATTCCCGAACACAAAGTTTCATTTATATCCTTCCCATTATATCTCTAAATTCTGGAGATAAACTATTTAATCTACTCCAAAAGATTTCACCTGAGGGCTTTTATTGCCGCTAGCTCACTTTCAGCCTATTCAGCAAATGAAGCAGGGTTACCAATATATTCATAGTCACGTCTCTTCTAGATAACCAGGAGATCGCAGAGATAAAACTTTCTCAGTATCGTATTTCTCCTATAAAGCGTGAGAAATACTTTTATTATAAACTAGTATTATTGAAGATATATGTCTATAGAAAATATCAGAAATTCAGATTATATAATTTTTTTTCTATTTATTTGATACCATTCTTATTAAATAATTCAGAATTACGAGTTAATATCGATTAATATTCGGTATTTAAGTAAAATGCTAGAAAGTCGACATTGCATAGAAGAGTGGAAAAATTTATTTAAATATTTTAGATAATGCATGTTAAAACTATTCTTAAAACTACTGACTAAATATTCCTTTCACCGAAAATATTTTTTATGTTATAAAAGTAATTTTGGACTAAAATTTATTATTTTTTGTCATAAAACCCAGTTTTAAGATCCAGAAACATAAATATACTTTAATAATAGAAAAAAATAAAACCAATACTTCACTATTACACTAGGAATATTCATGTTTTTCCGGTGAATGCATTAATATTACTAGAGAACTTTAATGAAATTTCTAGGTGTGTGATAAATTCATTAGATTTGCGATATTTCAAATTTCAGTCTCATTTTATTTTACTTCTATATTCCATTGTTTTATGAAAATAAAAAAATACACATATATAAAATTAATAATAGGTTTATATATATATATATATATATATATATATATATATATATATATATTAAATATTACGAATACTAATGTAGTCTAGGTAATCTCAGGCCTTTTTGTAATATATTAATGCATAAATATACTTAACTGAATACATATTAATGTAGATTTTATATATTCTTTGAGAAAATTATGTCAATGAAAAATACCTTTGGAAAAATTTCGTACTCAAAAATACTTAAAAGGAGATATAAGTAATTTCTTTTTAACAAAACTTAACAATTATGCTACTGTTTAGTACTGTTCAGAAATATTAGCTACCGCACATTACAATACCCGATGCTATGGATTGATTGTTCGGAGTTCAATGAAGCAACCTATCCATGTTATGTCTCTTCTATCTGCTTATAAGCTACAGAAAAACAGTATTCGCAAAATTATTATTTCAGATAAATTACAACAGAGTTCTCTCAGTTGAATATGTTACATATTGTAAAGATAAGCCGATGCATATTTTTTAAAAATATGATCGAACGAACACTACGCAGTTCTATGCTCTGACGCTCGTATCAGCGCCTTTTGTCTCCCTTTCTGCAGACCTATAGGGGGCAGAGCCTCCCAGGAAGTAACTGCAGGTAGTACTATTTATGGGTGCGTTACCCTGCTATGTTCCACCCAGAACTCGTGTAATTAATTTCTCCCCTTTCAAACAACATCATTTTTTAAAATCAGAATTTTTTTATATACACTCCGTGTTTAAAACTCACAGATACCAGAGTTTATTTTCTTTTTGCCCAAATGAGTATATCCAAAACTGCACTACATAGAGTCAATTTACTCTGTTATTGATTAAATGATATAGTAAAAAAAGAAACATCTTTTGCTTAGATACACGATAATAGGGGTTTTATAATTAGCATAAAATATGCTTCATTTTCTGATAAATCACTCATAAGGCGTGTGATTTTTCAATGTTTAATCTTACCTTCATTTACTTGTAAATTCCATTGTTTTATGAAAATCAAACAATATGCATTTATAAAATGAAATATACAGTCGAACATCGTTATAGCGAACCAGGTATATAACGAATTCATGGATATAACGAACGAAAATTTTGGTCTCGTCGTTTTCCTATAATACGTAATTTAATTAGTATTGTGTCATTTTAATGTAATCGATTTTAGTCGATTTAATTCATTAATTATCATTTTTAATAGATTTTATCATTTTTTAAAAAATCATTATTGAATACACATTGCAACTAATGGGTTATACATTTTGTAATTTACAGCATTTTGCTTAATGGTTCGGATATAGCGAACCACGAGATAAAGCGAACAAAACTTTTGGTCCCTTGAAGTTCGTTATAATGGGGTTCGACTGTATATATATATATATATATATATATATATATATATATATATATATATATATATATAAAATGATAGTGTACCAAAGTCATTTTTGCCAAAAGTCGAGGTAACACCCTATGATTACAAAACTTTGAAACTTGATTTTGTGAATGGACTAACAGTTGGTGGAAAAAATCTACTACATATCAAACAATGGAAAGTGTTACTTCAGTACAGGTAATTTTTAATATTTTATTAATCGCCGGGAAAACATCTACATGGAGCACAAGCACAAATACAAACGTTTCCCGCGACCCCGCCAGTACCTCGCATATCCTGTTCAGAAGGAAGACCGTAAAAGCTTATAAATAATATGTAAAGAAGACTCGAAAGTTTTCCTGCCAGTTTTCAAATAAGGCCTTTTTTTATCATGTTCTGAAAAATAACAACCGTCCAACTTAATGTGAAAAATGTTTTCTTTCGATCCCGACTACATAGAAAATGTTTGCTTTAATGTTCGAAAAATTCTATCATCTAAGCTGTTCTTTGAAAAAGAAATATTTCCGTATTAGAATAAAATTTAGGAAGAAAAGATAAATATAGTCCACGATGTCAAGAGTAAGTAGATTGGGAGAAATTTTTTCTTTCAGGAATCTTGAGCCAGAACATGCAACTTAATTAGTGTTTCACAATGAAACGGAACATGTTTAATTTCGTTTACCAGGAAAGTAGGTGAGCAGTTAACAAACCGTGATTTATTTATCCCGTGTACAACAAAAGCATGCTTCTCCTGAGGACATGCTATAAATAGAACACTCAATCTTTTTCCCCTAAACTAATACAAACACCTTAAAATCTCTTTCACACTAAAATAGCCTTCATAATTAAAATATGCTAATAATTTTACAGACTTATCAGTCCTTTTCAATAAAATCACTATAGAGATCATGAGTGTAACTGACAATAATAGTTATTCACGAACTAAACCAATAAGAAATGTCAATCTAGTTCCTATGGAAACAGAAGACACGGGAAATGATCCTAAAAGACAACGAGTTTGAATACGTTCATTGTCAGTAACTATGTAGCTGCGCATTACAAGCTGTCTAACTGCTGCACTCATTAACTGAACAAAGACATGAAGCGTGTAATAACTATCGATTGGTTATGATTCAACTTCCCATGCCAGACATACATATTAGTCTGCTTTCACGAAAACTCCCAGAAAATGAAATCATAATGACGGTGTGAAACAGAAATTTCGAAGAAAATTTACAAAAGAACAAAAAATAACCCCAATAAAACTTTTGCAACGTAATATTACTGTTTCTCATGCTGTAAAATCTCAACAAACAACTGTTCCGGCTACAAAATAGATGAGTTAGAGTTTAAAATAGATTTATACTTTCACTAGAGCTGAACATTTCATAGTA
Organism: Dolomedes plantarius; assembly: GCA_907164885.2. NCBI lineage: Eukaryota > Metazoa > Arthropoda > Arachnida > Araneae > Dolomedidae > Dolomedes > Dolomedes plantarius. The sequence goes on from OU015493.1 coordinate 196,419,196, forward strand.
AAGTATCCACTATTGCTAGTAGGTTAGATATATTACAGTAAAAGTAAATATATTAGAAGAAGCAGAGAGAAATTTTGTAGCCCGTAGCAAATTTCCTGTATCCAAAGAGACTATACTATTTGAGATTATCAATAATAAAAATTTTTTTTTTTTTTTTTTTTTTTTTTTTTTACACAAGGCAATCTCAGTGCAGGAAATATGATGAAAAGGCGTCCTTTCCTAGACTTCCTAATCATACAGTTTTTACCCATCAAAGTCACAGTTGACACGACAGCCTAGTGGGTCATGGCCTTTCCTTAGAACATTCTTCTATTCGGCCCTCTGTTGGGCCAGGTTTTTCCAATTGGTTATACGGATAACTTGAAAATCATTGCTTCCACAGTCACGCCATCTAAGTCCTTGTCTCCCCCTCAGTCTAGTGCAATATGGTTTGTGAGTGAAAATTTTATTAGTTATTATAGAGAAGTTCATTCAGTTTTAACCCAGTTTATTTTATTCTTCAGATTTATATAATCAAAAGATTTCCAGCTTATGGTTTCGTGAGCCACGCTGTGATGAAGAGGCGAATCTATGAGATTAATTTTTCCACTGACATCCATTGATTTCAGCATTCAAAAAGCACGATCCCGACACCTAAATATAATAATCACAACGAAGGAAACTATTGAAGCAGGATTGCATATGCATACATTCTCCGTGGTAGTTAAGCATATAGATTATGCATTTTTCCTTAAATATAACTATGAAAATAATATCACACAGTACACTTTTTATATAAATACCGTAAAACATACATTTGACCTATGTGACTTTGTATAATTTTAAAACAGGACTGTTTTAAAATTATATCTTCCTGAAACCTCATGGAGCCTGGTTATAAGCAAGAAGGCAAATATTTTGGCACACAATCAATCTTCGCGAAAAGCTATCCTCTAGGCTTTTCCGACTGCGTGTTTTTTTTTTTTTTTTTCCGAATACCTCAAAAAACCAATCCACCGTTGGGCCAGAACCCGCGACTTGTGCCTTTCGAAAGCGGAATCATACAACCGCGTCGGAAAGCGATCCCTTGTTGGGAGCATTTCAACCATCTAGTTTTACACTGCCTCAGAAGGAGGGTGGATTGAACCCACAATTTCCGCCTGTTTAAATTTAAATCTCTTCTTTCTGCACTGGGCCGACAAACGACCATAAGTTTGCGGGAAAAAAGGAAAAAAAAAACAAAACTGAGTATCACATTCCTAGAGAATCTTAACCACATTAAAAAAAAACCCCTTCACCCGCAATTACTGCGCAACCCTAAAAACCATACTTCCAGAAAACCTTTAGCAGAAAAAGAGTCTCGAAAACTGTTAGCATCTAGGAGTATCAGCTTTCGAAGTCATGGACTTATCTGAAAAGACAATTAGCGGGCCCCCCCCCCCTACTCCCCGAAAACTCGTGCGCAGTAATGGGCCCTGATTGCCGCCCGTAACTCGAGTCCTTTTTATCAGTCTGAGATTTCCCTGGCTCATGGATACTCATGCACATGTGCGAGTACGATGTGATAAACTGACGCTACCGGAATTTCATTCTTGGGAGATGATGTGAGTGTATGTTTACGTTTCGTGCGTGTTATCATTAGAATCGTGCAGGTTTTCTCCTCTTCTTTTTATATATCCCAAGCTGCAAAGTAAGACTTTGCAAATTGTCTTGCTTGGGTGGCCTGACTTGAGAACGTAAGGAGTTTCATTAGCAGTTCCTTCCACGCTTTAATCGCATTAGGAAATCGTACCGAGAAATTCGTGACAGATACGGGAAACAAAAAAGAAGTTAGTAAATATTAGGACAAACGAGTTTTACCAGGTATTGTTTGAATAATATAGATTATCTGAGCATCACAACTTAGGTATTGTCGAAGTGAATTAACGCTTATGTAATAAATAACGCCCCTCAATACTACACAAAAATTAAAAAGTCATTTATTTTAAGAAATTATTTTAATTATCAGGATCAGTATCTAATGAATTATTAATAAAGTTATGATTAATTGTAATTATCATCATCAGTATCAGGAAATAATTTTGTTAGTTCGGGAATACCAGCGGCTTTATCAAATACTCACAATAAAAGAATCGTAAAAACATTTGTTGCAAGTAAATTTGAATGAATTTTGTATTTCAATATCTATAGAGGTACACAATTATAAATATACCTTTGTGCATCCACTTTAAATACTAGCATTAATTAACAGAAATTTTTTTAATTTATAATAAAAGGGATGATTTTTTAAAAGAAGTGCTTTTGAAGACTAAATTAGATTTCGGAGTATTAGCTTCATACAAATTGTTTACTAATGAAAAAGACTAATATATATGTATTACAAAACTAATGTATATGCATTGCAAAAAGTTGTAGACATGTCTGTTTATATAATTTACAAATATTTAACTAACTGTCTCACTCTTGTACTTTATTTATAAAATGTTCATATAAACTTCATTATTTATCAGCTGTATATGTTATTAAAATACATTCCGAACTAATTAAGTCTGATAATTAAATACACCTCTAAGGATTTCATTCATTATATATATACTAGTATATATATATATATATATATATAAAGAGAGGGGGGGTCAAAGAGAGAGTCTATCGTTCAATTTATTGTAATTTTGTCTCTAAATTGCAAACGAAAGCATTTAATAATATCTGAACCTCAATGCAGTACAAGTGATACAATGTTTCTTATTCAATTGACGAATAATATAATTAAGCAAACATTTTAATTTTAAATGCATTCCAGACAAATTAGGCTGGATAATTAAATACACTTCTATGGATTCCCGGGGTATACTGGCTGTGCAGCAAATACAGCGTACAGAAAAAAAAAGCGAATATATCATTTATTTAATGAAATTTATCAGTATATATTTTTACCTCTAATCTCCTGAGAATATATCATTTATAATCTCAAAACGAACCATTAATTAACATGTTTTTCTGCTTAATAATTTTACCTACTTAACCAGGCCTAATCTAAAAATTTATAAATGCCGAGGAGTAAGATATGTACAAAAGATATAACCGGTATACATAGAAAAAAAATCTGATTTACGGAAAGATAACAAATATAAATTTTTCAGCTCCCACTGTTTTTAACGTAGGATTTCATCCTCCATAACGAACCGCCCGAAAGCAAAATTTCAAATGCTAAAACCGTCCGTCGTCGCGAGTTATAATTTTGGCAAACCCAGTCTGTATCGTTTGGGCAAGCAGTAAACAGTTAAACATCAAAGTACCAAAATGCGTCAAATTTTTGACAGATTATATATATATATATATATATATATATATATATATATATATATATATATATATATATAAGAGGTAAGCAACGGTAAGTTATTCTACGTTAATAACCGCGGCAGTTTCATAGAAGAGACTACCTGAATTAATTTTTTTTTTTACCAAAGAATCTGAATCACATTTTCAAAGTATCATATAATTCAATTATATCGTACTTTCCCCTGACATTAAAGTTCCTGCGTACACTAATTCTACAGCATGAAATTATTAAGATATTTTAAGCCATTTTATTATTTCATTTAAGTCTAACAATCTACAGAATTTAGATCTACACGAGACCGTGGGCTATCAATAAATATTTAAAATTATGTCCTGTTTTTCGAATAAGAGAAATAATTTCGTATTTAAAAGAGGTGATAAATATTCATCGTATAATTTAAGTCAGCCTTCTTTTTTTCTTTTATTTTTCAGACAGAAACGTTTAGTCTTTTCCAAAATGCTATATTGTCTGTCGTCTATGGCGTGACTAGAGAAGTTGTTGATATTTCATTTTATGTAGATGAAGCTGTATCGGTTCTTGAATTTTGTTTACGCGGCAGGATCTTCTGCTGCAGAATATAACGTTCTGAAATAGTTGCTTTTAAGTTTCGTCAGAATTATAAAGGCTTCCAAACGTGACAACGCTCAAAATGGCCACCTTTTTTCGAAACCATTAATGGCTGCCATAGAGAAGTTTCACTATATATACACACACTTACACATACATATTTACGTATATATATATATATATATATATATATATATATATATATATACAGTGGAATCTCGATCAATCGTTCCCCGAATCATCGTTTTTCCATATGTGTCGTTTATTTCACCAAGTCCCGACGATCATTTTGCTTTGTTATGTTCCCGCATCTATCGCTTTCCCGCACTTATCGTTCAGTTCAGTCGGTCGCTTGAAAAACGATAGATTGAGATCCCACTATATATATATGCACACACTGAGAGGGAGAAAGAGTGTGGGTGTCGTAAGAATAGCAAATATAGGGACATTATTTTTTTCCCCCTCTATAAAGCAGAAAAACGACAGAAAAAAATTTCACTGTACAAAACGTCATATCTTAAAATATTCTTTCAAGATTTCCTCCCTTACTAGAGGGTTGAAAAACTCTGGGTGGCCTCTTCTAGTTATCTACTCGTCATTGATGACTACTGTGGGAGAATTGGTAGTACTAAGCGTCTTGTCAGGGGAAGATAGTCGGCTTTTAAAGAGGCGGCAGATGGACTATCTTCAGATAACGTAGAGGGAAAAAAAAACTACTCCAGTACAGGTTCCTTGCCCACTTAACTTCGAAAATTTATCTTCACTGATGTTGTACTTGAAGGAAATTTAAAAAACTTCAGGGGCTACGTAAGGAACCATGTTTTCAATTGATTAAAGCTGCTTTGGAGGAATATGATGTGCATGATGAAGCAATATAATAAGTATTTGGGGGGGGGGACTTGTATATATATAAATGTGCAATACTTCGCTTAAAGTAATATGCATAAATAAATCCGTATATTATTGGTATGAAATAATAAAATTATTATTATTATTATTGTTTTTAAATACATAGAAACTTCTATAAAGTGGTCAGTCACGGTTTCGAAAAAATGAGGCTGTTTTGAGGGGTGGCCGTGGAAGAGGGATTTCTTCCATAACATTGGCCCTATGGAGTCTTTAATCAGTTCTGAACAAACTGTGGTCTTTTATAGGGCTGGCTAGATATGTTTCACTATATATATATATATATATATATATATATATATATATATATATATATATATATATATATATATATATATATATATATATATATATAAACTTTTGAGAGGTAGCCTTCAAATAGGTTGGATTTCTCTGAGGCGGCCAGCAATGGTTACGAGAAAAGTGGACGCTTTGCGGGGTGGCTATAGAAATTTCACTGTAATTTCACGGTGCAAACGCGTAAGGAATGTAGACTCATAAATTCTCTATATAGACTCCTTCAATCTCTTAAGCTAAAAAAAGCTAAAAATTTGTTTATATAGTTGTTACTTTAAAAAGAAAAAAGATATTGTGGTTCTTCATATTCAAAGAAATAGGAGTATTTCCAGAAGGATATTGTTTTAGATCTTTTCTAAACAAACTCACCGAAATGAAATGTTAAATTTGTGACTACTCTATGTCTTAATAGATTTCTAAAAAGTCAAACATATCTGTCAATGGAATTCTGAGAAATGCAGTTTATTAAGGGTTTATCAGTTGGAGTTAAAGTTAAGGTAAAAGAAAATATAAATATTTCTTTATACAGTAGAATATGTCAGATGAGATATCCAAAAGTCTAACATTTGAATCCATATCGTCGTAAAACCACCAGTTAAAATACGTATTGTTAAAAAACAAAAATTATTACACACATATAATATAGATATGTACACATATACATACCCGCATATATATATATATATATATATATATATATATATATATATACACACACACAATACATACATATACCTTCTATATATATGATATGCATGTATATGTGTATGCAGTATGTTTTTACCCTCAATTATAATTATGATTACAACCACTGTATTAATCAAAGAGGTATACATCTCAATGACGAGGGAAATAATTCAGTTCATAATTAGGGTAAAAATACTTATATTTATATTTATGTAAAGATGTTGAGTAAAAGTTTATATGTATACATTTTTAATCTTGGTTTTGAACCCAAGTTGTCAAAAATATTTTTGCTCGTCCTTTCCTGGAAATCAACGAAAAAGTCGCCCCGAAGAATACGTATATTTCAACAAATAAAGTAAAGAGTCAAAATAAAACGTGAAAGAAAAAGCCGCTTTAATCGACTCACGTCCAGTAGGTGGAGAAAAATCGGTACGTTACCTGCAAATAAAATACCCTCCACAGAGGGTGCTAGTTCAAATAACCCTCAATAGATGTCGCCCTCAATCCGACCATGGCGCCTTTAATCATTTAAACAGGTTCTATGAAGTAAACTAGAGAAGCAAAACAGAATAAAATTGCTCGCGAAAAAGTTCTTGATGGCTATGTAACACGTCGATTTCTCAAATATCAGAAGGAGTTGGAGCCCTTTTTGCTTGCTGGAGAAAAGAAGCTCTTGAAGAAGAAGAAAAAAAGAGAAAGTAAAAAAATAAAATAAGGTGGTGACGATTAACTGTTTGAACTCGTCGACCTTTCTCTCATTTTCATCGTTTCTTCACCTGATGCGTCTTCGTATTTCTTTTCGCTTTTCCGACTTTTCTTTTCGGGTGTCATTTTCTTTTAAGGAATCTTTCAACGATCATCAGAATGTCGATTTGGGAAATTTTTTTTTCCAGTTCTTTCCCCCCCCCCTTCCTGAATGAGACATATTCGTTTAAGAAAATGTCAGGAAATATATGTCTTCGTATTTTCATTTACTGCCGAGGAAAGTTTTAGGTTAAAAAACAAAGCGTCGGAACGCGTAACATGGCTGTATAAACAGTTTTTCAGCGCAGTCACAGTCGAACTTGAAGGTTGGAAACAATTGGATGGCTGAGTAAGCACCATGAGCGATTATTAAACACTACTAACCGTATGTAACCGCAGCAATATATATATAAATAAATAAAATATATATACATACATTAATAAATCAATATTCTATATATATATATATATATATATATATATATATATATATGTATATACTTTTGAATCTCGATCAATCGTTCCCCGAATCATCGTTTTCCCGTACGTATCGTTTATTTCACTCAGTCTCGACGATCATATTTGTTTGTTATGTTCCCGCATCTATCGTTTTTCTCGTATTTATCGTTCAGTTCAGTCGGTCCCTTGAAAAACTATAGATCGAGATTCCACTATATATATATATATATATATATATGCTTTTGAAAGTGTTAGTAAGGACATTTGTGTTTTTAGATTTACAGGAAGAGGTGAAGACAGACAGTATCTACATATAGAAGTGACATCTACACCTTTTTGTTAAGACTTATTAAACATAATTTAAAATTGGTTGAGTAAATTTATTATTGGTAGCTGTTTGGAGAAGAAAGTAGTAGGTAAACAGTAATTATCTGCAAAATTATTAGTAAAAATGGCAACAGTAAAGCATTATAAAGACATAGAATAGAATTAACGAAACGATTAAAATTACCTTTAAAATTACCTGACCGTTTGGTCACTCAAACTAGTTTGGCGCTCAATTTAAGATGCGAACTATGGCAAGAAATGCAAGTTTCAATTTATTGATAACGGAAATGTTCATTCATGTCAAATTTGTTTGATAAATATCACGCAATATAGTTTGCTTCCATTTCACAGTTATTAGGTTTACTTCTGCTAAAAAACTGCCTTTTGTCCGCAGTTATAAAACTTGTATCTTATCCACAAATATATCTGAAGTTATGTGAGGTCTTATGCACGAATATACACCAGAGGTGGCCAAGATAAACGGTACTGAGAGACACTTGAGACTGTGTACTTACTTAAAAGAGCCAAAAACAGAAAAAGGTTGTACAGTCGAACCCCGTTATAGCGAACCCGGTATATAACGAACGAAAATTTTGGCCCCGTCATTTTCCTATTGTACGAAATTTAAGTAGTATTGTGTCAGTTTAATGTAATCGATCTTAGTCGATTTAATTCATTAATGATCAATTTTAATTGATTTTATCATTTTTTAATACATCATTATTGAATACACATTGCAACTAATGAGTTATGCCTTTTGTGAACTCTAGCATTTTTCTTAATGGTTCGGATACAGCGAACCACCGGATAAAACAAACAAAACCTTTGGTCCCTTGAAGTTCGTCATAACAGGGTTCGACTGTATTTGATAAATTTTAAGAGCCGTTTTTCTTCTAATGTTTTTATCAAATGTATCATTCTTTAACTAATATTTCTTAGTTTTTAAATAGTTTTAATACCTTTTATAATTACCATATTTTTCGAACTATAAGACGCACATTTTTATTAAAAAAAATATCGACTTAAAATTAGAGTGCGTCATATGGTACGAAGGTTACATTAAAATAAAAGGAATATTTTATTAAATATATTATATGTATAAATTATACACACACACATATATATATATATACATAATTTATTATATTTATTATTTATACTTATTAACTACGAAATTGAAAATATCTTTTATACCTAATAAAATACTAAATATTCTTTTTTAAAAATCCTCCCATAAATTTGAAGTCTTCTTATCGTCAGATGCCTCTTGGGGTCCTTAAAAGGCGGTATTTTTCTTTTAAACGTTCTGCCTATTTATTCAAATCTGGCATATTTTGAGTTGTTCAAATAGGTAGAATGTCCATATTGAATAATGTTTATTTTTTATCAACCTAAATGTGCAATACGCGGATTCACAGCTCTCTGCCGTACTTAAAATGGGGTTATACGACATATAGATCATTTGAGCATTATTCTAGCACAAGTTTTTTAAAAAAAAAAAACCTCCAAGAGAGTGATAAAGAGCCACAGTTTGGTCTATACTAACGCTGCCTATTCTTCGGCCGTCTCGCAGCGGATCACTCTCCCGTTAGGCGAGCTGCATGTTGCCTCGCTTCACTGATTGTTAGATAGGCATCAGCGGCGTCTTACAACGCGTTATGCTCGAGAACGACTTCACACCAGCTATTGTAAACTCTATTTATCCACTCAAGAGAGCGTGCGGACTGTGTGAACAAGATAATTATAAATACTCCGAGAGCTGAAGTCGATACTATCTAGAAAGTTATATTTTGCTCGCGTAATTATTTTTATTCCCGATTTCTCCCTACGCTTTTTGGGGTCGTTTTGAAAAGTGTAGCTTCAGTGTTCAGACAATTCCGTTCTGTCTAGGCTAGTAATAAAATTTTAGTAGGTTTTTGTTTCTTTAAAATACAGCTTTTAGGACCGCTTTCTTTAAAAATGCACCAAGATCTTCTCTAAAGAATTTTCGAAACCAATCTCTATTATTAAACAATTCGAAGATCTAGAAACTTGAAAGTGCATAAAAATATATACTCACAACTGTATATGATTATATTTATTTAAAATAACCTACCAAAATATAAAATGCCTATCATTTTTTGCACAATTGTCAGGAATTGCGTGATAACGACGTAAAATATTTTTAAAGTGGCCTAGCATATAGAAAAAGTGCGCAAAAAGTAACCCACATAATTTATATTTGTTGGACCGAAACTGAAAAAGAAAATCTGTATGTACTAAATTGTGTAAAAAGGCTCACGGTCATAGATAGAGTGTTAATAAAGTCACAGTGTGGTTTCAGTTTCCATAGTTAGGGCAGTTCTTAAAACTGTAAAATGCAATACCATCTAAGCAACATGGATTATACATGTAAAAACGTTTTCTCTTTGTCAACCTGGGGTGATATTTTTGATTTTAAAGTATCGGAATTTCCATTATTACATATGTATATTGATGTTTCATTGATTAAATTAATATTTCAACAATTAAATTAATATATTTGTACTTCAGTTAGTATTGTTCTTGATACAACTTTCTACAATAAATTGCCTTTCCAGCCTATCACTTTCAAAAACAACTTCTATACAACTATAGTGCTAGATAACATAGAATATGGGCTGGAAAAAAACCCTTAACTCGTTACATTTTTGCAACTAAAGTCTGAAACAGATACTAATATACAGTGGTGTATTAACAGTGGCATTTATTTAACTTCATGTTTAATTCATTTATTTAACTTTATCACCAACTGTTTTAGCACAAAGATCAATACACACGAGCAACAAAATGCATTCTTCGGTTGCATTTTAAGCAATATATCTCGATATGAAATTTCCAAGATAAATTAGAGTACGGAGAGAGAGAGCAAATCAGCTCGGAACAAAACCTTAAACAACCGGACTTACGCTCCAGTAGAACAGTCATACAAAATTACCCGGCTCCACCCAATTCGCTTTAAGGTAAATGGTCCTGTCATTAGCTGTGGGGGGAAATACTACTCCTTGTTTTCTGGTTCGCAGTTACAAAAGTAATGAATGAAATATAAGGAGAAACTCGAGACTATATTGTTTAGCGTAGATTGTAAGGACCGCCCGCCAGGAGTAGGAATCGAACCTACGACCTCTGGACTTCATCGCCGAAGACCTGACATTTAGACCACCCCAGCATGAAAGGGAATCGCCTTTTCTACATTCCCTCCCGTAAGTAAGAGTTTAAAAAATAAACCACACACTTCTGTAAAATTCAAATAAGCATCATTAATTCGACTTCTAGAAATAAATTTTGGGGAAGTTGTCTCATTTAGATATTTATTGTGAATTTGTTACAATAGGTATTTGCACGAGTTGGTTCATTGTTCATTGTGATTATGAGATTAGAGTACGCCCAATGCGATATCTGAAAAAATTGAGCTATAAAGTTTGGATTTCGTTTTACTGCCAAATACATCAACAAAGACTTCATCATTTGATAACAGTCGTTACATTTTAAACTTTAAGAGAAAGCCAATCGAAAAAGATATAAGAACAAAAGCATTCACAAGTTTCTACGCTTACTTGTAGTGGAAACAGAAACTAAAAATTAATTATCATCCGCAAAAATGGATTTTTCTGAAACCTGACATAATTCTCCGTCTAGCGGGTTCTATAAAATTCATTTAATCAAGTAAGGCATTATAAACTTGGTCCAGAATTACAAATATATTTTGAGTAAAAACTTATAAAAGGTAAGCGGCTTCATGTATCCATATTACGACATCAGAACACAGGAAAATTCGCGATCTTTCACTTCAAATGCAAAGTGGGTAGATCAAGTTAACAAACGTCACAACAGAAATTTAAAGCAAACTACATCGTCATACTCAAATATCACAACACAGAAACAAATCCTCAAAAATGTACTAAAAGATCTGCAGTAGCTCAAATAAGCAAATCTCAACGTGAAATACGTACATGTTCTTAATTGTAAATGATAAGTTGCAAAATAGAATAAAAAAAACTAAAAATCCTGGTTATTTATTTTCTTTATCATCAGTAAAATCTGTCGTACCACCATTATATTTAACACATAAACCCACGCACGACGACTTGTTTGTGCTATATTTTTCATCGTTTACTATGTCCTACAAATGTCTAAGTCTTATTCTAGCAAACGCATATTTTATAAAGCAAAATTACGTTAGGAACTTTTTGATTATTGGTGCTTAGAAATTAACAGGTATCACGCACCAAAGAGAAATTCAAGCGAATAGAAATATTTCTCTCTTAAAATATAAAATATCGGCTAAAAGACTGAGAAATGTTCAAGCCGAACCTTTTCTGAACCTAGTTATAAAATGAGACATTTGTATGTTATTCCCTTGAAATTCTTCATCCTTTCTCTTTTTCAGAAAGCCATAAAATTTTATAGGTGTAATTACGCATTGTTCATTTGCCATTCTATAGGTTTTGTAATAGATTTTTAATGCTGGGTTTCGTTCCCGGACTGCATGTGAAATGTTAAGTCTGGCGATCGAAATGAGTTTTTATTCTGTAACTTTTCAATAGTGTACGGCGATTTTTAGAATTTTAATGGTCATGCAGGCCGCATTAACTTTGATGCCGGAAATTCTAATACTTTGAAAGGCATTAAATTGGAAACGTTACGAAGATTTTTGGAAAGAGACGTTTGCACCTGGAAATTGTCTAAATATTGAAAAGGGTTGAGTAATAATTATTAAACTATTCAGCTATTTTCGGAAGTACTTGAAAATTATATTACATCGATTTTTTTATTTAAAAATTTTGTTTCGCAGCATAGATAAATCGCATTATTAATTTAGATCCATAAAGACGATGGTGTTTTAAATACGTCTAGACGTGTTATAGTATTTTTTCATAATAGGAAAAAATGACACATTTTAAAGCTTTCTGCAATTTGGTAATCATTTAAGATTCGTGATGCATCATCGAATTTAGTGATTACATCAGAGAAACAAAAGGACTATTTGAGACGCAACTGTAAAATTTCCATTATTTTTTAATATTTCCTTACACAGTCTCGAGTAATACTATAAAGTTAATACTGATGATCTGCAATATACAAAATTTTGATATATACAATACAAAAATATCTGAGCATGAAAAAAAAATTGAATGATACTGTTTCGTCCTCAACAGTGCTTAATACTGGATTACCGCTGGAAAGTATGATCTGAAACATAAACACTCTTGTGTCGCCCAATAATCATTCGGTTGAAAAATTTAAAAAATAATGAAATTCAAACATCAAGGCAAAAAATCGGAATACAAGCACTAACGTGAAAGTAACATGAATTACATTCAAAACGACGACCGTTCTAATCGTGAGAAATACAGGAAAATTTTAATATTTATCTTCTTTCTATCTTTTTTTGCTCTTGCCCCTGACTGTAGACACATTTATACCATAGACTTTCCTATGCGTAATAATATTTTCTTATCCTACAATCAATTTGAAAGGTTATACATGTTAAAACTCCAGCCTTTAAGTGATAACTTAGTTTACCATCATTTAAGCGAGAAAGAGGGAATTTAAGAATTCATATTCATCCCTTAGAGTGAAAATAAATTATACCTTTGGGTTAAGACACGTGCGATCAACACAAAAAGAATTATGATGGTTCACTAGATAGTTTCATTTATTTGCTTTTTAAAACGTCTTAAATTTTTAGACAGTTTATCTAGCAACAGACAAATTTGCATTCAAAATGCACTTCGCATAAAGTAGTTATATCGAGATGATTTTGCACCTGGAAAAGTTAAACAAAGGCCAAACAATTAAGGGTCAATTTTACCTTTGTTAAAAAATAAATGATAAAGAATTTGAGCAGCAGACGGATAAAACATAGGTTTTTCAAAGCATCGTTAAGTAGCTTTTTTCTGACAGAGTAAGCGAATTTTAGTCGTGTTTAATCGAATACGCTTGTAAAAGAGTTCTGCGTTAAAATAGCTGAGCGGAGAGGCCCAGAAACATAATTCATTCTACTGCGGTGTTACTAGAACAGTCATACTTTAATCATACTGCTTTCTTAATGAATCGTCATAGCACTGTTCATATATGTAATGGAAAATAGTAAAATTTATAATAGAATAGTACGTAATTTGCCTAATACGAGAAATATATCGGTGATAAAATGCAGGGATTTACCATCAATAATAACATATAAAGCAATTCTAATATTTCATGAGGAAATTGTTTTTTTAAAATATTAAAAAAATTCTTTAAATAACGTGTTATAAGTGTGTTAACTTTGTAGAAAATTTCTTTATATTTAACAGTTATATATAATAAGAACGGGAAAAGGTAGAAAATAGCTATTTTGAGTAAATTCTTTTTTCTAAGAATCTAAACATATCCATTTTTACGAGCACTGAATTTCGTTTGTTGTCTTTCAACAATGATATTTTATGATTAAGTCATTGGGCTTTCTACAGCTTAAGGTATGGCCAACAGATATCCTGAATATTATGACCAATTTGCGAAGTAAATTTATACTACCAAAGGAAAATGAAACTACTCCACTCATATCGAGTTTTTGTGCGTAACCCAGAAATCCACATTAATATAAAATTTACATACAATAACATCCACTCAGCATTACAAATGCAGCGAAGTAGATATCTTATTTTGAATTATTTCAATATTTTTTTTTCTTACAAAACTGAAATATGTGCGTCTAATATTTTACGTTTACGACTTCTTTCACGAACCTAATCTTCGTGTTATTAATTTAGTCATTTTACAACTTCCCCAAACGGATGGTTTTCACCGGCTGTAATAAAACTCATTTCGTCCATGCTTCTTAATTATGAACTAATTATTGAAATATTGGATGCGTGTTTTAAAACTCATAATACACACATTTAATGGTTCTAGTTTCGTCCTACTTCTGCCTTATTTCGATCTTATGTTTATAATGACTTTGGCAATTTTTTTTTTCCCACACTTCCTAATTTCTTCAGTTTTTTAAGCACGGGAAGGATCTTTATGTAATTAAAAACTCATTAAAAGTAGCTTAGACGGCCATTATTAAATTACATGATAAAGTATAACAATTTACCTGGAAAGTGACGTATTGGAAGAGGGGTGCGCAGCATGAAGAAGTAACGACATGCTGATGATAACATAATAAACGATGTTCCACCACTGCGCATTAGGAGAAATTTTAGCCTCACATCGAATGCTTCCTCGTGACGTCACGAAGTTGTTGTTTAATAACCTTCTTAGAAATATATTGCACGGATTGAATTTATAAATGTTTGACGTATGTGGTAAATATTTCTAAGATTATGAACTTTTTTTAAACCATTTTTGAAAGGAAAAAGTTCTCTTTCACTTCGTTACCAAAAATAAATTTCAAGCATGGAAAGAATTTATGTAAGGATTCTTTATAATTATATTTATATTTTCATTAATCAGAAATTAATTGTATTTCCGTATTCAAGTAATATAGAATGTGTATAAAAAAATTTTTAGAGTTATATTTCAATTATCATTACACAGAAATTAATTATATTTCTGTCTTCATGTAAAACAGAAATATGATGTTAGCTATAACAGTAAAGGGGAACATTTTTTTCGGAATTTTGATTACTTTTTTATTTAGTATTATAACAAAAAGTTAACATTTTAATTATGTTCAAAAAATGTTGCCTTCTCTGCACGTTGTGGTTGGTAATGAATTTTATTATTTTGATATTATCGCGGCTTATAGAGGAAAACTACCGTTGAAATCATATTTTACTATGAGAATATGCCAAATTATTTGTAATAATGCATTATTTTAACTCAGTTTTCTATGAAAGTTTTATAACCTATATATAACTATATTTCATTCTTGAATAGGTCTTGGATATATATTTAAATTTTACGTACATAACAGAGCAAATAGCACATTGGCAAATTTTGAAATCCTAAAACAAGCGCAATTTATTACTCTAAATGTTATTAATTTTTATTGTAAATCTCATAATAAGAAATATATGTTCTAGTTCTAGTTCCATACTGATTTTTGCCGAAAAGTTACTATTTTTTAAGCCAATAAACAGTTATATCACGGTTTGATAACTATGTGTACCGTACAAACCATTGTTCCTATAGCGTGCTTTATGAGAAATATGTACGGCTTACTGAAATAGGGTGCAATAAACAAAACATTTCTTTAACAAACAATTTAAAAAAGGTAACTACGATTGTTTTTAAGGATACGTTATTATATCAAACCCGTTAGAACTGCTTTCATTTAGATTATACTGTATGAATTAATAATCATTTTTGCAGCAAAATCCTACAGCGTTTCGTAGCACGTTCTAACAATGGTTTGCGTCACACGTTATTTATTAAGCGACTCAAGATTTTTATCAATTATTTCTGGAGAAAATCACGCGTCGAAAGTGCGTTACAAAGATATTGATCCCCCCCGTCGTGTGCTGCTTTTGCTAAATATGCCTTCCAGACTGAGTGATAATAACTATTCTGTATAATTTATGCAACTCTTATCTTCATTCATATTCGATTTCTACCGGTAGCACTCCGAAATACGCACGCAACTACGGCCCCGTTTGTCCCGTTAAAGGATTTCGAAAAAGGCCTTATTTACCTCTACCGAGACGCTAAAGATAATGTGTGTTTATGGCAGTTTTCTTCTTGCTCGTGGAAATTTTTCTGCACTTTAACAGAAAGGTCACTGCAGAATAACTAGTAATTTTATATTTGACAAAGTTATATGAATGAATGCTTGGTAAATCACTGTGTATCCGCATGCATTGTTCGGATTTTTGTGCTAGAATAGTAAACAAAGTTGCATACATTTAAAAAGTAGAGTATAAAGCTTTTAAAAAAATTGATGCGGGCTGAAGTTTAAATATATGCAATATTCACGCATCTGGGAGTATGCTGTTTTTTTTCTTTTTAAACTAAATTTGCAGCTGCAGAAAAACTTTGAAAACTCTTCCAAATTTGTCAACCAGCAAATGTGCTTCATGAAGCTAATTGGAAGGACTCTTAATAAACAAATATACACTATTTTTTAATTGATAGTTAAACATAAGTCTAGCAAAACTTCATAAAACGTATAAGATATAACGCGAGTTTTTATATTGCTAACGATGCATGAAGTTCGAAGACATATTTGTAAGATTCTACAATAATTTCCTAAAGTGGTGTGGCATAAATTTTGCAAAGTTTTAGACTTTAAAAACAGAAGAACTTTAAAAACTCTTCCAGATTTGTCAAATAGGAAATGTGCTTCATGAAGCGAGTTGGAAGGACTCTTTAATAGACAAAGAGACAATATTTTTAAATTGATAGTTAAACATAAATCTAATATGATTTCATGAAACATATAAGATATAACGCGAATTTTTTCATTGCTAACAATGCACTAAGTTCAAAGACATATTTCTAAGATTCTACAATAATTTCCTAAGGTGGTGTGGCATAAATTTTGCAAAGTTTAAACAGTCGGTACCAGTGAGGAACCTATTTAATAAAACTGAAATGGACAATTTAGAGTATCACAACCTTTGATCTTATGTATACTTCATTTCGTTATCGAGTTTATTTCTACAAAGCCAATTTTTAAAAGAGTATAATTCGTGAATAGCGTGCAACAAGCTGCATAGCGGTTATATTTGGATAACGTTTTGAACTCAGCGGTGTGGATTCGGGTGTTATATTACTTTTAGTTCAGTTGTATCGGCAAAATGCAGTATAATTATATAGAGTGCTTCTTATAAATTTTATTTTGCATCAATGTTAAGGTTTGTTTAACATCATGTTAATGAATTTTGAAAAAAAGTTCAGATAAAAATTTCAGCAGTGAAAACATTTAACTTTCGGCGTCTAGTGAGCAGAAAGAATATAAATTTATCTGGTAAGAATTTGGCAGCAGAAAGAGCTTGGATATCTTAGCCCCTTATTTTGAAAAATCACTCCAAATAGTTTTTGATGATTAAAATTTTGCGTTCAGAATGGTGCGAAAGATTTACACAAATAGTTGTATCCTCTAAAACGCTTTGTGGAAGATCGCTAATTATATTTGCAACAGTATGGCTCCACAACTCCAGAAATCCCGTATATTGAACTCAGTTCTTGGATTGATTCTGAAACTGACGCAGAGTTCGATTTCGATATTTTTCCGAATGCACGATAATTCTAGATATGGGAACAAAAGAATGCTTTTTAACATGGTTTACACGACAGTTTTGCATATTTTTACCACCTTATTCAGTATAAATTAGTCTTGCGAGAAAGACAAAAATTATATTTCTGAACCGCTATAACCATGCTCTATATCCATGAAAATCATGGTCACAACTAAAAATGTACAAACGTAAATAATGATTAAAACTCCCATCTCTCTAAGATTCCTACCCTATTATAATAATCATTGATATAAAAATATTTTCTCTAGTTCATTGAAATAATAGTATGACAAGGACTTAATAAAACTTGCCCAGCATTTTGAACATAATCGTAAACGGTTTGTTTAGTTACAAAATGTTCAGTGATACCGGATTAGCAATAATCTGAACAATAATTCAATGGAATCAGAGCAATAAAGGGAAAATAATTTACCACCAATCTTTTGTCTTTAGACTGAACATAACTTTTAATTAACTTTCATCGGGATCAAGGCTTTTTCGTAGAGGAAGATAACAGATAGTTAAAATAATGAAATGTTTCCTATCTTCATCAACGATAACTGCAACTTTCTGCAAAAGTTACGGAACATCCAATTCTTGACAGAATGTTTAAGGAATAGGACAGAGACGAACTATATACGGAGTAAGAGAAATTAAATTACTTATCAGATAGATCAGTAATCGAGGAACAGTAAATGAGTATTAGACACCGTTTTACGAAAAAAATACTGCGACTGAGAAAGATGAATCGGAATTTTAAGAACACTTTTATTGCGTTCCGACTCCTTTTTGGATCCGGAGAAAACATCTGAAGTTTTCGATGACCAGATGATTTGACGCGCGAGATTAGTGAATCACCTTTATGCTGAAATCCCACGATAAAAAGAAAAATCGGTGGCTAGGCAAAGATATCTGATGTACTGATGAAACGTATATGATGGGAGTTTTAATAAAGATTAAAATTAGCTTCGAAAAGGAATAGTGGATTTAACGAATCCTTAAAAGTAGTAGGTGGTTAAATTTGATGAATATATAATTTATTTGACAGATATTAATAAATGAATTTTTGGACAATAATAACGGTCATTTTTTTTTAAGTCCCGCATCCTGAAAAAATTCTTACGTTCTATAATTGAAAAAACATTTTAGACAATTTGTTTTCAAATAAACTCCCACTTTGAGCTATGTAAATCCTATACATTCCATGTAATTTGTGAAAACTGTTTCTTTGAGTGTTTAAAAAGCTGAACAGTCGTTGCAATTGTTTTCAACTAAGAGTGCTGCAAGATTTCTGAATTCCCTGCATTTTGATAAATTCAATGGTATAATTCCCGGTTTGAGCTCAATGTATTCAAGTTTTCATGAATTGAGTTGGAGATTACAGGATATAAACTACATTATATAAACCCATCTCGTATACTCTTTAGGAATACCATACAGTCTAAGCAACTAAAATATTTTAAATTTAAAACGTGGGAGAAATCCTTTTTCTCAGCTTAACAGTTTGAAAAACAATATGATCGTCTTATAAGCTAAGCTACAAGTAACGAATTGCAAATCGCCAGGCATAGAGCCAATAAATAACAAATCACACTTCAGCAACAGTTCCTTTCCATTCAGGTAGACATCTAAAATTTATCTGCTGAATTCATTTTACGTTTTTATATTAAATAAGAATTGTTTAGTTAAAAACGTTATTATATATATATATATATATATATATATATATAAATAATGAATATTTATTTCCTTTTGAATATTAAGTTTTAAAATCAATTTTCTTCGAGAGGCACCACCATAGATATCATCAGACTGATATTATTTCCCATTATTTATTTTTAAAGCTTATATTATTGAATTTAAACAAGGGTTAAAATTGTTAGATAAAATCGGCAAATTTAATAAGTTTGAAACATTTGCAATTAAAGAGGAATATTTTAATTAAAATTTCTTCAAATACTAACATTTATAAATTTATGATAGAGTACAATGCCCCATATTTTTTTTCTTTTATTGTGATTTAATTCACTACGTCTCGAATATCTTAACCGAGTAGAGTATACCCAATATTTGATTAAGTATTTTTATGCTGTTCGTTTTCACAAGACGTTTGTGAAAACAATAGAAAAATCTAACTTTTAAATTCGAAAAATTTAATGAGTTTGAAATATTTGCAATTAAAGAGGTATAATTTAATTAAAATTTCTTCAAATGCCAACATTTATAAATTTATGATAGAATACACTGCCCCATATTTTTTTTCTTTTACTGTGATTTAATTCACTACGTCTCTTAACTGAGTAGATTATATCCAATATTTGATTAAGTATTTTTATGCTGTTGGTTTTTATAAAACGACTGTGAAAAGAGTAGAAAAATCTAACTCTTAAATTTGAAAACTCAGCTTCAGCGCCGATTTCAATTTCAGGGATAATCGAATATTTTTAAAATAATTCTGCCAAATATCGCCCGTAGCTAAAATTAAAAAAAGAAATAGAAAAAGCGGCAAAAATTACTTACTTTTCAATGGTCACATCTTAATAAGTTTGCAAATGTTGAGCAAAGCATTGATGAAACAGTAAATTTTCCATTCTTTTAAATCATTCATTGAGCACAAAGCGACGAAAATTTAATTGCAGTTTTCAATTTTTTTTTTCTCCCAGTTGTTATAAAAAAGAATCACACATTTTTTTTTTCTGTTACATATTATTTCCGAATCCATTCACAAAGCACACACAACACAACCCATTATTATTTAAAATCCATCGGCTTCAGACGCATGGGCCAGTTTTTCCCCCTCTTAATATTTTGGCAGGAGGAGTACAACTCTCCTTCTCATCACGGTGTTTCCCGTTATACTGACATCATATCGCGGGGAAGATTCAGTTCTGGAACGGTGGCAGTGGTTGTAATACACGGGGCTGAAAAGGCCGCCAAAATAGCTGCCAAACGGTACAGCCAAGCACGCCACGATCCGCGCCAATGGAATCGGTTGAAGAAGATGCCTGGAATGGATGGCATTTCGCTTACCTGTTGAGTGCGGATATCAATAGGTAGCGGAGGCGCTGATTTGTGATAGATTCGATTAGATTCCGAACTTTGTTATCACATTAAAAAGGATCACTGGGTCTGACATAACTTGATTTGGGCTTTGTTAATGGTAGGCAAAGACGAGAGTGAACGGGCAGATTATTTTCGAAAAGAAAAATTACAATTTTTACACCGAAAATCTATTTTTAAAAAACTGCACGCGATGACTCAGTTCTGGGCGTGAATCAACACAGTTGAGAGATTCGTAAAGTACAAATCAATATAGGTAAAATATTTAAAGGAAAAAATTATTTACGGAAAGTTATGTTGAACGTATAAAAGTAATTTGAGTTCAAGAAAACAAGACAAAATAGAGATTTTTATTTCAAAATACCTCCGGAAAGGAAATACTTTATGAAAAAATTCCCGTCAAGTAATGTATGGAATTAAAGAAAAAGATCACAATAAACTTAAATAAATTATCGGATTAAGATGAATATACATAGACTTTTCCCTAACAGGCCCATTGGTACTATTTTGAAAATATAAAATATGAAAAAAAAAACTATTAGAATTATTCTTTCGTTCCGTTGTTTATTATTACGATATCATTTAAAATGTAAAAATTTTTATAAACATACTATGATTTCTATTTTTTTCCTGTAAAAAAAAAAATAAACGTAATTTTTTTTTTACCCTTTTAACTTATTAAATAAAATATCAGAGGTCTACTTTTACATGGCGATGCATAATATAACTCTTAAATAGACGAAACAAAAATGGTTATTAGGTTTTATTATGAAAAAGGAAAAGAGATAAATTGCAAAAATGATAAGTACACGATAGCTTTTTTTAAGATAACTCTAAAACATAATATCAGTTAAAATACAGGGTATCCGGGCCAAATGGTATCCAAAGTCATGACTTATATTTCGGAACTAAACATTAGAATTGAAAAAGAATTATTTAAATAGAAAGAACACCGCATCAAGTTTCAATATCAATCATAGACTTCTATCTCAGTATCATAGATTTCGATGTGTGCACCTTTTGTAGCACGACAAACGTCCTAAATGGTAATCCAATTCTCTCCAAGTGTTCGAAGCATATCAGGAGTTATTACACGAATTGCTTGAATGATACGCTCATCAACTCATCCACAGTTTCAGTTTTTTATTTATACAGAACGGATTTAAAGAATCCCCTATGAAAAAAGTCTGATAACTCCTGATACGCTACGAAACACTTGGAGAGAACTGGATTACCAATTCGACCTTAGTCGTGCTACAAAAGGTGCACACATCGAAATCTATGATACTATGATAGAAATCTGAGACTGGTATTAACACTTGTTGAGATGTTCTTTCTATTTAAATATTTTTTTAAAAATTCTAATGGGTAGTTCCGTAAAAAATAAGCCACAACTTTTGGATACCTTTAGCCCGGACACCCTGTATATCGATGAATGATAAATAAATAGCAAATATCTATATATATAAAACAGTTCCGTAACTGACTCATTCATTCACTGACTGACTGACTGACATACAACGCACAGACGAAACCGCTGGACCTAAAGGGCTGAAATTTTGCATGGCGATTCTTCTTATAGTGTAGGGGTGCAAATGAAAGATTTTTCAAAATTCTAGATTTTTTTAAAATTAAATTTTAAGCTGTTTTTTAAACTTTTTTTACGTTTGCATTTAAAATAATGCATTGAGGGTTATAAAATTTATATCACGAGAAAGATCATAAAAATTCCTTCAAAATGAAATTTTTTTTTCGAATTTTTACCTCCATTTCCTGATTTTTGGTGAATTTTTAAAGATTAATTTTTAGAATTTAATTTATTAAATGTTGATCATGTGATTTCTTTTTCTGGTACTTTCAATAAATTTATCGTCACGTGCGTAACAACTAAATAGACAAAAAAAATATTTTTTTCTCTTTCTAACGCTGCAGACGATTGGATATTATAAAAAAAAATGCATATCCCTTACGATTTTTTTATAAATATATATATATAGATAGATATATATTTTATATCAATTGTATACATTGATCATCGCATTTATTATAAATATATATATTTATTTTTTGGCATAAATTGCATACGTTGACCGTTGTATTTAATTTGAATGTACTCCGTAGCGAAGCGCGGGTTTTCAGCTAGTATTTCATATTTTTCATTCCAAAATTATTTAAATCGTTAAGCTTCTTAGGTACTTAGTAGATTAATTACATAAATTACAACTCGAAAATCGAGTAATAACGTGAACAAAAAGTAATAATTCGAGTAGAAATATAATGCACTGACTTAATCCCGATTAGCGAGATGTTCAATATACACGACGGACTTACCAAGAAGGATTAAATATCAAGAATATTCAAAGTAAATGCAATGATAATTTATATAAAAGTGGTTGGTGAAAGAAACTTTAACACAGAATAAAGAAACAAATGCACCTTTTTTAAAGAATGTTGTTTGAAGAATTGAAGGGCTTAAATAAAAAAAAAAACCTGAATAAGTTATCAATAATTTTTTTAAATCGACAAGTTAAAGTTAAATGGATGGCAATTAAATTTAGGCTAACAGATGTCACTCTTGTCAGGCCAAAAATTAGAAGCTGCAAATCTCAATGGTTTACATCTTATTGAGCAATCTCTACACATTATTATGTACATCAAAGTTTTTATTTTCAAGTTTTGTTGATACGCAAGTACCATGCAAATAATCTTTGAAAAAATTATGTATCATTGTAAATATTAATCTTTCTGTAAATGCATTTTATTTCTACAGTAATATTTGAAAAACACATTATTATACGAACCAAATTTAAAATTAAAACTAAACTGGAATAAAATATTTTCCGCAATAAATCACTATGTAGAACTTATTTTGGCTGTTTCATATGTTTTAAAATTCTCAAAGATTAATGCAGAATTCCTTGAAGCTTAACATTTTTTTTCGATTAATATATCATTCGAAAATAGATGATTAAATAAAGATTAAGGACTATAACCACGATGGTACTAGTTAAGAAAATATTTTATTTCACATTTTAACTTTAATCGCTATTTTTACGAAAGTTATACTTTGAGATAACATGGCATCCATAGATAATCCTGCAAAGACAATATAGTTAGTAATAAAATTCATAACTGCTTAGAGATTTTGAAATATATAGTTTCTTAACGAGTAAATTCCATTAGAAATACTTTACGCAACTTCATTTAAAGAACCTTTTAATACATAAATTTTGTATTAGAATTCAGTAAGAATTCTGGAGGGTTTAAAAACTTAATCGTTGATCTTTATCTTCAGGTAAAAATATAAATGAAAGAAACCTAACATTTGCGGAAGAACAGCTTCATATCCAGCATTCTGCAGTAACAGATGTAATATACATACATACACACACACACACATTATATATATATATACATATAATTGTAAAACTGTAGTAACTTATGATTTTAAAGATCTATTTAATAATATCAATATAATTGATTTAAACAGAATAATCATAATGTTAGTACAAAATAATATTCAATACTTAGGCAACGAAATTAAACTAACTCGTTTCAATAGGCTCCTAGATTAGTAACTAAACATAATTAAATAGTTCATAATAATAGTATATACTTACAGTCCAAAGGTGTACCCAAGGTGGTAATGCTACAAGTATGCTAGCTAATTTATACTTATATTATTTGAAATTAATAATATAGAAAATTGCAATTACAATATATTTAGGTATATAGATGATATAATAGTAATTAATAAAAGTAATAACCATATAGACTTAAATTTTTACCCTCCTAATCTGGAACTAATTAAAAGTAGCCATGATAATATTAATGTAAACCTTTTTAGATATTAACATTAAATTAAATTCTCACAGCAAATTTACTTTTGACTTATACGACAAAAGATCTGACTATAATTTTATATTGCTAAATTTCAAAATTACCTAACCTGTTTACATAAATCTGTTTTTAATAACATTATTGTAAATCAGTTAGTTCTATAAATAGGTTATGTTCTAAAACAATAGGAATAAGCATATATTAGACTTGAAAGCTGTGTTAACACGTAATAATTACCCCGAAAGTCTATCCAAACACATAATTGGTTGTTTATTTTTAATGAATAGTTTGTTGGTTTTGCATTTATAAGTTAAACATAATAATAAGAAAAATTAGAAAAAATAACTACCAAAATAAAAAATAAAAAATAAAATCAAAATCAAAAGTAAAAATAAAAATAAGAATAAAATAACTCTTAGTAATAATAATAAAAAACTAAATTAATGAAGGTTTAATAGTCCTAAAATACAGTGTCCATGGTAAGTCAGCAAATGAGTTTCCATAATCTCCACGGTTGCAAGTTTTGTGACGTCAGTCATCTTGCGGTTACATGTTCTTAACTTCCACTCTGTCTAGCGCCAGGCTTGGTGTTCTTTGGTTAAGTAACTCTTAATTCAATTATTAATCAATTCTGTTTTTCATGGATTGTACGGTGTCTGAGTGTGTTTATTGTATAGATCATACTCATTGGAAACAATCCATTGGTTTTTAGACAGTATTGACACCGCTGACGAAGAGATGCTGTCTAAAACCTCTTTCATACTTATCTTTTCATGTTTTTGGTTCCTGGCTGCATGTAGTTTTAGTGCTAATACTGGTTTTCTCTTTCAGCTATTTCTTATATATATATATATAATATATATATATATATATATATATATATATATATATATATATATAGCGAGAGAGAGAGAGAGAGAATGAAGAATTAAAGGACTTAAATTTTAAAAAAAATCTGAATAAATTATCGATAAATTTCTTAAACCGACAATAAATTTAAATGGATGACAGCAAATATTTAGGCTAACAGATGACACTTTTTGTCGGGCCGAAAAAATAATAAAAAAGCTTTTTATTAAAAAAATAGATATGTAACCTCAAAACCCCATTTATTAACGTATGGAGTTGCATTTTTTATCGTAAACCGAAGTCAAGAAGATGTTGCACCGTAAACCTTAATTGCCTTACTATCTTTCTGATATTATGTTTTTTTTTTTTTATAATCAAATGAAATTTCCATTTTACTCGAAAAACTTCAATTTTAAAAATAGCATACGATATACACAAAGCGTATTCGGTTTTCCTGTACCTCTTCACTTCTCTCTAAATTGCATTTTTCATTGGCAAAATTATTTCATAAAATGTTTTTGGATGATTTTTTTTTTCATCGCAAATTTTGGAGACGATATAGTTTTATGTTTTCTGGTTTCCAGTCTACAATTCAGTCAAACTCTCCTCTCGAATCCTAAACTAAGCATCGTTACAAAATAATTAAAGATTTCTGTATTTTTAGGAATTTCTGTCACCTTATCCATTAATGTAAAGTTTAAACTAAAACTGCCAGTTATGGTGACATGACGACAATGATAAAACTACTCTTAACATAACCAAATATACTTATTACGAAATCAAATGAATAAATGTTCTTATTTAATTTGGACGAGGAAATGATTTAGTCACATAATAAATCGTGCAAATTAAAATCTTCTTGAAGCCGACGAAATGCCAACCACATCCTAAATAATACCGAACTTAAATGCATGAAAATAAGTATGAGTTTTAAACCATTTCTCTAAACTTAATGGTATATTTGCACCAAAACTCATTTATAATTGTCTGAGCCCTACCATTATCTAATAAACAATGTCAGCTTTCTTCCCTCTTTTAATGGAACATCTTTGTAAGAGAGGCGGCCAGCACTACAGTCTCCAACACTGCTTCGGTGCTTCGACAAGGGAGCTTACTGATCAATACCACAACGCCTCAAGCGACAGAATTTCGAACTGTGTTCTCCGTGCAGCTTTCGAAACAAAGGTACACATCTAATGTTCTGCTTTAGGTAAGATTCGTAATTCGTGCTAATTTCCCTGCATGAGGATCACTGGTAGATAATAGCTTGCTAACAGGGGTAAGAAAAGTTTAAGGGGTAAGAGAAGTTTAAATTAAAACCATTTATACGATTCTGAATTTAACATATTTTATTATATTTAAGTGACTATGTTGTTTTCAATACTGTTTCATATTTACTTCATTCCTGAATAGTTCATTAATATTTTATTGTATTTACATCGACAAATACAGAAGATCGTTCGCACTTTATGGAAACGATTTTGTAATTTATTTTTGGCGTTTGTATTTTGAGAAAAAAAAATTGGCAACTTCAGAATAATCGTCTACTACTGTTTTGGTTTCATTGGAATGTAAAATAAAAGATTTATTTTGAAAATGGTTCCTAAAATTGATAAACGACTCGAAGGTTACATAACTGCGCTTTCCGTGGAGAGATATTCGTATCAACAAATTATAAAGCGGTGTAAAAATTGCAGTTATGGCATTTTAAAAAAGGGATTTTATAATACATTAAATTTGAAAGGAAAAAAAGTCTAACTGAAAATAAAAATGAAAACATGACCGCAAAACCTCATCCTAAGACTGTTCGAACGCAGGTAAATATCAAGAAAGTGAAGTCTCTGATCCTAAAAGAAAATCCGCTGACTCAAAGATCAATTGAATCGAAACTAAGAATGTCTTTTGACACTGTAAATAAAATCATTCATAAAGATTTGAAGATAAAAAAGATGTTCGAACCTAAAGTTCATCTGCTTTTTCTAAAGCATATTGCTGAAAGAAAAACAAATTGTAGAAAATTATATGAAAAACACCTAGCTGCTAAAAAATGGAAATTTGTGGTATCACTCAAAGAGGCATGGGTAATTTGAAGTAACGTAATAAAAAACGTATAGAGAATAGCTCCCTTCTACCCGCACTTGGGTGTATATAATTTGAAGTGGCACTCTAAATGAATTTTATACAAACACAGTTTATGCACGAAACAATGTTTATTGAATTCTTTGCACATATAGAATTTGCTTTTACAGCAATAAGCATACGTACTACTTGTACGGAATATATATTAGCATTCAATAAAAATACACTTTGCAATACTCACAAACTAGAGAGTCAAACCAGCAGTACTGCCACGTAAATTTTGGGCCCCCTAAGCACAAGCGCAAGTTAACACCTGGAGCTGCTTACCTCGTAGCTCCCTCTCGCTTATCTATCAACTTTAACAACCTTTTTTGCTTAACCAAGCTGCTTGGTATTAATACCAAGCGCGTATGCCGAAATTAGCATATCTCAAGCGGCTTCTTTAATTCATTCACTCAAAAGTTCGATTCTTGTGAATCGAATCTTATGTATACCTTACAAACAATCAATTTCTATTGCTCAATTGACGAAATGGCCCGCAAGAAATGGCTTCGTCAGTGTATAGAAAAGTTCCCAAAGGGATTCATGATAGTTCAAGGAGTTTTGTTACAACGGTAAATTAAAATTTAAAAAGTCTCAACTAAAGCCAAATTAATTCACTCTACTACCAGCAAAATATTTTAGAACCAAATTTTTAAGAAAAAATTCCAGCCTTATACGGAAAGGACATTGATGAAGTTGAGCTTCATATGGACAAAGTCTCTAGTCACACGTCTAAATCAACTGCCGCTTATTTAACAAAGAAATAATCAGAAACAGGAATAAAATGTATCCCATTTAATGAAAAACCTGTAAAATCACCTGACGCTTCTCCAATGGACTTTTGCGCTTTCGGTTTATTAAAATGAGCCGTAGGAAAACAGCATCCAAGAACACTGAACGGACTTTGGAAAACGGTCCAAGTGGAATGAGGTAAAACTGATATGACAGTACTAAGAAAAAGTTAACTTTCATGGAAAATTCGAGCTAGAGCTATTGTCAACAACCATGGCTATCAGATAGAAGCAAAATCAGCAGCAAAAAATAGGCATTTATACATAAACTTAACTATCAAAATCGTTTCCATAAAGTGCGAACGCCTTCTGTATTAGCTGTTTCAACAAAGCTCGAAGTGCATTTCCAAATAATGTTTGACGATTGATTTTCAATCGGTAAATTACCGTTTTAGCTTATTTAGTACCGGAGTTTATAAAAATTTTCGCAACTTTCTAACACATCAGTTTTTGAAATAATCATTAAAGGTTTTAAATACAGTTGGTTCTCTGTTTAAACGACTTTCAAGGGAACCGTGAAAAATCGTCCTTAAGTAGAGATCGTCCTTAAACAGAATTTGTGAAAAAATAACATTTCCCTTCACACTTTACAGGTTTAGGACTGTCAATATATTTCTTAATATATTGGCGTGTTTAACAATGTTATTTTTATTATCATCATTATTTTTATTCACAAAAAGTTATTTTTAAATTACATTGAAAAAAAAAGAGTACAAACAATACATAAATTACGTTTTAAAAAATTCAAAAACGTGTGTTTGCTTCATCGCTCTTTGTTTTCGTTATTCTCTTTTCCAGATTTTCTAAAATGTTAAATGAGTCACCTTCCATTTTCGATGTAATATAGCGTCGCGGAGAACATCTAGAGCAGAAAGTGCATCTGTGTAAGACTCGGTGGTCAGTTGTCTCGTTTTCCGTGTCTTCAACTTCACCTTCTTCGTCTGACACTGTGTTTCGTTTACAATATCTTAATAAATTTGTTCTACATTTCTGAAATCTGTTGTTAAACATATTTATCACAATTGTAGAACTCTTGAATTGAACATCCTCATCTTCAACAAGACTTCTCCATTCTTCAGGGGTAATGTCATCTTCGTTGATTTCTACATCCGTACTTTGCAGTACCACTACAAGGTATTTGTGAATTCCAGCAACGCGAAAGCCGTTTTTTTTATGTGGATGAAGAAACTTCTTTTCCATGCTGAGTTATCATGTGCATTGCTTCCAAGATTGTAAATTTTCTATTTTTAATACTGTCATCCGAATTGTTTATTAATGTCCTAATAAGACCTTTCTGTTAGTACGCTTTTCACACTGCGAATGATACCCAGGTCTAATGGCTACAACTTGGCTAGTGCAATTAGCTCGGTAAGGAAATGGATAGTCAAATTTGTAAGTCCAGGGATATTTGGAGTTATGTGCAGGCATCGGTCGAGTTAAAAGTAAAACGTTCACTTTTCTCGATGCATTTTTTGCATCAAATTTTTCTAATCAGTCAATTAAAAATTTGTGATCTCATCCTACCGCTTATGTTATTGCGGTTACTCAAAGGTTTTCCTGGTGTATATTCTTAAAACACCTTGGTTGCTTTGATTTGCCTTAACTAGTGGTGGAAATTCTCCGATCCATCCGCAATTAGTGCACAGTAAACAGTCAATCGTTCCTTACTGTGTTTCCACAAAAACACTTTTCGCCCATATACGTTAAGGTCTTTCTTAGGCACCATATTGTAGAATAGGCCGTCTCATCTGCATTGAATATGTTCTTCTCATCATATCATCTAATTTCCCCTTCAGCAATATTTTTCATTCTCATCACTATTTTTTCATCTACGGAGCCACTTCGCCAGATATGC
>OU015493.1:196449307-196539307 GCA_907164885.2 Dolomedes plantarius
GGTATAAATTTATAATGTGCTCTCATATACTTACATTTTTATGTAAGTTAAAATTCATTCCTCTACCAAATAGAAATATGCATTTATTCCATAAAAAATTAGTTATTACGGAAAATAAAAAAAAGATCTATTTATCTATCAAAAATTCAGGATTGCCAAAATGTATTGCTTCCGGGAACACCACAAAAAAGAATTGGCCCTGGTACATTTTTATGAGCTCGAAGCAACCACATTAACCACAATCTTTGATCAGCTTGTTGACCTCTTGGTTTTCCTTAATTAAGACGCAGGTTTAGGGTCAAAATATATACCAATAGGTTATACATTAGCATTTACCAGAAAAAAAAATCAGACAGCTATGAGTGATCTGTTACTCAAAGTAGCAATAAATCAATACGTTTATCACAACATTAAGCCACAGATTTTGGCCACAGGAGGGTGGTCCTTCAGTAGCGCGAAGCCAAACCTTTGATATCCATATATTGTTTTTTTCTTTCTCCTTATCATTGACCACTTATAACATCAGGAATTTTGAATGGAATAACTTGACCTAAAACATGACTAAGGGAATAACTTGACCTAAAACAGTTAAATGTCATACTTTATCTGGAGAAATTTATTAAAGAGCTATTATATAAGGTGCAGTTACTCCAATAATACTCTTAGACCAATCACATTGAGATTTTAGGTGGGAATTGTCATTTTAAGTCTTTTTGTATGAAGTTAATGCATGGCATTAACTTCATACCTTCATTAACGTCATACCAAACCTTTGATATCCATATATTGTTTTTTTTCTTTCTCCTTATCATTGACCACTTTTAACATCATGAATTTTGAATGGAATAACTTGACCTAATACATGACTAATGGAATAACTTGACCTAAAACAGTTAAATGTCATACTTTATCTGGAGAAATTTGTTAAAGAGCTATAATATAAGGTGCAGTTACTCCAATAATACTCTTAGACCAATCACATTGAGATTTTAGGTGCGAATTGTTATTTTAAGTCCTTTTTGTGTGAAGTTAATGCATGGCATGTGCACATTGTCTTGGTCTCAATAAAATAGTATTCACTTATGGTTGTATTTTCTTTTGCGTCGTAGTACCTAAATTGTCAAACTTAAGTACCTTATCGTAAATTCATGAGTTCTCATTAATATTTCGTGGAACAATTGCTGGTATAGTCATTTGTGTTTTCAAGCATTAAAAGTGTTAACGCTGGGAAATTTATACAGTTTTTAAGTACATGGATTTGTGTCAGTGAATATTAAAGTAGTATAACGCTTTTACCTACCAGGATTTAATAAGATTCACAAATTTTGATAGTACTTAATTGATTATTATATTTATAAGGGATAACTGGAAGCCAAAAAAAAAATAACTGTATATAGGTACACATAGGTAACTAAACATAGGTATTTCTGAACACAACTGTCATTAGATTTTATCATATATATATATATATATATATATATATATATATATATATATATATTTGTATGTGTGTATGATTTACCGTATTCAGGAATTTATCAAACTGTAAACGAATTTATTTTTGGGACTGAACATAACAAGGTTCTGTTATAATGTCTGTTGAGAAATCAGCAAAACTTACAGTACAGTTTTAATTGTTTTCAATTTATATATTTAGCCGGCAAAAAAAAAGACCAACTAAGCGTAGACTGATTAGCGCAACTCAATTGCTATTTTAGATGGAATTTACAGATATGAATACCTGGTATAGGCTGTTAGCATGTGAATTGTTGGAGGTACATTTAACCTCACACACACAAAATATAGTTCTCCAAAGAAAAAATTCCAATGTATTTTATTCTCCGTGGCAGATTTAGCATCTCTACAAAATTACATATTTTCCTCGGATTGTAAATAGCGGCGCAACTTTATCAAGATGAGACAAATGAAGTTCCTCTCATAATTTTAACAACAAATATGCAAATCTGATTACCTTCATCATTTTGTGGATTATTGGAATAAACCTCGTAATATGCCATTATTATAAAGCTGGCTTCTTCTCGAACGTCAATTATTTTTTCTTTCTTTTACCTTATATGTAAATAAATCCCTCTCTTTATTCTTTGCATTAATATACAATATTAAAAATATATGTGTCCACAATCTTAATTAAATACAAAAAGCAGTAAAACTGCCCTCTAGAAATCTGTCACCACCAGTTTTCTTTATTTGAAAGGCTGTTAGTGCCTATAGCATTAATAAAGTAGTCATGGAGTTGTTAATTTTTTTTATCTTTGCGATAAAACACTAAGACTGATAAATACAGACCAAGATTGCTTGACGTCTCTAGCAATGAAGTACTAAAAAATATACCTGTCTCTGTGGCGTATAATAATTATTTATCTAATATTTCGTGAACGTCGGCTTTGTTAGTACTACTGATGATTTCCTCGGTTAAAGCGATTAATGAATTTTAACTCTAATGTTCATATATGTTTATATTGGTGTATCTAAACATTATCTTTATCCTCATTTGAAGCTACTGCTATAGACAGCATTTTAGGAACAATGTATAAGAATATAATTATAAACTAACTCCAACTATTATAAGAATAACTGTTAAAGGTTGAGTTACATTTTCAATCAGTTAGCTAGGACACTGGGTGCTCGTATACAGGTGCTGAATACTGGGGAAAATATGGACGGTTGTACAATCCCGTGGGAGTTATTTGGGGGAAAAAAACTCTAAACCGATGACATATTATGAGAGATTCTGAAACGGAAAGGGCTAGGTTGGACAAAATTCAAAACTCAAAATTCGATTTTTGTCTTTAAAGGGACAATGAAGGATGTCACTCATAGTTGAAAATTCAACGCTGGAGGATTTAGGCACTTTTATATATTGAATAGTATACTTGGAATCCTGCTGCCTTGGCGTGAGCAACTCGGTTGAGATTTATTTAGATCACTGCGGTCATCGTTTGGTATTTGAGGGCTTAACAGACTGAGTGGTATCTACCGGAAGGCACTGAGTGCCCATTATACGGCCTGCTTAATTTTAAAACATCAATATTTCTGCAGTAAACTGAACATTGGATTAACACTAGAAAGTTATTTGTTCCGATAAAACCCGCTTCCATCTGCATCATGTTAAAATCTCGATACGTGCATGCTTTAAGGTGATAGTACCAAAATTTACTGTGAGAAGACCTGTTGTGTTAGTATGGTTTTGTAAGAACTGCTGATCTTGGTGGGCGGGGCAGGGACTAGCAAGGTGTATATCATTAAGTTCTGTATACTTCAAATGTAATGCTTATAACAATTTGTTGATTCAAATTGCAATGTCTTTATGCTGGAGGTAAGCGTTTTATCAGGACAGTGTTGTTTGGCAGCGTAAAGGTTTTAGTGCAAAGATACTGCCTCACAATTATCCTTAATTATTTGTTCACACCTGGAAAGCGCCCTCTTTTCAATCTAATCGAGTATGTATAGGAGTAATTGGTTGTTGTTCCAATCCCCTTGGTGTAGGAAAGCCTACACCAAGTCTAAAGGACCTAGGTCCTCAAATCCTAGGTCCTTGGCGAAGGGTAATAAGCAACTTCACTTTAAGGTGAGGTAACACTAGGGCTGAAGTTCGACTTGACCTCGAAGAACAGGAGTAATTGGAAAATGTAGATTCAATATGTCTCCCCTTCTATACTTTATAGTATCCAATAGCAAGAGTTCTCAGATGTGATGTCCTATTATCCAATAAAAAATGTAACTGAGTGGTTTTGTAGAGTTTCACTCGTACAAATCATAATTTATCTGGTCTGTATAAAGCTGAACGGCAAAATGCGCAACAAGTAGTCAACACGTTCAGACATCTTCTCATAATTCCGCTGCATGAAAAAATGGGTTTATTTTACACTTTGTGAAACAACTTTCGCTTTTATTTTAACGTGCATGTATTTCACATTTATTTTAACGTGATACAGTTATGACGAGCTTATTTGAGTCTTACATCATAATTCAGTGTATCAAAACTTTTTTTCTTGTATTTCTATGACCATTGCAATAGCTTCAAAAAACAGTTGCAAAAGTCTATAATAAAAAACTTGAGAGTTTGCTTAATTGTTAGCTAAAAGAAGATTATGCAAAGCTTTCTAAAACTTTTATCAAGCGAAACTACAAAGTCAAAGGGAATTGTAAGATTTACACGTTCTGATTATCAACAAGAAAATTGGAATCATTGTTATTAGAGCGTGGAAATGAACTGTAAAATCTATCATTAAACCAAAATTTTGCCCTTTACAATTTTTAATAAACATTTCACTACTTTGATCTTATATTTAAATTATATAATAATTTCGACATTTGAAAGTTTAATATATAAAGATAATGCCTGAATTTGAAACAAATATTTACTTTGGTGTTGAACTTATTCATGTCAATTTTAAGATTAAAAATCACACTTACTTCCTGGCAATGAGCATCGCGAAATAAACAATTTACATCAGGTTTAATCTTATATTTCACAAACATAATTATCATAAAAATAAAAATAGCAGAGAGAGATCTAGAGAGACTTCTCGGAATAAACGTGTTTATCCTTAAAACATCTCACTGAGCATGCGCAGAAACAGTGAATTTCTAAAGACAGATTTAAACATGCCACTGAGCATGCGCAGAAATCAATTTTTTAATTGTAAATTATCGCCAATTAATAGAAATTGCGGTTACAAAAACCAAATTTGACAAATCTACAGATTACAATCTTTCGTTTAAGACCAAAATGAAGTAAATTGATGCAATAGTTTTCTCTCACGGACTGCCCAAAAAGTCGGCTTAGCAACTTAAATATATAGATATTTTATGTAACTGTATATGTAATAAATTGGTAAATATTTTTTTCTACTTTTTCTATTATATATATATATATATATATATATATATATATATATATATTCTTTAATTTTAAACTTAATACTTCGGGAATTTTACACCTGTATTGAAATAAATGTGTGGTGTTAAAGTCTTAATTACATCAAATGAACATATTGTGCATTTTTCTCTGTCATGGCGTTTAAAATGTGGGATAAAGACATTACTGATTCGGCATGCATTCACAGAGCACTTAATGCCTAAACACCCAATTTAGGAGAATAATTTTAGCATCAAATTATACGCCTATATTAATTTTTAGTTTCCACTTATCTTTAAAAAAACAAAAATGTGTAGCTTTATGTGTTGGGGGATAGCGAGCCTTCTTTCTGCATCCACACGCGAGAACTCCCTCGGAACGATTGCATGTGTTCCGAGAGACCTTCGAATTCACTTAATGACTTTCAAATGAAAATTGACACCAGAGAGCAAATTATCCACTCTGTACGCTTTTCCAGGGTAGTGATGCGGGAGGAGATTCTCGGCTTTAATTAACTCAGCACTTCGCCTCGGGCGGTTTTGCGCCGGGCTCAGTTGGACCAGATAATCATATATAGATGCGGCTTAATGTATAATCAAAAAGCTGGTGACATTAATATATTAATGTTTTTTTTTTTTTTCTACGAATGTATTTTCCGGCAGCGGAACGCGTGTGGGGATATGGCTGGACTAAAGTGTAAACTTATCTTAGTTTAGCTAAAATGCGCATGACATGAAAAGAAAAAAAAGTAGGCTTAAATTAATATCTCGTTAAGCACGTGTCTCAATGACAGTAGAAAAAAAAATCGATTTTTTTTAAAAGTAGATTATATCATGTTTTATCGACATTCATTTTTGATGGATGGTTTTTTTTTTCCTTTTTTTTTCAAGAACTGGATTTAAATTATTAAAAAAAATATAATTGCGCTTTTGTTGATTTTATCGCAGTGTTTAACCTGATGACCGTAGCATCTACTTCTTTCTGACTTGCTCTCTATGTACTTGACGTGAGATGGCATTCATCCCCAAAGTGGGAAAATTCTATGTCACGTTAGCAAGTAAAAGCAAATTTAAGTTCTTTTCTTTTTTTAAGTGTAGAAAAAAAACTAATAATAAATAGTTATCATAAGCATTAACTATATTTTGTATTGTAGGTATTATATCTTTTTTGAACTACTAGTATGGTACCCGCCAAAACATGACGGCTAGATAGTAAATAAATGTACTATTACACAAATTATACTCTACAAATCATTCCCAAATGTTGAAAATCACAATGCGCAGAAAAAAATTTAATGTGTTTAAGCGGCATCGTGCTTAGTGAGTATCTAAAGCTAGATTTAAAAATGTCACTGAGCATGCTCAGAAAGAAATTTTTTTAACTGTAAATTATCCCTAATTGAACAGCGCGAAATAAACAGTTTACATCAGGTTTAATCTTATATTTCACAAACATAATTGTCATAAAAATAAAAATAGCAGAGAGAGATCTAGAGAGACTTCTCGGAATACACGTGTTTATCCATAAAACATCTCACTGAGCATGCGCAAAAACAGTGAATTTCTAAAGACAGATTTAAACATGCCACTGAACATGTTCAGAAATCAATTTTTTAATTGTAAATTATCGCCAATTAATAGAAATTGCGGTTACAAAAACCAAATTTGACAAATCTACAGATTACAATCTTTCGTTTAAGACCAAAATGAAGTAAATTGATGCAGTAGTTTTCTCTCACGGTCTGCCCAAAAAGTCGGCTTAGCAACTTAAATATATAGATATTTTATGTAACTGTATAGGTAATAAATTGGTAATTCGTAACACACCACAGCCCCCCACGCTAAAAAGCGTATCGGCAAAATTTAAACTGAAGACCGGTCGTGCAGCAGCAATCCCGCCGGCCCGGCTGGAGCCGCAGGGCAAGCACAGGTTAGCCACCTACTAAAAGTCCAAGTTCAGCTAATGACACCATTCGCTCTCGGCCTCCCCGAAACAGAGCATCGATAGAGCCAATCCAAGTTAATTCGTCAGTGCCGGAAGTCCGTCAATTCTTATAATCAACTTTTCCCACTTAATAACGCAGCCCCCCACACTGCGAAATACATCACTCGTCTTAACTTTATTATTTCATTTAACAAAACAATTGCAGAAGTCCTGCACCACTTGTGCAGGCAACCAAGACATAACAACAAACAATTCATAAAACAAACAAGTAATTATAAATAGCACAACCCGTGCAAATAATATAACGTCAGCTCAACTTGAGTAACAAGTCCGACATAACAAGTGAATAGACGAAGGGACAACTCCCTATTTGGCTTTCATCCTATCAAGCAAACTAAAAAATCCTTCACCATCGTCCACGACACCAGCCGTCGTTTCCTCTCTCTGCTCCTCTGTCTGGGGTCTAACCTCCTTACTACTTCCATAGTAAGTTCTACTGATATTCTTCTAATCTCCAGCTTGTATCTTGGACAATTGCGATCTGTGGGTAGGTGCTCAACGACGTTTCTTCTTTTCTTCAGATCAACGGTTCACTCTCTTTCATAAAATATGGCACAGTTCGTGCAGGTCGTCTCCTTTTTACATTCCTTTTGGTCCTCATGTGTACCACTGCATATCTTACAACGCTTAGTTCTACTACAGTGTTTAGCTATATGCCCAAAGGCCCAACAATTAAAGCAGATTACTGGCTTCAGATACTCTCTGAAACGAAACCTCTCCCAATCTAATTTCAACCTTTTGAGTTTCTCAACTATTTTGAAAGCACCGCCATCCAAACTTAAAATCCAATTCTGCGTGCTGTTCATTCTATATTTCGTTATCACCTTAATGTCCGAATTCTTCAACTCCTCATTCTGGGCGGCCAGCTTCCGCATGATTTCTTCATTTTCATAATTTTCAGTTACACCATATATAATAATATGTGGTTTCCTTCTTAGTGGTTTCTCCACTCTATAATTATTTCTCAAACTATCATTTACTTTAAAATCTTCTATGAGTTTATCAACGTCACCCTCCTTTTCTGAGCCAATTAGTATATTCCACCTTTATGAGCCTTTCTACAGGTGGTAATACCTATCTTAAGTTTTTCCGGATCTATCAACTGACGGATCTGCTCCTTGGTTACCTCTGAGGTTTGTTCCTTTTCAGGAACAATCTTAACCACATTGGCCTCAGCCTTAATCATCCTCTTCCCCTCTGGCGTCTTTTTAACTATCTCAGCATAGCTGGTAACTCCTGATTTACTTAATATACTGATTTGTCCAATGAGGTACATAATGAGTCTCTGTTGTACCTTCGTGACATCCACTATAGCCGTGATATCGTCATTGAGCATCCTCTTGGTGTCCACACTCCATTTTGAAGTACTTATAATATTGCCAAGCTTCTTAAACTTATCGCTCACTATTTGTGAGTAACGCTCACTTTCTTCAGTAGCATTTTCCTTTACCTTCTCCATAATGAACTCTCCTCTTATCCCCACCTCCGGCGTTAGCAGGTAGTCAAAGACTAACCCCCCAGGGCCCACCACGAAGAGGTGCCGGTAGGTAAATTGCTATCAACAAAACGCAGTCTTTTAAGACCAAATCACCCAATAAATACCTTTCGTAACAATTTTTCTCAATAACCTTTCCAAATGTAACTCGAACCAAATGATAGCATGGGGAGGGCCCCTAATAAATTGGTAAATATTTTTTTCTACTTTTGCTATTATATATATATATATATATATATATATATATATATATATACACCACAGTGTATAACCAAATAACCGCAACATCTGCATTTTATCGTCTATGTAACTGCATGCCTGGAAGGAGAAAGGTTTTTCCCAATTTGCATATCGAAAAATAAAAAAGTAAAAAATAAGGTCCTTTCTTTTTGAACAATAAAATTTCCGTTATATGGAGTTATCTTAGGTGTCAATATTTTGCTGTGTAACGTAAAAAAAAAAAAAAAAAAAAAAAATACTGCTCAAACATTTAAGCACGATGCACTTACTAAACTCAGTGCCATCCTGTTTTTTAATCCAAAGGAAATTTCTCTAAAGAAGAGTGTATTTAAACGTACTGGAACCTGAACTTGCTTTAAATGTCAGAGGGAAATTAAAATGCTGTAGTAAACATATATAAAAAAATTTTAAATTCCACATAGGATCAGCATGATTACGTGAGCTATGTAAAATGCACCATATTACCGATGTACCATATTTTCTGGTGTATAACGTGAACCTATAATTTTAAACTACATTTTTCAATTTTTAGTTATATTCTCCGTATAACGCGTACCCTTTTCTTGGAGAAGAAACCTGAAATGTACAAGTGCGATGCTCATATCATTCATACGAAGGATTTTCCCAGGCTTTCGAACAATGGTATACTGAATCGACAAGCGATAAGGTGAGCCTAGGGAAAATGCTTGAAGGAGTAAATAATTCTTCAAAC
Organism: Dolomedes plantarius; assembly: GCA_907164885.2. Classification (NCBI taxonomy): domain Eukaryota; kingdom Metazoa; phylum Arthropoda; class Arachnida; order Araneae; family Dolomedidae; genus Dolomedes; species Dolomedes plantarius. The sequence goes on from OU015493.1 coordinate 196,458,641, forward strand.
ATGGGGTAAGAATTTACTTCTGACCCAAATGAATTCGCTGAATTAGGAGTCAGATGTTTTCTCTATCAGAGAACTCTTTCAGAAACAGAATTCGATGATGTGCCTGAAGATATAACGGAAGACGAATACGACGAACTATATATGTTATCCGACGATTAAAATTTTAAGTTCATAACGTATGTCATTTCTTTTAAATAAACAGCATTTAGGTGCATGTAGAAATCTAAGTTTTTTATGTTCATCTATTCCTAATTTTTTAAATCAATCATTTTTATATCCGGCATATTACGCGCACCCGTAAATTACGATCTTATTTTTTTCTATTAAAAGTGCGCGTTATACACCGGCAATTACGGTAGTATATTTAAAGCCAATAAAATAAAAAAAATCTATTTGAGAAATAAAAACATAAACATTTCGGAATATATTTAAAAATACAAATTACGTATCTTAATCAGCACGAAAAGACATTATTTTGCATGAAATTAAAATGGAAGAATTCAACTAAGATTGTAAACTTACTACACTCTTTCCCGATAAATGCGTAAAATGATTACCGCGTATCATTCGAGAAAATAATCTAAAAATATACGTTTTCATTACTTTTAGCGGTTTTAGAACGACAAATAGGGCTGAACAAAACAAGGGATTCAAAATTTGCATCATAATAGCTTCCCTCTCATAAACAAAAGAAATTGAAACACATTAGGAAAATTAAGAACTTTGAAATTCTCTGGAGCTACTCTAAAGCAATTACAAGATAATTAACTACAAGCAAATTCAGTGGCCCTGGTACGACAGCACGAATAAGCAAACAAACTAATTAATCTCTATGAAACTTTTGAATCAAGCTCAAAACAATTCTAATATGCTTTAATCAATTTTCCATTCATCTTCAGGGTTCCATCAACATTTTTCAGGTCTGGAGTCGTTATGCTGTAGTTTTAGTTAATGACTTTCAACATAAGTAGTTGAAAACATTTAATAAAACATTTTCAACCGTACTTGCTATGCTACACGAAAGGGACTAATCGTTTTAAGCCACTGTGCGGTGCTGTACAACAATTTTATTGATTAATTAATTATTGAGCGTTTCTTTTTTTTTTTGGTTAAATTAATCGTGACTTCCTTGAGCATTTATGAGTGTATATAAGACAGTATTACAAATGCAATTCAGAGTACATTTATTTGCATGGGAATGTAATACAGAGCAATGTAATATGGAGAATATAATATGGAACAATGTAATCAAATATCACATAAAATTATCGATTTCGTGACTACTAAACTAAATATCCCCGAGAGATCTAGTATTTATTAGAGTGTTAACTAGTATTTAAAGAGCACAAAACTAGCATTTAAAACAAGTATAGTAAGAGCATATTTCTAATGTAATTCACAGAACTTTTATTTGCGTATGAATGTAAAAGAGATGCATATGAACAATGTAATCAAATACCGCAGATATATATATATATAACCTTTTAAGTATACGGAAAAATCTATACCGAGGTAAATGAACTTAAAAGTACAAGTGTACTCTTTTAAAATTACTAAATTTAATATCTCTGAGAAAGCTAGTATTTATTAGAGTGTTAACTAGTATTTAAAGAGTATAAAACTAGTATTTGAGATAATCATTTGTAAGAGCATATGAACAATGTAATCAAATATCGCATAGAATTATCTCAATTTTAATTACTAAATTAAATATCTCTGAGAAAACTACTATTTATAAGAGTATTAATTAGTATTTAAAGAGTATAAAACTAGTATTTAAAGTGAGTATAGTAAAACCATATTACTAATGCCATTCACAGAACTTTTATTTGAGTATGAATGTAAAAGAATATATGAACAATGTTATCAAATATTACATAGAATTTTCTCTTTTACAATTACTAGATTAAATAACTCTAAGAAAACTAGTATTTAAAACAAGTATTTATAAGAGCCTATTACTAATGCATTTCAAAACAGATTTATTGCATGTGAATGAAAAGGATGCATATCAAAATTACAATCAAATATCTCATAAAATTATCTTTTTTTATGACAACTAAATTAAACATATATGAGAAAACTGTTTTTTTACCACATACCTGGCTGAGAAAGAAAAATACCCCATCAACTCAGGAATCGAACATAAGAACTCATGTTTTTCTCGGTTGCGCGTGTTCACCAATTACATCACTTGGCCACGATCTTCGCTAACTAGCCCTAATAAATGCCCTTATTTATATTTAAAAATTTTTCATGTTGACTTTTTTATGTTTTAAAACTAGTTTAAAATATTAGAGGATATTGGGAAAGTCGCTAATTGCTTGTTACGATTAATTAAGAGAGAAAATTCAGAGTATCTAAGAAACTGTTTTTATTTAGTTGCAATTTAAATGTTTTTACAGGAGGAAAAAGAGGGAAATTTTTGAACACGGATAGAGAAAAAACAAGTAATATATATAAAAAAATGTTTAAAGTCAATTCCTACTGAGGTCAACAAAGAAAAATTTGAGTGTGAACTAATAGTAGGAATTGAAAAAAAGGATTGCCTGCCAGAACCTTGCCTACTGTGCGAGATTAGGAGGGGGGGGGGGAAAGAGAGAGAAAACGTTTGTCAGGTTGGGGATTCGATGTCGCAACCTACAGGACGGGAGAAGCCCGCGATACCGCAGTGCTACCGTTTACACAGTAACAAGAGGGAAATTACTATTCAAGAGCAAGAGACGCTCTAGGTCTAAAACTAAAATTGATTAATTAAATTTAATTAATGAATTAATATTTGAAAAAACTGTATTAACATCAAGTGTCATCCACTACAAGTTTAAAAAAATGTATTTGAACTTGAGTGGATGAATAAAAAGTACTTTTATTAACGATTGAAAATTTGAACAAGATATATATAGAGAGAGTGTGAACTAATAGTAGGAATTGAAAAAACATTCGCAATACTCGAATGACACGTTATATGGAAGACTGTTTTTTTAAAATTATAGCAGACAGAAAAAAAGTTGCATTTAATCTTAAACATTAGAAATTACTACGTAACCACTATAGTTCATGTACATTGAATATTTTTTTCCCCTAATGTCGAGGCACTTGTCTCTAGACATTCGCCTGTTATTTACCGCAGTTATGCTGGCCATTTTATTATGGGGGCACCATATAGGCGGACCAGCACATGAAGGGACAACACAAACGGAGGTATTTTAGGGACGCTTTACCGGGTTTCGATCTGAGCACCCTCAGAACCCAAAACCAGCGCTCTGTACCACAAGGCCACCTCGAATCACATTGAAGATATCTGATGACTAATAAAAGGAATGAAAGAACCATGAAAAAGAACCATGAATGAATCCATGAAAAAGTGAATTGACAAAGAGCATCTAACTAACAGGTGTAATCCGTAATCAAGCTGGAAAACATTGGGACTGTTTCTGAGACATCTTGAATTCGCCCATAGAGGATTAATCTATATACGAGGCATTTTCGGAAAGTAAAGATACTTCACCGATAACAGCAAAGGAAAAGTTTCTGTGAGCCCGTTGGCAACACGGACTGTAACATTGAACATTTCGCTTTCCCCTCGAGGTCATTTGTCATTTTTACGGCGAGTCTTGTTTGAGCAGCACGTCTTTACAATGTCTGCGTCAATTCAGAATCCCGCCAAATGTGGGATACAGGATCCCCGCCAAAGAAATCATGGCTTCTGTTTTTCTGGGACAGACAAAGCATTCTTCTGGTTGACTTCATGCCTCCCGGCACCACAATTAATGCTGATGCATATTGCGAGACTTTTAGACGTCTCAGACGGCCAATTCGGAATAAACGCAGGGGCTTGTTGACAAGGAGTTTGCTTGCTGCATGACAACGCTCGTCCTCACACAGCGCTTCAAATCAAAGGACTACTCAAAAGTGGAAGATTTTAGATCTTCCGCCATACAGCCCGGACCTTGCACCCAGGGACTTCCAATTATTCCTTTACCTGAAAACACATCTTGCAGGGCAAATTTTTCACGACGATGATGAGATCAAAATTGAAGTTGAAATGTGGTTCCGACAACAGGCGGCAAAGTTCTATGACTGTGGAATACAAAAGCTTGTACCTACACTTAACAAATGCTTTGACAATGGCGACAACTATGTCGAAAAATAAGGCATGTATCAATAAGTTATTTGTTATGTACATTTAATCAATTAAAATTTTTTCGAGTGAGTATGTGGCATTGTATCTTTACTTTTCGAAAATGCCTCGTATATAAAAGAGTTCCGTAACTGACTGACTGACAGATAACGCACAGACCAAGCCGCTGGACCTAAAGGGAATTTTGCATGGCGATTCTTGTTATTGTGTAGGGGTGTACTAAGAAAGATTTTGAAAAATTCTTCTTGGATTTTTCTAAATTAAATTTGTACGCTCTTTTTTGTAACTTTTTTTAAGTTTGCATTTAAAATAATAATTTGAGGGTTATAAAATTTATATCACGAGAAAGATCATAAAAATTCCTTTAAAATGAGATCTCTTTTGAATCTTTACCTCCATGTTCTGATTTTTGGTGAATTTTTAAAGATTAATTTTTAGAATTTAATTTATTAAATGCTGATCACGTGATTTCTTGTTCTGGTACTTTAAATAAATTTATCGTCATGTGCATAACAACTAAATAGACAAAAAAATCTTGCTAATGCGGCAGACAATAGGACATTATCCAAAAAAATATTAAAATACAATAAAAGATATTATGTTCCTCAAACTGTACTATATTAACTGTAATATATTCTTTAGTATGTCCTATTACATTTAATTTGAATATTTTCTTCTACATTATTTTGTCTATAAAAATATCCCTGACGACTTTTTTATAAATATATATATATATATATATATATCTTTTACATCAATTGTACACATTGTCGTATTTTATATATATATATATATATATTGTTTTTGGCATTAATTGCATACATTGACAGCTGTATTTAATTTGAATGTACTCCGTAGCGAAGTGCGGGTTTTCAGCTAGTCATGACATATGAATATAAGTTATCACCAAAATTTGTAGTTTTCTCATTAAGTTTATGTCTACGAGATTGATGCTTAGTCAGTGAAGCTTGACTCTCAGGATTAGATTTCTTTTTGAAATCAATTTTAGAGGCAGTTTTTTTCTTATACATACAGTTGAAACTTATAAAATCATTTAAAAAAATTATATTTAATCTATATGAAACACAGACATTTATTGAAGAAATCTTAGCGAGGAAGGCATGAAGATTTCAAATTTTTAGTGAGTACGGAATAAATCTGGAATAATGTTTACAGACACTAAAGTACCGTGTAAAATCACTCAGTTTGAAGATTTTTGTTTTCAAAAATATAAATATTTTTGGCATAGTTGAATACATTCAAAGTTAGAATTAGTTTTTATAGGGTTGCTTTAATCATAACTTCCATGAATATTAAACTGAACTGTAAAAGCTTTTATCTAAACGTAATATTTTAACGAAAAAATGCGATTATTTGAAGAATTAGGAAACACTGGATGGTTGTTAAATTTTACAATACATGAATTTTTTTAGTTGTTAAACAATTGTAACCTTAAGAGGAAAATAAAATCTCACAAATATCAGACAGAACTTATTCAATGTAAATTAAACAGCTACGATTCTCATAGAGAAAACTCTCAACTATTGACTTCCTGAAGTACTTTAAACTTTTCGATAAAACCAACCCTAAATAATACCTTCCGTATTATTTTTCACAACAAACTGATTTAGCTTACAATGAAAATTATTTCCTCAAGTGTGATTTTATCGAGTTTACGTCAAAAAGTCACTTTTAGTTTAACAAAACTCCAGTTGTGCATTTGATAGAAAATGAACCTGATTTTACTGTGTCAATATGCATTAAAGTTCTAGAATGATCAAGCATTATTTAATGTTTTATATAATAAAAAATATGTGTATATCGATTCAATGTATGAACTGCATTGGTGACTGCCTACGTTCGGAGCCAATTTTTTAAAAAATTGTTTTTTTAAGGATTTTTTTATCTTTTATGGTAAAATAGCATTTAAAAATAAAAAATAAAAAAAACTTGCCTGTTAATACCATACTTTTTTATAAATTGGTCAATTTGAAGTAATTTTTAATGAAATTTAGCTAAAACGCCTATCACTCTGCACAAAATTCTAATGCGACTATTTTGATTTCCTTCTCACATATGATACATATAACAGTTATCTTCAAAATGACCCTCAATCTAAGAGAAATTTTAAAATGCAAAAATAATACAGACAATTTTATGTTCCAATATGAAAATTTTCCCCAATTCATCATTCCTTTCCTTATAAAAACAGCCCCAAACAAAAAACTATTTATTATACATCAATTATTGTGCGTCATCTCATTAACAATAGCATCTAAAACATCTCCTGAAAATTTTATCAAATTATATGCATTATTATGTGAGATATCATGATAACGGTAGAGATTTGTGCTAAAAAACATAATTCTGAGAAAAACGCATTTAAAGTTGTGTGTCACTTCAATTTTGTATCAGATGATGTTTTTAAAAATAGCTATAACTCTGCTTCTAATTAATGTAGAATGAAAATCAAAACGGTTTTGAAAAGAGAAACGATTGAACTACACGATTCTTGCAAAAAATAAAATTGCCCAAAATAGTAAAATAATGGCATTTTCAACGTAGGCAGTCACCTTAAATAATTTTTTTCATACATGTCAATAAGCTCGAGAAGAAAACTGTTGATCCTTATATGGATTGCAAAATTTTGACTTTTATAACTATTTAATACAGCTTTAAGATGCTATTTTTTAGCGCAACACTTTTATGAAAAAAATTCAAGTATTTTATTACCATAATACATTTTCTAGAGTTAAATATAAACATGCTGGATTTTAATTAAAAGCTAAACAACTATACATTTATGATAAAAATTATTAATGAAAGACTTACAAAGAAATTGAATTAATTTTTTTTTTCATTTTCTGTCTTTCATCAAAGTTTATATAGTGTTAAATTTTTTTTACTAAAAGGGGCGTTGCATTCGTTATTCCCGGTAGTTTCCAGTCAACTTATGACAACGTATCCGTTGGCCTACTTTTAAAGGACAACGCCGTAGGCAATACTCTCAGGTAATTTTAAGTTTTCATTTCTTTTTAACTTGCCAGTAATATATGTGTGTAGAAACGTCCGTTTTTCATACCAGATTAAAAAGCCTACTGAGGTCATTTAGACCTCATTTCTCGTCAAGGCTCATAAGATATTAAATACACAATACTCTTAACTGAACTACATCTTGTAGAGGGGTGCATAAATAACAAGAATGGGACGGATATTCTGTATAGTACTTATATGAGGAAGTGTATATGCAATAACAAAAAAACTGAGAGTGAAAATTGAATTACAGGTGACGTGTGTTATATACATTCACGAACGAAGTTTCAAGATGTGTAGTTGAGTGTGTTCCGAATCTCTGTTCTGTTTTACATGAGTTGTTCTTTTTTACGAAAGTAAAAAGGTAGCGTAATTTAGGTAAAAGTATCGTTACATGTAAGATTATAATACAGTCGAACCCCGTTATAGCGAACCCGGTATATAACGAACTCACGGATAAAACGAACGACAATTTTGGTCCCGCCATTTTTCTATTGTACGTAATTTAAGTAGTATTGTGTTAGTTTAATGCAATCGATTTTAGTCGAATTAATTCATTAATGATCATTTTTAATAGATTTCATCATTTTTTAATCCATCATTATTGAATACACATTGGAACTAATGAGTTATACATTTTGTGAACTCTAGCATTTTTCTTAACGGTTCGGATATAGCGAACAAAAGCTTTGGTTCCTTGAAGTTCGTTATAACGGGGTTCGACTGTAATTTAAGCTGCATGAAGCTTAAACTAAGATATAATTATTTACATTATAAAGCATTACGAAAGCTGCCCACCTTCATTAATTGGGGCTTCTTAGGCAGTTCATTTGTTAAATTAGACCATATTTGAGTTATAATTTACGGAAATTTTTTTTAATTCTTTCTTCTGATGAAACCTTATTCATCCGTTTAGTGGTTGATAAAATTTACCTCTTAATCGGCGCGCCTTTTATATGTAAAATAACACGCTTTTGGTTGATGTTATCTCTTATCTCTGGTTCGTTTAACAGGCATAAACTTGTTTTCCCTCCAAGTCATTTCCGAATTTCAATGCGATTTGGAAGATTTGGATTAACATTTGGAGTATATATTTTTGAACTGAATAGCTTGAAATAAATGTACGTTTCTAAAAATTCTTATTCGTGGTACGGCAATGCGAAATAAAAAGGGTGAATAAGAAAGCTATGCATTTGTTAATTATTCAAAATTTGATAACTTTGGAAAAATAACTTCCAAACAGATGTTATTTTTTTACGTTTTTGAGGCATTTTTGCAGATGTACGGAAGATTACCGTGAGAGAAAATGAGAAAATGGAAGTTTTGTAAAAAGGTAATACTGCCGATACCCATGAACAACAGGAGAGGAAATAACTTTAAAATTATTTTTTCACTCGCTTTCCCTCCTACTGACTCAGTATAAATAATTCACTGCTTAATTGGTAGTCAAGAGGCCTGAAGACACGCCTACCTAGGTTGCACTGTTAATGTTATTTACGGTCGCTACTTCTCCAATTAGAATAATAAATACAAGGACAACGAATAATTCACTGATTTTATTTCTTCGGCTTTAAAACAAATAAGTTTCACATTGCGTAGGATATTTCTATTTTTCATGTTAAAGCCTTTTAAATTTTATTTGATCTTCATTTACATATTTGAATCTCAGATCATATGGTCTTCATAAGTTTCCTCCATCTCAAATATGTCGTACAATACTGTCATATTTTCGATTTTCGTGGTACATTTTATTACATAGCTGTCCATATGACATAACATGCAACAGAAAATAAGCATAATTGGTTTGGTCTCCCACCTCGTGTTAATTTCCAACCTTACAACGTAACTCACAAGACAGGATTTTTTCACAAATAAATTTTTAATTATTTGTGTCCAAGTGAATTTTACAAATATGTGTCTATATTTATGTAATTCACAGCATAACGGAAAACCATAGTAAAATTAAAAAATACACAACAATTTTGAATGACTAGCTGAGTGGCAACCCGATGTGTTGCTTTTTCGATTTAAAATGAAATAGTTTCATTTCTTAATGATTAAAAACCGTAGAATTTTTAAAAAAGGAAATAATAATTTAAAATTTTCTTTCTCAAATTTCGGTTTTTCGCTTTTGAAATAATTCTTTCAAATTTCCGTTTTAAAAATTTTTCTTTTTGACAAAAAATAAATTCATTCAATTAAAAAAAATTCAAAGGGTTTTAACTTCTCATTTCCTAAAACTAAAATTATTTCTGGTACTTTAAAATTATTTCTGGATTTCAATTATTAAATGACTCGTTCTCAACTAATAATTTTTCCTTTTGGCAACTGAGCGGAATTTCTTTTGAAGAGTAGAGTTCCTGGGTCTATTGACTTTAACTCCTGTTGCAAGATGCTTATTATCAATTTATATGTGCATAACAGAAAAAATTATTAAGTTAAATTAAATTTAAAGTTACCATTTACATTAATATAAAAATTAAGTTTAAAACCTTTAAAAAGTAGAAGGGTACGATAAATTTAAAAATTAGAAATATATTAAGATTAAATAAATTAAGATTAAAATGAAGAATTAAAAAATTTAAAGAAAATAAGTTGATATTAATTATAAAGTTACGGAAAAAATGGCAGTCAGCAAACAAGATGGAAAGTTCGCATAATACACTGCTGGCCACCCAAATTGCAACACCAAGATAGACAAGAGATATCACAACAAAATTTGTTTTGTAGATAACATGTTGACCAAGTATCAAATGATTAAATATATAGACTTCTGTGAAGTGTGGTTCCTGCCAAAATCAGTAGCCAGAGAATCAGTAGCCAAAATCAGCCGCCATTGTTGGAGATCACCGCTGCCACACGCCTCGGCATTGATTCAAAGAGACTTTGGATGAGTTCTTGGGGTACAGCGGACCAAGCAGTTTCCACACGTTGCCAAAATTGATCTGCTGTGGCAGCTGGGGATGGAATCTGGGTCAATCGTAGAGCAACCATGGACCACATGTTTTCTATCGGCGAAAGATCCGGAGAGCGAGGCGGCCAGGGAAGCAATTCAATCTGGCGATTGACGAAGAACTGTTGGACAATGCGTGCCACGTGTGGTCGCGCATTATCCTGTTGAAATATGGCTGTGGGCAAGCCCTGAAGGTAAGGAAGGACAACTGGCTCCAACACCTCGGAGATGTAGCGCTGGCTGTTTAAAGTACCGGCAATGCGTAATAGAGGTGTACGAGAGTGATATCCAATACCGCCCCATACCATAATACCCGGTGCAGGACCAGTGTGGCGGTGCATAACGCAGCTGTTCAGCATCCTCTCTTCACGGTGTCTCCAGACTCGAATGCGACCATCGTGGTGTTGCAGACAGAAGCGTGACTCGTCCGTAAAGACAATTTCATTCCATTCTGCCGTCCACATCCTTCTGTCATCGGACCATTGGCGGCGGAGACGTCTGTGGTTCTGCGTCAAGGGTAGACAAAGCAATGGACGTCTTGCGGACAGACCACTCTGCTGTGAACGGCGTCGAATGGTACGCGCAGACACTGGATGATGCGTTACAGACTGCATGTGCTGTGCTATGGTTCGTGATGAGACTGAGCGATCCGTCACTGCCATGCGCATAATTTGCCTGTCATCACGTGAAGTGGTGCGCTGAGGTGGATGCGATCGAACACGCCGGTCCGTCGTACACACCTGCATCCAACGATCACATGTCCGCATTACAGTTGTTTGGTTTCGTACAACACGACTACCGATTTCCCTGAAAGATAATCCACAATCTCGGTAGGCCACTATCCTTCCTCTGTCGAACTCGGATACTTGATCAAAAGATGATCGCTGTTTTCGACGAGGCATAATTGATCGTTTTTTGAAAAAACCACAAGAAAAACACAATTGCCGAACTTGAAATCGTCGAAATCTCCAAACCTTAACTAGCGCTTTGATGTGGCGAACTCACGGACTCAGGTATCGACATTTAGAGGCAACGTAAACTATGTCATAATCTTTGATACTGTACATCTTGATTATACTAATAATTTCAGTCATTTTTGTTTCAGAAGCCCCCGCAAGCCATTCACCACTTGTAATACCCTGCTGCAAGTTACTCAGATCTGATGCATTGTTCATTAATTTTGCAACAGCTAACTCTACATCGACTGTCCTAGCTGTATCACATACCTCTGCTCAGTGATGTCGTGGTCTTCGTGATTTGCATTCGCCCCAATACGCGAGACTTTTTTAAAAGGGGCATTTCCATTAATTTGATAGTACCCGCGTTTTCATTAATGTCTTTGATTCAAAGTAATTGATCTCCTAAAACTAGGATTTATTATTAGAAAGTACAATATCATGTGTACTGCATGCAATTATAAGAATTCATATTGTAATTACTTTTTAGTTTGTTTACTATATTATTAAAGCAAAAAAGTCGAAGTTCAATTATTAATTAAATGCCGCACTTAAAATATTTGTCTACGTTGTTTATAAAAAACACTTATAACTGCAAACGTTTTGTGCAGTGTATTAGATTAGATACGATAATTACACACGTGGTTTGAAAGTATAAACTATTTAAAAATTAGCCGCAAAGCTGGAAATGTTTTAATAAAAGCTTATAATTTACGAATAATTTATCTTCTCGACTATTTGCGAGAAGATAAACAACTCGTAAAAGGATAAATATACTTACGAAATTCATCGCTGCGAATTTATAAAAAAACTAACACCGTGATATGTTTATTTCTAAACTCAATGCAGCGGAAACGGAGTAAGAATAAGATGCCCTTGAAATGAGTAGCAAAAGAATATAACAGTTTTCGTTGAGTTTGGACCACGGGTCACTAAATTTAGATGTATATTCCAAACATGCAATTAGCAATCATTTGGTGAAGTTTTAGGTTTGTACTATTTCATTGGTATATGGCCGATGAAAAGGTAATATCCTTAAATAGAGAAAAAAAAAACATCCAAGCCAAAACAAAGTTCGAGTGTTGCTGTATTCAGGGAAAAAACAGCTCCAAATTACGATCATTTCTTGGTCTTACTGCATAGTGCATTAATTACATCATTAAATTTACATGGAAAAAAATGTGTTTTTGGCTGAGTTGGAAAATTTTCATTAAATGGTCTGTCATTTATGAAAAAAAAAACCCGTTTTATATTTCGAAAAATATAATAAAGTGAATAAAAATGGAAGGAAAAAATCCTTCAGCATATTTGAAAGATGGCAATGAACGGAACATGTCAACAAATGTATTCTTGAGCCCGGAAAACTTACATTCTCTAAATAATAAATGTTTATTTTTGAGTCTTTAACTATCAATAATATGTATAGATTAAAAGATGCTTATTTAAATAACCTCAAAATAAACCCTTATTTCGGTAATATATCGAAATGAGATTGAACTCTGCATAGCATATGAATAGTGAATGATCTAATGGAATGCGGAGTGCTTAGTTTATTATAAATGTATATGCTAATAATAAATTAATTTTACCTTCAAATTATTATTCCTTTAATTTTAAGAAAGAATTTTGCAACTATTCGTAATTAATTCAAATCTATGAAGATAACTAAAATTCATTTTAAGTAGTACATCCATGATTGAATTTATTTGTAAATGTTTACGATACAAATAAAATATTTACAGTATAATTTAGAATACAAATGAAAAATGAACGCATCTGTTATCGTTTCCATATTCACTCGCCCTGTTCGAAGACAATATCTTCAAAAAGCTTTTTAACCGTTTTAAAAAATGTTCCTTAAAGAATTTGAAAGCAAAAAGAAGAGAATAAATTGAAAGGTAGATAATTATAAAAGGATCTTTATTAAATCATGAAAAAGATCTTTGTATTATCTGTCTTTGTATTACTTTGCAATAATACAAACAATATGCATATTTATGCATATTGTTTGTATTATTTTAATTCATGAAATATTATAGAAAATTTTTAAAAAAACGAATTTTCAATGGAATAAATTTTATGATTAGTACTCTTTGTGATCAGGAAAATGTCAACTGTCAGGGTGACTAAATGCTTTGTTTTTCGTTTTGTCACAATACATATGGTAAGTAACTGGAAGTTTTCATTTCAACCTATTCATAAAATTAATAGTCTGTGAAATAAAATATGTCCTATTGTTCAACACAAATTTGACACATTGTTTTACCCGCAAACATAATTATTTAGCAATTATGAGCACTTAATTCCAAAAGTGCTCATAATTGCTATATAATTATGTTTGCGAGTAAAAAAAGGTGTCAAAATATCACAATAACTATATATATATATATATATATATATATATATATATATATATATATATATATATACGAGCTCGTCTGTTTGTTTGTCCGCTATAGAATCATAGACTGTTTCACCCACCGGGATCAAATTCGGCACAGTTAATGTTTAGGACTCGAGAAACTTAACGCAGCAAAAACGAAATTTGGCGCTCAATTAGTTTTTTAAAAATTAATTTTTTAATGATTTTTGTTCCCCTAAGAGGTGCGCGTAACACTTGAATGTGGATACAGCCCCTTCACCACAACCATCTTCATTATCAGGGAAATTCAATGGGCGGGGGACAAGAGGGTTAGTCTGGGGGTGACGGGGGGGTGAAATGTTTATTTTATTTTTCTTACGTTTAGTGGAGTCGTGGGTCTAAACAGGCTGAGAACCGCTACTTTAGATAATCTTAGACAATGGAGTTCAAACTAATAGAACCTAATAAAGTTTGAGGAAAAAAAGGAAGAAAAAAAAGAAAAATTAAGTTCTGCCCTATGGCCAGTTTTTGGAAGCCTTCTGTTGATCTAAATATATTAATCGCTTGAGGATCATAAAATGGGAAGAAGTGTAAGAGTTCTACAGGTTTCGAGTTCTACAGTTTAAGAGTTCTACAAGTTCGCGAAACAGAGTTAACAGACGATATGTATTTGAATTACTTATTCCGTGAAATCATATAAGATAAATCTTTTAGAGTTTTGGGGTTTTTTAAGCAGTGGGAGGAAAAGCTCTTTAAATAGAGAAACACAACGAGAAATAATTTTCTTTCCGAACTATTGGTCCATTAGTTATATTAAGGCATAAGAAAATTAATGAAATTATTTTTAAAGAATGATTGCCCGGCGTTGCCCGAGTAGATATATAGATATAAAATTTTTCATGCATTCCATCAAAAAAATACTGGGCTGCACCCCCGCTCTTCATGTTAATCTGGCCAGACAGAATGCGCTTAGCGCGTATATATATATAGCACTTTATATATATATATATATATATATATATATATATGAAATAATACACATATTCTTCATTCTCCTACTTCATTTTTTCTTGTAGATTTTTCAGAAGAATTTAATTTTATTATTGTGCAGTATAATCGGATTATATAATTTTAATTGCTTTAAACATTATCTGATATTTATTAATCCTCATAGAATTGAAAAAATGCGACGTATCTGAGCTTTATTACTTCTTATAGAATTTACAAAACGTGATATCAGGTACACAATGGCCGATGTTTATGATTATATTGGAGATGTTTATGTTTGCACCTCTTAGTTTTTTAGAAATTTCTCAGTCGTTTATTTGTTTTCCCGAACGCAAGATCTAAAGACTTTTGTAAATCTTCTCTTCTAATTGGAAAATAACTGTAATAAAAAATACAATATATTCTTCTGAATTTTCAATGAATACATACACACACACAAGGTATGACCGATAAATAAGGTGGCTGGAACAATTTATTAGATTTAAGAGCATCTCATGAGCGTCAAAGTCAAGGGTATTTCGTCTACTTACAGTTGTAAGGTATACACAAGATTCGATTCACAAAAATCGAACTTTTGAGTGAATGAATTAAAGAAGCTGCTTGAGATATGCTAATTTCAGCATACGCGCTTGGTATAAATACCAAGCAGCTTGAATAAACGAAAAAGGTTTTGAAGAGGTTGTTAAAGTTGATAGATAAGCGAGTTAAGGGAGCTACGAGGAAAGCAGCTCCAGGTGCTATCCTGCGCTAGTGCTTATTGGGCCCAAATTTTACGTGGCAGTACTGCTGGTTTGACTCTCTGCTGGTTTGTGAGTATTTGCAAAAAGTATTTCTATTGAATGTTAATATATACTCCGTAGAAGTAGTACGTATGCTTATTGCTGTAAAAGCAAATTCTATATGTGCAACGAATTCAATAAACATTGTTTCATGTATAAACTGTGTTTGTATCAAATTCATTTAGAGTGCCACTTCAAATTATATACACCCAAGTCTGGGTAGAAGTGAGCTATTTTCTCTACACAGTAGTCAACGGAGAGACTCCTGTTGGTGTTATACATATTTTAATTGCAAACTTGAAATGCTGCTACCTTAACTTTGCAAAAGCCTCTATAGTCCCGTTAATAGAGGGGATGCTGAGATATTTTAGTATGTAGAACATAGTAATTAATGACAGAAGGCAGAGACTTAAGGAACATAATTTATAGACTACTACAATGTTAGCTTTTAACTAAGAATTTTGATACTTACCTATCCAAGTAAGTAAAATTGCAATTTCTTTTAATAAATGCGAAATTTTATATATTGTATTTTTTTAATTTCGAAATTTAGATATTTTTTATGCGAAATTTATGTATCCCTAGGTATCACTCACAAACGTACAATACCATTGCGAAAGAACTGCATCGAAAAATAAAAAATGTACATAAGCAGTACGGTCCCCGCCTAACGCAAAGGAAGAGAATTAAAAAGATAGTGAAGCAGCATGACAACATATCGATTGCGATACACCGAAAGATTGTATCTTAATCGCAGGAATGAGGAGACGTAATAAGTGTCGTCTGTCACTAAAATGACATGCACAGACATACGTTCATTTCGTGTTTCATGGCTGAAACATCCGGAAAAATTATTTAAATAAAAAATGAACTCTCGCGTTTCGAGGAAGTATTTCGAGGAATGGAAAATGTCTCGATGTAGCAACTGCTTCATTGCCAGTCCGCAATTTCAATAAATAATTTGGTAGGAAATTTTCCATTCCGCAGTTAATTTTACAAACGCAAGAGCTAGTTAGAAATCCTCTAAATTTCACGCCGCGAAGCAGATGGAAAATGGTTGAATTTGGGGTGTTGTTATGTGAAAAGATATGCTGCTTCGAAATTTTCAACAAATGAATATCTCTTGCTGGGATGTTAAAGCCCTTTTATATATAGGAAGTAAATTTCGAAGATATAAAATGAAATAAAACGGTTTCTGTTCAGTATGTTTCTGATAACACTCCTTAGCCATTGAGTTTGTTGAACTAAAATGGTATTATTCTAATGGCTTGACAGAGATATCCGAGAGAAAATTCCCTGAAATATACGAATATATTATTTTAGCTAAATTTTATATTAAATATTTATATTTTTCGCGAAATTCTTACGTCTGAATAAATAATTTATGAATTTATGAATTATAATTATGTTTATTTCTCAGACTAACGGAGCGTCATCTTTTCTTTCGAAATTTAGTTTTTCTTGATAAGGATAAAGGATCTGCAATTGGTTTTACGCCTGCTGTATTTTATTTGGAAAAAAGGAAGGTAAAATAATACTTAGTGCCTCATAATGGTTTTATATATTTCGTTTTATTTATGCGAACAAGTGTTATAACGATCGAAGGGAAGAAAAAAGTATTTCTGAATATAATTTTGAATCTGTAAGACTTATATGATCGACTTCGTATTCTATACGTCATTTCTTTCTGCAAAAAAATTCTTATGAATGTAATGCTGCCCGCCTATATGGTGCCCCCACAATAAAATGGGCAGTGAAATTGCGGCGTAGTATAGGCGAATGTTTGACAAGTGCCTCCGCATTGGAAAAAAAACAAACCTCCAAACAATTAGCCACGAAATTGTTAAGCTCTGTGATTGGTTTAAAATATGTCAATACCAGTAACGTTGAATATGACGGATTCTGTGTGAACAGGCCCTAAGTATGCACAATTGGAAAGTGACCCATGTCAATAGTATTTTCCAACGCACGCACGCATGCGAACACACACAGACAAAAGCAAAATTTTCTAACAAACATTTCTACTTACGCAAATATTGAATAAACGAGTATTTTTCATTGAAAAATCAGAAGAAAAATGCGCATTCACCTAATTTTAAAGCAGCTTACGGGTATTTAATAAAGATATGTTACTCAAATTATATATCATAACTTACAACATTATAAATTAGCATTTTGTTTTAAAAAAACATAACCAAAAGGCGTATACTCGTTTTCTGCAGCAGAAGAGCATTAAATTAACATTATATCTTTGCAAAATATGAAATTATTGCAAGGATTATAACTTCTTCAAGTATTTATGAATATTATCCTAAGTTAGATGATTAAATCTAACTTAAGAAACTTTATGCCACTGAGTTGTATTACTTTAGCCGCGATGATCTTATCTGCAGAAATAAAACGAGCTATACACTTTGGAAGACATTTGTTTATTAAATATATTAAAAGAATATTTTTTCTTAAAATAACTTTTGACATAAACTTAGTCTTTTTGAGTGCAGAAAGATCATATTATGACCTTTGAATTTTCTCCTATTCTTTACACAACTGCCTGTTTGAGAAGAATTTACTAATGCTCATTGTCACATGTCAATTCAATAAAAGCTTCTGCCATCTCATTCACTTTCGTTGGATTCCAGCTTCCCTGGAGCAATTAGCAAAGATCTGGTGCATAATGAAAGCAAGTAAACACACTTAGAATTTTCAATGGATATATAGACTTTAAAGGAAATGGGATTTAATTGAAATGTAGTGTCGGAGTTTGAAGCTGAGATGGATAACAGTTCGTTACAATAATACGAGTTTCCAAGCTGCAGAAATGAAATACTGTTATAAAGAAGTAAACACAGTTTAGTTATAATTAAAGTATATCTCAAGCAACTATTTGATATTTAAATGTATGATGCATATTTATTCCTTTTCCCCAAAAAAATCTATTCAAGTCGATTTTCAACGATGATGTATTAAAAACTACGTTTAAACAAATATATTAGGAACAATAAAGACATGCAGGCTGATAATACTTGGATCTGCGATGACATATGTATTATGGTATCATACAGATCGACAAAATACGAAGTAAATTGATTTCTATGTTTATAAAATTTGTAGTATTTAACGTACATTTCTTTTAAAAATACGAATTTGGACTGAATATTGTATTTAGCTTTTCTTTTCTTAAATTATTGATTTTCGTTTCTATTTTAACAAGCCAGCACAAGGAGTATGTTTCACTAATATCAACTTTGACAAATTTATATAGACTTTACGCTTTTTCGGTCTGTTAGCCAGCTCAGTTTGGAAACTACCCCCTTGTTAAAAAACTTTTAGATGCATTTTTAATAGTATGTTATTAGTAGACACCTTTTTAACAACATGCTACTTAATATATTCTAAGTTACGTTTAAATCTAAACCCATAGTGTCATTTGTTTTTTCTAATACATGTGGATAAATCAGGTAAAAATTAAAAAAAATATATTAATACATTTAGAATTTGATGCATTTGATGAATAACATTCAGTTAGTTTTATGAGACAAGTCAATTAATACATAGCTATGATGCATATTTATAAAAAAAAGTATAGTAATTTAGAAGAATAGAAAATTTTCGCAATACAAAATAAGATATCCATAATAACCACCTATTAATTTTTCTAAATTGTTCGCTGCTTTTAATACTAGTTATAATTGAAATATTTTGATACTTCTGTTCAATGAAGGAATAAACAAAATTCGTACTTTTATTGCACATTTGAACTTTTCGTCGTGGTAAGTTAACAAGCGTCTAGGGGCGATCTATTAAGTGGGTTTCTCCACTTTTTAAAATGAAAGGGTTTTTAAGCCTCTCTTTTAGTATATTATAGGACAATACAAATTTTTGCTGGCTCCCTGGACTTGCGCCGTGGGAAACCCTCGATTCGGAATCTAACGTTTTTATTTAATATTAAATAATTTGAAGATGAAAGTTATTCAGTTTGGCAGTTGTATATATACAGCTAGTAAACTACATTGAGACATAGTTCAGCGGGAAAAATAACCCTTCTTATTAGTAATTAATCATTCATGAAATAAAACACATTTGTTGACTACTTTTGCCTGAGATCTAATTACGAAAACAGTTTGACAAATGAGAATACAATCCATTCACATATATCTAGAAACAGAAAACTGCTTGGTTAAAAACAATGGACTCTTTGTTTGAAATTACATCACATGCCTCTACTTTCTATATTTAGCACAGAATGATACTGTATTCAATACTAAATCACTTCTGTGTAGTTTTTGAAAATGATTTTTTAATTGCTGTGCGAGTAAGGCTTCATTTTTAAAATGCGTTTTAGGTGTGTTAAGGATTTTCCTAACTTAAAAGGTTATATCATCAAGGCATAGCCATTATGTTTCTTAAATAGGTCCCGATGCGGAATGTATTCGTTTTTAAAGTGCGATGTTTTACACTGGTGAAATAAATTTAGAGAATTTACATATTTTATCGAATTTCATGAAAAGAACTGAACTGAATGCAAAACCACTGCTTCTAGACAAAAATGAAAATCTTGTACCTCAAATACGAAAGCGCATACGTGTGTGTAGACGGAGCCAGTAGCGAAACAGGCTTTATAAGTGTGCGTAAGTTAAGACGCATTTCGTTCGCTAGCACACCTCGGCGAATTTCTTGGTGTTATTTTGCAGCAATCGGTTAATTTCAAATCGTAACAGTAAAAATGAGTAACCACCAACGTTTAGATGATGGAATGAGGTGGCGAATTGTGGGGAACCTAGAAGCAGGCCAATCGCAAGTCCAAATTTGTAGACAGTTCAATTTAACGCCCAGCGTCGTGTGTAACTTATGGAAACAGTTCCAGGATACCGGATCCATCTAGAGAAAGCCTGGGCAAGGTCGTCCAAGAGTCACGACGGCCAGAGAAGATCACCATTTGTCGATTATAGCGAGGTGTAACAGGAGTGCTACAGCTTCTCAGCTCTCTCGTGACTTGTATGCAGCCACAGGAACCAGTGTATCAAGGGTGACTGTTTCCAAAAGACTTCATGAGAGAAGGTTGTTTGCAAGAACACCTGCTGTTTGCGTCCCGCTCACTTCTACGAACATGGAAATCCGTTTATCATGGTGCAGAGAGCATAGAGATTGGAGTATGGATCAATGGGCGACCGTTCTCTTTACTGATGAGTCAACGGTTCAGCCTAAACATCGATTCTCGCCGTACGTTCATATGGAGAGAACCACGGACCCGCTACCTACCCTCCAATGTCCGCGAAATCGACCATTATGGCGGAGGAGGTTTAATGGTCTGGGCAGGCATCATGTTGGATGGCCGCACGCCTCTCCATGTCTTTGAAAGAGGCACTGTGACTGGTGTGAGGTATACTGATGAGGTCTTGGAGCCCCATGTCCGCCTTTTCAGGGATGCAGTTGACCCTGAGTTCATTTTAATGGACGATAACGCGAGGCCACATAGAGCTCTTCTGGTCGACGAATTTGTAGAGAGTGAGGATATTCGCCGGATGTATTGGCCAGCCAGATCTCTAGACCTTAACCCTATAGAGCATGTCTGGGACGTTCTGGGGAGGGCAATTGCAACTCGCAACCCCCCTCCGAGAACCATCCAGGGAATGAAAACAGCGTTGCTGAACAAGTGGGACCAATTGCCACAGGAAATGATAAACTGCCTTATTTCAAGTATGAAATCACGCTGCGAGACCTGTAAGAGGGGACCATACCCCCTATTAACACATCTATTAACCCATTTTTTTGTTTATTCTGCGACCGCTGTTTCATACCTTCCGACTCCAACGAGTGTTACGCACGATCATGCGTGTGTATTACAATTATTGAATGGTTATTTGTTTTGTATTGTATCAATGTATGTACATATCAAATTTCATTAAAATCGGTACAGTAGTTCTAGAGATAATCGACCAAGTCTGCGAATTCTCTTAATTTCTTACACCAGTGTACATTGCATGAAACGTTATGTGAGCTAAAGTATGACAAACATATGATGAAACGTTCAGTTAAAGATTGAGAAAAACTGAAGTAACAGGAAAATTGCTATGAGAAAAAAAAATAGATCGTAACGGCAGAAGTCGTGGTAATTCTTATGCTAACCTTAAGAAACTTTGCTCGTATTCGTAGAATCACTTCTTTAACGAGGGCGCTCGGTCTATAGTTAAAAGAGATAAATTTAACCTTTTTTTATAAATATGCTCTCAATGAATTCTAAGTAATGCCTTTTTTAGCCGGGTGTTGCTGAAATTACTGTAATTACTCAAAATCATTTTTGCGATATGTACTCACATTTGATATGCGAAAATTAACCTTTTCCTTACCAGGTGGGGTAGCATATATCCCAAGAATACGGGACAAGGAATACACACACACACACACACACACACACACACACACATATATATATATATATATATATATATATATATATATATATAAAATGGCCGTTCTTACAAAGGGGGTATGAAATTTTCCGTTC
Source organism: Dolomedes plantarius (assembly GCA_907164885.2). Lineage (NCBI taxonomy): Eukaryota > Metazoa > Arthropoda > Arachnida > Araneae > Dolomedidae > Dolomedes > Dolomedes plantarius. The sequence continues at coordinate 196,480,378 of OU015493.1, forward strand.
TAAACAAGGAATCGAAAAAAATGGGGCCCGTAAGCTAAAGGTTAATCCTGTTTGGATATATTACTTTTTGAACAACCTAAAATCTTTCATATGAGTTAATTTCAAGTACAAAAAGTCCATAATTTATTTATTTTAACAACGTAGACAGAAATGCTTCAAACATTGACTCTTCTTTGGCTATATAGGGGCTATTTTATTTCTTAATTTATTTTTTTATCTAATCCCAATTCTCTAGATATTTTTGGGTAATTTTTTTTAAGACGATAACCCATGAGTGCAAATGATACTTACATGTGTGCACTAAAGAACAACATTTATTTCCCAGAATCTTCGAACCGGGTAATGTAGTCAGTAATTTGGATTAAATGCAGACAAGAGAATTTATTATCTAAAACAAATTGTGTCACTACTGAGCTTGACAAACAATAGCTCCCTCTCCCTTGATTTATAACGTCGAGCGTAACAAAGGACATTCACTGTGTTAAAGGGTAACAATAGCTTTCATTCCTGTTATGTCTGGGCAATTGTAAAACTACCTTCGACCAATTAGCATGCACCAAATGCGTATTATGAATCGATGAATAATTCATTGTTTTGTTTAAAAAGGAAGTATTTTCCAAAATAGCTATTTTAGCACTGCCTCTTCAAAGGATCTTCAACACTGAAAGTTATCAGATAGTAATGAAAGAATTTAAAGTTTCACGTTGTTTTATTATGGAATTACCTACAAATGAAGACAAATTCGCAATTAAGAAAAGAGTCCAGATTTAACAAACGGAAATACTTTTGTAAAATAGTTGAACTGGAAACATTAAATATAGGTTATAATGAAAAGAATAAATTTTTATCAAAAAATAAATTTTCAAATTAAACATCAACGCATATATGCATGAAACTAGCTGAATACCCGTGCTTCGCAACGGAGTACATTCAAATTAAATACAACGGTCAATGTATACAATTAATGATATATATATATATATATATATATATATATATTTATTTATTTAAAAATTTTGACGCATCTTGGTACTTTTCTGTTTAATTTGTCCGAGCAACAGGCTGGATTTGGCGCGCTGCCAAAATTATAACTCGCGAGGACGGATGGACGGACTGTTTTAGCGTCTGAAATTTTCCTTTTCAGGACAGTTATGGAGGACCTCGGAGGACAGTTATGGAGGAACGTAATCCTACGTTAAAACCCTGTAGAAGCAAAGAATAGCTCTAGAACATTTACCAATTTAAACAAGAAGAGAATAAATAAATTTTTTGCTGTTTACTTTCAGTTCCATTTTTAGATTATTGAAGCTAAAGTCAACTTAAATCTCATTCAAGATAATAAAATTCGGACTTGCTTTAATACTTTTAAAACAACGCAATATATGTGAAAGAAAATTTTTGTGTTAAAAATAAATAAATAAATTTTTTATATATTTTGTCATCACGATATTTTTATACAACTTTCTGATGACTATGTCTTCATATGAGGTGATTCTGTAACCATTTCTACAATAGGCATAAACTTATTGTGTCTTCATGTAACATTTCTGGTTGAGTGGAGTTTGTGTATACATTCTATTATGCACTGAAGCAGTTTCCATTACCATTTTTACCATAAAAGAAAATCAGTATCTTCTGATTTCTTGACTTGATATTGAACTTCTAATGACTTGCATCGAAGCCTGTAGCATAGCCCATAATTCATTTTAAACTATTGAAAAATTGTGTGACTTGTGTGTATTGTATGATGCGTATCATGCAAAAGAATTGTGATTAGCTTTCATTCAGACCATCTGTTAGCTCATGCGTAGTATTCGAAAGAATACTATATTCCTATAACGAACCCCCCTTGACAAATTGATGATTTTTTAACCGTTATTAATTCTGTTAGGATTGATTTGTCTGATCTTAATTCTCATATGAACAAAACGTGTTAGCTTTAAAATACAATTCATTATCTATCCCACCAAGCATGCTAAGAATCTCACAATGTGTGTCGAAATTTACCCGAAACTGCCTTTATCATAGTCTGCTTATTCCATTCAGGCATTGCATCCGTCCATATCCCTCTGTCGCCCCTATGCGACACGCATTAGATTTTTGATCCCCTCGGAAGAGCGGACAACAGTCGCAGAACTTTTCATAAATTCAACATGTCGAGAAATCCGATTTCTGAGAAGGGTTTATTCCCTGGCACACATTATGCATTGATTTCATGCTAATTGCTCGAAGCTGTTTTCTCAATCAAATAAACAGAACGGGGTAACAAAAGCCTTTGTTCCGCTGACACGCAGCGAATGCGAGCCAACCTTTATCCTCTGCACTGTTATAAATAGGAGGGAGAGAGAGAGAGAGAGAGAGGAGATCGTTCTAGTCATCCATTTAGAAGTGCTTCCAAGCAAGTCAATGAGATTTGTTTGTATTGTGCTATTTGGTAATCTGTATTCCCAATTACGTCCTTATGGAAAAGAGGGAAATTTGCGTGAAATCTTCCTATCAGTGGATTTTTTAAAATTTGAGAGGATTTTAATGGATTCTTAATTAGCTCGTGATGAATATAATATTTTTACTCTCTTTACAAAAGCTTTATGTCGGGGTTGTTTGATTGTAAAAGCTCTCTAAAAACTCCTTCAGTATATCATCGTTATGAAAGATTCAAAAGGGCAGTTTTCTGTGTGTGGAAAGTAATCTGTGCAGAGAATCATCGGTGATTACATTCCGCCAAATTGCTAGTGGAAAGCTTGAGATAACGACTGGAGACATGACATGTTACAAGATTGAAAGATATGTCATGAAAGTAACCGAACAGTGTTGTAATGTTTCTTTGAAAGGCAGAGCAAATATTAACTTGAAAAACATATGCAATTGTCTTAAAACATTTTGACGGCTGGATGATCTCAAGGTATCAATCTTTTCGTGTGTATGATGGATGTTTGTGATAACGGCAATAAATTCTTGGATTAAAAAAAAGCTGATCAGATACATTATTAAACAATAAATGAACGGAAGAGCGGGACAATATTAATAAAAAAATATTAACAAGATATTTAAAAAATTATTATCAAAATATTTCTTTTCATCAAGAATTATTTTCACTATATTAATTTTTACTTTTTAGTTCTGCTGTTAAGTATTTCAATTTCTAATTAGTGTTTAAGGTCTATTACTCAACTATTACTTAAAAAATAATCCTTTTATACCTTTAATTGCATCTGAAATGTCTCGTGTCCAATTATAATAGGCCTTGTCACTGCCCCGAATTGCAACACTTTTCTAAATATTACGGATTTTTAAGAAATCCCTCATTTTTCTCGGTTTCTACAGTTCAACTTATGAAAAAAAAATATGTTTCGATTTTTTTAAAAGAATCGCAGAAAGAATGTTAATTGACAAACTATCCTTTCGGTTCGAAAAATTTCTCGGTTAGAAAAACATGATTTATCTTCAATTTAGTTATAGAAAAACCTTTATTATCAATCGGGATTGTCTTACAAGATCCTTACTCAGTACGTAGAGAAATTTGATTGCCAGTAAATGTGTTTCGCCCAGGGTCGCTAAAATCCTAAGCATAGCCCAGGGCCGCTAAAACCCTAAGCACGCCCCTGCCCGCACACACTGTGTTGAGGGTTCCTTATTGAAAAATTTGTATTTGTAGCAAACAAAGGAGAATTTCCTGAGAAATATGTACCCAATTTTTTTTTTGTCCATGATGGCTGAATGTATATATCAAGAAGTCTGGCATATGAACGGAAAGAACCATGTGACCCGCGAGTTTTCAATTTACAGTTTGCAATGTACTTGTCAACGAGATCGTTAATAGATATGTTTCTAGATTACTTAACCTTTTGCTCCAAAAAAAAGTGGAAGACCCAATTATAACCTTAGTGAACTGGACTTATAACCACTCGTGAATTATATCCAGTCATTGATGAAAATTTAAGAGTTATTCCTTTTGTGAAATGTTGTCTTCTTCACTGTACGCGTTGTCTTGCGATAAGGTCAACAATGAGAAGGAAATTTATCCCATATAGAGCTCACTGTAGAGTTCATTATAGAGCTCACTGAAGAGTCTCTATATATAGAGTTTCTGTATAAGTTAACTATAGCCAGGCTACTCCCGTCTAGCCGGTTGGTTTACGGACCCGCTCCCTTCAGTAATCATCGTGAGAGAATGGAAACACTAAAAAACAACGAATAAAGGTATTTCAAGGTGTTTTAAATAAGGGATATATAATCCTGTATATCGTAGATATTATTCTTTAACTTCAGCCTTCTTTCACTTTCCTTGCTTGAAATGCCAATTTAGAATTTTTCAGGATATACTACATTTACTGTCTTTCCATTTGGAGCTAGGATGTAGACATTTTCAACTTTTCCGACTCCAGAACAACCCACATACAGTTGACCATGGGAGAAATAGGGTTTAAGAATATCGAGTTCAACTACTTTTAGCGATTGCCCTTGTGCCTTGTTAATGCTCATAACGAAACTTAAATGGACAGGGAACTGAAGTCTTTTAAATTGAAATGGGATATCGGAAGGGATGATTGGGATCCTAGGAATGAATACGTCAATGAATACGTTAAGTTAATAAAATAATAACAGTGATCCCAATTTGATATTAAGTTGCATATGAACAAACAAATCGGTAAATTAAAACACAGTCTCAAAAACAACTTCATTTTTGTTACTGAAAGCGTTTAAAAATGATGTTCAATGTTACACATAGAAATGTGCAAACTATTTTCTTTTGAGAATTTTTAGTTTATTTACATAATATCCCCATGAAATAAGATCTTATGAATACCTTATTTTTTGCAATACTTAGTACTAAATATTTTTAAATCTACGAGGTGATTTTTTTTTTACTGTAACAGAATAAGGAATTTGTTCTAGAATAGCCTAATAGAAATTTGTTTTTCAGGAGTATACGCAGAATAAAAAAGAAAAAATTCCGTTCCTCCAGTTTGTTTTTAAGATTTTTCTGAAGTTGCCTTTCAGAGTTATTTTTCTTTTAAATATGGAAGTTTTAATTAATGTTTAATATGTGTCTAGAGAATTTTTTAAATTAGAAATCTGAGTTTCTTTCATTATCATTTTCAATTAGCTCTGTTAAATTATTGTTGCTCTTAGAAAAATATTTAATAAACATACTAGTTAATGCGCACGAGGCTATAATTTCTTAATTAACGTTCGAAAGTGTCTTATTAGTCAACAAAGGCAAAACGGATACACAGAAAAAAAACGCGAAGTAATTAATTACAAATAGAAATTAGAGAAATACCTAATTAAACGTCAGTAACAAAAAGTGGAATGAGTTCATACACATGGGGTAATTTTCTCTTTTGAAAATACTTGTTGCATCTGACACTTTTTTTTTTCTGCATTGGAAATATTAGAGAACAATTGTTTTCTTGAGAGGAAATAAAAGGTAGACGAGAGAATGAGACTTGAGAATATAAGTGGTTGTCGCAAACAAATTATAAGAAAATAAACGGACACAAAAATGAAAAGAAGTCTCAAAGAAGGAGAATATTCATTATTAAATATCATTTTGTTAGAATTTAACGCTTAACGCAACATTCTATAAATCCTAAAATGCTACGCATTTTCAAAAATTATCTAAAATTTTCCCAAAGACTGTTCCGCGGAACCTTGGGGTTCCACCAAAAATTTTAGGAGTTCCGCGAGACAGTCTGGCTGCCATGCCATAATTTATCTTAATCACTAATATTATTAAATATCATTTTGTTAGAATTTAACGCTTCTCAAAACATTCTATAAATCATAATATACTAAGCTTTTTCAAAAAATTTCTATATCACTTACGGAAGAATTTTCGGAAGAGTGTTCCCCGGAACTCTGGGGTTCCACCAAAAAATTTTGGGGTTCCGCGAGACAGTCTGACGCCCAAGTCATAATTTATTTAAATCACTAATATTATTAAATATCATTTTGTTAGAATTTAATGCTTAATAAAATATTGTATAAATCATAAAATACTACGCTTTTTAAAAAAAATTCTATATCACTTATAGCAGAATTTCCCAAAGAGTGTTCCGTGGAACCTCATAGGATCCACCAAAAAAAATTAAGGGTTCCGCGAGATAGTCTGATGGCCAAGCCGTAATTTATCTTAATCACTAATATATGTTTTTATGAATAATAAAATTAATGATTTTTTGTTCAATTCAATAAAATCTAAGTATTAAAACAGTATTTGTTTCATTCAATATCACATTAAATTTAGCGGAGTAAAGGTTCTATTGAGCAAAAAATGTAAAGGGTTCCATGAACTTTGAAAAATGTTCTGAGGGTACCATGATCAATAAATTTTGAGAAACACTGACTTAAGGTATCTGCCTACGTTGCAATGGCTATCTTGGAGCAAAATGTCGAATTTTTTTTTATTGCTTTTTTATTGATTTTTTTATTACGTGCGATCATTGGATGATAATTAATGGGTAATTTATAAAACGAAAGCGGTAATAAAGGACCGGAAATAGCATCTTTAAATGCATTTACTAGAAAATTAATTTTTCAGTTACCTTTGTTAACGAGAAAAAAAACGAGAACGCCAATAAGTAAAAAAAAATTTCAATATATTTCTATGAAATATTGCCTTACATGTAAAACACTACTGCAAAATTTCATAAAAATATATTTAAATTTTTTTTAATTATGGGCGTTCTTGTTTTTTAGCACATATAGCACATATCGCTTGAATTATTGGCGTTCTCGATTTTTAGCACATATAGCTTAAATTATTCGTATTCTCGTCTTTTAGAACATATAGCACATATAGCTTAAATTATTGGCGTTCTCATTTATTAACACATATAGCTTAGATTTTAGGTCAAAACATCATTAGTAAAATTATTACAAATGATGTTTTGACCTAAAAGCTAAGCTATATGTGCAAATTTAATCATTCTACAGGTACATGTACTTATAAAAAGATAATTAAAAAATAATCAGTGTTTTTTTTATCCTTTTTTTGGTATATTTCAGTGATTTTTGGAAATATCGTAAACTTTTACTTCAGAACACAGGTAAGTGTCACAGTAATATATAGTATAAAGCAAATTAAAATATATTTGTTGAATCGAGTGTAGGATATCTAGGGTAAACACTCAATTGTAGTACTAAAAAATTATAAAAATTTCTTTATATTTTAAAATGTTAGGAAATTTTTACTAAAACTATATTTGTTTTCATGATCTTATACCATATTTGAGCTAAAAATATATGTATTGAATCAGTGCTGTATATTTAAAAAAAAGTGCTCCTAACTTAGGCAGATGTCTTAAGCTGTTGTAAGAGGAAATTTTATATCTTGTTACGTCACATAAAAACCTTTTTCATCTTCATAAAATTCACAGATTTAGACTCACAGTATAATTGGTAATAATTAAACTAAATTTTGGCGAGATAAATATATTTTGGAATTTAGATTATTTCCATGTTTATCCAACAGTGCGTTTTTCTTCGCATGGGCAGTATTTCAGGAGCATTATTGTACATAGATGATATGAACTTGTACTCATAAATTTAATACCGTTTACATTCTTATTATTATCATTGTTGCCACTATTTACAGATTAATGAAGTAAAATTCCCACTGATAGTTTTAAATAAAAACCATGTTGAAGACTGAATTCATTGGCATATTTCTACAAAAAATTCTACTTCGGAACTGTTCTGCACAGCTTTGCCAAGAAAAGTCAAAAGCACGGTAATTAAAACTTGTTAAATGTTTGTTACTATTTGTCAGTTAGGAAGACATTTCTAAAAATCTATTGAATTTATCTCTTCCAAATTTCGTATGGTAACATAAAATATATAATTTGACAATGATACGAAGAATTTTACTTCTAGGTTAGAAAAAAAAATTAATTAAAAATTTGTGAGTGGAAAACTTCAAAAAACAAAAATTTTAATCACATATTTTTTGTTATTTTCAACTAGAAGGTAATTCGTCATTTTGACGTCATAATACTAATAATGACGTCATAATGGAAAAAGTATATGAAAGTTAAAAAATATCCCGAATTATCTAACAATATTGCATTTAATCCACACCTTGTAAAAGAAAACCCTTTCATTTTTTTTTTATTTATTTTGTTTTTCATGCGATTGTTGTAGTAGTAGACTGCCATCCAACCCGTCATTTTGACGTCATAATACTAATAATGACGTAATAATGGAAAAAGTATATGAAAGTTTAAAAATATCCCGAATTATCTAACAATATTGCATTTAATCCACACCTTGTAAAAGCAAACACTTTCATTATTTTTTATTTATTTTGTTTTTTATGCGATTGGAGTAATAGACTGCCATCCAACCCGTCATTTTGACGTCATAATACTAATAATGACTTCATAATGGAAAAAGTATATGAAAGTAAAAAAATATCCCGAATTATCTAACAATATTGCATTTAATCCACATCTTGTAAAAGCAAACCCTTTCATTATTTTCTATTTATTTAGTTTTTCATGCGATTGGAGTAGTAGACTGCCATCCAGTTTTTTACAGCTCACTACGCGATATGAATACTTGAGCTACTTGATTCATTCACATTCAAGTTTGTTTACTTTCAGAATTCATCGCAATAGCAAACAGATTTTTAAAAACTGTTAAATATACAGCTAAAAGCATCCAATTTTTTTTAGTTCTGAATGTTTTATAGAAAAATAGGCTGAACAAACGTGATTTGATAGAGAAGATATTAGTTTTTAGGTAAGAAAAAATTCTGATTCACATCTGAAATTGAAATTAGGCCTAACCGGCCGTTTGTTTACTGAGGGCTTCAATTGAAAGATGAGTACAGCCCGGAAGTGTTATACAGAGACAACGGCTATTATATATATAATTTCACTACACCTAGAAGCAAAATACTTCGCATTATTGTCAATTGATATATTGTATTCTACCATACTTAATTTGGATGAGATAAATTGAATGGAATTTTAGAAAAGCCTACATAACTGACAAATAGAATCAAACATTTAACAAGTTTTTAAATTGCTACAATAAACTAAATTTTTAACATAATTTTTCCCTTTCACTTTATATATAAGATATAATGCATGTATTATTACTGGTATATAAATATTTTGCTTATATATGTATTCTGAAATTAAATACATGTTCATAAACATATCACTAAAATCGCTCCATTTTGCTGTCGAGATGGTCTGTGTGCTCTTCAATAGTGCTGGGCAAGAAGACGAAGTGAAAAGAAGTAATTAAAAAAAACCGTAGATTTTTTTTCATTTACCAAACAAATAGTAGAGATATAAATGATTTTTCTTTTTTAATGAAAAAAAAGTTAGAAAACCCAGACTTCCGTTGTAAATTTTATTTTAAAGCAATTAAATACTTTTATACACGTTGTCAGAAACAGCTAGCAGGTAATGATACAGGAAACTTCATGCAGATTCTTTGACAAACACCATTGAGAATAAACATTTCAACTGGAATAAAATTTATAATTTAAAATTTTAATGTTCTTTCATAATTGCAAATATTTAAATTATCATTCATAAGGGTTATCATTTTTTCATCTTTTCTCCAAATGATCATTAATTTTTAAATTTTAATAAAATATTCAGTTTCGTATACAGACACATAGGTTGTCTACGCCAAATTAAGAGAGAAGTTGTTTTAACTTTAAATAGAAAGTACTTTTACTCACAGATTTAAGATGTAAACATTCTAAACACCTGAAATGACAATACAATGAAAACAGTTGTTTTCATTGAGGCTTCCAGCCGTATTCTAATGATGAATAATAATTTAATACAAGGTTTCCCAAACTATGTTCTGCGGAACACTGGTGTACCACTGAAAGTTTAAAAGATGTTCCGCAAAAACCTGGAATTATTTTATATTCTGCAACGGCTACAAGAAATTAAAACATGTTTGACGGATAAATGCTTTAAAATGTCTATAAAATTAAGTATTCGTGCAAATAGTTATTTTAATTAGTCGTGGTCATAATTATGTTTGGCAGAGTTATGATCTGTCTGATATCAAGGAGATTTACAATTCAAGGACCCAACATCCTCGAAGTCATTAAGAACTTTATTCTATTTGATTAGTAATGTTTAAAATTTAAATAATTGCTAAATACTAAATAAAATAACATTTTTCTCATTTAAAAAATATTGATTATGTGTCGTTACATACCCTACAAATTAAATAAGGTGTTCTCTAAAATTTCAGGATTTTCAAAGTGTTCCGTCGTGAGAAAAATTTGGAAAACCTTACTTTAATATACACAGCTTTCCAATCATATAAAACTTTGTTGATTTCTTAAATCATATTCGTTATCTATCCTTAAGGCAATTATTTTTTTTTTCGTTTTTACGAGTTTAAGGAAATGGAGTTAATAATGTTTAATTAAAATACCCTTTACTTTTCGTGGAGTATATGCTCGAACAGATTTTAATTAACTCCTGCTCAGTAAATATTCCGTAACAAGCAAATTAATTAATCCGAGAGAAAACTAAATGCACGTTACCTTTTTAATAGTTTCGCAATGATACCGAGCTCACTGCAATAACAACAGTGAAAAGCTCCCTTGCCCCTCTGTTAATTTTGAAGCCTGTTCTCAAACAGCAAATAGTTTTTTCAAAGTGCGTTACTGTTTATACAGTGTATGCTCACGTAAAATTAAACAATCTCAGTTGAGATTAACAATTGAACTGCATCCAGAGATTAGGTACGTTCAATTAAGTATGTGTACACCCTGAAATGAACTTTTCAGAACTAATGAGAAGTCAGTCAGGACCGAAAAGGTGTGTGGTAATAAAGTAACACTTTTGTGTACTTTTAAAAGGCAGGCTGTATACTAGATTCTTCTCCTAGAATCTTCATACCTCACTGTGAGATTTATTAAAATTTGCTTCAGCAAAATAACCCTATCAAGTGTCTCAAAGGAAAACAAATCCGAATTATTATGTACTTAGTTATTACTAGTATTATTGCCCGGCGTTGCCAAGGTAGATAGATATAAAATTTTTCATGCATTCCATAAAAAAAATACTGGGCTGCACCCCCTGCAAAATAAACACTTCGTCTTCCCCCCCCCCCCGTCACCCCAAGACCAACTCTCAAACCACCCCTCAGAACAAACCTCTTTTCCCCCGCGTATCGAATTAGACTGGTCGTGGTGAAGGGGCTGAATCCATATTTAAGAGGTGCGCTTGGGGGCACAAAAATCATTAAAATATTAATTTAGAAAACTAATTGAGCCCTAAATTTCATTTTTCCTGATTTAAGTTTCTCGGGTCCTAAACATTAACTGTGCCGAATTTGGTCCCGGTGGGTGAAACAGTCTATGATTCTATAGCGGACAAACAAACAGACAAGCTCTTTTTTATATATAGATGTACTATGTAATAGGGCATGGTGGCTCGGTTGGCAAAGGCGTCGAGCCAGTGATCTGAGGGTTGCGGGTTCGATGCCGGTCGCTGAAAAATCCACCGCCGTGTACACTAATGGCGGCTGGTGTACGTAAAATCTGTCGTGGCTGCAATGTCCTCCAAGTTCTCAAAATTTACCTCTGGAGGTGCGGGGTCAAGCGTTCAGGTCTCGTCACTTAACTCAGTTCAAAATTACATGACTAGCCCATAGGGGTTAATTCTGGTCCACCTATTCGGTGCTCCCAGGAAAGTGGCCAGCAAAACCGCGGTGTCATATGACGGTAAAGATAATGTCCAAGAAACCGTCTGCCACATTGGGAAAAAAATATTTATTAAACGTTTAAATAGTTAGTTTTTAAAAGTAAGAAAGTTAATGAACACAACAGCTATGTTATAATTAAAATAAATTTATAGAAGACTTAATTTATAAAAAACAGAAAATCTTGTCTAGACAGTAATTATATTACCGAATGTTTCGAAACAAATTAAAAAAATATTGATTTCTAAAACCAATAGTCTGAAAAAAATGTCTTTTGTAGCACAAGCATGTTCTCGTTACTTAAGAAACTAGTGCATAAAATATCTGCTTCAGAGCATATTGATGAAGGACATTAAATAACGTGCCTATAGCTGATTAGTAAAAACAGCGTTTATCTTCTCTTATTTTCAAAAATGTATGAGAGCTTTTAAACATTGCTCGGATTAAACATAAAATAAAAACTTATAAATGAAAGGTAAGAAAAAAATTTCAAACATCTCACCGTTCTCTGAACAAATTGTTGAATTCAAATTTCGACAAGGAAAAAAATCGCTAGTTTGAGAAAACTCTGCTACTGAAGAACTTCGAATTTCAAATCGAGTCTTTATCTGTTTGATTATTAGTATTCTAAAGTTTTTTTTCCTCTCTGTTAATACAGTTACTGCAGAGTCTTTTCGACACTGCTTTTTACCGAAAATGTTGAATAACAAGATAAAATCAACACAACGTCTTATTTATTTCACCATTAAAATATACACACATTTATTTTTCAATTGAGTCACGAACTATGATCGTCTTAGTCAAGGAAAGTTATCAATGAATGCATCAAACTTTTTTTTTAAAAACGCAATCCCAGTGTACATAAGGGGAGAAAGAAATCCTACTCTGGTCCTTAACATAAATCTTTACTAGCACTTAAGAGAAAATATGTGAAGGAAAAATAAGTACTTTTTGTCCCAAGTTATGTTCATATTACAGAAATCCTACAGGCTGCAAACATCAACACATTACACTCTCTCGAGCTCGTTTATTGACTTTGAACAAGAAAAGAAATCCAACAAGTAACGGATAAAAAAAAAAGATGAAGTGCTTTGTTGATTATATATTCCTTAATGAGAAGTAATGAGTAAAAAACTTAAAACTTAACTGTATATTATATAAATATATGTGTGTAGTTGTTGCTAATGCCCCCTGGTTGGAGGTTTCTTTCACAGATCCTAATAGGCTATTGGGACCGAGAACCTAATAGGCTATTGGGACTTGAAAGGTCCAACTTGGTCCCGAAGTTTTGAACCGAGTCAAGTGACGAGATCGGAACACTTGACCCCGCAATATATATATATATATATATATATATGAAACGATAACTTTCATAACCATTAAAGGAAACGCCTATTCAAAATTCTTTTATATTAACATCTTAAATTCGACCTGGGATTAACCCAAAGTCACCTATTAGTTTTTCCCCTAAGTCACTTGCGGATAGCCTTATATAACACTTATATAAGAAGACATGTTCTAGAAGCCTGGCGAGATCATCATCCGATATGACGTGCTAGAGTCAGGTGTCCTAAATTGACCAATTGTATGTTCAATGCACCCGTACTCCGGTCGTGAATCTAGATCTTTCGGGTCCTTCTGTGTCTGCCCCTCGTCCTATAAAGTCGCAGTTTTTGCGCTGCGAATATATTTGTTTCCTGCGTACTGTTCCGGCAGGCTCCGGACTGTTCTGAATGTATCCTGTTAAAATATGTCCAAAAGTGAAATTCTGAAATAATTGCACAGCCAGCCACGAAAATGCTTCTGAAATAAAGAGACTGTGTTATGATCGAATGGATGCCTTTGTCACTCAGGCCCGGCTCCGTGTATTGACTCATGCTTCACCACGACTACTCCGCGGACTGTCCGAAACGCTACGAGTTCGCCGAGCTGATGTTCATGGCTTACATCATTAATTCATTACACACACACACACATATTAATATATATATATATATATATATATATATATTTATATACAGTATGCCCACTAAAGTCCCTTCCCACCCTCTTAACTTCGGAACGGCTGCTGCTATATTCATAAAAGTGGTGTTTATGTATAGTAAAGTAGCCATGCGCTACTGAATAAAACCACCTACCGCGCCACCTGGTGGAAAACTGCGGAGTTAGCAATCCTATCTCGAAAACGGAACGAGATAGGGGAAAAAAAGTGATTTACAAAGTTGTAGAAAATCATCGATTTAGTACAAATAGATACCTTGGGGACATTAACGCAAAAAATAGAACGGTTAAAACGCGCATTTGTTTTTTCGTGATTTCCTACATTGTGACGTGACAAAACGATCTGAGAAAGAAAAAAAACAACTAGTTTTAACAATATACCTTTATTTGAGATGTTCAAACTTCTCACCGTCATTGCGGTGTCGTGTTTTGCCCGAAAGATAATCATTTCTCCTTCCGTTCAAGTTTCGTGACGTCACAGGGTAGGAAATCACGAAAAAACAAATGCGCTTTTTAACCATTCTATTCTTCGCATTAATGTCCACAAGGTGTCTTTTCTTACTAAATCGATAATGCTCTACAACTTTTTTAATCACTTTTTCCCTCTAACTCATTCCGTTTTCGAGATAGGAATGCTAATTCTGCTGTTTTCCACCAGGTGGCGCGGTAGGTGGTTTTATTCTGTAGCGCATGGCTACTTTACTATACCTAGACACCACTCTTATGAATATAGCAGCAGCCGTTCCAAAGTTAAGAGGGTGGGAAGGGACTTTAGTGGGCATACTGTATATAACATGTGTGTGTAAACTTATATAATTTATGTTCCAGATCCCTCAACTGGAAAACAAATATTAGTTGAAAGAAATTTCTTTCAGTAAGACATTGCTTTACAAACAGACTTAATGGGGGAAAATAAGCTAAGTATGCGCAATTGAAAATTTCCGATAGAATTCATTGGTCAGGTATGATTGCCATCAATGAATAATTTGAGCTTTTTCTTTCGTCTGGATTTAATTCAGTAGGAGCCCGGAAGATGTCAGAATGGCTAGGGGGTTGGCAGTGGGTACCGGAGTCTGTGGGAAAGGTCCCACTCTTGGCAAGGACGTTCGTGGCTGTTCGGAATCAGCATTAAGCAATAGGTTTCGATCTAATTAGTCCTAGGGTACCAAAAGTTAACCGTAGTGCTCCAAACCAAGCTAATTCAGTGGTGAAAGTTATGAAACTAAAAAAAAAAGTATGGATAAAACAGAATTAGACGTTTAGATTTTAAATTCGGTGCTGTTAATGAAGGGGAGGGAAATATGAACAGATTTAATGTACTTTAACAGTGAAATTATCTGTATTTCATCATATCGTATTCAGTGAAATGGAAATAGCATCCCAGTTCCTCCCCATCGAATGTTGCGGGATTAAATCTGAAACTTGCCAATTTTTTCATGTTTTTATTAACTCGCTTACTTCTTTGTTTGTTTGTGTGTGTGTGTTTGTCCAGTACAAATCTTGAAATCAATTTTTAACTAACTTCCCGACTAGCTAGACATTTGAAACTTTTAGAATAGCTCAGAACACGATGACAATACATTCTTTTGATACTTTTAGCCACATTTAAGCAGAATTGAATACATTTTCAGCTAATTTTGTTTTGTAGACTGGTGCAGCCATCTATCGCCCGGGACAAGAACGAAAAGTTAAACGCAAGTTAACTTCCAATGAACTTCATTTTCTTTCAAGTTGATTGGATAATTCACCAAAAATATTTTTAAAAAGTATTAATACATAGAATTGTCAAGTTTATATGATTCAACAGAAAATTTAAAAACATGGTATATAAAAAGTTCTTTTTATCTTGTAATTATTTCTTATCATTATGTTAATGATTTGACGTTTTTTAAAACACGATAACATTACTGAAATTCTTAAATCTATTTGATTATTTGTTTTATCCTCTTCATCTACCCTCTATAAGTAGCAAAATTTCTTTTCGACGCCATTAGCTGTCACTGTTCTGTAATTTTAGTATAAGATTTTCCTAAATAGGATATTTTTCTTACTGAAACTGAAATGAAAATCTCTCTCAGCTATAATTTTCTGAAATCATTATTTTACTCTTTATAAAGGTAGTAAAAATTTATCCTCTTGCAATTTAAAACTTAATTTTTTATCCTTTTGCAATGCAAATTTATCCTCTCCCATATTATGTATATACAGACATTGAAACTATGGCGGCCAGTCATGGTTTCGAAAGCGTGGCCGATTTGAGGGGTGGCCGTCAAAAAGAGGATTCTTCTATAACATTGGCTCTATGGAGTGTGTAGAGTATAGCTCACTTCTACCCAGACTTGGGTATATATAATTTGAAGTGGCACTCTAAATGAATTTGATACAAACACAGTTTATACATGAAACAATGTTTATTGAATTCGTTGCACATATAGAATTTGCTTTTACAGCAATAAGCATACGTACTACTTGTACGGAATATATATATTAGCATTCAATAAAAATACACATTGCAAATACTCACAAACCAGCAGAGAGTCAAACCAGCAGTACTGCCACGTAAACTTTGGGCCCCCTAAGCACTGGCGCAGGATAGCACCTGGAGCTGCTTTCCTTGTAGCTCCCTTACGCTTATCTATTAACCGTAATCAACCTCTTTCAACCCTTTTCTTTAATCAAGCTGCTTGGTATTTATGCTAATTTCGGCATACGCGCTTGGTATATCTCAAGCAGCTTCTTTAATTCATTCACTCAAAAGTTCGATTCTTATGAATCGAATCTTATGTATACCTTACAAGTGTTCAATCGGTTCTGTACAAAATAAGGCCGTCTAACGTGGTAGCCGGCTAGAGAAGTTTCACTGTATATACAATAAAACCTCGTTTATCCGAATCTCCGGATAATCGGGATGAGATTTGTAGAGATTTTTATTTAATATTCACATTACATAATTTTTAACTATGATAGCAAGAACGTCATTACAAGTAAGCCAAATATTCGCTTTTTATTTTGATTCCATGTACAGTTTCTACATGTATTGTACAATAAATTATGGTAATAAAATGCTTTTTGTTGAGTTTAAAAAACTTTACTAGACTTACCAATTCTTTGTTAAGAAATGATGTGAAAAGTTTTTATTTTTTTATATTTTTTAATGTCTTGTAAAAAATACTATGTAATTTGGTTACAAAACATAGATTTTTATCGTAATAAACGGTAAGTCTGCTGCGTTAAGGATTTTGTTTTGCTTATTACCCTTATTACCCGGATTATCTAGATTACCTATGGTCCCAGTTAGTCCGGATAAACAAAGTATTACTGTATATCCTTTGAAGAGTTTTTGTACTTCAGTCTCCATGCAAAAAAATCTCATGCTCTCAGAAACATAGTCAAAAATATGCTGTTAAAAGAAACTACGCATTGATGTCGTGATTGCTTTGCCTACTGGTCAGTGTAAATGAAATGTTTATGTTAAACATTCAGGTTGAAAATACATTCAGAAATGAGATTTTATCATTGACAGTCATGACGAATTGGCTGACGATCGTTACATTGTAGCGTTCGCGTGTTGCTCACATGCAAATTTCTGGTAGCTGCGCAGTGCAGGCCAGTCGAAGTGAGTTCGGAGCAGGTGTCTGGTCTATTTAAGTGACACACGCTGAGTTGGTAAGAGCCCATGAAGGGAGTGGAGATTTGTACGGTAGTGCGTTACGCTATTAGTAGAGATACGAAAGAGTCGAGAAAAGTTAGATTGAAGGTGATAGCGGTATTTAACTGATAGAGCATGTATTAGTATTTAGCCTAGGTGGCTGCACGAGTTCGATAGTTATTTCAGAGCCCGATAGTTACGGGTATTGTTAGTGAACGTATATTCTGCCTGAAAGGGTTCGTTACGACTTTAAAGTTCAGTTTCTTAGTACCGCAAGTTGCGGTACTGTTGTGTTATTATTTGAAGCCCCAAGGCGGTCTATGTTAGTCTACCTCTACGTAGAAAATAAAGGAATTATTTATATTTATGCCTATTACTTTATAGTGTACCTGGACCGTTAGAGGATTCACAGGGTAAATAAAAAACAGAACCATATAACATATTCATTCATTTCTCCGATCTCTTCGCCTATCGCATTATTTTATCAAAAAAACGTTAAGTTACTTCTCATGGTAAGTGAATATCTTTATCACTTATGTTGTTAACAGTTTTAAAAAGGAAATATTGAAGTACGTTTGGACTTCGTATCTAGTATGCATTATCGATGGTACATCAACTGATTCGAAAGACGCACCAAGAATTCTCAAGGTGCATAATTAAACAGACATTGATGAATTTTGTTCATTATTTTATTTTGTTTTTACATTTTAGACTTCTTAAAATTTTTTTTTCATTCTATTTTCCAAGCATCATGGTTTGGTATTTTTCCTCGCAAACAAAATGTCCTTCAAAACAAACAAGAACTGTTTATGTAAAAGTTCGCACTGACAAATTATTACCCAAGAGTGTTAATTAATAAACACCGTAATGTAAAATAGGTAAATAAAAGTATACATAACATTCTGGAAAATGTTTTGATGTAAATATGGAATAGAAAACAGGAGACTCTAGGGAAATACAATATCTACCTTTTTTTTCTCTTTTCTCTCAAAATATTACAAACTCCCATAAAAACAATATCATTACATTCTTTCAAACTTTATTTTCTAATTAATATGCTCATTACCTTAAATATCTTTTGAACGGTAATTAAGGAATTTATTCAAGATTAAAATTGTTTGCAGAAAAACAACAACTAAAATCAAGAAAACTGATTTCCCTTTCCTCTTTGCACGTCTGTAAAACTAATTATCATTTCCGATTTTACTTCTCTTCTACATCCCATCAATTTGATTTTTAACTAATGATTTCTGAAATTTTTAATAAAACTCAATTTTTTACCTTATTTTACATATGATATGCGATTTTATAAAAAAAAAGTCAGACGTAATTTCTTCCGAAAAAAAATTCCTGTGACGTTAAAAGCAGCGGAAATATATTCTTGTGTTGTGATTGTCTGTACATATGTGTGTATATATTTTAATATTCAAGTATTAGTTTTTCGATGGGTGTTTCTCATACCTAGTATAATGGTTTAAGAAATACTACCTTCATTAATGATTTTACTAACAAACGCCTCGTTTTTCAACGATCATTGTGATTGTATGCATTTATTGTGATCATTGTGATTGTATGCTATCTGTTTCAATAGGGATCTCGGGGCCTTGGGATGTCTTTTGGTTAGACCTGCATCCCATTCAGAAAGTTCCTCCTGGAGGTAACTGATTTGGTTAGGCCTCCTGATGACGAGACCAGTCGGTTACCTCGATATATGGTTTGTTCCGTTACTGCTACAGAATCTTGCCTTATGATGCGTTGAGTCCTAAGTGCGTGATTTTTGTTTATTTTTTGTCTGCATTCTTTCTGATAATATGTAAGGTATACATAAGATTCGATTCACAAGAATCGAACATTTGAGTGATTGAATTAAAGAAGCTGCTTGAGATATGCTAATTTCGGCATACGCGCTTGGTATAAATACCATGCAGCTTGATTAATAAAAGAGGTTGAAGAAAAGGTTGATAGATAAGCGAAGTAAGGGAGCTACGAGGTAAGCAGCTCCAGGTGTTAACCGGCGCTTGTGGTTAGCAGGCCCAAAGTTAACGTAGCAGAACTGCTGGTTTGACGCTCTAGGTTGTGAGTATTGCAAGGTGTAATTTTATTGAATGCTAATATATATTCCGTACAAGTAGTACGTATGCTTATTGCTGTAAAAGCAAATTCTATATGTGCAACGAATTCAATAAACATTGTTTCATGTATAAACTGTGTTTGTATCAAATTCATTTAGAGTGTCACTTCAAATTATATACACCCAAGTGCGGGTAAAAGTGAGCTATTCTCTATAAATAATTATCTTGCTCTGTTGAATTATTTAATTTTAGTTATATTTGTTCATTTTCAATATGAGGATTTGTTGCAACAGCGCAATCTTTTATTGAAAAGTTTAAAAAAAAATCAACGCTAGGGTAGGTTTTCAGTTATTTTTTTTTAAATTTATATTTTGCTTTTACTAATCCTAGATTGTCTAGCAAGGCTAGACAATTTCCATGAAACCAAAAATATCTAAAAAGTGAAAAAAACAGTAGAGGGTCCCGAAGGACCTTGTCCTTTGCAAAACCCAAACAAGCCAAAAGATGGGCAGGGGAGGCCACGTCGGCAGAACACCAGTGAAACTCCGGGAAGATCTTCTGACCCTGCCGAAAAGTGAGTGCTCTAATATGGCCACTCCCAAAAAGCACACATCAGGCCCGACCTGGCCGAAGCCCCACTGGGTTGATCCTGATGGTGCGGATAGACCCACAGCGGGCAACCACTCAGCGCACGACCCAGACAAGGTCCCACACAAACAACCCACAAGACACGCACCACAAGACAAGCCGCACGGTCTGGCTCCAAGCAGAATAGACGGATGTGACAGAAGAATAATAACGTCTAATTTAGAAGACAAAAAGCTCTGCCGGAGGACACTCGAACCCACCTACCTTCGGGAAAAAAGAAGAAGAAGAAGGTGGCGAAAGAAGAAAGGGCCCAAACGAAACGACGGCACAAAGCTAGTGACTGTGAGCGATTACGCGAAGACAAGTTACCTGAATTAATTATTAGCAATTACTGGCAAAGAATAATAATTAAAAGAAGACGGCATCGATACAAATCCCAGATTGGAGACGACCTGGCCTAAATTGGGAGTGGTCGATTTTGAGAGGGAACAGTCGCAACCCTGGGCGCAGAACCAGCAACTTGGGCAAAACCTCATCGTTGCTGTGCAACCCACCCTGCGGAACCTTCGTGAGCCGGCGTGTCCTGTATTCACCAAAGGGCACCACCCCAATGACGAGGACCGTGACCTCTAGGGTTGGACCATCTCAAGGAAGGCCCAGCTTACCTAGCAAGGCTGCAGTCGATAGGTCAGAATCCTAAGACAAGACCAAATCTTCTGACTTACGCAAGTCCCGAGCCATTTCGCTCATCATAGCAGCTAATATGGCCACTCGTGAAGCACAAGAAGGCTGTTTGAAATTTTCTGGGCTTGAGCTGGAAAGACCCACCCGGACTTCTTCCAAAGTACCATGGGTAGTGTCGTGAACCCTCTTTCTTTCCCCGGTTCACTTAGGTTCTTTTACTATATGGCATGGGGACAAATGAGGTAGTCCATAAACGAGTCTCTCTTAACGACACGAATATAAATTTAATTACAGTTAAACATTTGACATAACAATTACAGAAAACTCTGAGCACGAGGTGGGCAGGTCTACAGCATCTTGCCAGACCCCGACTCCTACTACACTCCAATCTGCTTGCAGATTAATTAATTCACTGAAGGCGAGACGAGCCTGCTATATCTAGCCAGGCCTCCTAACACTCTCAGAGACGCTCTCTGTCCCTATTCTAATCACAGAATAATTAACACACCAGAGGTGAGGCGAGCCTGCTATATCTCCAGACCTCTGATCTCTACAAGAGACGCTCTCCTCTAACTCTATTCTAATCACAGAAAAACTAACTACCCAGTGGTGAGACGAGCCTGCAATATATCGCCAGACCTCCGATCCCTACTAGAGGCGCGACCCTTGTCTTACTATTCTAATCACAGAATAATTAACTAACCAGAGGTGAGACGAGCCTGCAATATCTCGCCAGACCTCCGATCCATAATAGAGACGCGACACTTGTGTCCTACTATTCTACTCACAGTCCGACGATCCCCAGCACCCACGCATCCAATCCTCTGATCAGTAGAGGAGGGGGGGATCACAGGTCACAACATTTTCGCTTAAACCAGCGCTCCTAGTCAAACATTACACTACAGGTAGCAAGGAGGAGTTCTCCAAAGATGGTTTTGTTCTATATTCTTAAGGGAGTAAATCCCTCTAAAAGTAAGATCCTCACGAGGGCTCACGTAATCCTCAGCAGCAATCCTGGCTAAAAAGTCGGCCCTTTCATTACAGTCAATCCCAACATGGGAAGGGATCCACTGAAAATGAATAGTGTCCAGATGAAAGCCGGTCAAAAAGATATAATGGTGCATATGCATTCATGCAGAGTTTTCCGCATGGAGACCCCCCACTCCTGTCATCACATAAATCACGGTAACACGCCGTGTCCCCCTACACGCCGTGTCCCCCGCCCCCCATTGACACAATTTGACCCCCGGGATCAAATTGTGTCAATGGGGACCCCAGGATCTTTGATGCTCTGTAGCAGGACCGAAAGAGGAGGCGATCCACGCATATACAGAGTACACAGTGAACATAAATCACTGGCTTCCCCAAGGCAGTGCAGAGCAGAGTACATGAATGCAAACGCAACATTAGATGTCTAGGCTAGACTGGTCTCCAATAATAGTAAAATTAGAGAGGTGCCAGTTAAAAAGTTAAAAATTAAGCAGAATAAAAAGTTATTTTATTCGGCAGTCTATGCCCTCTTTATAAGTTTTAGTTCGTGTTGAATTGTTTACATTATTGTATTGTTTACATTATTACTTATCACATCTTGATAAATTTAGCTAACAAGGTAGCAGGCGATATGTTTATAAACATCTGCATTTCATGACCAAAGGGAAAATAGTTTAATTTATTACTGAAGAAATTAATTACAGAATCATGAATAACAATCTGCATATCAATTTTATTTCCACCCCCTATAGTTTTTAAGCAATAATGCTCAAAAATACATTTCTAATTATTTCTTCTTTTCAAAATTTAAAAGCTAGTTTTTTATGTCTTTCTACTTCAGATTATTTTTTTGGAGTGTTTCATTTAAATTAATATGTTATTGGATTGGAAATATTTCGTGTGGCAATTGTTGTAGTTAAACATGCTGCGATACACACTTATCCTCATCATTATAAAAATCACCGTAATAATCACAATCCAAATTTTATTTAAATATTATTGTTAAGAAGTAAAAGAGTGTTGGAATCTCTCGAAGTTTTTAATCAACAGTTTCTTTGCTTTATTGCTTAAAAAAATATAGGGTATCAAAATTAAATTGATGATATGCAGATAATTATTCATGATTCTGTAACTGATTTATCGTTGATGTTTCTAATACCCCCTGGCTAGAATTTCCAGACCAAGTCCATATAGGCTCCGGGCAGACGGTATATAATTTATACAGTAATAAATTGAACTATTTCGCTTTAGTCATAAAGCTCAAAATTGAATCTCCCACTACCTTGTTAGTTGGATTTGTTGAGTGTTGAAAAGTAAATAAACACACTCTAACAATTACCGATGACTAATACCTGTTATTGATTACACATACACATACACATACACATACATATATATATACATATATATATATATATATATATATATATATATATATATATACATATATATATATATACATATATATATATATATATATATATATATACATATATATATATATATATACATATATATAGTAACCACCGCTTATAGTGATCAGTGGTTATAAGAATCAACCGTTTATAAGAATCAATATTGCGAAAACAAAAACAAATTTATTATTTCCATGTTAAAATTTTCGCTTTAAAGAATCAATTCACCGGTTTTAAGAATCAGTTTAGACTCTTCGCTTTCCTTTCATTTTTCTAAAAAAGCCACTTAAACCCTCAAAAGGCACGAAGTTCTTTCTTTTTTTTTTAAAAAAAAGAAAGATTGATAATATGGGATGGAATATAGTCGTAAAATTCATTCCTTTCTTTGTTATACATGACATAATAGTTTCCCCTTAAACGCTTTAGCACAACACTGTCCTATTAGCTTGACCCAGGGGCATCTTTGCCCGTCCGGGTCCGATTTCACTTTTCTGCACTGACAAACAAAAATATTTTTCCCCCTTCCCACATCCTGGTTGCGGCTTCCTGGACCCTGAATCACATAAATCTTCGGCGAAGTGTCCACTATCACTTAGGCAAACATGACATTAGTAGATTCAGCACGTTATCAAACCGTGAAACGTAAGCTAGAGGGCGAATCTTCGTCTGAGACTATCAGTATTGAAAGAGTATTGAAACAGCCTCCTGAAAAATTCATTACGTCAAACTACCATAGAAAACTTTTTCTTGCTCCCTTCCTGTAGTTGAAATGTTAAAACTGTTAAGCAGGTATGTTGTAACAAATATTGGATTTTTTCTTCTCTTACTATAAAAATGTATATCGACTTATAGGTCTAAAAATTAAGTTTAATTTTTAAAATTATAAAAAATAATTTTAATAAAAGATAATTAACGCAAATTAAAGAGTATTTTATGGTAAATTATCTAATATATGTATATATATAGGTGTGTGTGTGCCTGCCCAAAAACCTAAATTTCGGCTATAAGAATCAACCGCTTATAAGAATCAAAAACAGTAATAACAAACGTGATTCTTATAAGCGGAAATAACTGTATATATATATATATATATACACATATATACATATATATATATATATACATACATATATATATATATATATATATATACATACATATATATATATATATATATATATATACACACACACATATATATATATATATATATACACACACACACACACACACACACACACACACACATATATATATATATATATATATATATATATATATATATATATATATATATATATATATATATATATATATATTAGTAAAACCTCGTTTATCTGGACTAACTGGGACCATAGGCAATCCGTGTAGTATGGATAATAACAAAACAAAATCCTGAACTAAGAACACTTACCGTTTATTACGATAAAAAACTATGTTTTCTAACAAAATTACATAGTATTGTTTACAAGACATTTAAAAATAAAAAAAAAACTTTTCACATCATTTCTTAATAAAGAAATGGTAAGTCTAGTGAAGCTTTCTTAAACTCAACAAAAAAAAATTAATTACCATACTTTATTGTACAATCTATGCAGGAACTGTACATTAAATCAAACTAAAAAGCAAATATTTGGCGTACTTGTAGTGACGTTCTTGCTATCATAGTTAAAAATCATTATCCAATGTGAGTATTAAATAAAAATAATGTCTACAAATCTGACCCGGATCAACGAGGGCCGGATAAAAATACACTGCTGGCCGCCCGAATTGCAACACCGAGAAAGACAAGAGATATCACAACAAAATTTATTTTGTAGATAACATGTTGACCAAGCATCAAATGATTAAATTTATAGACTTCTGTGAAGTGTGGTTCCTGCCAAAATCAGTAGGCAGAGTAGCCGCCATTGTTGGAGATCACCGCTGCCACACGCCTCGGCATTGATTCAAAGAGACTTTGGATGAGTTCTTGGGGTACAGCAGACCAAGCAGCTTCCACACGTTGCCAAAGTTGATCTGCTGTGGCAGCTGGGGATGGAATCTGGGTCAATCGTAGAGCAACCATGGACCACATGTTTTCTATCGGCGAAAGATCCGGAGAGCAAGGCGGCCAGGGAAGCAATTCAATCTGGCGATTGACGAAGAACCGTTGGACAATGCGTGCCACGTGTGGTCGCGCATTATCCTGTTGAAATATGGCTGTGGGCAAGCCCTGAAGGTAAGGAAGGACAACTGGCTCCAACACCTCGGAGATGTAGTGCTGGCTGTTTGAAGTACCGGCAATGCGTACTAGAGGTGTGCGAGAGTGATATCCAATACCACCCCATACCATAATATCCGGTGCAGGACCAATGTGGGGGTGCATAACGCAGCTGTTCAGCATCCTCTCTTCACGGTGTCTTCAGCCTCGAATGCGACCATCATGGTGTTGCAGACAGATGCGTGACTCGTCATTAAAGACAATTTCATTCCATTCTGCCTTCCACATCCTTCTGTCATCGCACCATTGGCAGCGGAGTCGTCTGTGGTTCTACGTCAAGGGTAGACAAAGCAATGGACATCTTGCGGACAGACCACTCTGCTGTAAACGGCGTCGAATGGTACGCGCAGACACTGGATGATGCGTTACAGACTGCATGTGCTGTGTTATGGTTCGTGATGTGACTGAGCGATCCGTCACTGCCATGCGCACAATTTGCCTGTCATCACGTGAAGTGGTGCGCTGAGGTGGATGCGATCGAACACGCCGGTCCGTCGTACCCTCCTGCATCCAACGATCACATATCCGCATTACAGTTGTTTGGTTTCGTCCAACACGACTACCGATTTCCCTGAAAGATAATCCACAATCTCGGTAGGCCACTATCCTTCCTCTGTCGAACTCGGATACTTCATCAAAAGATGATCGCTGTTTTCGACGAGGCATAATTGATCGTTTTTTGAAAAAACCACAAGAAAAACACAATTGCCGAACTTGAAATCGTCGAAATCTCCAAGTCTTAAATAGCGCTTTGAAGTGGCGCCACAGGCGCGCGTGATGTGCGTCTGCGCTGAAATTCTAATCATTTGCATATCTCACCTCCGCTAATGCATGTTGTAAATTTCATGTTATTTGCATGTTTTCTTCAGGGTGTTGCATTTACAGTAACCAGCAGTGTAAAAAGCGAATATTTGGCGTACTTGTAGTTATGTTCTTGCTATCATAGTTAAAAATCATTATCCAATGTGAACATTAAATAAAAATAATGTCTACAAATCTGACCCGGATCAACAAGGGCCGAATATATATATATACAGTGGAATCTCGATCTATCGTTTTTCAAGGGACCGATTGAAATGAACGATAAATGCGGGAAAACGATAGATCCGGGAACATAACAAAGCAATATGATCGTTGGGACTGTATAAAATGAACGACACATACGGAAAAACGATGGATCCGAAAAACGATCGATCGAGATTCCACTGTATATATATCGCTCACTCCTTTCAACAACGTCATATCTCAAAAATCGGCGATTTTTAGTTAAGCTTGTTTTCACAATGCCCTGAAAGAGTAGCATATCCCTGCAAGATCGTCATATCTCACTGCTTAATATTTAGCCGCCAGCGAGCAGAATTAATATTTATTTTCAATACATTTCAATGTACTTTTAAACTTTCAAATCACTCTCCTGAAAAATCTTGTTTGTTGAGATATGACGTTGTTGAAAGGAGTGAGTGATATACACACATACGTAGCACATAAAAAATCCGACAGCATGACTATTTGACTATTTTCTACTTTTTTGCATCTTTAAGACGAACAGTCCCCCTTTTGCGACATGGATAAAACATTTAATTTAAAATAACTTCCATAGTCATGTTCTTAATCTACACATTAGAAAAGTTTGCTATCACGTCTATAGAAACAGCTGTGATTGTGTGCGTTTTTTCATTTAAACTATTTTTGAAATAACGGCAAAATGAATTTACGACTATTTATACGTTTGGTAAAGAAACCAAATTTGTTCAGAAACATTTGATAAAAAAAAATCAGGATAAAGCCATGTAATAAATGTGAAGAAGTATTTTAAAAAAGCTGCAGGCTGAAACTTTTTTTGTTATTACTTGAATATTCAACGCTGATAAATACCTCTGCTCAATATGTATCAGTTTATACGGTAATCAATTAACAATCTCCTCATTTATCTATGATAGGACGAAAAATTGTTTTTCCAGTCTGCTTAATTACTAAAATAATTAAAAACGAAGTGCTTGGAACATTGCTTTAGAAAAAAATGGCGTTCTCAAAACTTTCTGTCGGATGATGATACAAAAAAAATAGGGATATTATTTTGTATTTAGAAAGATTTCTAGGAACTTTTGATGAAAATATCTTTTTCTTTGGTTTAATGGAAAGAATAATTTCTTTTAATAAGACAGTATGTTCGCATTTTTCTTTGAAACGGTTGAAAGATCATTTAACGAAGATTTCAAGAGTTCTTAGAATTATTGAAAGGAATTATTTAAAAAAACCTGCTCAAAGCAGAAAAAAAGTATCCTGGGTGATTATAAAAATTATGCTTTATTGTTTGAGATACTGTTATCGATATGAGCCTTTTTTATGAACATTATTTCTTCTTTATAATAGACGGTACCATGAAATAAAATCGCTCTGTACGAAGCGTTATGCTTTGATGCTCTTTTTATTTATTTGATTTAATCACTATTAAGCGAACTCTGTGTGAATAAAAATATTTTTTAATTAATCAAGGCTTGCAGCGTTTAAAGTTTTTTTAGAAGGAACACAAAGAACATTTCGATGTTAATATACCACTAGGTACGACACATTTACAAAAATATGCACTCGCAGGACTTCTGTAAGTGTCATACAGAAGTAATCGGGTGATTTTTAAGTACGTGCCAAAATAAAATAGGAAAATGTGTTTAAAACTGTTCTTAATTTTTTATCAGTGTGACATTTACTGAGTTAGATAAGGTGATTTTTTTTAAATATTAAAAATTTATTGTAGCTAAATGATTATTATAGAAGTTATTATGAACAGGGTTTAGGTATTAAAATTGGCAAATAAAATGATATGAAATCACTATTTTAATAAGAATGAATTGTTATTGAATAATTTTTAAAAATGGTTGAAAAAATTGGTCACAAAATACAAAATATTCTTTTCTAAAAATCCACCCATAAATCGGAGGTAATCTTATCGTCCGGTGTGCCTTATGATCGGAAAAACACGGTAGATATTGTATTTAAACTTTTGGATTCCTTTAATTCATTAAATTTTTGGTAAGTCAGAGAAATACTGTTTAGTATGGAGGTTTTTGATAGTTGGATACTTAGTAGTATACTATATCCTCAGTACAGCTGGACTGATGCCTCCCCATTAAATTTTTGATTTGTATATTCAATTTAGACATATTGCCGGCTGCAGATTATAAAATGTATTTAAACCTCGACTACTATTAACAACGCTTCAGACGTTAGATAGCCGACCTCAGGGAATCGTCGTCCTCTTCAGAACACTCACGTGCAGTCGCATACACCTAACTTAGGGCTACTATTAGTAACTCTTCAGACGTTAGATTGCCGACCTCAAGGAATCGTCGTCCTCTTCAGAACACTCACGTGCAGTCGCAGACACCTAATTTAGGGCTACTATTAGTAACGCTTCAGACGTTAGATTGCCGACCTCAGGGAATCGTCGTCCTCTTCAGAACACTCACGTGCAATCGCATACACCTAACTTAGGGCTACTATTAGTAACGCTTCAGACGTTAGATAGCCGACCTCAAGGAATCGTCGTCCTCTTCAGAACACTCACGTGCAGTCGCAGACACCTAATTTAGGGCTACTATTAGTAACGCTTCAGACGTTAGATTGCCGACCTCAAGGAATCGTCGTCCTCTTCAGGACACTCACGTGCAGTCGCAGACACCTAACTTAGGGCTACTATTAGTAACGCTTCAGACGTTAGATAGCCGACCTCAGGGAATCGTCGTCCTCTTCAGAACACTCACGTGCAGTCGCATACACCTAACTTAGGGCTACTATTAGTAACGCTTCAGACGTTAGATTGCCGACCTCAAGGAATCGTCGTCCTCTTCAGAACACTCACGTGCAGTCGCAGACACCTAACTTAGGGCTACTATTAGTAACGCTTCAGACGTTAGATTGCCGACATCAGGGAATCGTCGTCCTCTTCAGAACACTCACGTGCAGTCGCAGACACCTAACTTAGGGCTACTATTAGTAATGCTTCAGACGTTAGATTGCCGACATCAGGGAATCGTCGTCCTCTTCAGAACACTCACGTGCAGTCGCAGACACCTAACTTAGGGCTACTATTAGTAACGCTTCAGACGTTAGATTGCCGACCTCAAGGAATCGTCGTCCTCTTCAGAACACTTACGTGCAGTCGCAGACACCTAACTTAGGGCTACTATTAGTAACGCTTCAGACGTTAGATTGCCGACATCAGGGAATCGTCGTCCTCTTCAGAACACTCACGTGCAGTCGCAGACTCATAACTCAGGGCCTGTTCGCATAGAATCCGTCAGCGTCAGCGTTCAGGATTCCGTTGGCGCTGATTGGTAAAATAGGTCAATGATTGGTATATGATTGGTTAAAAATCTTTACACTGCCGGATTCTATGTGAACAGGCCCTTAAGCTTGCAACTCAACATTAGGTAAATACATCCAAACTCTGATAGGTGGAAGGATGTGAGGAGATGAAACTTTACCCACAAAATGCATAGACATTTTTCCATCTTTTGAAATTTTAATAAACGATATCCAGTTTAAATACAAATGTATCATAAAACTTCCTGCAGTTATAATTAGAGAGTGTGTGCATGAGGTATGTCTATAATAATTTTTCTTTTACTTATGTAATTAGACCATTTATCACTTTTACTTAATTTATTAGACTTTTTACTTTGATTCAGGCTGTCATATATTCTCTCCTCTGTATAATCCGTCAATTAACTCAATTTTCTTATATAACCAGTCAAATATTTTATTCCCTTTTTTTTTGCTATTTTTCTAGAAAATTGCCTTTTAAGATGGGAAACAAGATGTGGCAGACAGTAGAGCATTCCCTTATATTTTGACTTTAAAATAAGAGAGAAAATCATTGCAGTGTTTACAAAACTTTCACTTGAGACAGTCTGAGAGGCTGCACCAATGCGAAGGTACGTCACCTAAACATTCGATTGTGGTTTGAAGAATACTTGTTTTTCTCTTCCAGGGAGTGGCAGTTGAAGGATTCACCTCCCCCTATGCTGATCCCGAAAAAAAAAAGAAAAAGAAAACTGGAAAACAAAATATCGCAGCAACAGCAGGGGACTAACAAGTGAAAAGCGAGAACTTGCCAAAAAAACATTGTTTTTGAGTATTTGGTAACAAGTCACGTTGTTTATTGCTAGGAATTGAAAAGACTCCGTCCGGCGTCTGTCACGGAGGTGATTCATGGCCGAGTACTAGCAATCAAAGAATCACGCGGCTTCCACAACTGGAATTCATGCGTTCTCCTTAACATATCATGTCATTTTCGCTGAGAGTTATTTATGGATAGTAAAATGAATTTCAAATGGACCAGGGCGTTACCCGTAATAAATACACTTAAGATAATTTACGTTAAGTATTGTCAGACAACCGTGTAATTGGAAACGTTAGTTATAAACGCAGCTTTTGAATTCATTTAAAAGCAATTCTTCAAAAGCTTTGCAAAGAGAATAGAAAATAATTGAGAATATTGGAAAGAGCAATGTACGCATGCGATTTACCTGCTCTTAAAGTACGGATAAATATATAGACTACTAGCTGATTACCCATACGTCGCTACGGAGTACATTCAAATTAAATACAACGGTCAATGTATGCAATTAATGCCTATATATATATATATATATATATGTATAATAAATACAACGATCAATGGATGTAATTAATGTAAAAAAAACAAAAAATATATTTATAAAAAATCGTAAGGGATATTTTTATAGACAAAATAATGCAGAAGAAAATATTCAAATTAAATCTAATAGAACATATAAGAATATAGTACAATTAATATAGTACAGTTTAGGGAACATATCTTTTACAGTATTTTAATATTTTTTAGATAATGTCCAATCATCTGCCGCATTAGCAAGAAAAAACAAATTTTCTTTCTCTATTTCGTTGTTATGCACGTGACACAAAACTAGTTTATAGTATCACAAAAAGAAAAGGAACCACTTTATCGGCATTTGATAAATAAAATTCTAAAAATGAACCTTTAAAAATGCCCCAAAATTTAGAATGGAGGTAAAGATTCGAAAAAGATTTCATTTTAAAGGAATTTTTATAATCTTTCCCGTGATATAAATTTTATAGTCCTCAAATCATTATTTTATATGCAAACTTTAAAAAAGTTACTAAAACAGCTTAAAAATTTAATTTAAAAAATCTAAGAAGAATTTTCAAAAATCTTTCTTAGTGTACCCGTACACTATAAGAAGAATCGACATGCAAAATGTCAGCCCTTTAGGTCCAGCGGTTTCATCTGTACGTTATATGTCAGTCAGTCAGTCAGTTACAGAACTGTTTTATATACAGGGTGGTCATAAAAGACTTTGCCGATATATGGACCTCTAGCGGCTGTTCCGTTCGGCCGATCAAGATGAGATTTTATATATAGTTATTCAGAGGTATGAGCTCGGCATTCTGTGAACGGCAACAAAGTGGCGCTCACGGTTACGGTTATAGGTACATAAATTCTAAATTTTCGAATGGCAACGGCCACTTTTTGCCGTCGCAAAATGCTCAGTGCATGCGAAAACCCTAAAGAGAGTTGGAACGGTACTTGTATCACAAAAAACAGACGCGTTATGTACGCACAAAAAACAGCACTGCGAACACCCTGTGATGGCACCAATATAGAAAATATGTAATCCAAATAAAAGTTTTCTTTTTTCCGATCTGTGTTGTCATCAGTAATTTGTGTCGTGCCTCTGTCATATGCAAATTTCCTCCGTGCGCCCCGATCGTGTTTTTTTGGCCGTTCGCAGAGCTGTTTTTTGTGGGTGCAAAACGCATCCGTTTTTTGTGATACACGTACCGTTCCAACGTTCTTTAGGGTTTTCGCATGCGATGAGCATTTTGATGCGGGAAAAAGTGGTCGCTGCCAGTCGAAAATTTGGAGTTTCTGTACCTATAACCGTAACTGTGAGCGCCACTTTGTTGCCATTCACAGAATCCCGAGTTCATACCTCTGAATAACTATATCTGAAATCTCATCTGGATCGGTTGACTACTTCAGGAATGACAAAAATTGAAGAAAATAAAACGAAATTATGGTAAATGGAGAAAGTAAAATTCATTATCCACATGTCTTTCAGAACCAACATCATTTTGAAGACAAATTTCCAACTGAAAAATTTTAAAATTACAAGATGTTAAATTCCTAACTTCACCATCTCGTAATCACTAAACTTCAAAAGAGGCTAAAGAGATAAAATTTCGTAACGAATGTAAATGTCAAATTAAAAAAAAAAATAAATCCTCTGTTAAATTATGCTAAAAGTTATTGGTTAAAAATTTTAACATCAGAGAAAATGTCTAAGATCAGTGAAAGTTATTAAACAGATCAAAGGAAACAGTAGTTCCTTTGAGGGCTTGAAAATGAAAGTTATCTAATGACAATAATATATTCAATGTGATCACTTTAAAATAAATTAAGTTTCTTTTATCTACATTATGGAAACATTTAAAAGCAATTACACGAGTTGCTATCATTAGGTAATCATAGGATACTTTAGCTCTAATTCCCATCTTGAGATAAAAATCTTTAAACCCATTTTTAAGAGTTTTCCTTCAAACTGCCTGTCAGTAATAACATTCACAGCCAAAATTAAATTATACTGAATTATAATACTCATGCGAGGAAGTTAAATTATTCAGAATAGCATAGAACTATTTGTAAGTTACGCTAAAACTTCACACTTCTTTTTATAACAATAAAATATTTATTTAGTCTGAACTTTGGAGGACTCCTATTTGGTCTGAACTCCTATTGACGCTTAGGATTGCGAAAATGTCATTCATTTTCAAAGTCAACGATTGCTTTTATCATAATTAAGTATATTATTACTCTAGAGAAAATGCAGACTAAGTAACTAACTACTTCAACCTTTTGATAATTAGGAGTGCGCATTTATTAAAAGGTGATGCACAGTCGAAGAAAATTAAGATCTGCATAAATAATACCAATTTAGGCTGTAAAACTGAAATGCTGTTTAGGGATATATTACAAAAAATGTAGGCAAAATGGCAAGAAAATATTGTGGGATAGGCAAAATGGCAAGAAAATATTGTGGGATAGGCAAAACAGGTTAATATATCACCTAGAAACATTACTCACTGAAATTCATAGCTTTTTCATTCTGAAGCAGCATTTCGTTTTGATAGTGATAAAAATGTCTAAATCAGGTACTTTGTTCCGAGAGTTATAATATTAGGAGGTGTAACTAGAACTGAGGTATAAGTGAATTAGGAGGTATAAGTATCTTCAATCGACAGCATAAATATTAGGAGGTATAACAAGGGAAAAAAATACAGTCGAACCTCCATACATCGAAGTAGCAAATTGCGCGAAAAAAATTTCGATATATAGAAATTTCGATATATAGAAGTGAGCTTAGTCTTATCATAATTCTCCTAAAATAAAAAAATTAAAGCTAATTTTCGTATACGAAACTCCATTTCTAATTTATATGCGAATTCCCATTAAATGAAAGTAAATAACTAAAAAATGAAGTAATATGAAAGATTTATTGATTACTACATATCTTAAAAAAAACACAATAATGCAGACAGTGGTTACAATGATCACAGTTACATTCTTTAAAAAAAAATTCCGAATATCTTGATGAACAGTTAGTTTTGCGGAAAGTTCAAAGAAATGTTCGTATTTATTCAGTCCACTAAAAACTTCATCAGGGACATTTTCCGCGAATTGAAGTCCACGACGTATTGTTTCAAATGCCAAAAATTGGGAGATTTTATTCTAAAGTGGAATAAAATCTCCCAATTTGTCTTGAAAAAAATTTCGATATATAGAGATTTTTTTCGATATATAGAAACAATTTTTCTATGTAATGCACATGGAGATTTGCTAAGAGTTCGACATATAGAAAATTTCGATATAGGGAAGTTCGATATATGGAGGTTCGACTGTATTTTTAACATGCAAAAATGGGATACGCAAAACAGGTAAACATGCTACCCATAAACATTACACACTAAAACAGGTAGCTTTTTCCTTTCTGACACAGCCTTTCGCTTTTACAGTGATAAAAATGTCTAAATGAAGTATTTTTTACACAGTTATAATATTAGGAGGTGTAACTAGAACTGAGGTATGAGTAAATTAGGAGGTATAAGTATCTTCAATCGACAACATAAATATTAGGAGGTATAACGAAGGAAAAAATATTTTTAACGTGCAAAAATGGGATACGCAAAACAGGTAAACATGTTACCCATAAACATTACACACTAAAACAGGTAGATTTTTCCTTTCTGACACAGCATTTCGTTTTTACAGTGATAAAAATGTCTAAATGAAGTATTTTTTACACAGTTATAATATTAGGAGGTGTAACTAGAACTGAGGTATGAGTAAATTAGGAGGTATAAGTATCTTCAATCGACAACATAAATATTAGGAGGTATAACGAAGGAAAAAATATTTTTAACGTGCAAAAATGGGATACGCAAAACAGGTAAACATGTTACCCATAAACATTACACACTAAAACAGGTAGATTTTTCCTTTCTGACACAGCATTTCGTTTTTACAGTGATAAAAATGTCTAAATGAAGTATTTTTTACACAGTTATAATATTAGGAGGTGTAACTAGAACTGAGGTATGAGTAAATTAGGAGGTATAAGTATCTTCAATCGACAACATAAATATTAGGAGGTATACCGAAGGAAAAAATATTTTTAACGTGTAAAAATGGGATACGCAAAACAGGTAAACATGTTACCCATAAACATTACACGCTGAAACAGGTAGTTTTTATCCTTCTGAAACAGCCTTTCGCTTTTACAGAGCATTAAAATGTCTCAGTTAAGTATATTTTATAGAGAGTTCAGAGAAGTATTTGTCAGTTTTGAAGCTAAATCCTTTTTATGAGAATATAACTAAAAATTATTGGTAAGATGTAAGCCAATTATTTCACCCGTTATTTATTTGAACAGTAAGAGAGAGTAGAAAGACAGTTGGCAAAATATTGAAAAAAAAAATTAAAAGCGAAAGCACGGAAAGTGTAAGAATAAAGCCCGCATGAATAGTCCCATGCCAGAAAAAGCATCCCACAGTCGGCCTGACAGACGGACTCGGTAAAGGTGGATGGAGATTCGGATGAGTTCCAAAAAAGAAGAGGGGGGTGGCTGACAAGCGGCCCCTTATTCTCCTGACGGGACTGATTAATTGGGTGGCCCAGCCGACCCCGGACCCATTACTCGGGAGAAAATTTGGCAGTGATGTCAGAAAACGAAAGAAGAAAAAAAAAGGTCCGCATGTCCGAGGTCTTTAAAAGCAACAGGAGACACGTTAGAGAGTTGGGTGAGATGTCTGAATGAGTGATTACCAGACTCATTCCGGTTGCACAAAGTGCAGTATTGTTGCGATATGAAGATTGAAAAGCTTTGAATGAATGAATGAAGGAGAAAAAAAAATAGGAATTTTTTTAAACATTGAAATTGAGATTAGTCCATTTATTATATTGTAAGCAATGTGGTATACCATTAACGAGTGTCATGTGTTTTCGCAATATCGATATTGCTGACTGGGTATGATTGTCACGACTTTCCTTAATGACATAATAAAATAAAAAGAACCAAATTAAAAAAAAAAAATTCTTTGATCCCGAATGTACACGCACATTGTGTGTTTGACAGTATGTTATTTATTTTTAAATTAGGGAAGGAAGTGAAAAGACAAGAGAAAAGTGGAGTTCATGATCATTGAGAAATGCTGGAAATAAGATTTTTAGATCAACTCCATTTAAAGAAGTTTCCGGTAAAAATGCCCTAATGAAAAATGTGACTTTAGTTTTAATGCCTAGTCACCTGCTTGGATTACTCAAGCATTCAAAGTGACAAAATAGTAGTAATCACTCATTACAACGAAACAAATGAAAAAAAAAATGTTAAGCAAGATGATAAACCTATAAGATATGTATTTATATATTATGAGTCGCGATTACACTGATTTCATTTAGTTAAAGAAAAGTAAAACGTAAAATTGGTAAATATAATATCCAGCTGTTTTATTTAAAAATAAAAGAAATTCTTTAGAGACTTAGATGTTATAAGCTGTTAAATTTATTGCACCGACGTCAATCCTTTATCGTTCGTGATTAACATATACTTTTTATGCTGATTTTAACACGAGTTTCAGCTGTGTTTCACACACTTAGTGGGTCAACCGTAAATTAATCATTAATTCATGCTTAATCATTTTGTCAGATATGGTGTTCTTCAGACTAGAATCTTTGCTTTAAACGAATTTCTTAAGGGGGATACATTCTAAAACTAGGATTAACATTCCTGCGTCGCAGGTCCCTACATTTTCAAATATCGTCATATAGAAAGATATCTTAAATTTTATTACATATTTATTTTGTTATTTTAAGAATTTAGTCCAATGGTATCTCAGCTAGTTTCTCATTTAAAACTTTCAGTGTATTTTTTTCAGTATACATTGTCAGTTTTAATTATTGTCTCCAAGTACACCCCAGTAATATCAATATCAATATCAATATATATATATATATATATATAAATATATATATATATATATATATATATATATATATATATATATATATATATATATATATATATATATACTGTAACTGAGTATCCACTACCTCAATGGTTGCAAGCTTTATGACGTCAATCATCTTGCGGTTACAAGTTCTTAACTTCCACTCTGATTAGCTCCAGGCTTGGTGTTTTTTGGTTAAGTACTTATTCAAACTTAATTCATTTATTAATCAATTCTTCTGTTAATAATGGATTGTACGGTGTCTGAGTGTGTTTATTTAATAGATCATACTCATCAGAAACAATTGGTTTTTAGACAGTATTGACACCGCTGATGAAGAAATGCTGTCAAAAACCTTATTCATACTTTTCTTTACATGTTGTTTGTTCCTGGCTGCAAGTAGCTTTAGAGCTATTACTGGTTTTCTCTTTCATCTTATTCTTATTCTTATATATATATATATATATATATATATATATATATATATATATATATATAAGCATTAATTTCTGCACTATTATCTACTATATTATCTATCTGTATATATATAAAACAGTTCCGTAACTCACTCACTGACATACAGCGCACAGACCAAAACGCTGGACCTAAAGGGCTGAAATTTTGCATGGCGATTCTTCTTATGGTGTAGGGGTGGACTAAGAAAGATTTTTGAAAAATTCTTCTTACATTTTTTAAAAATTAAATTTTTAAGCTGTCTTTGAAACTTTTTTAAGTTTGCATTTAAAATAACAATTTGAGGGTTAGAAAATTTATATCACGAGAAAGATAAAAATTCCTTTAAAATGATATCTTTTTCGAACCTTTACCTCGATTTTCTGATTTTTGGCGAATTTTTAAAGATTAATTTTTAGAATTTAATTTATTAAATGCCGATCACGTGATTTCCTTTTCTGGTACTTTAAATAAATTTATCGTCACGTGCATAACAACTTGATAGACAAAAAAGCTTTCTTTCTAATACAGCAGACGATTGGATATTATCCAAAAAATTATCCCTTACGATTTTTTTCTAAATATATATGTATTTTTTTTACATCAATTGTATACATTGATCGTCGCATTTATTATAAATATATATATATATTTATTTTTTTGGCATTAATTGCATACATTGACCGTTGTATTTAATTTAAATGTACTCCGTAGCGAAACGCGGGTTTTCAGCTACTTTTACATATATTTGAATAGAATTGCTCCAAAGCTAGTTCCAATCTGTTAATTTATATCTCGAAGCATTTAGTTTTAATGATATCTAATGAGGCATCTCCACAGATTAATTACGCATTTCTTTTATTTGGCTATGCAGTAGATACTGACTACACTAATTGGTTGTTCTCTAACCGGCCTCGGATGACCTTTAATTCAAGTAGTACATATACTCTTTTGCACAACTAGTAGTTGCAAACAAATGTCAGCCTCACGATGAGTAACAAAAATATTTAAGTACTCTTATTTCTTACCCATACATTCTGCAAACATTACGTATATTTGAAGACAGTTATTTAAAAATATCACTACGTTATACAGGCAATATCGGCATTAAGTAAACAATGTAAGAGGAGAAGTTTATAATTTCCTTTTTTACAACTTCTTATAGAGCATTTAATCCCCGTTAGTGAATAAAATTATATAAAGGGCACAAATTTGAAGAGATTTTTGACCCTGCACTGGTCGCACGTAGTCTCACAAACGCCAGCAGATCTCAGTTCTTTCGAAGTGTTTGCGTATGAGTCATAGGTAACAAAGAAAATTCCTGCAGTTGCTATCATTCTTTTATTGTAAACGGATATACACCAAATCCCCCGATTGCCGTTTCACCATATTTGTAAAAATTGCTAAAAGAAACATATATTTTTAGAACTTGCTTTATTTATGCTATTGTAAAAATTGC
The DNA here is from genome assembly GCA_907164885.2 of Dolomedes plantarius. Lineage (NCBI taxonomy): Eukaryota > Metazoa > Arthropoda > Arachnida > Araneae > Dolomedidae > Dolomedes > Dolomedes plantarius. The sequence goes on from OU015493.1 coordinate 196,519,211, forward strand.
TTATAAAAATATTTTTTTCCATTTGATTGGTTTTCATTTCTAAAAATTGCTTACAGAAATACAATTTTTTTCAGTTGGTTTAATTTATTTTAATGTAAAAGTGCATATAAGACTACATTAAAATTTGACTGGTTTTCCTTTACATCCATCATGCCTTTCACTTACTGTTTTAATAAATGTTTAATTTTACAAATATATAAAATTGTAAAAGTGCATAAGACTACATTAAAAATTTACTGGTTTTCCTTTACACCCATCATGCCTTTCACTTACTGTTTTAATAAATGTTTAATTTTACAAATATAATAACGAAAACCCAAATAAGATGGTGTGAGGACAGTCAGACGCCACGTGACCATGCCTGCAATCTATATATGTAAAACAGTTCTGTAACTGACTGACAGATAACGCACAGAACAAACCGCTGGACCTAAAGTGTTGAAATTTTACATGGCGATTCTTCTTATAGTGTAGGGGTGCACTAAGAAATATTTTGGGAAAATTCTTCTTTGATTTTTTTAAATTAAATTTTTAAGCTATTTCTGTAACATTATTATTTTAAATGCAAATTTTAAAGAATCTGAGGGTTATAAAATTTATATCACGAGAAAGATCATAAAAAATCTCTTTAAAATGAAATCTTTTTCGAATCTTTACCTCCATTTTCTGATTTTTGGTGAATTTTTAAATATTCCTTTTTAGAATTTAATTTATTAAATGCTGATTACGTGGTTTCTTTTCTGTTTGTGATACTTTAAATTAATTTTGCGTCCCATGCATAACAACGAAATAAATTGACAAAAAATATTAAAATACGGCAAAAGATAAAATTCAACCACTAGACTAACTGAGATGGAAGTTGTTTAGGAATTTAATTCAAATTAGTATGTTTTATGGATGTTAAAAATACAAATTAATTTCATACATTGACCGTTGTATTAAGTTTGAATATTTTCTTCTACATTATTTTATCTGTAAAAATATCCGTTACGATAAATTTTTTTTGGCATTAATTGCATACATTGAACTTTGTATTTTTTATAAATATATATACACGGGAATCTCGATCGATAGTTCCCCGAACGATCGTTTTCCTGTATGTATCGTTTATTTCACCCAGTCCCGAATAAATTCCGTAGAAATGAAGCAAAAAAGACCGCATGGATCGTTCCTCCATCCATCGTTTTCCCGCAATATTCGTTCAGAATATCGCAGCTTTACATTAATTTATCGGATCGATCGTTTTTTCATAATAACTGAACCTGAAATATAAATGTCTGGATTGAGCTAGAATGACGCTCTAACTAAACATTTGAGATGCATGGTCTCGTATTTTTGTTTTCTCTTGTTTAGCCTGGTTTCGCTTTATTGTACCACTCCCATTATTTGTTCGTCGTTGGTGTTCCTTAATTCTTTAGCCCCTGGAGTACCCTGTTTTCGGCAACTCATTCCAAATTCACCGACTATTCAACATTTCTGTTCTTATCAGCAATGGCTCACAGTCAGCTTTTTTTGTCGGCCTTGGGATGGAGGCGCCCTGGTGTTTGGCCTAGTGTGTCAGAAATTTCTGATTACTGCAGTTCTACACTGGCCGATGAGTGTTTCACCCGGAAGCAGAACTTCCTGGTGGTCTTATGTCGGACCCCATCCAGTGCAATGGAATGGTTCTAGCTACAAACGATTCACGGCTGCCGTTTCTTTCTACTCTCACACAATAACCGATACCGAAAAGAATGCAATTTTCAACACAAAAAAAATATTGTTTACTTGTGGAGAGAAAACCGCCAAAAAAAAAAAAAAAACGACGATTAAGTACTTTTATTTGAATCAAAATTCCTGCGTATCTACGTGTATTTCTTTTATTATTATTATTATCTTGGATTTCAGTGCAACTTTGCAATTTTATCTTCAGTTACACTACGGGTATGTATGCATTTAAATATATGAGTAAATATATTTTAAGGACATCAAACTTTAAGGAATGTTAATACTTTTTTTTTATGTTCCCGCATCTATCGTTTTCCCGCATCCATCTTTTTGTTCAGTCGGTCCCTTTGAAAACGATAGATCGAGATTCCACTGTATATATATATTTTTTTTCCATCAATTGCGTACATTTATCGTTGTATTTAATTTTAATGTACTTTGTAGCGAAGCACGGGTTTTCAGCTAGTATATACACGACCAGTGAAGGGTTAAGAAATAATTTTGAAACAGCATTCCTTGCCCATCTCGTTCAGAGACGGGGATGCAATTAAAGAGCTAGAAAATATCCAGATCATATGCATGCCTGATTGTTTCTCTTCTAAGCATTTCATCCCTGAAAAGTTCGTTTCGCATACCCTAAACAAGTTACATTCGAAATATGGCTATTAAGATCCATCTTTTAGGAACGATTCTCCCTGTAAGTGCTTGCTCTCTTTACCCCAAAACCCACAATTTGGCTCAGCATTCCCAGAAGTCCCATAATAGTCTCCTTCCAAGTCCCTCTTGCAGGCTTGCAAATAATAAATCCTTAGCCGCCGGTTTCCGCATTTAAACTACTAACTGGAAACCATAATGTCCCTGGTATGTTTTCCCTGGCAAGCCCTCTGCCGTGCAAGAGGACAGATTGTAAGTACCATGACTTGTAAAATATGATCTTCTTTATGAGGCTAAGACTCCATGTGGATACCAAACCGGTTAATTAGAGTCGGATCGGGGACAATTTTTTTTTCTTAAAGAAATCCATTTCTTTTTTTTGTCAGCGAGAAAAGGTTTTGGGATGCATTTTTTTATTAATCCGAGACGGTAGCGGGAGTTCGTTTTTTTCGACGGTATTAATGCTTTCCACTGAAAGATTATGCCGTTTCGGTCTTGTTTCAATTTACCAACTGGCTTGGAAAAGAAATCGTATTTCAAGCCTCTTAATGTGACAGTTTATCATTCAAGTTTCACTGTCATCCGCTAAATATAGCCGACTTTGTAAAAAAAAATGACTCTCTTATAAGTTGGCGACCAAAAAAAACTATATTTAGGTTAAAAAAAATCTTAAGGAAAAAAATGTATAAAAATTTAATTTTGTATACGTAATTTAACCGTAAAATTGAGCTTCATTTTTAAACTTATTTCTTTTCTTAAATATAATGCCCGTATTATTTCCATAATTTATCTTTTAAATGTGTAAGGTTAAAAATGTAAGGTTAGGTATTCACATTACATTTTGAAGTCTCCTCAATTGTTAGCAGTCCATTGTTGTAGAAAGCGTTTCTTGCGATGTTCAAAAAGGAACCAATTTGGAAGTATAGATATCCGTGGAGTACAGGGAACCCTCCTATAACACGGTAGATAGGTACCTAGAAAATGCCGTGTTTTGTGAAACCGTGTTATATGAGACCCAGAGCTAGTTCAAAAAGGGGGGTTACTTTCCGAAAACTTAACAGGCATACATTGTCAAGTATGCCTGTGTTAACTAACAGGCATACATTGCGTGCACGCAATGTATGCCTGCACGCAATGTATGCCTGTTAAAATTCCACATGAACAACTTAATAAATTTCTTTCTCATCACTGCTCAGTACAATCAAACGAGAGCGTTTTTTCGGTTGAATGATATCACCTTCATTTTCAGAACCTTTTTCTTCATTTAGAGTTTTAGCACCTTCTATCCTCTGAAAAATCTGTAATTTTGGTTTGTTTGCTGGTTCTTACAAGGTCATTGTAGATTTCACGGTATAGACATAGACAATTTTGCAGCTCCCTTTTGAATTTTCGGCTTCTTTCAGCGGAAGGGTCTGCATTCAAGTAAAATGATTCAAGATTTTCAGCTAAGCTTAGGCTTTCTTGTAATTTTGTAGAGTTATAAATGAATAAATTATAATTTGTTTATACATTTTCATGTAAAGCCAGTGATACATCATTATTCCTTGCCATCATTATTTTAAGGTAATTTAGTTTTTAAATGTGTTAAGCAAAAATCATGTTAGCTAGTGCTGTAGAAGTACAGTGTTGTGCAAAGAGTTTTGCAATTTTTTTATCGTGTTAGAGCGAAACCGTGTTACAGGTTGCAGTGTTATACGAGGGTTTCCTCAATTTATCCTATCGTGTTAGAGCGAAACCGTGTAGTAAGATGCCGTGCTGTAGGAGGGCTACCTGTATATAAATTTGGCTTCATTGTGTTAAAAAAGTTCAAGTAAGAAAATAAGTTTCACAAGTTTAATACTATTACTACAACTCCCACCTTTGTCTCATTAATGTATTACCAGCTGTTTAGGAAACTATTTCGCAGAATTCATATTTATTTTGTACATTTTTGGGGACATATTATAATAATGAATGTAGTTCATTGATTTCCACTAAAGTTTATTTCTTCTGGAACGTCTACAGCTAGAAAAATGTTCAGACAATTTAATTTTAATACATTCATGTGAACTTCAAAGGTTTGTTTGTAATAACGGTTTTTGCCTTAGCGTGAATAAGGCTTTTAAATACAGATCTGACAAAGGGAGTAAACAATAGTAACTTTGGCTCTCTTAGTAAGATATAATTAAAAACTAACGTTAGAGGAAATTCCAGAAGACATTCCTAATTCAAGAAGACGTTACTAGTTTGGAATATAATTAGCTTTTCTTGATAGCATGGGACAAATATATAAAACACTTAGAGCAGAATATTTTTCCCATAAAAATATTTTCTATTTGAAGAAAATTTTAAATAAGATACTTCAATAGACAAATGTATGAAAATTTAGTAACTATAGCATAATTTATACCACAGTCAGCTACTGATAGCGACATAAACAAAATCGGTGATTGCGTTTGGGTTTTAAAGAATAGTTCCAGGACTTGACTTGTTTCTGACACTTTAAAATTGGAATAATCTTTACTTCTACAAATTTATTTCCTCGGGGATAAAAAACTCAAGGTTTCTGCCTTCGCCCTCCTAAATTTTTATAATACTACGTAAACACAGAGCTGGTTAAAAAAAGGGGTGAGATAAACATTCCCTCCACATTTTACTGTTGCATCGTAAGACTGGAAAAATAGCAAGTTGGAAATGAGACAAAAATTGTATATATCTTGAGAAAATTATAAAATGAGGAATTATAAAATGAGGAAATTATATTATGAGGAGATTCCTGTAAAAAAATAAAAATAAAAGACACTTGATGATTTATTCATTGACTACTAATTGGATTTTTTTTTCTTACAGTACCCAGGGTAGCGATCTGGAAATGCTCCCATTGGCTGGATAGACAAAATTTCTCTATGGTTATTCAATAAGAACATTCTTCATAAATCCAACTAACAGCTTGTAATATAGACGAGAGTATATAGCTCTTCAGTTGAGAAAATTACTTTGTTTTTCTGAGTAATCCAAAAGATAATCCGTCCTTCCCGAAGGTATACGGATGATTTGAGAGACGACAAATTTCGCAATGGCAATCAGCTTGACTAGGATTATACAATACAAGTAAATACATGCAATGTTAAACAATTATAAAAACCGAAACAAACAACAAAATTATCAATGACCCAAAAAAGGGTAATGAAAGTCCATAAGGTCTTTCATCACAGCCAAAATGAATTTTTTACAATAGTAGTCATTATAGAATTTATGTGGTGACCATTCAGTAATTTCCCTCGGTAAACTCGACCGCAAATCTCTCCATGTTACACAATTAAATAAACAATGTTCTATTGTCTGGACCTCTCCGCACGCACAGATGTCACTCTTCCCAAAAAATCTTCTTTGATATGAGCCCACGCTTCCATGTTGAGTGATAGCTTGATTTATATAGAAATTCGATATTAATCTTTCTAAGGAAACATGAGGGTAGATTTTATGAACCGGCCTCCCCAATTCACTATCGGCCCACCTTTCTTGCCAGACTTTCAATCCATATGCCTTAATCTTTGCCTTTACTTGTTGCTTGGTCATTTTGTAGGTACTTTCAATTATGTCCAGTTCCGTGGCTTCTTTAGCCGCAGTGTCAACTTCCTCATTCTGTCTGATCCCGATATGTGCTTTTATCCAGTGGAAATGCACGACCACACCATTATTTTTGATCTTGTGTTTCAATTCCTCAATAATCTCACCCTTATATTCTAAGGACCCAAGAGCCTTTGTTGATTGTTTGCTGTTTTTCTGAGTAAGTCTAACTTCTTTATTTTAAAAATTTTGTGGAGCAATTAGATATCTTTACTTCGCATAAGTGTAACTACAATAAAAAGTAACATCGCAAGATATCTCAACATAATTTTAAATCTCAAATAGATTTTCCCCCAATTTTTTTTCCTCCCAAGCAACCTTCTCTTCGGATTCTTTTTTGTTTACGGACACAGATCCAAATGTAGGTTATTTCGTAAAAACGAAATTGCGCAAAACGAAGTTTCGGAATAAGATTATTTCTGGTGCTCGCCATTTATTTACTACGGAATGTGATGTGAATATGATGCTACAAATTCCCAGTGACTGAAAGGATGACAAAGAGGTCGTTAAGAACAGTGGTGCGCAAACTTTTGTCGACCACGACGCATTTCTTTTTTAAATAAGAAATCCCTCGACTCCGATGAAGATTTTTCAGTCGGAGCAATTATTTTTAAATAATTAGGAAAATGTTAGAAGAAGCAGGAAAATGTTAGAAAGAAAAAAAGGAAAAAGGACATTTTCCCCCACCGACCCACTTTTTTAGACTCCGATGAAGATTTTTTAGTCGTATCAAAATTTTAAATAATTAGGAAAATATTAAAGAAAAACAAAGAATCAAATTTTCCCCCAGCGATCCACTTTTCGACCCACTTTTTTTAAAATACAAAATCATTCTACTGAGATGAAGATTTCTCAGTCGTAGCAAAAATTTTTTTTTTAATTAGGAAAATGTTAAAAGAAGCAAATTTTCCACCACCAACCCACTTTTCGACCCACTTTTTTAAATAATTAAAAATAACTCGACTACGATGAAGATTTTTCAGTCGAAGCAAAATTTTAAACAATTAGCAAAGCAAGTATATTTGTCATTGTAAGATGTTCTTTAGTGTACAGATAACTATATCATTGAAAGATATTTTATAACGTTCAAAAGATATCAGTATTATAGTAAGATATTATTTAATGTACAACAGATATGTAAAATATTCACATATATCATTTTATCGTAGACAGTATTGTACTGATAAATTAACACATCCTGCCATTGTTTTCGACCCTCTCATGAATTACATAGAACGTGACTGTATCTGTGCACCATGATAATTTGATTGTTTTATATCTATTATCGTATGAAGGCTTTCTCCATGCGTTGAAGTATATTCTTGTTCTTGTATGGCAACATCGAATCAATATCTTTGGACCATTCGGCAGCTGATGAGCTATTTAGAGTGAAATTATTTTCTTTTTGCATGTGAATGCAATTTTTTTGTTGGCTGAAGCAATACTTTTGAATTCTGGTTTGCTAATCACACTCTACAAATATTTGATTCTCGAAAAATCAGAGACTTATAATATATATGAATGATTTAGGATGGAAAACTATGATATATGCAGTTTATAAATAGAACTTTTAGTTTATTTATTAAAGAATTCATCTGAAAACGTTGTAGAGTATAGCTCACTTCTACCCGCACTTGGGTGTATATAATTTGAAGTGGCACTCTAAATGAATTTGATACAAACACAGTTTATGAATGAAACAATGTTTATTGAATTCGTTGCACATATAGAATTTGCTTTTACAGCAATAAGCATACGTACTACTTGTACGGAATATATATTGATATTCACAAACCAGCAGAGAGTCAAACCAGCAGTTCTGCCACGTAAACTTTGGGTCCCCTAAGCAGTAGCGCAGGATAGTACTGGAGCTGCATACCTCGTAGCTCCCTATCGCTTATCTGTCAACTTTAACAACCTTTTTTCAACCCTCTTTACATAATCAAGCTGCTTGGTATTTATACCAAGCGCGTATGCCGAAATTGGCATATCTCAAGCAGCTTCTTTAATTCATTCACTCAAAAGTTCGATTCTTGTGAATCGAATCTTGTATATACCTTAGTGCAGAGAATCAGCCTTATACTAGTTTTATTCACCTTAAAAGTTCCGAGAGCTGTTTTAGACAATGCCGCTATAAAGGCAAACTGCCATGACTCACGAATACATAATTAAGGATTTAATAAAAGTTTATTATAAAATCCTTCAATGACATGGCTCTTGTTTGACAGCAAATGAATGTGTCCTATATGTTTCTGTCACTCTATAGTGCGTCACAGGATGCGTCATGAAGTCAAGAGGCAAAGACGGATGCCACCGAATCTCTCAGCGTCTGCTACTAGCCCTGCCTCGTGATAAATCCTCCACGCGGATTCCCTAATACGAGCCGAACACCCCCTTTTTCTTGCATACCACTGCATTGTACATCATAATCACGTGACCTTACCAGAGGTACTTAATGCCACCCACCCTGCATGAATGACAAAACACTGTTCTTTTAATCCCCAAAAATCTTCCAGAGTTTTCCCTACAGAAGGGACTAATTAAAAACGAAGATGGAAGCCCGCTTGCGCATCGATTCATTTACCTTTTATGAATGCTATTTGAAAGACAGATAGGACGAGGAAGGGAAGGAAAAAAAAATGTAAAATCAGACTTAAGGGGAATGCTCAAAAGTCAGGATTACGTCCATTATTATCGCTGTAGGTTGACGACTTCAAGTGGGGGTCCTCGAGTCACGTTTTTGCAGAGGAGGTTCGGGGGAGGCGCACGATGAGAGAGAAGAGTGGAAATTCGAGCTCGTTTGCGACAGCGAGGGCGCAAAAGACGTTCGAGGACTTCAAAAAGGAATGAACGGGGGGGATGACAGGGGGGTAGTCGGAACAAGGTCTTAAGAGTAAAGAGCTGGGTGCTGTTCGGAAGCTCTCTCTGTGTGCGGGATTCACATTTCATTCATAAAACAAGGAAGATTAAGAATGGAAGCAATAAAGTTCCGTTTATATCTTTTTTCGCATATGGAAGTATAAATGACTTGCAGGATAAAAGAAATGAAAAAAAGCCCATGTGAGAACCAATAAATTTAAGTATATATATATATATATATAAATATATATATATATATATATATATATATATATATATATATATATATATATATATATATATATATATACTAGCATTATTGCCCGGCGTTGCCCGGGTAGATATATAGATATAAAATTTTTCATGCATTCCATCAAAAAAATACTGGGCTGACGACTCCACTAAACGTAAGAAAAATAAAATAAACACTTCGCCCTCCCACTCACCCCCCACGTCACCCCCAGACCAACTCTCAAACCAACTCCAGATCACCTCTCAGAACAACCCTCTTTTCCCCCGCGTATCGAATTTGACTGATTGTGGTGAAGGGGCTGTATCCACATTTAAGAGGTGCGTTTAGGGGCACAAAAATCATTAAAAAATGAATTTTAAAAAAAGTAATTGAGCCCCAAATTTCGTTTTTGCTGCGTTAAGTTTCTCGGGTCCTAAACATTAACTGTGCCGAATTTGGTCCCGGTGGGTGAAACAGTCTATGATTCTATAGCGGACAAACAAACAGACGAGCTCTTTTATATATATAGATATATATAACTACAATGCTATAAATTTTATTGGAAGATTCTATTAATGTCCGAAAAATCCAATTAATTATTTGTTTGATCATTCTCTGCATTTAGAACTAAAACAATCATTTGGTCAACATTTTTGCCAACATTTATGTAATAGTGTATATTAGGGCGGAGCGTAAGAAAAAAAAAAAAAGTTTTCGATTTTGTTTTTGTCCTAGTGCGGAAAAGTTGGATACTGGTAGGTAGGTCACTTATGCAAAGTTTTGGGAAAAACAAAAAAATATCTTCCGTCTCCGTTTTGTGCTTGATTTTTAGCACATTTTTACCATATACAGTGGTACCTCGACTTACGAGTTTAATTCGTTCCATGACTTAGCTCGTAACTCGGAATAGTCGTATCTCGAATCAATTTTCCCCATTGAAATGAATGGAAATGCCATTAATTCGTTCCCGCTCCCCCAAAACACCGCAATTATTTTTGTTACATAAATTTAAATAAGAAAAATGTGCTTATAAACGACGAACATTGTATAAAAACCCAATACAATAGAATGTCTGCAATAAATTTGTTTTATTAAGTGTAATGTATAACATTTACCTTGGAGATATGACTTGAAGATGCTGATGGAAGAGGAGGAGAAAGGTTGAACTGAAAAATTAATCGTATTCGTTGATTTTTGATCTTTTCGCCCCGCTTTCCTGACTTTCGCTTTCATTACCAGCTACTCTTTTTAAGTGAACGAGTGAGACAAGGAAGCTGGGCGATTGTTGCATCGTTCACTGTGGCTGTAATGTCCAGATTCTTCATTCTAAGAATCAGAAGAACGTTTTTTCAGAATCCAATCTCTCGGTTTAAGACTGGGTAGTAGTCTCAGAATAATATTATACAATTGTATAATAATTGTACATAAAGGTTGTAAATATTATTTGCTTCTTGTGTCCGCATTTGATAAGCACGTAACATGCCATTCGCTGCTCAAACTAGAGGTGGGATATCTGAAGCTTGCTCGTAACCCGAATTTTAGCTCGTAAATCGAAGCAAAATATCTACCGAGAGAATGCTCGTATCTCGAAACACTCGTAAGTCGAGACACTCGTAAGTCGAGGTACCACTGTAGTTAAAAATGTGTATTTCCATTGTTTTGTATGCAGCTCTTCGCTTTTTCTGAAATAAAATTCAGAAAAAAACTCAGAACTCACCACGGGGAGGTGGCTGCATTGCGAGTACCACCCGTGCCTACCCATTCACCCAACCATATGGGCACAACTCCTTTGTCCTTGCAGTTATTCCGGTTTTACTCGGTACTCGCATTTGGTTTCAAATGATAGCATAGCTTTTCTCTACTCTGTTCGGGTTCTAACTCAACCGTCACGCTTATTTTCTCCACACACTGCCACAGAAACCTCTGTTACTAGTTTCACGAAACGTTCAACACTTTGGGTGAGCCAAAGAAATTTTACGCTTCCCAGGTTTTGAGCTACAGACTCTTCACTGGAAATCAAATTTCTCAAATCATCTTCTGTCAAGTGAGATGTTATTGCGGGTTCCGTCAAATTGCATTTTTGCCAATAAATAAGGTCTATATATGAAACTGCCTCGAAGTTGAGTGACGGAATGTTGTAGTGTCTGAGTCCTTCCTTTTTTTCCTTTCTTGCTTGATCACATAGGTATGTACATCATGAATGTGTACATACCTATGTGATTTACAGTCAAATTAAATCCATATTACACGGAATGGTCCACGAAATTTGTGGAAGACAATAAACGTCTCGCGCTATCTTAAAAACGAATTAAAGACTGTAGTCGATCACATTGTTCAGAGAAATGGTTATTTCGACCACCCGGAAGCAATAATCTTGTCAATGATCCCAGACGACGAACAGCCCATTCGAGAACTTGCACTAAGTAGGATTTTAGAAGCAAGAAAGGAAAAAAAGGAAGGACTCAGACACTACAACATTCCGTCACTCAACCTCGAGGCAGTTTAATATATAGACCTTATTAATTGGCAGAAATGTAATTTGACGGAATCCCCAATAACATCTCACTTGACAGAAGATAATTTGAGAAATTCGATTTCCAGTGGAGAGTCTGTAGCTCAACACATAGGAAGCCTAAAATTTCCTTGCCACACCCAAAGTGTTGAACGTTTCGTGAAACTAGTAACAGAGGTTTCTGTGGCAGTGTGTAGAGAAAGTAAGCGTGGCGGTTTAGTTAGAATCCGAACAGAGTCGAAAAAAGTTATTCTATCATTTGAAACCAAATGCGAGTACCGAGTAAAACCGGAATAACTGTAAGGGCAAAGGAGTTGTGCCCATATGGTTGGGTGGATGGGTAGGCACGGATGGTACTCGCAGCCACCTCCCCGTGGTGAGTTCTGAGTTTTTTCTGAATTTTATTTCAGAAAAAGCGAAGAGCTGCATACAAAACAATGGAAATACATATTTTTAACTATATGGTAAAAATGTGCTAAAAATCACGGACGAAATGGAGACGGAGGATATTTTTTGTTTTTCCCAAAACTTTCCGTACGTGACCTACCCACCAGTACCCAACTTTTCCGAACTAGGGCTAAAACAAAAACTAAAACTTTTTTTTACGTTCCGCCCTAGTGTATATATTGCATTTAAAAATCCAATCCTAAACGAATATTAAAATTTGTAATGCGCAAAATTACATTACAAATATACTATAAGACACATGGAATTTCAAAACTGAGAAAAATGAAGCATAAAACATAAATCTGAGTATACTAGTAGACAAAAAGGATTTGAGTTTTCCAATATCGTTGCAGGGAAGTTGCTATTTTGACCAAGATTCAAAAAGGCTTATAAATACTTCAAATACAATTCTATGTATTTTAAGTTAACTATATCAAAAGAAAGACTTAAATCTACATTTGCACAGGTCTCATCTGTTATCATGTGATCTAAATATATCCCTCAAATGCTAAGTTCGTTTGTCTGTGATTCAATGCATCAGAAATGATTGACAAAAATGCTATATTTGGAAGAATGCGGTACCCTTGAAATATGCAAAAATTTAATAAAAGAAGTTTCGACGAGATCAGAAAAGGATGGGGACAGATTGAATAACAAGTATCAATAAGGCCGTGTTTCTTGTTGACATTCGGTTATTTTTTGTGTTGCCCTAAACTTTTTATAAACACTAATTTAAAGGTTGCCATACATTGCAAGAAATCCTGCCAGATGTTTTAAGAATTGAGATAGCGATACACAACTACGGAAATTTTTAATCATGTTTTCGTATGAATTCGTCAAGTTGATTTGACGTCTCATGTTGTGGTGTGTCGGCTGAAAGAAGGAACTTCTGTTAAGAGGCAAAAGTTTTATTTTAATAAAAATTTTACCAGTTTAGTTGTGTGACCCTAAACAGAGAAAAAAAATGAAAATGATCGAATATTTTCAAAAGATGGCAAAATAATAAAATAATACTACTTAAAAACCTCTTTTTTGATCTCACACGAGTTAGTTCTCTAAATACCAAGGTATAATTACTAAAAATTCTTATATTATGAATAGGAAAAAACCCGAAGAATGTCAAAAATTGTTTTAAAATTAAACTGTGTGCAATATCAAAATTATCTTATAATCCATCACCGAGCCCTTAAAAGTTATGAGAAAATATTTTCAAAAGTATGTAGCACTAATGTGCCAATTACTTCAATTACATGGAAAGTAAGCTGATAAAACAAAGTACCGTGCAAGTATGACTTCTTTAAAAAGTATTATTCTTTTAACTGTCTAATAGCCATCAACTGGTGATTACACAAATAGTATTTACATGATCATAAAAATCATTACAGTGACTAAAATGATCATAGAAATCGTTTTCCTAGGAATCATTACAATGATAAGTGGTTCTAGAGTTTGTTAGAACAAGCAGCTGTAAGCCTAGCCGCTGGAAAATAAAGCTATGCTTTCATTTTACATACACTTATACAATACAGCTCTACCGCAGCTTCAAAAACTAGGTAACACCTAGAGCACTTCGCTTAGCTTTTAGTTTTAGACCTAAATATTTCTCTAAAACTGATTTTGAATTCCAGAATTTGATCCAAACAAAAACGGTGTACTTTTCTGCATGTAAAAAGTATTGTATACTGGATAACTCCTGGGACTTACGATCACTCATTTATGAAATACTGTGCCAAAACTAGAGTCAAAACCTATGTCAAAACTTAGGTCATCGCAAAACCTCATCAAGCTAGAAGATGACTTCATTTACGCAGTACTAATTATTCATATTTGATACGCTTATAAAAAAAACATGTTGTGAAAATAAATTAAGAGCTAATTTAGATATTGGCTTCGATTTCAGCTGTAATTAAGATTATTGATGCAGTATCTTGTAACAGAGGCGGCTACAGCCCAGTTTTTTTTTTTTTTTTTTTTTGGGGGGGGGGGGGGCAACGTCAGGAGGGCAACGTTTTTTTTTTGGGGGGGGCAATATATATATATATATATATATATATATATACACGTATATATACACATACATATACACATATATACATATATACATATATATATACACACACTATACATATATATATACACACACTATATATATATATATATATATATATATATATATATATATATATATATATATATATATATATATATATACTGCTGGCCACCCAAATTGCAACACCAAGAAAGACAAGAGATATCACAGCAAAATTTATTTTGTAGATAACATGTTGACCAAGTATCAGATGATTAAATTTATAGACTTCTGTGAAGTGTGGTTCCTGCCAAAATCAGTAGCCAGAGTAGCCGCCATTGTTGGAGATCACCGCTGCCACACGCCTCGGCATTGATTCAAAGAGACTTTGGATGAGTTTTTGGGGTACAGCAGATCAAGCAGCTTCCACACGTTGCCAAAGTTGATATGCTGTGGCAGCTGGGGATGGAATCTGGGTCAATCGTAGAGCAACCATGGACCACATGTTTTCTATCGGCGAAAGATCCGGAGAGCGAGGCGGCCAGGGAAGCAATTCAATCTGGCGATTGACGAAGAACCGTTGGACAATGCATGCCACGTGTGGTCGAGCATTATCCTGTTGAAATATTGCTGTGGGCAAGCCCTAAAGGTAAGGAAGGACAACTGGCTCCAACACCTCGGAGATGTAGCGCTGGCTGTTTAAAGTACCGGCAATGCGTACTAGAGGTGTGCGAGAGTGATATCCAGTACCGCCCCATGCCATAATACCCGGTGCAGGACCAGTGTGGCGGTGCATAACGCAGCTGTTCAGCATCCTCTCTTCACGGTGTCTCCTGACTCGAATGCGACCATGGTGGTGTTGCAGACAGAAGCGTGACTCGTCAGTAAAGACAATTTCATTCCATTCTGCCGTCCACATCCTTCTGTCATCGCACCATTGGCGGCGGAGACGTCTGTGGTTCTGCGTCAAGGGTAGACAAAGCAATGGACGTCTTGCGGACAGACCACTCTGCTGTAAACGGCATCGAATGGTACGCGCAGACACTGGATGATGCGTTACAGACTGCATGTGCTGTGCTATGGTTCGTGATGTGACTGAGAGATCCGTCACTGCCATGCGCACAATTTGCCTGTCATCACGTGAAGTGGTACGCTGAGGTGGATGCGATCGAACACGCCGGTCCGTCGTACCCTCCTGCATCCAACGATCACATATCCGCATTACAGTTGTTTGGTTTCGTCCAACACGACTACCGATTTCCCTGAAAGATAATCCACAATCTCGGTAGGCCACTATCCTTCCTCTGTCGAACTCGGATACTTGATCAAAAGATGATCGCTGTTTTCGACGAGGCATAATTGATCGTTTTTTTGAAAAAACCACAAGAAAAACACAACTGCCGAACTTGAAATCGTCGAAATCTCCAAGCCTTAAATAGCGCTTTGAAGTGGCGCCACAGGCGCGCGTGATGTGCGTCTGCGCTGAAATTCTAATC
Organism: Dolomedes plantarius; assembly: GCA_907164885.2. Taxonomy (NCBI): domain Eukaryota; kingdom Metazoa; phylum Arthropoda; class Arachnida; order Araneae; family Dolomedidae; genus Dolomedes; species Dolomedes plantarius. The sequence goes on from OU015493.1 coordinate 196,534,756, forward strand.
ATTTGCATATCTCACCTCCTCTAATGCATCTTGTAAATTTCATGTTATTTGCTTGTTTCCTTCAGGGTGTTGCATTTACAGTGGCCAGCAGTGTATATATATATATATATATATATATATATATATATATATAAGAAATAAACATCGTCTCATTTTAAATTTAAACTCATTTAGTATTCGGGCTACGATTATATAATTTTAGGCTATGAAAACAAAATACGTCGGGATTTTTTGGGAGGGGCAATTGCCCCTATTTCCCCCCCTCCCCCCCTTGGAGCCACCAATGTCTTGTATAAAGTCTTGGGAATTGATTCTCCACTTTTTCAAAGAAAATCGATATGTTCCGATCTGAACTGAAAGTCTTGACAAATATATTTACTCACGATAAGGGACTTGTACTAACGGACACAGACAATTTGTGGTAGTTTTCTTCTCTTATAATTTTATACAATTGTTAATTACTTCTATAAATCAGATATTTCTTGAATCGATTGAGGGAGTATAAATCCTCATGTAAAAATGTGAGAAACATTCAGATATAAAAAGACTGAAAATTATATAGCATATCGTAGATTATGCGGAATTCCACCTTTTTACTTATTTTATACACTTCTGCGCGCGCGCACACACACACACACACACACGTCTCTGGTACGATACCGGTCGCTGACAAATCCCCCGTGTACACGTTGGTGCCCGAAAAATCTGCCCTGGCTGCAATGCCCTCCAAGTTCTCAAATTTACCTCTGGACGTGTGGAGTCAAGTGTTCCGGTCTCGTCACTTGACTCGGTTCAAAATTACGGAACCGGTCCTTTATCCAAGTCGGACTCCGGCAACCCTTGGGCTACTATTAAAAACCGGAGGCGCACCACTTCGCCCAATAGCCGTTATGGGCTTGGACTGACAAAATTTTATACTGTCGGTCAAGGGGTATCAGTCACAACAACATCAACACATTTCTATTTATAATCTAAAAATTATTGGGAATTACGGGTATAGTTAGAGTTCTAATATTATCTAAAAACTGGGGATTACGGATATTTATAATTATACATGCACACGTACACACACACTATCTAAAACTTTTACATATATACACATATATATATATACACAGATAGATAGATAGATATACAGATAGATATACAGATAGATAGATATACAGATAGATAGATAGATATACAGACAGATAGATATACAGATAGATAGATAGATATACAGACAGATAGATATACAGATAGATAGATAGATATACAGACAGACAGACAGACAGAGAGAGAGGGAGAGAGAGAGAGAGAGAGAGAGAGAGAGAGAGAGAGAGTATGTGCAATTTTAAATTATTACGGGTATATATTTCTAGTATTTCCTATATTTTTTACGGTTATATTTATATTTCTAATACTATCTAATATTTGGGATTACGTGTATAAATATATTTCCAGCAACATCCAAAAAAAATTCCGTTCTGAAACATTATCCATCTTCCGAATCCTACCCAAAGACTTCGATGTCGCGGAAAAACATCATGCAGTGTCCATCACGCGACGACATGAATATTCCAGCGCGCAGGTAGCCGAAAGGAAATAAGAAAAAAAAATGACGCACGCACCCTTTTATTTGTTTGTTTCTGTCGCAGAGCAAATACTAAAAACAACATTTTTAATATTCACATACATCCCCCACGGTCTTTTTCGCAAGCGACAGTCCTACATGCCGCAGGGCATCAAAACTACTTTTTTTTTTTTGGGGGGGGGGGAGGGCCCTCCTCACCTACTCCTAAGACAGATCAAACATGTGTCATATTGATTTTTAAAGTCCCGTTCTCTCTCTCTCTCTTCCCCCCCCCCCACCCCCTGCCACATTCAACAATTTCTATGGAAAGATCTGATCCTTATTTTATTTTGTCGGGTGAGGTTTTTTTTTATCTTGTTTTTTTTTTTTTTTTTTTTTCTTTTTTTTCTTTTTTTCTTTTTTTGCTTTTTCTGTCCGAGGGATTTGCTACGTGCTAGCGGGAGAATCATCTTGCTTACGTCTGAGAATATGCAGCACATAGAAGAAGAGAAAGGCATGAAAATGCATTTTTATTTATTTATATTTTTTCTTGCATTTTTTTTTTCTGTATAAAAATGCTATATTCAAATCATTTTCTGCGAGAGTTTCCAGAGAACTAATCTACGAAGAAGTTTTTTATTGCAGTGAAAGGTATTTATGTGTTCGTCCATTTTCTTTATCTGAGTGATTCAGTTTTTTTTTTATTCAAAAGATTCCTCTGGTACGTTTTAAAGGAGCGTTAGAGATTTGACTAGATTGGTGGAGAACTGTATATCGAAATCTAACATTCGAGAAGTTTACCCGACAAGTATTCGTTTCTATACATGCTGAGAATGAGATATAAAATATTGAGGCAAACTTTAGGTATCATGCAAATATTTAATAAAGTATTATATGTTTTCTACATAGATTCTGCTTTAAGTTTTTTTGTAAAAATATAAAACCACTAGCTGAAAACCCGCGCTTCGCTACGGAGTACATTCAAATTAAATACAACGGTCAATGTATGCAATTAATGCCAAAAAAATAAAGAAATATATATATATATATATATTTATTTATTTATTTATAATAAATACGACGATCAATATATACAATTGATGTAGAAAAAAATATATATATAATTTATAAAAAAATCATAAGGGATATTTTTATAGACAAAATAATGTCCGATCGTCTGCCGCATTAGCAAGAAAAAAAAATATTTTTTTGTCTATTTAGTTGTTATGCACGTGACGATAAATTTATTTAAAGTGCCAGAAAAAGAAATCACGTGATCAGCATTTAATAAATTAAATTCTAAAAATTAATCTTTAAAAATTCACCAAAAATCATTAAATGGAGGTAAAAATTCGAAAAAAATTTCATTTTGAAGAAATTTTTATGATCTTTCTCGTGATATAAACTTTATAACCCTCAATGTATTATTTTAAATGCAAACGTAAAAAAGTTTAAAAAACAGTTTAAAAATTTAATTTAAAAAAATCTAAGAAGAATTTTTGAAAAATCTTTCTTAGTGCACCCCTACACTATTAGAAGAATCGCCATGCAAAATTTCAGCCCTTTAGGTCCAGCGGTTTGGTCTGTGCGTTGTATGTCAGTCAGTCAGTGAATGAATGAGTCAGTTACGGAACTGTTTTATATATATAGATTGTTATCTAAAAATACTTGGAATATACCACAGTGAAACTTTTCTATGGCGGCCAATCATGCTTACGAAAAAAAAGTGTCTATTTTGAGGGGTGGCCGTCGAAAAGAGCTTGTTTCCATAATATTGGCTATATGGAGTCTTGCATCGGTTCTGAACAAAATACGGCCCTTTAGAGAGGTGGCCGTCTAGAGAAGTTTCATTATATTTTATACATCTTTTTAAAATTACCGAAACTTATGTTTATTGTTCCATTACCACTCAGTTTTAAAAATTTTAGAAAAAATTTAGTTTTAAAAAAATTTTGAAAAAAAATGAAATAAAAAAATTAGAAAAAATTTAGTTTTAAAAAAATTTAGGTTTTAAAAATTTAGATCTATAAGTATGCTTAGTTGCATTTTCTTCTAAACATGGAAAAAAATGTTGTTTCTAAACAGTTTCTTAAATTCGAAGTATTCACTTATACTTCATATAGAATAAACACTACCTTCAGCTAGTATTTATTCACTTATTAAATACTAGCTGAAAACCCACACTTCGCTGCGGAGTACGTTCAAATTAAATACAACGGTCAATGTATGCAATTAATGCCAATATATATATATATATATATATATAAATCGTAAGGGATATTTATTTTTTTTGGATAACATTCAATCGTCTGCTGCATTAGAAAGAAAAATTTTTTTTTTGTCTATTTAGTTGTTATGCACGTGACGATAAATTTATTTAAAGTACCAGAAAAAGAAATCACGTGATCAGCATTAAATAAATTGAATTCTAAAAATTAATCTTTAAAAATTCACCAAAAATCAGAAAATGGAGGTAAAGATTTGAAAAAGATTTCATTTTAAAGGAATTTTTACGATCTTTCTCGTGACATAAATTTATAGCCCTTAAATTATTATTTTAAATGCAAACTTTAAAAAAGTTACTAAAACAACTTAAAAATTTAATTTTAAACAATCTAAGAAGAATTTTTGAAAAATCTTTCTTAGTGCACCCCTACGCTATTAGAAGAATCGCCATGCAAAATTTCAGCCCTTTTTAGGTCCAGCGGTTTGGTCTGTGCGTTGTATGTCAGTCAGTCAGTCAGTGAATGAGTTACGGAACTGTTTTATATATATATAGATAACACTTATTATATATACCGTGCCCATACCCGGATAGGGTATGTTCACATAGAATCCGTCAGCGTTAGCGTAAAATATTTTAACCAATCATGTACCAATCATTGACCCATTTAACCAATCAAAGCCAACAGAATCTTTAACACTGGCGGATTCTATATGAATAGGCCCTCAGATACGGGAGAATACAGTGGCGCTTGTCGGGATTCGACCCGAGCACTC
>OU015493.1:196544307-196613231 GCA_907164885.2 Dolomedes plantarius
TTTTACCGACTATTGTAAGAACGTTCGAAACCTTATTTAACAATATAATATCCTATATATATTTTGATATATAAAGTATATCTATGCAAAACAATTAAAATATGTAATTGCAGATAATTTAAAGTGTATTTTTGATTAAATAATTCAATGATATAAGCTTACTTCAAATTATCCGCGACCCGTGAGATGATTGTTACATTTATCTACTGAATTGTTAGAAATGCGCTGCTATATCGACGGGGATTTTAAACAATAGCAATTTTGAATAGTTTTTCTACAGTTACTCTAAGAACTGCGGTTATTGTGTTTAGTACTAAAAAGGAGTTAAGTCGTATCCTCATTGCATATCATACCAGCAACAGATAAGTAATTTTTTAATCATGTAACAATAGGAATATTAGTAAAGTAATCATTCGTTAGTAATATTTTTTTGTTTCTTTCCTGAAGCAGTTGCCACTTTCTACAACTTAAAACCATGTTTTTTAGAAAGATATATACTACAAAGGAATTATCTTATGACTAGCTGAAAACCCGCGCTTCCCTACGGAATACATTCAAATTAAATACAACGGTCAATGTATGCAATTAATGCCAAAAAAAAATAAATATATATATTTATAATAAATGCGACGATCAATGTATACAATTGATGTAAAAAATATACACATATATATATTTATAAAAAAATCGTAAGGGATATTTATTTATTTTTTTGATAATATTCAATCGTCTGCTGCATTAGAAAGAAAAAGAATATTTTAGTGTCTATTTAGTTGTTATGCACATGACGGTAAATTTATTTAAAGTACCAGAAAAAGAAATCACGTGATCGGCATTTAATAAATTAAATTCTAAAAATTAATTTTTAAAAATTCACCAAAAATCAGAAAATCGAGGTAAAGGTTTGAAAATATTTCATTTTGAAGGAATTTTTATGATCTTTCTCGTGATATAAATTTTATAACCCTCAAATTATTCTTTTAAATGCAAACTTTAAAAAAGTTACAAAAACAGCTTAAAAATTTAATTAAAAAAAATCTCAGAAGAATTTGTCAAAAATCTTTCTTAGTGCACCCCTACACCATAACAAGAATCGCCATGCAAAATGTCAGGACTTTAGGTTAAGCGATTTGGTCTGTGCGTTGTATGTCAGTGAGTCAGTTACGGAACTGTTTTATATATATAGATAAGCAGAAGGATTCAAAAAATCCATGCAAGTAATATTTTTTCTCGATAAATACGATTTTAATTTAGAAATCGTAGGGTCTAATGAAGATTTTTTTTTATATAGAAAGCTGAAGATTAGCTGTCTGAGGTTCAACAAAGATATTACTATACTTTCTGTTTACCTTTTGCAGACAAAGTTCTTCCAGAGTAAGATCTTGAAATTCAGACACAAAGTTCTTTATATAAGTTTATATATAACTATCTCCTATCGGAAGCAAAGATAAATAAAACATTTCTCTACCAAAAAGACCACCCTGACATCTAAAGTCTATACTATTGCCAACAATAAGACTTAGAGTCGTATAATTTATTGATAAAATCTGTAGTGCCATATAGAATCAGTAAAAACATTTGATATTTACGCTGCAAGAATATATAATGTGAGATATTGGATGTTGTCTCTTCAAATATTTATTGTTAATAGTAGAGAAATTACTTTAACTCTTAACCTATTGAATAAAAATTAATTTGCTGAGATTCTTTTAAAGTGATTTGTTTCATCGGATAAAAATTTATATTTATTGATCATAAAAAAATAAATTAAAAATTTATGTTTAAGCATAAAATATTTTATGATGACTTTAAGTCTTTTAAAAAGACAGTGTAAAATTTAAAATGTTAAATTACTGAGAAAAAATATATATAAGTATATATGTGTGTGCGTGTGTTAGTTAAAAAATTGTAAAGGTAGCTTTACGTAATATTTCCTAATGTTTAATTAGTATTTCAGATAGCACAGATAGTAGTTACCATGGAAAAATAATAGGAGTTTTGCCACATCAAACATAAGATTTCATAATTTCAATATTTTCGAATGGTTTTGTGCTAATTGTGTCATCATAACAGTTTTTTAAGTTTGGAGCCCATAAGGCAGACATCCTCCAAGAACTGAACAATCAACTAAATATGTCTAGTATAATAAAAAATCAGTTACATCACATAACAAGAATTATAGATTTTTGTCTTGTACAACATGTCGCGAATATTGTCAATCATAAAAAAATTGCCTTTAGCCTATATTACACAAAAATACCGACTCGTAACATGTATATGGCATATTTGACAAAGATACGTACTGAAATATATTAGCCATTTCAGTTTCACGACATCTAAATTGGAAATGCACTTCATGGAGTTGATAACTCATATTTCAGATGCATATGTATATTGCGATTCAACGCGGTTAAATAACTTCCCGTTTGTATAAACTATGTATGATATTTCTTATGCAAAGGTTCCATTTTGTGCAGGTTTTTTTTCTCTATTTAAATTTCTAATAAAAACTTTATACGTGTAGAAAAAACTTGCGATTTAATTTTTTCAACCTGACGCCAGGCTTCAGTCTAGGCTTCGCTTAGTATTCACAGGACCATGTTTATTTATACTTAAAACTTTATTTCCAACACAACACTCGTTTAAAAACACATTTCAACCCCTATGTAACTCACACGGTTCCTGTCATTTGCTCAAATAAATAAATCTATATTCTTATGTTTACAAGCATTCATAGGGTACCTATGAATGCTTGTAGTGGCGTGTACCCGTATTAGTATACGCCACTGTTGAGAAAATGATTAAAAAAATAGAGGTACTCACGATCCTGATTATGCCTTATTGTACTCAACTGGTTGCACATCTTAATCTGCATTCTTCCCTTCTCTACGCTGAACTAACATCAAAGAACTCAAAGGCTAAGAACTTAAAAGCCAAGAACTAAGGATATGGTACTAAGGAAGTCGAAGCCGGTAGAACTAATTCGCTTCCCGTCTTTTATACCTCATCTAGCCAATAAAAGTTCTTATTTGAACGTGTGTTCTCTGGCTTTATTCAAAATAAGTGTTAGTCACGTCATTTTGACGGAATGACGTCAAACAAACAGAATTGAGGAAGAAATCCATAAAGAGCATTTGCAACGGCAGAAAGAAATAAAGCAGAGATCACACAACTATATATATTTAAATGTATGAATGTATGTGTTTCTTAATTATTAAGAAAAAAATGCTAAATACTCAGTAAGATTCACCCAATTAAATTCAGAATCAGATGTTTACAGACAGAGTCATATGGATGGAAATTTAGTATCGTGTTGGTGCAGAAAGATTCCTATGGATCACCAACGATAGCTTTAGTATGTACGTAAAATATAGTATATACTCTATTTTCAGGAGTTTTAGCTTTAAAAGTTTTAAAACCTGTTTCATATTTACCCAATATAATTAAACTATCGATCTCTAAGTGATCATGTTGGTGCATTAAGATTCCTACACATCAACATTTGTTTTACTAGGTAAATAAAATAAACGTACATTGTTTTCAAAAGTTTTAACTTTAAAAGCTTTGCAGCCTTTATTATTTTTACGAATTATAACTAACCTATCGATCTATCACGTAACATGTAGGTGCATATTCTTATACATTAACAATGATATTTTTAGCGTGTACGTTTATAAAATATACGTAATCTATATTCAAGAGTTTCAGCTTTAAAGTTTTACACCCTGTATTATATTTATGAAACACTAGCTAAAAACTCGCATTTCGCTACGGAGTACATTCAAATTAAATACAATGGTCAATGTATGCAATTAATGCAAAAAATATATATATATATATATTTATAATAAATACGACGATCAATGTACACAATTGATGTAAAAAAAATATATGTATATATATATTTATAAAAAAAATCGTAAGGGATATTTTTAAAGAAAAAATAATGTAGATGAAAATATTCAAATTAAATCTAATAGCGCATACTAAAGAATATAGTACAGTTAATATAGTACAGTTTGAGGAACATATCTTTTCTGTATTTTAATATTTTTTTTGGATAATGTGCAATCGTCTGCTGCATTCGAAAGAAGAAAAAAATATTTTTTGTCTATTTCGTTGCTATCAAGTGACGATAAATTTATTTAAAGTACCAGAAAAAGAAATCATGTGATCAGAATTTAATAAATTAAATTCTAAAAATTAATCTTTAAAAATTCACCAAAAATCAGAAAATGGAGGCAAAGATTCGAAAAAGATTTCATTTTAAAGGAACTTTTAAGATCTTTCTTGTGATAAAAAATTTATAACCTTAAAATTATTATTTTAAATGCAAACTTAAAAAAAGTTACTAAAACAGCTTAAAAATTTAATTTTAAAAAATCTAAGAAGAGTTTTTCAAAAATCTTTCTTAGTGCACCCCTACACTATAAGAAGAATCACCATGCAAATTTTCAGCCCTTTTAGTTCCAGCGGTTTGGTCCTTTTGTTGTATGTCAGTGAGTTAGTCCGTTACGGAACTGTTATATATATATATATATAGATATAGATATAGATATTTAAACTATAAATTTGTAAGAAAGCAATTTTAATTATTCTGTAATGCAAAATTTTACTATACAATTAAATAGCATTGTATTAAAGCTTCAATGTATAATATTATATTTACGTACACTATATACTATAAAATATTTTCATTATGAATATAGTAACTTAATCACCATTCTTTTCTCTCCTTTTTTGCTTACATTAGATAGCTATTTTATACAGGCATTGGTTTTTTGGAACAAGCCTTTCGGAGTAGTAAAATTTTGCCATCCCGAGTTTCTAAACTTTCCTTTAGTAACCTCATCCATAACTTGATTTTTAAAGACATTTAAAGTTTATATCAGCAAAAAGTACCGTCCCTGAATTACTGGAACAGCGTCTTACGCCCTCCAGATTAAAAGCCTTATATCTGTCCTTGTAGCTTCATTTTATGAAGATATCAGAATATCTAATATTAGCGGCCGAGAAGTTTTCGCCATAATAACTTTATTGAATACAAACATTAGTTTTTATTCACCCTAAAAACATCCCTTTTATCTTTAACACCCTGTAATAAAATATTTTTCTTACATTTACGATGGGTATTCTGTTCGGCGTTTGCTGCATTGTAACTTCCATCGTAAAGATAGTTCGGCGGAAAAAAAACGCAAGGTATTTCAGTTATGTTTAGAGCATCGATGAATAAATATAACTTACCAGATATTATGTTTATGTATGTGACTTTTGTTGATATGCGGTTGGAGAATTATTCGTTGTGCTTTCGTTAGAGGGAAATTTCCTCGACGAGATTGAAATTAGAAGTGTAAATTTATTATGAACTTCATAAATTTTGTCTTATGAACGAATAATGAAAAAATGCGTCCAATTTTTGCTTTGAATATTGCACTGAAAACTTTAGAATTTTTATGAATGAAAAAAGTGTGGAAACATTTGTGATTTTGCAAGAAGATAACGTAATGTGTGAATATTCTTAAAATTAAAAAAATATATAAATTTGTGCCTAAACTTCCTAAATTATCAGTTAATATATGAAACAAAATTACATCATATTTATGTTTTAAATATTCAACCCTTCAACGGGCGCGCCAATTTTAGGAACACCAGCAGGCGCGCGTGCCACAAAGTGCAACGTCTCTTTCAACCTAGATTATTCCTTCCCTAATAAACTTTTTTTTCAAATTGAAAATAATAATTCTGCGTTTTATGACAAGCTATAAAATGTTGATAATATTGAGATATATTTATAACACAGGCCTGCAACCAAAAAAGTGTTTAGAAACCAATAGCTGATACTGATAGATTTTTGGACGCTGATATCAGGAAAAATAGTTAAAAAAAATTCCATGACGTACCATTTTTTCAAAAAATTTAAAATTTCACAAATTGAAAATTTTGATTTTCGTAGTCACCAATCGATTGTGTTAACCCTTTCAGGGGAAACCACCTCCACCGCTTATAAGGTGCAGATTTTTTCCCGATTGTTTTTAACCTAAAGAATCTTGAAATTTTTTTCCAATTAAACGTTGCAAAATGTTTTTAGTTCATTAAATTGATAACAGATGGCAGTACTAGCCATTTTTTCTGCTCATTTAACTGGAATACATTGAATGCAAATGTAAAGACTAGATTTAGGCGTTTGCACCGTGCAAACGGCGCCCCTTAAAGGGTTAATTAAGGAAGGGAATGAGCATATAGTGTCATAAGTCGTCATTACTGGAGAAAACTGGAGATTTTTCTGTCTCTGGTTAGAAAAAAAACGGAAAAAAGAAACAATCTAAAGAATCTGCCGAACTCATAGGCTCTAGGCTAAAGCAAAAGAACTTATTGGCACCTGGTACCTCTTTTTCATGGTTCAGGAAAAGAGAAACAGATTTCGGTCCATACTTTTCTCGAGATAGTGGCTTGGTTTACTGTAGCAATATCCCTGGATTGATGGAGGATTTTAATATACAGTATGACGTGAACGAGTGGAGGCTCTTTATTGACTCCTAAAAAAGAAGCCTCAAAGCAGTGCTTTTGCCTAATTGCAGCAAGTATGCTTCATTGCCATTAGGACATTCTGTGTACCTTAAAGAATCTTAAGTGAATTTAGCTTTGATTCTCACCCATTTGAAATATAAAGAACATGGATGGATGATATGCGGTGATCTAAAAGTGCTTTCCATGCTTCTTGGACAACAAGCAGGAAACACCATGAACCCTTGGCTCTTGTGTGAATGGGACAGTCGGGATAAAAAGAATAATTGGATCAAAAAGGAGTGGCAAAGGAAAGCATTAACACCTGGAAACAAAAATGTAGTAAAAGAAAGTTTGATTGATCCCAGGAAGGTCCTGTTGCCTCCACTTCACATCAAGCTTGGCTTGATGAAACAATTTGCTAGAGCTCTATCAAAAGAAGGAGAGTGCTTTAAATACCTAGGCAACAGTTTTCCAGGACTGTCGGAAGCAAAAATAAAGGAAGGTGTTTTCGTAGGTCCAGATATTCGGAAACTTTTGAAAGTAAAATCCTTTCTAGGGAATAAGAGGCCTGGAGAGATTTCAAAAAAGTCGTCACAAAATTCCTCGGGAACGTTACGGACCCCAACTATATATCTGTCGTGGAAAACATGTTGATGAAATTCAAAGACTTGGTTCAAAGGTTGTTCAATGAGTCTGAAAGTTCATTTTTTAAATTCGCATTTGGACAACTTTCCCTTTTTGGTGCAGTTACTGATCTTGGTGCAATTAGTGATGAACAGGGTTAAAGATTTCACCAAGATATCAAATGGATGGAGCTTAGATACCAAGGTAGATGGAAAGTCAATATGATGGGGACTACTGTAGGATGCTACACAGAGAAGTCCCCAGTACTGACTACAACAGACTAAGAGCCAAAACGAGCTTTCAAGGAAAAAGGAAAATAAAGCATTAAGGATATATGAATCCAGGATGTATTAAACAATGGTAACCATTCAATGTTCTAATTAATATAATTTCTAATTAATATATATTTATAAAATCATTTCCAATTGTTTTATATATTAATTCATGCGTAAATAAAACACTACAAAATATTTTGAAAAGACCTTCTTCTCCCCAGAATATGTACAGTAGGCTTTCTTGTCCATATAACCAAGTCCATTTTGTGAAAAATCGTTACGTGATTGAGAAAAACGGATGCCATATTTGAAATCAGCACACCAAATAATGTAAAATTCAGTCATTACATTTCAAACACTTTTCTATGACTTAAATTTTGCAGGCCTGTGTAATTAAAGGACAAAGAATGCAGATAGAATATCCTTATTTAAAAACTGTCTGGTTTATTGGATCTAAGGGCAAATTGCGAATTGATTTCTATTATATCCAAAAACCTAAAAATCGATGAGATTGTCCACCTTCGTGATATGCGGGATACCATGTAATAGCTGGACATCGGACCGACAACATCAACTCCTATTTCTGTCGTATTGAAATGCAGTATAATCGCAGGTTTACCACCGTTAAATCACAAGTAACAATGAATGGAAAGGAATAAAAGAGTCAGAAAATCAGACCTGCATTAGACAGTGTGTAGCTATAAATAGAAACTGCTCAGAACATTCAAACCTTAGATATAAAAACAAACCATTCAAAATTACGAAAATGTTGCACTTTGTACACAGGCGCGCCCGCTGAAGGGTTAAGTTTGACCTAGAAACTTCAGAAAATTAATTAAGGAAAACAATGCAGCAAACATCAATACTTCAGCGTGGAGATACAATTATGATGAGAAACTGTCTATTAAAGCACGAATTTCTATGAATTTCTTTAAGGATTCAAATGTATACCTAGAAAAAATTATATTAAGTTTGTTTCTTTAAACGTTCATCTACAATGAAAATTTCTGACTACTTATGAGAAAATTTATAATACTTTAAATGTGTAAAAATGGTAAATGTAAAATTTAAAACGAACATCGTTCACTAAAACTTGATTTATAAAGCATTTAATCTTATTAAATTAGTTTATTTAAATTAAGTATTAGTAAAAATATTTCAGATCTTTTTTATTATGACGCATTGCCTCAATTTGAATTTTTCAACACGAAACTTGGTCTGAAAGGAATTTTCATCTACTTTTTTATTTCTTGATTCACTTTTTTACTGCAGATTCACTATTAGTTAGTTATTAAAATCAAGCTATATTTTAAACTAGCAAGAAAAAACATATTTTTTTGTCTATTACATCGTTATGCACGTGACGATAAATTTATTTAAAGTACCAGAAAAAGAAATCACGTGATCAGCATTTAATAAATTAAATTCTAAAAATTAATCTTTAAAAATTCACCAAAAATCAGAAAATGAAGGAAAAAATTCGAAAAATATTTCATTTTAAAGGAATTTTTATGATCTTTCTCGTCATATAAATTTTATAACCCTCAGATTATTGTTTTAAATGCAAACTTAAAAGAAGTTACTAAAACAGCTTAAAAATTTTATTTAAAAAAATCTAAGAAGAATTTTTCAAAAATCTCTTTTAGTGCACCCCTACACTTTAAGAAGAATCGCCATGCAAAATTTCAGCCCTTTAGGTCCAGCGGTTTGGTCTGTGCGTTGTATGTCAGTCAGTCAGTCCGTCAGTGAGTCAGTCAGTTAAGGAACTGTTTTATATATATAGAAGAATATTTGAAAAAGTTTGATAAATACAGTTAAAGGTTTCGTTTGCAGATTAGGATTGGCTGTCAGTCAAGAACATAAAATAGTATTGCGTTTTCATTTCCAGGGCTTAAGTTATCTGTATTTAAGGGTTTTCATGCATGCTCAATGCATATATTCCAGGAGGGGAGGGGGCGCAAACTGTGACTCTCACTTTCTTTGTGACTTTTTAACCCCTTTTTTACGACTTACAGCGATTTTGGTACAGCTTGGAGCTGTGACTCCTCCTGTTCTACGTTTAGGTTGATAAGGAATGAACAAAGCGCAAAGTAAAAAGATCAATATTTTACTGAAATATAATGAAATGCAACATCTCAATAGATGCCAAATTTGAGTAATTTGGCAAAACAGTTAAAAGAAAAATAATTATTAAAGCTATTAAAACTTTATGAAGAATTTAGAAATATCAGTTATCCTAACAATTGGAAAATAATATTTTAGTAGAATTATTTGAAAAAAACAACGTTTAAAATTTATTTCATATCAAATGCAATATCTTTCTGTTTTTGGCTCTTCTAATTTTTTAAACATTCCCAAATAGTTCTTAACGTTTATTATCTTGGACACCCGTAATATATATATATATATATATATATATATATATATATATATATCCTTAAAAAAGTGTGAATCAGAAAACTAGTGGAATGCCAATCCAGGGAAACAACATCCAAATCCTGAAACTGAAGTTTCGAATGGCTGGGGGGAGTTGTGACCCCCCTGCTCCGGTTAAACTAGTTTTGTGCCGCGGCAACACTCCCGGAAGCCCGAAACCTCAGTGCGACCTAGACTTTCGTCAAATATTATTAAAAGGTAAATCAAAAATCAAAACAACATTTAAAGCATCAAATCTCATATAACCCATTTAAACACATTGTGTAAATTTCAACTATTATATTCATGTAAAATTATAACCAACCAACTGTGTTTCTCACATACCTGTATATTGCTACAATGTCAGAATGTTCCTTATTCAAATATCTTTTATACTATATCCCAATTTCAAATAATTAACATACAGTTACGGTTAAAGAAAACGGTGTTTATATTCGGTTTTACTGATATTTAAAAATTTCTTCTGCATACACCTAAACATCAAAAGAAATGTAATCACTAATTTTTTAACAAGATGTAAACGTCTCAATACTAATAATATAGATATGGATTTTAAAATTAAACAGTTTTTAAATTTTGCTTTAGAGATGGGTTTCCCTAAGTCTTTTTTAATGTCTAATATAAAGAAGTTTTTAAATATCAGTAAAACCGAATATAAACACCGTTTTCTTTAACCGTAACGGTATGTTAATTATTTGAAATTGGGATATAGTATAAAAGATATTTGAATAAGGAACATTCTGACATTGTAGCAATATACAGGTATGTGAGAAACACAGTTGGTTGGTTATAATTTTACATGAATATAATAGTTGAAATTTACACAATGTGTTTAAATGGGTTATATGAGATTTGATGTTTTAAATGTTGTTTTGATTTTTGATTTACCTTTTAATAATATTTGACGAAAGTCTAGGTCGCACTGAGGTTTCGGGCTTCCGGGAGTGTTGCCGCGGCACAAAACTAGTTTAACCGGAGCAGGGGGGTCACAACTCCCCCCAGCCATTCGAAACTTCAGTTTCAGGATTTGGATGTTGTTTCCCTGGATTGGCATTCCACTAGTTTTCTGATTCACACTTTTTTTAAGGATAGAAATATTTGAAATACTAATGTAGTGCAGCATAGCGCCTGATGGTATTTTAATTGTGTACAGTTATTTAATATATCATTTCTAACTTTTGTATATATATATATATATATATATATATGTATATATATATATATATATATATGATAAATTTTATCCCATTATCATGCAGATGTATTATGCTGTCACTTTTCTACGTAGTTTATAGAAAGTTTTACATTCAAAATCAATGCAATAGAAAATAACAGATGCAAAAATTAAGTATTCAGTATTAAAAAGGCTTTAAATTTTGTTTATCTATAGAATTTTATATGCTCCATTTCATTTTATGATTAAACCAAGAATGAATAACAATGGAAATTCTTTCCCTTGCTTTAAATATTACTTCTTGCATGATGAGGTAGTTAATTGCTCATTTTACTTGACATAGTAATGCCTCCGTGAAGATAATGCACTGGAAAAACGTATGATATCCCAACTATGCAACTTAGATGAATGATGTCTTCCAGCCGACCTGTAATGTGCAGTGAAGAATGTAGCTCAATTTATTTTGAATACGAAAATCTAGTAAAAAGCATATTGTTTTTTAGCTAGATGGCAATGCAACTTATGCCTCTGAAATTGTCATTTCCATGCAAATTTATAAATGATTATATATATTATACTTGTGTCCTTTTAATAATTTTTCGTTTCTTCATAAAAGTTGAGGCATTATTTACGGAAAAGGAAGGTAATTTAGCCCAAAAAACAAGTTTATATACAAAACCATTTTATTTTTGCTTTCTTCAAGGCTTATTATTCTCAATTTTGTTTTAAATTTTCTGCATAATTTTGAAATTATTTAGGGAATACGAATTATTTTCTTTGAAGGAACTTTGTATTTCTTGTTTTGTATTTTAGATTTATAACCGAACTTCTAACATTTTCTTATATATCAACTAATAAGTATAGGGCCTTCATATTTTTTTTTAAACTTGTCTTTCACCAAAAGAATCCAAGAAATGTAAATCACTAATCTTACATGCATCTGTGTTTGTGTACTTGTTTGTGGTGTGATATGCTTTTTGCTATTGTCTAAGGGTTCTCAAATTATGTAACCTTTGAAGTTAATTTTCGAAAAAAATTTTATTGCATTAAAAATTTCTGTGTTCTTTTACGCTTAAAATTGCGTTTAAATAATGTTTCTATCTTAATTAGAGCAGGAGAAATTATTTTTTTTTGCAACATTCTAATAGTAGCCAATCGTTGTTTAAACCTGTAAGTGCGTTTTTCTGCATGATGGGTTTTTTCCCCATTTCTCGTTTTTAAATTGTTATAAGTCAAGAACCGTTAAAGATAAATGGTTCAAACCTGGAACATGTCTTTTTCAACTATTTTACTTTAATTCTGATTCAGAAAATTTGTAAACAATATTTACTTTTGAAAATATGATTTTTTAAAAATAAGTTACATCATTTTTTTTGAAATTTTTCATATAAATATTTTTAATTTTTTTATAAATTAATATTTTTGAAAATGCTGAATCACAATTAAAGTTTATATATTTATGTTTAATTAAATGAAAAAATTTTGAAATTAGACAAATAATATTTTGAGTTATAAGGATTTTAAATTACCCCACTTTTTTAAATTTTTAAAATTTAAAAATTTTTTAAAAACTTTATGAGAAGTTTTATGATGTGATTTTGTTTCAAATTATATGGTTAACCTTCACAAAAAATTTCAAAATTTTAACTCAATAAATAAAAATTTTTTCAAAATGTGCCCCGGACCCCCTTAAACAAACTTTGAGTAGACAACGCATGTTATTTATCTTTTTTAACCTAATGTCAGGTTTAAATATAAGCTGCGCTCAATATTAACCTGCACAGGTTTATTTTACTACAAACTTTATTTCTGAGCCGACACCTTGTTGAAAACAAAACATAAATAACAATCCGTTTGTAGTTGTAGCGGTTCTGTCATTTGCTTCACAAAAATAAATCTATATTCTTATGTTTACAAGCTCCAAATACATACACAGGGTGTTTTACCCTTATTAGCACTTGTCACTACTGAGTAAAGGATTAAAATATATGGGTACTCACAATCCCGATTTTTCATTATTGCACTCGACCAGGTGCACTGCTCAACCTGCATTCTTCCTATCTCTACGCTTAACTCAGATCAAAGCTTAGAGCCTGAGAAGTCAAAAGTTAAGAATTAAGTACAGTAAAAATTGCTTATAAGAACACCGGTTATAAAAACATATTGATTAAAAGAACGGAATTATTTGTTCCCGGCCAATTCTCATGTGTAATGATGAATACAAAATCCGGTTATAATAACATCGTTAATAAGAACATATCGCTTTTAGTGACTTAAACTTAATTGGTTTCTGGGAAAATATATCGATTATAAGAATATGTTAATTGTGAACGGAATTTCCAGTTTAGAAAACGGGGAGAAAAACTGGAGCATTAGCCAACGAATTAATGGTTAGTCATGCCACGATTTCAAATATATTTAAGAATAGAGAAAAATTAAAAGAAGAATTTGAAAAAGATCGGTCTAATATTAAGAAACTTCTGAAAAGTGCACATGCTGACATAGAAGAAGCCCTTTTCCAATGGTTTAAGATTCAAAGGAATGCTAACATTCCCCTAAGCGGACCGATTTTGCAAGCGAAAGCAAATGAATTTGCGAAACTCTTTAAAAAATATGATTTTGTTTGTTCAACTTCGTGGATCCAGAGATTTCTTGAGAGGCATTCCACTGTGTTCGGGAGAATTGATGGCCGTGACACCAGGAGTTTCTGATAACTGGCTTATAACCGTTTGGACCACGTTAAGAGAAGGCTATGAAGACCATGAAATCTTCAACACTGATGAAACTGGCCTGTTTTACAGGATGACCCCGGATAGGACGTTGCATTTCAAACACGAACCTTTGACTGAACATGAACCTTTTAACCATTTTTCGAACGTCATGTTTCAGGTGTAAATAGAAATTATGTGACAATGAATTTGGCACTTTTAAGTTATCTATCGGATATAAAAACTATCGATTATATGAACCAGTTTTTAAAGTCCCTTGGATGTTCTTATAAACGATTTGTACTGTATATGGTATTAGGGAAGTGAGACTAGGGCAGTCCAAGTTGGTAGAACTTCAGGAGCTTCAAGAAGAGTAGTGGTAACTACAGTACATGGGTCGGGCCCTCTACTGTAGGATGATATAGCAATGCATAAAACTTCTGTGGTCAGTAAAAAACGAAAGTAGGAAGGAAAATAGAAGGTGGGGAAAACAAAAAGCTTCGATAGTACAAGTAAAGGTAAAACATGGAAAAAGAGACGGAACGAACAAAGAAGAGGACAAACAAATTAAAGTTACGAGCAAGAATGGCACAGGGCCGTTTCTTGTTAGCTGGGTAGCAGGGTCGTAATCGGCAAGCTTTTTAATAAGATCATTTCGTAAATCTTTATGGAAGTTAATAGCAAGATTTTGAAGATAATTTTGAATAGTGGGGAGATAAATCTATATATATATAAAACATTTCCGTAACTGACTCATTCCTTCACTGACTGACTGACTGCCTGACATACAACGCACAGACCAAACCGCTGGACCTAAAGGGCTGAAATTTTGCACGGCGATTCTTCTTATAGTGTAGGGGTGCACTAAGGGAGATTTTTCAAAAATTCTTGTTTGATTTTTTTAAAATTAAATTTTTAAGCTTTTTTAGTAACTTTTTTAGAGTTTGCATTTAAAACAATAATTCGAATGTTATAAAATTTATATCACGAGAAAGACCATAAAAATTCCTTTAAAATGAGATCTTTTTTGAATCTTTACCTCCATTTTTTGATTTTTGGTGAATTTTTAGAGATTAATTTTTAGAATTTAATTTATTAAATGCGTATCACGTGATTTCTTTGTCTGCTAGTTTAAATAAATTTATCGTCACGTGCGTAACAACTAAATAGACAAAAAAAAATATTCTTTTTCTTGCTAATGTGGCAGACGATTGGACATTATCCAAAAAAATATTAAAAAAACAGTAAAAGATATATTCCTCAAACTGTACTATATTAACTGTACTAGATTCTTTAGTATTCTATTAGATTTAATTTGAGATTAAACTTTTTTAACGTTTGCATTTAAAATAATACATTGAGGGTTATAAAATTTATATCACGAGAAAGATCATAAAAATTCCTTCAAAATGAAATTCTTTTCGAATTTTTACCTCCATTTCCTGATTTTTGGTTAATTTTTAATGATTAATTTTTAGAATTTAATTTATTAAATGCTGATCACATGATTTATTTTTCTGGTACAATAAATAGATTTATCGTCACGTGCATAACAACTAAATAGACAAAAAAAATTTTCTTGCTAATGCGGCAGACGATTGGACATTATCAAAAAAATATTAAAATACAGTAAAAGATATATTCCTGAAACTGTACTATATTAAATGTACTATATTCTGTAGTATTTTATTAGATTTCATTTGAATATTTTCTTCTACATTATTTTGCCTATAAAAATATCCGTTCCGATTTTTTTTATAAATATATTTTTTTGTTTTTTTTACATCAATTGTATACATTCATCGTCGTATTTATTATTATATATATATATATATATATATATATATATATATATATATATATATATATATATATATATATTTGGCATTAGTTGCATACATTGACCGTTGTATTTAATTTGAATGTACTCCGTAGCGAAGTGCGGGTTTTCAGCTAGTCTATATATATAAAACAGTTCCGTAACTGACTCACTGACTGACATACAACGCACAGACCAAACCGCTCGACCTAAAGGGCTGAAATTTTGCATGGCGATTCTTCTTATAGTGTAGGAGTGCACTAAGGGAGATTTTTGAAAAATTCTTGTTAGATTTTTTTAAAATTAAATTTTTAAGCTTTTTTAGTAACTTTTTTAGAGTTTGCATTTAAAACAATAATTCGAATGTTATAAAATTTATATCACGAGAAAGACCATAAAAATTCCTTTAAAATGAGATCTTTTTTGAATCTTTACCTCCATTTTTTGATTTTTGGTGAATTTTTAGAGATTAATTTTTAGAATTTAATTTATTAAATGCTGATCACGTGATTTCTTTGTCTGCTAGTTTAAATAAATTTATCGTCACGTGCGTAACAACTAAATAGACAAAAAAAAAAATTATTTTTCTTGCTAATGCGGCAGACGATTGGACATTATCCAAAAAAATATTTAAAAAACAGTAAAAGATATATTCCTCAAACTGTACTATATTAACTGTACTAGATTCTTTAGTATTCTATTAGATTTAATTTGAACATTTTCTTCTACATTATTTTGTGTATAAAAATATCCGTTCCAAATTTTTCATAAATATATATACATATATATTTTTTTTTACATCAATTGTATACATTGACCGTTGTATTTAATTTGAATGTACTCAAGTAGCGAAGTGCGGGTTTTCAGCTAGTCTCCCTATAAATATCAACATTGCGAAAATACCACGGGGAGTTAGTGATTTGCCGAATAGTCATGTTTTGATTGGTAGAACTAATTCGCTTTCCGTCTTTTATATTTCAACAAGCCAATCAAACTTCTTATTTGAACGCGTGATCTCTGGCTTTATTCAAAATAAGTGTTATTCATGTCATCTTGACAGAATGACGTTAAACAAAAAGAGTTGAGACAGAAATAAATAAAGAACATTTGCAGGACAGCAAAATGAAATATAGCCAATATCATACAAACGCAGTTGGCAATAATCTTTAGATTAGGTTGAAAACACTTTTACAAGTTAGTAATTAATGTAAGACTCAAGAATAAATTCATTACATTTTAAAAATCTTTGTCTCACACAAAAAAAACACTGGTTAAATAAAGGACACAAGTTACAAAAGTTACAAAATCAGTGTTGTACAACTTTCCCCTGCTTATTTCCTTGTTGTTTATGTTATCTGGTCACGAATGCTTTCACGACATGGAATCAATTTTTGTGAATTCATAAGATTAATTTATTCAATTGATTTCAGAATATTTCTGTGCGGAAAGCGTTTACCATCTTTAGAAAAATGACGTCATTACTTTTTGGATTCATATTTGGAAAGTTTCTTTTCGTCCAAAAGACTTTTTCCACCGACCTCTTCGATAAACTTCCATTCCCCAGCCGTCAACAGTTTATTAAGAAGAAATAATTCTCATATTCTTCCTCTACATGCCATAAACAAAATCGAGCTACTCCAGAAACCAATTTCCACCAAATTTAATCCTCTCTGCTCAAGACATCTGAAACTCACGGGAAAATGAAAATTTCTCCCAAGCCTTTATTTACAAAAGCGTTCCATATGTTATTAGTCCAATATCTGCGTCTCCCGCCCCTTATTTTTTTAATCCCAAACCCCCTGAAAAAAATACATCCCCCCATTGCTCTATAAACAAGAGGGGGAATCTTTTCCGCTTGCGATGGGGATCGGATTTGATGGACGTCCCGGCGATATTAAGTCTCAATAAGTCGCGCCTTAACTTAAGTGGGAAATGACAAACCCTCGGAGGCAGTGGAATCTGGAGATATTTGTTTGCAAGTCTGAGATTTGGTAGAGAGAAAAATTCCTTACCCTTTTGGTGAAGGCGTGGGTATATGAGGTCTGGAATGCAGTTTTCATCCAGAAGGGGGGTTGCGGGTGGGGAGATATTGATTACTGAAGACAAGCAGTGAAAATTATTCTTCTCTGGGGGTAGGTATGCAAATCTGGAAATCAACAGAATTTCTTATTCCAAATACTTTGCTTCCAGCTCGAACATCTTATTCGCTTTCAGATATTTTTTTTTTTTTTTGAAACCCTGACAACTTAGATCTTGGTATGGTTTAAAAAAAATAGCGTTTATAGTGTTGCGTTATTATAAATACTTGCTTGCAAACTGCATTTGAAATCAATATAAAGTAGAATTACGCAAAGACACTGCATTACAGTAGAGTAATGGAATAGTTGCACTGTACTCAATAATTTTTTAAAGAATGAAAAGCATACATCTTCTTTTTACTTTACGTTAATTAGTTATTCTCTTTGCTCTGTATATAAATAAGTATAAACATTTATAATATTCTTAAAAAGCAATGTCCAGAGAAATAATATTTCCTTTGATGTACATTTGCAACCCTGAATTTCAAAAGGATTTTTCCCTATAAACACTTTGCTTTTAACTCAGCTGCTGCATTCAGTTTGAAATTTTTTCTAAGAAATTAGAAATGTAAATTTTATCTAGGGAAGAGTAACCAAATGTTTATTTCTTGAAAGCATGCATTTTGATATGCCTCTCGTAATTAAATGACATTTAAGATGGAAGAAAGTTTAGCCTTACCAGCATTTCTTTCCTTCCCGAAATTCGTATCAAAGTTTGTAACATTATTTATCTCGTCATCAGGCCATCATTTTCTTTCGATTCTCTTTGAAAAGGAAAAAAAAAGAATGTTTTCTTTAATCTTTAAAGATTTACTGTTTTTGATGTAAATTTAAATGATGCTCTTTCTACAGTAATAAGACTTTTCTATCTCTAAAATCGGACTGAAATCATCTTTAAACTGACATAAAGGGCAGTAGAATTCCACCAACAAACCTTATTTTGAATAAAGGGGAAAAAGGAAAAAAAAACTTGGAACGCCACGACACTTATAGTTTAAAGATATATATATATATATATATATATATATATATATATATATATATATAATAGGGAGACATTCGCCTTTTGTTATTCTCCACGAAGTCTTGCTGCGTACTTTATTGAAGGAACACCATTTAGGTGAGACAGCACAGTATTTCTTCCTATGAGGGAACAACACTTTAACGACGAAGCCTTATTCGGGATTTGAACGCAACCCTACTGTGTGGAAGCTAACTACCCTAACCACTAAACCATGTGGGCGGCGGGTCACGTTGTGTAGTTAAAAGAGTTTCGACGGACCTACGACGATACAAAGAGGTTAGGGTTGTATGGATGTAGAAAATACATCTATCGTTTGCCACAAATATTATTTAGCCATAAAATATTACAACACGATGCCCTGATAAGATATGGTAATTTCGAAATTTAATTTTATAAATTTGTGAATTTATCTAGCGATTTCCAGCGTTTAGTGCTTATAATTGACATGGAATATTCCAAAACTGGTAACGGGTGGGTAATGCATAGAAGTGTAACATTCGGTGTTTGCATCGGTCACAGTATTCTTCAAAGATGTTTTGTCCATTGAGGCCCCGTATTTTAAGCCACCTGTAAAACATCTGAAAACTAAAGCATTGTATATTATCTATATATATAAAACAGTTCCGTAACTGACTCATTCATTCACTGACTGACTGACTGACTGACATACAACGCACAGACCAAACCGCTGGACCTAAAGGGCTGAAATTTTGCATGGTGATTCTTCTAATAGTGTAGGGGTGCACTAAGAAAGATTTTTCAAAAATTCTTCTTAGATTTTTTTAAATTAAATTTTTAAGCTGTTTTTTAAACTTTTTTTACGTTTGCATTTTAAATAATACATTGAGGGTTATAAAATTTATATCTCTAGAAAGATCATAAAAATGCCTTCAAAATGAAATCTTTTTCGAACCTTTACCTTGATTTTCTGATTTTTGGTGAATTTTTAAAGATTAATTTTTAGAATTTAATTTATTAAATGTTGATGACGTGATTTCTTTTTCTGGTACTTTAAATAAATTTATCGTCACGTGCATAACAACTAAATAGACAAAAATGACATTCTTTTTCTTTCTAATGCAGCAGACGATTGGATATTATCCAAAAAAAATAAATATCCCTTACGATTTTTTTATAAATATATATATATATATATATATATATTTTACATCAATTGTATACATTGATCGTCGCATTTATTATAAATATATATATATATATATATATATATATTTTGGCATTAATTGCATACATTGACCGTTGTATTTCATTTGAATGTACTCCGTAGCGAAGCGCGGGTTTTCAGCTAGTCCTCGTATAATTTGGTGCAATTTTATGTCAAGTTCTTTTCTCTGAACGGGAAGGAAAACTTTTAGCAGCCTATCAAAATTCACGATTACACGTGAGCTTTAACAGAAAATGCTCAAATATACTTTCTTTTGTTAAATGCTCAAGTTGAGATATCATATCACCAGTTAAAAAATTATACTGTCAAAAGTTTCATTAAAAAATATTCCGAGTTTTGTAATAAACAGCTTCCATTGTACCCGATTTTTTATTAATTCTTTAGATATTTAATTTCGAATTATCTTAAAAAATTGCCGAAAATTTAGAATGTATCTCTTTTTACATTCTATCAGCATAATGATTCATATAATTTTCCAAACAGATATGTTCATTAAATATCAACTAATAAAATTTCAAAAGTTGTATTTTTTGCAACATGCTAATTATACGAATTGCACTAAAAATTATTTAGCACTTAAAACACAGTTTAAAGATTTGAAATAAATGAACTGTATATAAATTAACTTTAATTATTATACTCCTTTATATTTTAGTCCTAAAGTTTAGTCCTAAAGCACGAGGCTGACATCATGACTCTAAAAGTATTTTGTCTTTAAAAAGCTAGATTAGGTATAACATACACTTACCTTTTATCGTTTCAAAGATAATTTTGAAAATTCATTTACTGAGCATGAATAATTCATAGACTGCTTCCAAAATTTGAATTCTTTTAATTTATTAGCGTCAAAGAAATGATAAAATTTATGCAAGTATTTCTTAAAGCTGTATTAAATTAGATGGATTTATGCATTTTCACACTAAATTAGATCCGAAGTTTAATATTTTAAAATAAGTTTTACCATCCAAAAAACTGAAATTTTTTAATACATTTTATCTGCTTCACGACGACTAACATAATATGTCGCATTTTAAAGAATGTAAAATTTGCTACTTATTTTAAAACAATTTGCATGAAATATATGCATATATATATGTTGCCTTAAGTGAAAATTCCACCTCTTTTTAAGATAAGGTTCCCACTTAGACGAGGAAGAAAAAGCTATCCTTATTATTTCTTGTAAACATATATATACATAAAATAAAGCTATACTATTAGATTGAAGGGAGTTTTATTTTAAAACAATTTGCATGAAATATATACATATATATATGTTGCCTTAAGTGAAAATTCCACCTCTTTTTAAGATATTGATCCCACTTAGGCGAGGAAGAATAAGCTATCCTTATTATTTCTTGTAAAAATATATATAAAATAAAGCTATACTATTAGATTGAAGGCAGTTTTATTTCAATCTAAACGCACATTCCAGATTTAAAAAGTTTATACATTCTGTCTGGCATAAATAGAGAATATCGCAACAGAATGTTAAAGTACTGAATTATTATTATGCGAAAACCATGGTTTTGTCAACTACATTTTCAAAGCTGCATTTTTTTTTACCTTTGTCTTGAAATTTATATAAATTGGATATAAAATGTTAGTCCTAATTTAAAGCATTCTTTTTCACAATTAAAATTTATCTTTCTGTCCAAAAATGGAAAACTCGTGCTTGACATTTAAGATCATTGCTTTATCTACGTAGTCTATATATATAAAACAGTTCCGTAACTAACTCATTCATTCACTGACTGACTGACTGACTGACTGACTGACATACAACGCACAGACCAAACCTCTGGACCTAAAGGGCTGAAATTTTGCATGGAGATTATTCTTAGGGTGCAGGGGTGCACTAAGAGAGATTTTTGAAAAATTCTTAGATTTTTTAAAATTAAATTTTTAAAATGTTTTAGTAACTTTTTTTAATTTTGCATTTAAAATAATAATTTGAGGGTTATAAAATTCATATCACGAGAAAGATCCTAAAAATTCCTTCAAAATGAAATCTTTTTCGAATCTTTACCTCCCTTTTCTGATTTTTGGTGAATTTTTAAAGATTAATTTTTAGAATGTAATGTATTAAAGGTTGATCACGTGATTTATTTTTCTGGCACTTTAAATAAATTTATCGTCATGTGCAAAAAAAAAAAAAAAAAAAAAAATAGACAAAAAAATATTTTTTTCTTGCTAATGCGGCAGACGATTGGACTTTATTTTGTCTATAAAAATATCCCTTACGATTTTTTTATAAATATGTTTTTTTTACATCAATTGTATACATTGACCGTCGTATTTATTACAAATATATATATATTTATTTTTTTTTTGGAATTAATTGCATACATTGACCGTTGTATTTAATTTCAATGTACTCCGTAGCGAAGCGCGGGTTTTCAGCTAGTTATTTATAAATTTGGTTTATGTATTACTCATGAGCCGAGTAACAGATATTTAGTTAACACTCCCCAGTGATTTAAGGACAATGATAAAATGTAATTTTCTGCTCTATTTCAATATTAATTGATTGACACTTTTTCTTTACTCAAAATATCATATAAAATATTACCCCTGAAACATCTTGAAAAGGGATAGTCTTAATATTTAACATGTTTAATGATACTGTACTATTGCAACATTTATATATTTTTCCTTTCGGTTCTAAAGACCACACTTGTTTGAGTGTATTTATTTACGTTCTTTTGATTCTTATTAGAAAATAAACTGTGGTTAAAGCAGAGATCAAACACTCCATTTTCTGAACCTTTTTACAACTGCTACGAGTTTCCAGACAGAGAAAATATTGCAGAACAAATATGAGAATAAGAATTTACTCGGAGGTGCAAGAGGATGTTGATATCATATGCACCTAGTTTTCAAAATATCTATAAAAAGGGTTGTTTTTTACTTTGCCATGTTTTACCGGACATTAAATTTCTTACTTATATATATACAGTCGAACCTCCATATATCGAACTTCCCTATATCGAAATTTTCTATATATCGAACTCTTAGCAAATCTGCATGTTCATTACATAGAAAAACTGTTTCTATATATCGAAAAAATCTCTATATATCGAAATTTTTTTCACGACATATTGGGAGATTTTATTCCACTTTAGAATAAAATCTCCCAATTTTTGGCGTTTGAAACAATACTTCGTGGACTTCAATTCATGGAAAACGTCCCTGATGAAGTTTTTAATGGACTGAATAAATGCGAGCATTTCTTTGATGAACTTTCCGCAAAACTGGCTAAGAATGCAACTGTGATCACTGTAACCACTGTCTGGATTATTGTTTTTTTATAGGTATATAGTACTCAATAAATCTTTCACATTAATTCATTTTTTAGTTATTAACTTTCATTTAATGTGATTCGCATATAAATTGGAAATGAAGTTTCGTATACGAAAATTAGCTTTAATTTTAATGTTTTAGGAGAATTATGATAAAACTAAGATCAATTCTATAAATCGAAATTTCTATATATCGAATTTTTTTCCTGCATTTTGCTACTTCGATATATGGAGGTTCGACTGTATTTTGAATTTTTCGTTTTGAAATTTTTTGAAGTTTTCAATCACTGTGATCAAGATTAATATGGCACTTTTATGGTATAATAATATTTTTTCGTTGCAAATTTTGATTACGCAATGAAATTGTCAAAAACATTTATTTGTTTACACTTTAATATAAATTATAAAGTGATGATATAAAAATGCTATTTAACAAATTTAAACACTACTTTTTTTCCGGTAGATACAATAATCATTAATGAAATTGCAATAGATTAATAACTGCTTTCTTTTCCCCTTAC
Organism: Dolomedes plantarius; assembly: GCA_907164885.2. Lineage (NCBI taxonomy): Eukaryota > Metazoa > Arthropoda > Arachnida > Araneae > Dolomedidae > Dolomedes > Dolomedes plantarius. Next base: position 196,567,959 of record OU015493.1, read on the forward strand.
AAAACCATTTAAAGCTTTTAAAACGCGTGTAACAAAAATCTTAAGTATCACTTAATTTATATTCGGAGAAATTTAATCTTGTTAACGCAAAAATATGGCTGCTTATTAAATTTTCAAACTTATGTTTTTGTGGTATTTGAATATTTTAGGCTAATACACAAAGAAAGTATATTATACGCACAAATATATTGATAATAGCGTAAATATATTGATTTCCTTTTGATATTTGGTGGGCTTAAGAAACAAGTTCTGTTTTTTTCTCGTTTCTCAGATCTGCTTTGCTTACTCCTGAACAACCCAAACTCCTCTAATACCGTACTGCGTCTGAGGTCTTGCTTCAGTCTCTGTATTTCCATATCTTTAAAACTGCAATCTCTTTAATCTCTCACACACCCCCTCGAAATCTTTAAGAAGAAATATAATTTCACGATAGCTTTTCAATACTCAAACAGAAAACGTATGCAATTATTTCACACAAAATTTTTAACACTGGCGTTATTATTATCTAGGTACTAGCTGAAAACCCGCACTTCGCTACGGAGTACATTCAAATTAAATACAACGGTCAATGTATGGAATTAATGGCAAAAAAATAAATATAGATATATATTTATAATAAATACGACGATCAATGTATACAATTGATGTAAAAAAAAAACAAAAGAATATATTTATAAAAAAATCGTAAGCGATAGTTTTATAGACAAAATAATGTAGAAGAAAATATTCAAATTAAATGTAATAGGACATACTAAAGAATATAGTGCAGTTAATATAGTACAGTTTGAGGAACAAAATATCTGTTATTGTATTTTAATATTTTTTTTGATAATGTCCAATCGTTTGCCGCATTAGCAAGAGAAAAAAAGTATTTTTTTTGTCTGTTTAGATGTTATGCACGTGACGATAAATTTATTTAAAGTACCAGAAAAAGAAATCACGTGATCAGCCTTTAATAAATTAAATTCTAGAAATTAATATTTAAAAATTCACATTTTTAGGATCTTTCTCGTAATATAAATTTTATAACCCTCAAATTATTATTTGAAATGCAGACTTAAAAAAAGTTACTAAAACAGCTTAAAAATTTAATTTTAAAAAAAATCTAAGAAGAATTTTTCAAAAATCTTTCTTAGTTCACCCCTACACTATACGAAGAATAGCCATGCAAAATTTCAGCCCTTTAGTTCCAGTGGTTTGGTCTGTGCGTTGTATGCCAGTCAGTCAGTCAGTTACGGAACTGTTTATATATATAGATTCGTTATAAACGCTTTTCTTTGTGCATGACTATCTTCAAAACTATTCTCAACAGAGATGAGTTATGGTCATCATAGTCTTGCACATGATCGATATATCAAAATTTTCTCGAAAATACCAAGATCAGAATGCACTGCATTGAAGAAAATACAAATGTAAATAACCACAAAGAGATGTCACACACGGAAGGGAAAGATTTATTAAAACAATTTTCGAGATAGAAGAGCGCAAAACCCACTGCCTTCACAAACACTCCGGCATCATCGTAACTAAAGGATCGTGAGAGTAGGGGTGTCAATTTGATCGTTGATAAATTTTACCTTTTGGCAGCTAAATTTAAGTTTTTAGTAACAAATAATTGTAAAATTATATCACTTAAAATAAAGGCATAATAGTGACTTAATATTTAATCCTTTGAGAATTTTCCTTTCAACTTTCATTATAGGATGTAAATAAAGTATGTAAGTAGTTATAGAGAATAGCTCACTTCTACCCAGACTTGGGTGTATATAATTTGAAGTGGCACTCTAAATAAATTTGATACAAACGCAGTTTATACTTGAAACAATGTTTATTGAATTCGTTGCACATATAGAATTTGCTTTTAAAGCAATAAGCATACGTACTACTTGTACGGAATATATATAAACATTCACTAGAAATACACTTTGCAAATACTCACAAACCAGCAGAGAGTCAAGCCAGCAGTTCTGCCATGTAAACTTTGGGCCCCCTAAGCACTAGCGCCGGCTAACACCTGGAACTGCTTACATCGTAGCTCCCTCTCGTTTATCTATCAACTTTAACAACCCCTCCCTTCAACCTTAACAACCTTTTTTTTAAAAAAAATCAAGCTGCTTGTTATTTATACCAAGCGCGTATGCCGAAATTGGCATATCTCAAGCAGCTTCTTTAATTCATTCACTCAAAAGTTCGATTCTTGTGAGTCGAATCTTGTGTATACCTTACATAGTTTTAAAACAATCTTTTGGGGAAATTTTGATAAGCACGTCGAAGCAACCGTACGGGGATCCCTATTTATGAAAACGAAGTTATTCGAAATCTTGATCCACCAAGATTTTCAAGATTGACAAATTCCACTGATGATTTGTGAATCTTCAAGTTATTACACGAGTTGCTTGAATGATACGCTTCTTCAACTCATCCACAGTTTCAATTTTTTTTTGTTTAGACACAACGGATTTAATGAATCCCCAAGCAAAAAAGTCTAATAACTCCTGATATTCTACGAAACACTTGGAGAGAACTGGATTACCATTTAGACGTTAGTCGTGCTACAAAAGTTGCACACATCGAAATCAATGATACTATGATCGAAATCTATGATTGATATTAGAACTTGGTGAGATGTTTTTACTATTTAAATAGATTTTTTAAAATTTTATGGATAGTTCGATACCTTTAGCCCGGACACCCTGTATATCGATGAATGATAAATAAATAGCAAATATATTTCATATTTTTCATTCCGAAGTGATTTAAATGGGTTGAGTTTCTTAGGTACTTAGTAGATTTGTTATATAAATTACAACTCGAAAATCGAGTGATGACGTGAACAAAAAGTAGTAATTCTAGCACAAATATAATCCACTGGCTTAATCCCGATTAGTGAGATGTTCGAGATACATGACGGACTTATCAAAGCGGATTAAATATCAAGAATATTCAAAGTAAATGCAATGAAAATTTATATAAAAGTGGTTGTAAATAAGTCATAACTTTTCTATACCTTTTGCCTGGACACCCTGTGGATACATTAAAAATACAGAAAAAAACGTAAGTAATCTAAAATTTAAGGTATTTAAATTTATTTCTTAACAGAGATTTGACAAATGTCTGAATTATGTGAAATGGAATTTCACGTTTTTACATAATGTTTTCTACTGAAATGTACACCATTGTTTCAAAACCACACCATGAGTTTTAAGCTTTTAATTGATTCTTTTATTTAAAATGTCCAAACAAATTGGTGAAACAGTTGTAACAGAAAAGAAAGCTGGATCGTTCAAGGAAATGAATTTTTTGTAGAAATCCATATCTCAAAATCGATCTATTATGTCTTTACAAACACGCAGATGGATGAAAGGACTGCATCACTGAGGTCACGGTAAAACACTTTATTTCAAACATTTTTAGATATCAGTAAAACAGTTCACGACGTGACTAACTTTAAATTTTGGTCGGAAGAGAGTTCTTTTCTTCTTTAGTCCTTAACATTTTACACAGCATAGATATATTATCAGAAAGTTTAAATGTATATATTATAAATACATATCAGTTAGATTACTTTCTGCATTACACACTCATTTCTGAGCACATATGCACCTTTTCAAATATGTATCAACATTTTTCTTAGAATATGCAGATTGAACAGTTCTGCAGTATTGTATTATTCCGATAAAATTAATTTATACCCTTCGCAATTACCTTCAAAATCTACATACAATTTTGTAGAATTTTAGAATTTTCAAAGCTAAGTTTACTTTAACAAAAAAGGAGTTGTGTCATTTTTTAAATATAGTCGAATGGCAAAAATGAATCAGAAACGTCGATAAAAGTTTCCAGAGCAAGATGAACGTTCAGCTGTAGCAAAATTACCAATTCACCTGTTTAACCCAGCATGTAGCGAAAACGTAGAGATTCTTTGTAACCTCGCGATCCAAAGAAAGTATAAAATAACATCGTTTAGATTTACAGAAATAACCATTAAAGTCACGATACAAATATATGGTATCTTCCCAATGCAATGTTACCTAAAACAAACATATCAACTTTGCTGCAATGTCGATGCAACATGGCTTTAACACAATGGAACACCGCTGAAACGACAAGTCCGACTATGCATTAATGTCATGTTTTCATGTCCCAGTGCTGCATGGAAATTACGTGGTAAAAAGGAGTATGAAAACAAACAAACACATCCACACCCATACATACACACACAGGGCCCGACTTAGCCTAATTGGGGCCCGGGTCAAAAACTTCTTTGGGGGCCCCCTCTGCTTCACTACTTCAGTAATGAAGAACCGAACTTTATGGAGGTATTTGAATTTTTCACCTCATTATAGATATATAACAAGAAAACTGACTAGAACCTAAAATAGCTATAAAGTCCCCCCCCCTAAAGGTATTATGAAATTAATTAATCAAAAGAATATTTGATATATGTGAGAATTTTGAGAGAATACAACTTATAATTGATTAATGTGATTTCTCAGTGTTGCGAAAATCCAACAGAATCCACTGCAACTGAATTTTTCGCAGTTGCGATTAAGATGACCTAGTTAACAATCATATCGCTGCAGTTTGTGAACTTTTCACAAGTTTCCGAAATGCAGTTTTCTGATTGTTAACTTTGTCATCTAGCTGCGAAAAATTCATATCCTTCCTGACATTAGGGCAGACTTCAGCTAAATTTCACCCTAGAAAGCCATGGATTTACGAAATATAGATATTTTGTGTTCATACGATAGATTAATGGAGAAGCTAACATAAAACTGACGGATTTTACACTGTACTGATATTTTGTTTAAAAAAAATTCATTAAAGAAGGAAACGTATAATAAACTTTCTATTTGATTTGGGGCCCCCCCTCTGAAGTGGGGGCCCGGGGCAACTGCCCCGTATGCCCCTGCCTTAGTCAGGCTCTGTACACACATATTACACTATCTACCAATAACTATTTGGACACCTATGCAAATGACGATATCTGAGGTCCTGATATACATCACGCCTTCCACCGTTAAATATCGTGTAGGAAACAACATTGGCATTAGCCGCATGCAAAATGTCACGAAGTGCAGATTTATCGGAATTCGAGAAAGGTGTTATCGCCGGGTATCACAGAAATGGCCGATTCTTAAGGTACTCTAGGGAGCTGAATTACCCAAAATCGACAGTGGCCTATGTGACTCAGAAGTGGAAGGGGAGCGGTGATTGTCGGAATGAGCCCCGAGTCGGCAGACTCACGAAACTGGTAGACGGAGACCAACGGATGCTGTTCCGAGAAATTCGGAAAAAATCGCACCCAACTGATGGCTCACATTCTCAAAGAGTTTCAACTGTCATTCGGGAGTGTTGTTTCGATGAATACCATCAGTAAGGAAGCCCGTCTACTTGGTTTCCATGGTCGTGCTGCCGCCCATAGGCCTTTAATCACAAAGTCCAACCACGTTGCTTGGTTAATGGGGTGCATAGCGCCTCGAAAGTGGATCGTAAATCAGTGGAAACGGGTTCTCTGGAGTGACGAATCAAGGTTCAACCTCTACCGTTCGGATGGCAGGGTCTAGGTCTGGCGTCTGCCTGGAGAACGCCTCCTAACCAGATTGCATTGTGCCCACAGTAAAGTACGGGAAGGGGGAATTAGTGTCTGGGGGTGTTTCTCCTGGTACGTTGGGGCAGTTTTACGGGTTGGACCCATGTTACTTCCAGGAATACAACACCAGCTGTCATGTTGCGAGGTCCACAATGGATTGGTATGGTGACGATGGGGCTAACCGAATGGACTGGCCTGCTCAGAGTCCAGACCTGAACCCTTTCGAGAACCTCTGGGACGAGTTGGATTGCCGAATTAAGGGGTTCAACAATCGTCCAAAAAAGGTGAAGGAACGCACATGTTTTTCCAAGCCGAATGAACGAAAATACCACTAGCCGTCATACAAGGACTTGTGGAAAGCATGCTCCAGAGGATTGAGGCAGTAATTGCCTCTAGTGGTGGCTCTACCAACTATTGAATATGAATAAATGCTGTTTTTATTTTCTATCACAAGTGTACAAATATTTATTGGTAGATAATGTATGTATGTATGTATGTATGTATGTATGTGTATGTAAGTGTATGTATATATGTATGTCCTTTCGTGGACGAAATTTATTAAATGAATCCCGTTTTAAGGTGCAGAAAAGTTCGGGCTATCTGAAAATATCAGTTTTAGTGGATTATCGGCATTTATGTATGTGTAAAAGGTAGACAATTGTTATCCATAAGTTAACACTGAGGTGACCGAATCCAATAGGGTTAGTACACAGCAGCTTTAATTCTCTACCTTTAATTATGTCTGTCCCCTTATGTAACCACTTCGGTTTTTCTTCGCTTGGCGCCGAGCTGTCGCTGAGCATATTACACCATAGTTGATCGCGAGGGCAAACGAAACTAAATTTTCTTTGTGCTGGTGTGAGTATCGAACTAAGGAGTTAGATTGGATGTGAATTGAACCGGAGGCCTCTATCCATTCTGTCTGTTCTTTGTGAATATTTAAATATCTTCCAGTCTTTTATATTTTTTTTGCATGTTAATCTATTTAACAACCATAATGTGCAAAAACCTTAAACGCATTATCCCCAATCAATTGGATTATTTGATTGAATTTGATGCTGCTCTAACCCGACTACAACTTTTGAATATTTCTTGTGTATAATTTGATGAAACGTAAAAATTCCAGGAGGACATATCTACTTATACATCCAGCATAATACAAAAAAAGAAATCGTGGAAAAACTTAATATATATTTGAATTGCTGAATTTTAAATAAGTTGTTTGTTTCGCAAAAACCCATTTTAACAATGTTTGGGAAAATGCTTCTTAACTAAATTTGGAAAGAAAAATACGTATGATTACTCAAAGTTTTTAGCTTAAGTTTGAGATTTGCTTTGTTTATTCTATTTCATTTTCTAAAAAAAGTAACAAAGCTAGTCTGAATGTAAATTTTAATTCTTTTTTTTTTACTTCCGGTAAATGTTTCCTAAAGTTTTTCTGAAAGAATTAAATAGTTCATCCTAGTAAAGTAAAAAAAAAAAAAAAGTAAGAAAAGTTTTATAAAATAACAAGAAGAACGTAGAAGAGAGAAATATACTTTTCTTTCTTTTATGAAAAATGTCATTAACAGATTTGGGGAAAATTAAAGTTTTCCTTGAATTTCAAACGTGCAAATCACAAGAGCAGAAACGGTTTGGATTTAAACCCTGATATAAACCTAAACTAAAACGCAAGTATTTCTAACTTCCTCTTTCACTAAGACTGTCTTTTTGAGGGATGTTTTATTTCCAAAATTTACCAAAGTTTTTACTAATTATGTTTAGCATATTTTTTTCTCCTTTGGGCACGAAAATGGAACGAAGTATTTCTTCACAGAAAAATATGTTGTACTTTAAGAAATTGTCTTCGATTTCTTTAGTGCGTTTTTATCCCAACCCATACCTTATTTTTTCTTTTTTGCCTTTTGTATTAATTCATATTAATATAAACGCGTGTTAATGATATAAAATATTTTCATTGATTTGAACAACGGAGTGAATTTATTTCCAAGAAAGAATTTAGATTTTGAGCAGAGTTGAGTTGATCGAGAGCGCCAAGACATTTTGGAGCCACCAAGACATTTTGGGGTGACCGCCTTTACTAAGACCTAAGACGCGCATTATTTAGACACTCAAGAGCCAAAACATTATGACTACCCCTACATTTTGCAATGAATTCGCCTGGATGACGTGGAAGGCACGTGATCAGGTGGAAGTGGTATTTAACAGCTTCTGGAGAGTCTGAAGAATCATTCTTTCACTTACTTCCGTGTGTGATGGGAAAGGCTGCGGATCTAAGCGACTTTGATAGAGGGCAGATTGTAATGGCTAATAAATATCTGTCCATTTGCAATTTAACCTTCCAGCAGACGCGCTCTCTATATCAATGTGAAAGGTCGCACGTATTTCCCAGATACGTTATTGTCAAATATAAATTCTTTAGAGTTTAATTAACGAAATAATGTTGTAATTAGTTAAGAGTTAATAAGTACGCTTTATTTAAACAAATGCTATTTAAATTACAAGATTATTCCTTTATTTAATGAAACAAAAATAACGGAAATATAAATCGTGAAAACAATGTAAAATGACCAAAGAAATGTAGAAATGACGTGAAAATACAATAAATGAAATTTCGGATAACTCTACTGAACTATTTGCATGTGCAATATAAAGATATAAACATAACATAAAAGAAAAAACGAATTTAAATTAAGATATAAAAAGGAAGACATTAGACTTTATAGTCATGGAGTCGCAGCGTTGTAATCTGAAATAATGTGTTTAGAGTGCGCCGAACATATAAATTTCTTGCAAATCTCCCAGCTGAACTTCGTAATCCGTATGCACTTGTTCTTTTGGCAAGGCTTGCATCTCTTTTCATTCCCCGAAGTTGCTTCTTCCACTTCTTTAACACATAGTTCTGATTTTCTTTTCAACACTTTAATTTTTAGCTCGCTTTGCAGAAAGGTAGGTTCTCTTCGTTCAACCTTTTCTGTCATTTGCAAGCTGTCGAAGGCTCGGAACAAGTATTTCCGAAACTGCACGACTCGTGGGTTGTTCGCGACCTACAGTTGTTAGTACTTATGCAAAGTGGATGAATGACGGTGAAACCAGCAGTAGACGACATGGTGTTGGACGTCCACACGCTATCAAAGAAAAAAGGTCGTCGGAGACTGTCTCGCATGGTGAAGCAAAACCGGAGCCAGACAGTGGCTCAGCTGACAGCCCAATACAATGCAGGGCCAAGTACAGGGTGGCTAATAAATACTGTGACAAATATCGAATCATTTAATTACACACAGATGAAATAGAAAATGGAAAATACAACAATATTATGAACATTATACATGAAAGTTTACCATGAAATAATTTTACTCGAATCGACCGCCATCTTTATCGATTACTAAAGATAATCTCTTACGCCTCTGTCCTATTGCGGCACGAATCATTTTATGAGGTAATTTGTCCCATTCACTCCGTATGGAAGCTTTGAGGGAGTCCAAACTTCTATGCTGCTTAGCATTTACTTTCGACTCTAAAATCCCCCAAATGCAATAGTCTAAAGGATTTAGATCTGGTGAAGAAGGTGGCCAATCTTCTTGCTTGATAATCTTCGGGCAATTGGCATGGAGCCATTCCTGTGTTGTTTTTGATCGGTGGGACGGTGCAGAATCTTGCTGAAATATCCAATTCTTTTTGGGATACAATCTGTTAGGATGTGGTAATAAACGTGTAGCCAATACTTCCTGTTTGTAATATTCAGCATTGATTTTTACCCCTTTATCGATGAATTTCAGAGGCAGTTTTCCATAGTGTGACACTGCAGCCCAAACCATAACAGAATTCTTGTTCTAAAAGCGTTTAACAGTTCGAAGATTTTCAGGTATATCCTCGAAGGTTGCTGAATATACAACATCATTTTTAGCATTATAACTTTGTTCTGTACAAAACAGCTTCTCATCAGAGAAAATTATTTTTTCAACACTTTTGCTACCGTGCCGGTTTAGCAATTTCTTACATCTTTGCAACCTTTTTACTATTTGTGCAGTAGTCAAACCTTGAACTTTTCTTTTGCGATAAGGGCGAAAACCCAGGTCTTCATTTATGATAAGTTGCATAGTTCTGCGACTGATGTTCTCTTCTGCAGCCATTTTATTTGCAGAACGTTGTGGATTTCTTCGTATCTTTTCACGAATTCTTTTGATACGTTCTTTTGTACGAACAGTGCGTGGACGACCGGACCTTGGTCGATCTTTACAGCTATTGGTATCCAATAATCGATTTATAGTCCTATATATAAACGTCCTATTAAAACCAAGGCATTTTAATTGCTTAAATATTTTACCTGCAGAAAATCCGCGATCAAAAAGCTGTTTAACCATTAACCTTTTGGCTTCCATCTTTAAAAATATTCTACATGTTTTACTTTAAACAAAAATCGTCTGCGTTTACAAAAAGTTGCCAATCACACAAATAGATAGATAAATTGTTTTTCCAAACGATTAAAATTAACTCTTATTTTTTGGAGTGTTACAGTATTTATTAGCCACCCTGTAGAATAGTATCGCAGCACACTGTTCAGCGGACACTGTTGGATATGGGGCTACGCAGCAAACGTCCCACTCGTGTGCCTTTGCTGACCAAGCGTCATCGCCAACTGCGCCTGCACTGGGCCCAGGAACATCGCGACTGGTCCATGGATCAGTGGGAGAGAGTTGCCTGGTCAGATGAATCACGGTTTGTCATTCATCACGCCGATGGCCGTGTCAGGATACGCCGTCTTCCAGGGGAACTGTTGCTCCCTCAATGTACAGTAGGTCATACACAGGCCGGTGGTGGCGGTATTATGCTTTGGGGGACGTTCTCTTGGGCGTCTCTGGGACCCGTGGTTGTGGTAGAGCAGACCATGAATGCTACAGGGTATCTGAACATCATTGCGGACCAGTTCCACCCTTACATGGCCTCTGTTTTTCCAGCTAGAAATGGAATGTTCCAACAGGACAACGCCCCGTGTCACAAGGCTAAAATTGTGTTGGAGTGGTTTCAGGAACATGATGCTGAATTCCAGTTAATGTCCTGGCCGCCTAACTCACCGGATCTCAATCCGGTGAGTTAGGCGGCCAATAGAACACAATAGATCTCAATAGAACACATTTGGGATGTCATGGGACGGCAGCTCAGAGTTCACAGACCACCAATTCGCAATATCTCGGATTTGCGTGACCGTTGCTTAAACATCTGGTACAATCTGTCTATACATATCTACCAAAGACTTGTGGCATCCATGCCAAGGCGGGTTGAAGCTGTGTTGCGCGCCAAAGGTGGGCCAACTCGTTATTGACAGGTGGTCATAATGTTTTGTCTCTTGAGTGTATAATAGCCGTTGTTTCTGTATAACACTTCCGGGCTGTACTCATCTTTCAATTGAAGCACTCGGTAAACAAACGGCCGGTTAGGCTTAATTTCAATTTCAGATGTGGATCAGAATTTTTTTCTTACCTAAAAACTAATATCTTCTCCATCAAATCACGTTTGTTCAGCCTATTTTTCTATAATACATTCAGAACTAAAAAAATTGGATGTTTTTAGCTGTATATTTAACAGTTTTTAAAAACCTGTTTACTTTTGCGATGAATTCTGAAAGTAAACAAACTTGAATGTGAATGAATCAAATAGCTCAAGTATTCGTATCGCGTAGTGAGCTGTAAAAAACTGGATGGCAGTCTACTACTTCAATCGCATAGGATAACTAAATAAATAAAAAAACGATGAAAGGATTTGCTTTTACAAGGTATGGATTAAATGCAATATTGTTAGATAATTCGGGATATTTTTTAACTTTCATATACTTTTTCCATTATGACGTCATTATTTATTATGACGTCAAAATGACGGGTTAGACGGCAGTCTACTACTCCAATCGCATGAAAAACTAAATAAATAAAAAATAATGAAAGGGTTTGCTTTTACAAGGTGTGGATTAAAAGCAATATTGTTAGATAATTCGGGATATTTTTTAACTTTCATATACTTTTTCCATTATGACGTCAAAATGACGGGTTACCTTCTAGTACTAAAAGAAACATTTATGGAACACCGACGCGATTTGCTTTAAACGCGGTTTTAAAAGAGTAAATTTCTTTTTTGTAGTTATGTAGGTAAGTACATATTCCGTATTTATTATTAAGTTATAATAAATATTGTAGACCGTTCTTTTTAGCTCACCACACCTACGTCACTGGGTGGACCGCAACACCTTAAAACATATTAGGAGTAGCCCGTACCCTGGAAAAGTCTGCCCACCCCTGGTCTAAACTTTCTTTCTCACCACTGAAGCACTGACCAGATGGTTAATTCATATTCCAAGAAAAGACAGGGGTTAGTTTTCTGGAATAATTACGGCATAACTCTGTTGGGGCTTATACCCCTTGACAGACAGTAGATCAGATCAAGTCCATGTATTGGGCAGAATGGTGCGGCTCCGGTTTTGAATAGGACCGTAAGGTTCGGAGTCCGACTTGGCTAAAGGACCGGTCCCGTAATTTTTAACCGAGTCAAGTGACGAGACCGTTTCTTGACTATTACCAGCACAGCTGGTAATGGTAGCTAGTAGTTCTTAATGGCGATTCGGGGTAACACAGGGGGGGGGGGGAAGTGGGGAAGTTCGGAGTACATTCGGGGTTATCATACTCTTGATTGTCTCAACCTAATCTTGGTGTTGTTTAGAGAACTCTAGGTATTAAAAGCACCGACCGATCTCATTTTCGAATTGGCCACCGAGCTGATTACTGAACAACCAAAAATAAGCGTGATGATCCGGGATTTTCGCGGAAGAAAGATCTACTCGCATGGTATATTTATAATCAAACGTTTCCAACTTGCAGCGACATGTGTTTGTCTCGTCATTTAGTGTACAATTTGGTCTATAAATTATCTTAAAGATGACCGAAAAGGAGATTTTAGACACCTCATCCATCGGAAAACAAATGTGAAGCAGTTGGAGGAGATTATCCGATCTGGCAGGCGAGTAACAAGAAACTGAATAACAGCTGCTTCAAGGTGTTCACCCCTATCGCAGCTATCTATGGTGTAAAGGTTGCTGTGTACTAACCCTACTGGAATCGGTCGCCTCAATGTTAACCTACGGAGAAAATGTCTACTATTAATTATCCGATCTGGCAGGCGAGTAACAAGAAACTGAATAACAGCTGCTTCAAGGTGTTCACCCCTATCGCAGCTATCTATGGTGTAAAGGTTGCTGTGTACTAACCCTACTGGAATCGGTCGCCTCAATGTTAACCTATGGAGAAAATGTCTACTATTAATTATCCGATCTGGCAGGCGAGTAACAAGAAACTGAATAACAGCTGCTTCAAGGTGTTCACCCCTATCGCAGCTATCTATGGTGTAAAGGTTGCTGTGTACTAACCCTACTGGAATCGGTCGCCTCAATGTTAACCTATGGAGAAAATGTCTACTATTAATTATCCGATCTGGCAGGCGAGTAACAAGAAACTGAATAACAGCTGCTTCAAGGTGTTCACCCCTATCGCAGCTATCTATGGTGTAAAGGTTGCTGTGTACTAACCCTACTGGAATCGGTCGCCTCAATGTTAACCTATGGAGAAAATGTCTACTATTAATTATCCGACCTGGCAGGCGAGTAACAAGAAACTGAATAACAGCTGCTTCAAGGTGTTCACCCCTATCGCAGCTACCTATATGGTGTAAAGGTTGCTGTGTACTAACCCTACTGGAATCGGTCACCTCAATGTTAACCTATGGAGAAAATGTCTACTATTAATTATCCGATCTGGCAGGCGAGTAACAAGAAACTGAATAACAGCTGCTTCAAGGTGTTCACCCCTATCGCAGCTATCTATGGAGTAAAGGTTGCTGTGTACTAACCCTACTGGAATCGGTCACCTCAATGTTAACCTATGGAGAAAATGTCTACTATTAATTATCCGATCTGGCAGGCGAGTAACAAGAAACTGAATAACAGCTGCTTCAAGGTGTTCACCCCTATCGCAGCTATCTATGGAGTAAAGGTTGCTGTGTACTAACCCTACTGGAATCGGTCGCCTCAATGTTAACCTATGGAGAAAATGTCTACTATTAATTATCCGATCTGGCAGGCGAGTAACAAGAAACTGAATAACAGCTGCTTCAAGGTGTTCACCCCTATCGCAGCTATCTATATGGTGTAAAGGTTGCTGTGTACTAACCCTACTGGAATCGGTCGCCTCAATGTTAACCTATGTAGAAAATGTCTACTATTAACAACTACATAAATGCCGATAATCCAATAAAAATGGTATTTTCAGATAGCCCGAACTTTTGTGCACCTTGCAACAGGAATCATTTTATAAACTGCGTCCACCAAAGGAATTTAGGGGCGTTTAAAACACAGTATACCAGATTTTTCCTCCAAATAATTTAAATTTAAAAATATTATTTGCATTTTTTTTTCTTTTAACGAAAAATGCTCCAAGGTGTCAAATTTATTTCTCTATTACGGAGTACATTAAAAAAAATTTAAATACAAGTCGGCAATCCTTGGACACATTTTCTCCATAGGTTAAGATTGAGGTGAGCGAATCCAATAGGATTAGTACACAGTAGCCTTAACATCCATGGTAATACTGCCATATTTTGTCGAGGTTTTAGGTTGCAAGTCGAAAGGTCGAATAGGTCATTTTGACTTCATTAGTACTTTTGTACCATGGCAATGTTATTGTTTTCTTATAGTATATTTTATCACCATGCTTTAATTTTTTATTCACCTTATCAAGTTGGTTGGCTTTGAAATTTTAATGCATTGATTATCAAAGAAATTTATTTTAAAAATTGTGTTGGTTCTCAGACAGGTTACAACAAATCTTCATAAAATCCTGTTATCAAAAATATTTTATCTTAAAAGTTTGAATTAATCTGTGTTCTAATGAGCTCTCGTGTAGCAAAAGTTGATCTTAGCTCTCCACATCAAATCAAACCAAACCTAAAGATCAAATAAAAAATATATTAAAATTAAAAACTCCAATTATAAGGACAAATTATAATTACTAAAAGCTAGGAAATTTATATTTACAAATTTACTTGTAATACATTTTAGAAATTTTAATAATTGTTTTGCAGGAATCCATATTTTATTGCTAAACTACAAAACTGAAGACAACAGAAATGTGGGTAGGTTCTAGATTAACGCATTCTTTGCGTATATGGGGAGATTTTTTGAAGCCGACTTTCAACCGAGTTTGTTTAAAATTAAAAGACTCAATGAATTTATCTACTTTGATCAACTACAATGACATAAATGGTTTTTTTCAGAAAAAAACAAAGTAAAACTACCCCTAAATTCTATTGTTAAAAGTGGATGAAACTTCTCTAAAATTCTTCATCTTTTTCTACATAAATACGTGTGATGAAAGCGAATGAAGGATGGTTTGAAGAGACTCGTTTAGAATTTGAAAGATATATATTTGGACTCAACTTATGTTTTAAAATGATAGTTGCGAATTGTTGACACAGGAAAGACTTGCTGATAGTACCATGTGCGCCACAATCATAAAATTTCAACTGAAGGCTTAGAGAGATTACTATCATAAGAAATCAATCAAAAAAGAAATTTTTTCCCCTCAATTTTGTGTTTTAAATGAGATATTATTTTAAAATAGTCTTTGATTCTTTGGAAGTATTTTCTACAAAATTTTTAGCATTTTCTATAACATCGTTTAATGACATCTATGTTATGCTTCAAATACCTTAAAAATATCTAGAAATATTTTTAATGGTCTGAGGAAATATAATAGACCATAATCATGATTAGGAATTTATTAATTGCATATTTACAGCCGCTTTTATTGTAAACTGTGATTACTTATAATAGCACCCGAGTATTTTCATATCTACATCTTCTCAAATAGCACTACGTAATTTATAAATTATTTTAATATTTTTCTCTACGTTATAGAGTTTCGTAGAAGTGACAGTTTCTTATTAAAAACTTTGTAATACTTTTACGTGATTGCGCTTAATTTTTAAATATTTCATACAGTTCTAAATTATATGTGAATGTCAAATGTAAACAAGACCTCTAACCCAAATAATTGCAAACATTGTTTTCGAAGGGGTAATTAAGTTCATACTGAATATCGCTATCAAATTTCAATGAAAATAAAATTCCATCACAAATTATTGCCAAAAATATAAGAGTAAAGTCTTATTTTGTTTGCATTTATTATATGCTATTGCATTATTATTTTTGTTCCTCAACCACTATTTCACATTGCTTAAATCTTTAGTATTTTTGCTAGAGTTAATAGGTAACAACTTTCGAATATGTTACCTTGTGCTGCGTTACCGATCGCTGCGTTATCCTCACCCTAAATTTCATTTAGATGTACACTGTGAAGATTCCAAACTCCTGCTGGTCAAATCCATTATTAGTCTAGTGGTGAGGTGTCAGAATTATTTAGCACTTGTCAAAGTTCGCATACATATGTTATCCTTACCGGCTCTGTCTCTCAAACGGAGATTTCATACACGCAGGTTATTATCAATTGCAAAGCCACATTTCGCCAGATAAGAAAACAGTGAATGTTTTTACGGACGAAAAGCTGTTAAAAATAATGTAGCAAAAAAGGACGTCTTCGCTTCTAGAATGATATAAAAAGTGTGACTGTGACATATAAATATGTATGTTTTAGCTTCAATATTTTGTTGGTAGAGAGAAGATTAAGTAATGTGAGATAAATCAGATGTAGACTATGCTTCATTACAAAAACCCGGTGTAGACGTAAAGTCACGTCAACGTTATATTTAAACTAACATAGTTTTATTAAAGATGTAATGTTGAAGAAAAATATTCACTTGCAATCCCTCAAAATAAAAATAGACAATCTCTATTTGAAATCAAATCAATACAACATGGGCATGTCGTACGGAATACCCTGAATTTCGCATACGAATTTTAATATAGGATTACGTTCCTCCATAACGGTCCCCCGGAAAGCAAAATTTCAGACGCTAAAACCGTCCGTCGTCGCGAGTTATAATTTTGGCAGTGAGCCAAACCCAGTCTGTATCGCTTGAGCAAGCAGTAAACAGTTAAGCAGAAAAGCACCAAAATGCGTTAGTTTCGTAAGAAGAGACTATCTGAATTAATTTTTTTTCATAATAGTAAGATATATAATTAAACAGTCAATAGTATGCATAAAGGGTGAGTTTATACATATCAGTAATGTAAAACTACAAGAAAAGTCTTTCGGAAAAAAAGATCTCATCAAGGCAGGAATATTTAATCAAACAGAGGGAAAAAACTAATTAAAAATTGTAAGCCAAAAATTTTCCCAGCCATGCAAAAAAAGCAGCGAAAATGGACATTGCAAATAGAATCATTGAATTCTTATACACTGATTACCATTTAAAAATGCATAAAAACAAAATGCAACATTTAACGCACTTACCCCACATATATAGTAAAAGAAGAAGAAAAACTAACTAGAACTAATGGAAGCAAACAAATGAAAAGTTAGAAGACAGTTAATTTTTCTTCATTGATAGTTCCAACAACAAAATATAAAAAAAGCTTAATTAATCAGAAAACTTTAAGGTGTATAAAATGACAATGAAAAACCAGCACCCATTAAAAATGTCGGAATTTGACTAAATGTGTAGCACTAATAGTAATTCTGGCACTAGGAATAAAATAACAACGATGCTGTTAGGCTTGTTAGGCGATGTTGTTAGGAAGAAGAAAAACTAACTAGAACTAATGGAAGCAAACAAATGAAAAGTTAGAAGACAGTTAATTTTCCTTCATTGATAGTTCCAACAACAAAATATAAAAAAAAGCTTAATTAATCAGAAAACTTTAAGGTGTATAAAAGGACAATGCAAAACCAGCACCCATTAAAATAGTCGGAATTTGACTAAATGTGCAGCACTAATAGTACAGCACTAATAGTACAGGCAATAGTTCTGGCACTAGGGATAAAATAACAACGATGTTGTTAGGCTTGCTATATATTTTATCACTTACAGAAACTCGTGGATAATAATTGCGTAAAGAACACTTATTCAATACCAAAATAAATTAAAAAGGGGGTGGATATATGTTTCAAACTAGTCAGTGGTTTATCATGAGGCAGGAGAGTATTGGTGTGATTGTCGGAATGCACAATTCATAAAGCATCAATGCTCCGTGGCCTGAGGGTGAACTATTGACTTGTTCGAAACGTGTAGCCATCCCCTTTTTAATTTATAATAGTACTGAAGAAATTTTCTTTACGTAATTGCTATACATTTATTCGTAGAGGTCATATGAACTTTTATATACATATTTCAAGTCATATATGCAAATACATGTACATTTACTTCAAAGTTCCATGGATGAAATCTTTTAATATTATCATTTAAATGTAGAAAATCTTTTAATCTCCCTTTCAGTCGTTTCCCTGAGCAACGTTTATTTACTCTAGGTACGATTAAAAACCAAAATAAGGAAACTTTATTTTAAGTGGTATGTATCTTAAGTCTGACGTTGATTAAACTCGCTGCATTTCGTGAGTTATCTTCCTTTCTTGGAGCAGTGCTATTAAAATTTCATAGAAGTTCTTGTTTATTTAGAGGAAAACACAATACTTTTTTCTTTTAAAAAAGTAAGAAGAAAATAGAAACAACACAGGCAAACAAACTTTAAAATAGTCTAGCTGGAGTTTAAAGAAACCTTTAGTGATAAAAAGTAAAAGAAATTAAAAAAAAAGAGTTCTTATTTCTAATTGTAAGGATTAAACGTTGTTTTGTGTAATATTTAAAGTGAATTAAGAAGGAAGGAAGGAAAAGCGAAGAGAGAGAATTGAAGAAAATAACATTATAGAACTTAAAAGGGAATAAAATTTACTTGAATTTGCGAAGGATGAGGGTGATTATTATTATTAGATTAGGAGCAGGATTATTCAGAACGTTTTAACTTATTTTCTAACGTGTTTGTGAGAAACAAATATGTACAACTGCATGCTTAGAAAGTTTCAGTATTTATTAAAAAGTATAATTCAATATTTATCAGAGAAAGTAAAATAAACACAAAAATCATACCTAACATTGCAATAATATATATACAGGGTGGTCAAAAGTTTGCCGAGATATATGAAAAATACGAGATATATGTTTGCCGAATATATGAAAAAAATATCTTCCATACTTAAATAGTATTAATAATATAAAATTTTATACAATTATAAAATTTTAAATTTATTCTTTTTTTTTGTACAAACGAAAGAAGTATTTTGCTTTTATTATGCCGAGTTCTGTTTTAAAGAATTCTACTAACTAAAATTTAAAAGTATTAGTTAAAATGGATAGAATCAGCTTTAATTATTTTTAAGTTTTATCTTGTTTGATTAAATTTAGCATATGTATATATATACAGGGTGGTCGTAAAAAACTTTGCCGATATATGGACCTCTATCGGCTGTTCCGTTCAACCGATCGGGATGATATTTCAGATATAGTTATTCAGAGGTATGAGCTCGGGATTCTGTGAACGGCAACCAAGTGGCGTTCACGGTTACGGTTACAGGTACAGGTACAGAAACTCGAAATTTTCGAATAGCAACACCCACTTTTTCCCGTCGCAAAATGCTCAGCGCATGCGAAAACCTTAAAAATATATAAATTTTATATATTTTTAAATATAATAATTTTATATATTTTTAATCTATAAATTTTAGTTTGCAGAATTCTTTAAAACAGAAATCAGCAGTAAAATTCTTTAAAACAGAACTCAGCAGTAGAATTCTTTAAAACAGAACTCAGCAGTAGAATTCTTTAAAACAGAACTCAGCAGTAGAATTCTTTAAAACAGAACTCGGCATTTATTTTAAGCAAATACTTCTTTCGTTTGTACAAAAAAAAGAATAAATTTAAAATTGTATAAAATTTTATATTATTAATACTATTTAAGTATGGAAGATATTTTTTTCATATATTCTTGTATAAAACACTTACACAATGAATATTTCTGAACAGTTTATCAACATGCTGATATCCTGATTTGGGGGAAGCATAAATTAACAGCAACACATTTAATAACTGTAGCGTATTCACATGAGGTCAGCGTGTCCACTTTTACTTTTAACATTCAGCAACGAAAATCCTCCCAAAATTTTATTACCTTTTATTGCATGTAGTTCGTGCGAAATTCCTAAATAAAATTTTCCTTACAACACTTGCAAACTATCTAAAGAAGCACAAAACTGACATCTGTATTCTGTCGAATGGCTGACGGCTCGCAACTGCGTAACTTAAACTGACGACAGCAAAGGGGCGACGACTGATAAATATATTCAACAATGTCTATTCGCGCCGGGCACTTGAGACCATGTGATACGTTAGGTGAGAATGACAAGATCTGAAAGAGAAAAATTCTATGTTTTGTGTGTTGTTAAAGTATTCGTTTATTTCATGCTGGAAAATAATCAAATTTCACCAATTCACTACATTTTCTTTGGCTATCTTTTGGAGGAAAAACTCCCTGGAATATATTACTTTTAAATTTTGATCCACGTTTATAAAATGTTTATTTTTGAATATAGTATCTCCCACACAATGCAAGCTATATTCCAGTTGTAATCATCCAATGCCAAAACTGCTATGGTCTAAATTAAATTGAGTTTAAAGCTAAAATATATGAATCGAAAGCCAAAATTGAGGATTTTTTAATACAACACACATTACCATAGAATTCTTCTTTTATATGACTGAGCTTCAACATCGTGTGGTTGCTCTATCATGAACAAAGAAGACAGTATATATAGTATAAAAAAAGGCTACACACCATTCGTATCAACAAGATGTAGACAAAGATTCGTATCCATTGAAGAATAGAACCAGCGATCTTTTTTTACCTCGCTAACTATCGTTTCTTGTTAAGCAACTACATTGGATAATTCGGACTACGGTTAACTAGTGTCGCATTAAGGTATGGGCTGCTTCGGCCAGCTAGGAAGCCTCCAGAAGATAGCTGAAAGGCCGAAAATGAATTCAGACCAAAGCATGTTTCTCTATAGGCATCGCATATCAAGACCTTAGCAAACAATGGAACAACTTCCTCATTCCCTGTACGTTGAAATAGCTCTGCGGATTTGTAGCGATCGCAAGTCTGCAGCCGAATCCCTCTGCAGACGACATTTAAAAATATTTTTATCTCACGTTTTGAGGAAGTTTCCTGGCAACTGTACGATGACACGGTACGAGAGTAGCGGGAAAAGAGAATTCTTCTGTGTTCGTTGTTAAGTTTTTTGCTTCGTAATTTTTGGTATTCATGTTATTCTTTAATTTGCAAGAGTCATATTTTCAATGTCAAATTTATATAATAAATATTTTATTTTTCACATTTAAATCGTGATAATGTGCTTTGGTTTTTTGGTTTATAAAAATACTCCTTGAAGTCATTGCTAGCCAGAGACGACCACAAACTGGCGACTCCGACAGATTTACTTGTGATTGATGATAACCAATGTAACTGAATGTAGGAGTTCTTCCAACATGAAACATTTTAAGAAATTCAAGCCACTTGTGCCTAATCGAATATTACTGGAGGCCTCACATTACCCTAGCCTAAGGGCCTACAATGCCTTAATTCAGCCCTGACTATAAACTAGGTAATCTCAAGTTTACACTCCGTTTTTTATTCCTTCACTTATATTCCATCAAGGACTGCGAAGACACCATAATTCGGGAGAAAGAACAGATAGGTATGAATGTAATACAGGGCAGAGTAAAGCAATGTGAATTGGCGCCGTGGCCCAGTTAGCAAAGGCAGCGAGCCAGTGATCTGAACGTCCCTGGTTCGATTCCCGTCGCTTACAAATCCACCGCCGTGTACGCTAATGGCGGCTGGTACACGAAAAATCTGTCGTGGCTGCAATGTTCTCCAAGTTCTCAAAATATACCTCTGGAGGTGCGGATGTACCGGTCTCGTCACTTGACTCGGTTCAAAATTACGAGACCGGTCCTTTATCCAAGTCGGACTCCGACCTTTGTAGTGCTAATTCAAAACCGGAGCCGCATCATTTAGCACAATAGCCTATATGGACTTGATCTGATGTTGCTGTCGGTCAAGGGGCATAAAGAACAACAACAACAAGTAATATGAGGTAAACTTGGATTATCTTATATTACAATTATTAATTATTTTTTCACGTTGCAACTTCCTGTTATATGGTCAAGCTTAACAGCTCGAGTACGTTTTGCATTTTAGCTAATTTCGTTTCAACGTCCTATGTTTACTTTTGGTATGAAGCTAACAAAAATATGTTAAATACTCGTAATCTTTATATTCTATGAATCTTAGATTAATATCAGGAATTCTTTAAATTCATCATTCATCGGCTTTAGTGACATTTGTAACTGTAGCGTATTCACATGAGGTCAGCGTGTCCTCTTTTACTTTTAATATTCAGCATGACATATTTTACGCACGAATTGCATTTCACAGAGAATTTATATATCTCCCACTGTATTTAATACTTGGTAGGGAGTTTGCATACTTCACGTCCTTGACATGTTCAAACGAAAATCGTATTTGCACTAGGTTTAATATTATCTAACTCCCCAAACCTACTCTTCGCGCATAATTGTCCCTCTGCACGAAGATATCTTTTCAAGTTTATATGATCATGAAATGTTTGCCCTCTCCTAGCCTTGGTATACTGCAGAGAGAGAGAGAAATTGTGCCCCAGATGAGAAACTTTTGCTACGTTGAGATATATATTTCACTAACTCTAGATACGTATCAACAGTGGTATATTACAAACTGGAACGTTTCCCAGTTTATTTGATCTGTTTGACAAAGTGTCACCAGACCACTTCATTCGCAATCTTACAATACGAATGCATTAAAACAATTTCAAAATTTCCTTGCAGATGGTATTCTAGTGGAAGAATCGTGTAGTTTTAAGTTACTGGTTCATTTGCGAACAAAACTTTTGCATAGCTCTGAGAGAAAAAAAATTCTGGAAAACGAAACTGCTGGCGGACAAACTGAAAGTTGGTTGTTTGGGGCGTTTTGGAGTGCTGCAATTTATATGTGAAATACAAAAATAAATTAATTTCATAATTGAGGAATGTCTGATGCACATTATTTTGTTTATATACGTATGGATGCATGAATTCTTGTACAGTTACCATAAATTTTTTACTGTATGATATGGTATAGTGCAAGATAATGGGATCAAGTCTATTTTAATCAGAGTGAAATTTGAAAACAGCTACAGTTGTTCCAAGAAGCAGATTATGCAACATGCATAAAACAAAATCCTATTTGCTCTAGATAAAATGCATTGCTACGGTTTTTGGTTTTCGCTTACAAAGAGAATCGTTGATATGTTGTCATTATAAAATGTAAAGTAGGAACACAGTACAATGCCGTTGTTTTTTTTAAATAAATCATTCGTTTCCGTTGCCAGCAGTATACGTATTGTTATTTTTTAGTCTTCATGAGGTTTCGACTGAAAATCTCTGACGCAAAGGTAGCAAATTTCTCTGGTATATTACTGAAATGTATATTAATATTTCCTTATAGTGCAAAAATTTACAGAATGTTGAAAAATTTATATCAATTACTCATGCGTTTAGACATGTGGATTTCATATAAGGAAGTAGACATGAGATATGAAACTATTTTCATTATTTGAAGCTATAGTGAAGTTTAGTTATATTGAAGATTAGTTATATTGAAGATTAGTTATATTGAAGAAGATAAGTAGGTCTATTAAAAAATCTATCTTTTAATCTGCCCTAATAACAATGTGAAAAGTCATTAAACAAACCTTTTCGTTCTTGTTAATAGAGAAGAAAAGAATAAAAACTAACCCTTTATAAATGAGTTGAAAATCATATTTTAACTCAACTGTTTCAGTTTGATTATACACTCTTAGGACGCTAAACGTAATATTATTTCTTCAGCTATCGAGTTTCCATGGATTCGAGTTTCAAAGACTTTCAATATTGAGTTCTAAGACATTTTTTCGGAAATTCTCGTTAAATGACATTGCAAGGAACTTCTATTATTCAAACTGCACATTATTCGAAATCATACAAAATTCTTTACTTGATTTAAGTTTTGTGCCATTAACCAGATAAAAAGACTCGAAGTTTGAAAAAAAATTTTCAGGTAGTATCTTCTAACGAAACTACCACGGGTTATTAACGTTGGATTACTTATCGTTGCTTACCCTTTTTTACGCATTTTGCTACTTTTCTGGTTAACTGTTTACTGCAACTGGGTTTGGTGAGCTGCAAAAATTATAAATCGCGACGGACTCTGAATTTTTTTCTTTCCGAAAGACCGTTATTGAGGAACGTAATCCTACGTTAAAATATCTTACAAAGGTTATTTACAGGAAAGATCTCCTCTAATTTTCGTTTTCAACCATCATAACTGAAAAGATTTTGTTTGTAATTAAAAAAAAAATTGTTTATTATTTTTGAAGGTATAAGTGCCTCGCGTTTCACCCAACAAATGTTCTCAGACCAAAAAAAAAAAATATTTATAAATCTCATCAGAATTTATTTTTTTTAACAGAAAAGTAAGATATTTTAAATAAAATATTTTTATTTAAAACATCTTAGTTTTCTGTTAAAAAAAAAATTCTGATGAGAGCTACCAATGTTTACTATTGTTATTATAACTAACGAAATACTTTTGAAATATTTAGCGTTTTAAAGTACTGAGCTCACGGCCATTATTTTATCCTTTAAAAATATTCATCTCATTTAAAAACCCTACCAAGAAATATAAACAGTACTTGAGCGAACGGATGTGAAAGAAATATTTATGTTGAGGGAGATACATAGAGCGAGTAATTTTTTTCTTATTCTATAGATTTTAAAAATTCAGAAGAATGTATCGTATTTTTTATTACAGTTATTTTCAATTACGGGAGCATAAATATGACATTTACAAAAATCTTCAGATCCTGTGTTTGGAAAAACAAATAAACGACGGAGAAATTTCTAAAAAGTTAAAATGTGTAAACATAAACGACTCAAGTGATATCAGGTACCATTGAAAACCTGATATCACATTCTGTAAATTCTATGAGAAGTCATAAATTTGAGATACATCACGTTTTGTAATTTCTATGAGGAGTAATAAAACTCAGATATTGTTTTGAGCAACTACAATTATATAACCCGATTTATATATACAGTGAAATCTCGATCGATCGTTTTCGGATCCATCGTTTTTCCGTATGTGTCGTTCATTTTATTCAGTCCCAACGATCATATTGCTTTGTTATGTTTCCGCATCTATCGTTTTCCCGCATTTATCGTTCATTTCAATCGGTCCCTTGAAAAACGATAGATCGAGATTCCACTGTATATATATATATATATATATATATACTCATGTTTTCAAAATTAAAAGAATTTTCAGATTTGGTTCATTATCTCCAGAACCACTGAACAGATTTTAATGAAATTTGGTAAGTACATAGGTTGATATAATGCAAAAATTAACCATTCAACAGTTGTAATACACATGTATGATTGTGCGTAAGACTCATCAGCGTCGGAAGGTATAAAACAGATCTTCCAATATCGAACAAAAAATGGGTTAGTTGGGGGTATGGTCCCCTCTTATAGTTATACAGCTCTCACAAACTGAATTCACACTGGAAATCAGTCAGTTTATGAAACTCTGGCAGTTGAGCCCACTCCTCCAGAAACGGAGTTTTCAGGCCCTGGATGGTTCTGAGAGGTGGAAAGCGAGTTGCCATCGCCCTCCCCAGAGCTTACCAGACATGCTCTGTACGGTTTAGGTCTGGAGATCTGGCTAGCCAATCCATCCGGCGAATATCCTCATTTTCCAGAAATTCATCGACCTGTCGAGCTCTATGTGGGAGCGCATTGGCGTCCATTAAAATGAAATCAGGGCAACTGCACCCCTGAAAAGGCGAACATAGGGCTCCAAGATTTCATTCCTACATCTCACACCAGTCAGAGAGCCTCTGTGACACACATGGAGGGGTGTGCGCCCATCCAACACGATGCCTGCCCAGACCAACAAGCCTATGCTGCCATAGTGGTATCTTTCTAGGACAGTGATTCTCAACCTTTCTTTCGTCACGGTACACTTTTAATAATTTTAAAATTTCGCGGCACACTAACAATAAGATAAATTTAAAAGAATTTTACTTGCATAATTGATTGATGCACCTGTAATATATTTTGTAAAAATAGCATGTGAAATAATTTTTATTGCAATATAAACTGAAATTTCATTACAAAGAAAACAAAATTTTCATTTATCTACAAATTACATTTAATGCCAAATTTGAGCTTGTTGTTTTTTTGATAACTTCATTTATATTTGGGCTTAAAAATGTTAATCATACTCTCATTTTGTGATCCAGAATTAAAAGTCCAGAACTGTAATAGTCCAGTTACCAGTCCAGAACTGTAATAGTCATGCGCATTGGTTAATCCAGTCCCCGCTAGGAAGGTAGAATTGATTGAACTACTTGTCTGCCGTCGCTTACGTATGGGTATTCACAGTGGCGGCAAACTTCAAAAATCTCGCGGCACACAAAAGTGCCGCGGCACAGTGGTTGAGAATCACTGTTCTAGGACATTGGAGGGCGGGAAGCGGGTTCCTTAATCTCTCCAGAGGGAGGTTCGTCGAGAATCAGTGTTCAGGCTGAATCGCGACTCGCCTGGGAACAGAACATTACCCCTCTGCAGTCTGGTCGAAGGCTGATTTTGTCTGCACCAAGCTAAACGGCTGCACACCGCTCCATGTGTCTGACAGAGGGTCCCTGACTGGTGAGATGTATAGAGATGAGATCATTCAGGCCTATGTCCGACTTTTCAGGGGAGCAGTTGTTCCTCGGTTCATTTTTATGGATGACAATGCTAGTCCACATGAGGCTCACCTAGTTGACGATTATCTTGAAAGTGAGGATATTCGCCGGATGGATTGGCCCGCCAGATATCAATTGATCATGTCTGAGACCGTCTTGGGAGGACAATCTCAGCTCGCCATCCCCCTCCGAGAACCATCCAGGAGATCAAAACTGCGTTGTTGCAGGAGTGGGACTTATTTCCACAGGGACTCAACAAGCTGGCTCGTTTCCAGTATGGCATCACACTGTGAAAGCTGTATGACTGTGAGAGACGTTCATACCCCCTATTAAAGCCATTTTATGTTCGATCTTGCAGTGTCGTTTTTGGACATTCCTGTGCTGATGAGCCTAACTGACGATCATGAGTTCGTACCATGACTGTTGTGTGGTGTAATTTTTTTCTCTTATATAACAGCCGGTTAGGCTTAATTTCAATGTCAGATGTGGATCAGAATTTTTTCTTACCTTAAAACTAATATCTTCTCCATCAAATCACGTTTGTTCAGCCTATTTTTCTATAAAACATTCGGGACTAAAAAGAAATTGGATGCTTTTAGCTGTATATTTAACAGTTTTTAAAAATCTGTTTACTTTTGCGATGAATTCTGAAAGTAAACAAACTTGAATGTGAATGAATCAAGTAGCTCAAGTATTCATATCGCGTAGTGAGCTGTAAAAAGCTGGATGGCAGTCTACTACTCCAATCGCATGAAAAACTAAATAAATAAAAAATAATGAAAGGGTTTGCTTTTACAAGGTGTGGATTAAATGCAATATTGTTAGATAATTCGGGATATTTTTTAACTTTCATATACTTTTTCCATTATGACGTCATTATTAATATTATGACGTCAAAATGACGGGTTGGATGGCAGTCTACTACTCCAATCGTATGAAAAACTAAATAAATAAAAAATAATGAAAGGGTTTGCAAGGTGTGGATTAAATGCAATATTGTTAGATATTTCGGGATATTTTTTAACTTTCATATACTTTTTCCATTATGACGTCAAAATGACGGGTTACCTTCTAGTATATATATATATATATATATATATATATATATATATATATATATATATATATATATATATATATATATATATATATCACCATGCATGCATAATTTTTTTGCAGGCAACAAAATGTAAAAGATATACCCCACTTCAGATATTGAATGTTTATCGCTTTTGTGCATATGGGTAAAAATTCACTGTACTGAATACATTCAATTGTTATTGGGTATATTTTCAACAAACATAGCCAGTGTTTGTTCATTACACTCTTGGATATGCAAAAATGGTAACATTATAACTACCAAGCCAGTCAAAATGATTTGTTTGGACATCACTAGAATCAGGTTCTATATCGTATTGGTTGTACTAGTGTTAAAATACATGTCATAATGAATATTTGTTCCGAGATAAACTATCAAAAATAAATACTTAAGGGATTTTAAATAAATAAGGAGTTTTTGACTTATGTGTGTCGCAGCGTTGGGTATTTCAAAATATACAGCTCATCTGTAAAGTTAAGTTGCTTTAATGGACATCATGAGATCATTACTGCTTGTGTTCCTGGAAAGTGACGCTTTACGGAGTGTCAGGCGAAGCAATTAAGATCACGATGGAGATAAGCAACTTTTCACTCATATCAGGGTAAGTGCATTTAGATAACCTCCAGTAAAGTTAAATGTTGATTTATTGTGAAAGCGAAAAGTTTATAGGGGAGATCGCAGTTTGCACTGGGAGCCAACAGGAGCAAATATTACGGTGACAGTTCAGAAATTTATCTTCAAGAATATTGCAGTTTGAGTTCTTTTAAAATTTATCTGATTACGATGATACTTACGGGTCAGTTGTAACAGATCCTGATCAATATTTAAACTGAATTATTCTGGGTAATCTACAAGAAAGAACGAAGGAAATCTTTGTATAATATATATATATATATATATATATATATATATACACATATAGATAGATAGACAGATTGCAAATATAAATGGAAAGAGAGATTGGCCCATACATATTGTGTTACCACAGCCATTTGCATTCCAAAGGCTTGAAGAAGGGTTACACCTTTTTGCCCTAGACTAGATTATTGCGAATTTAAGATCTTACTAAAAACTTTAATAATATCTTTTATTAACTATACATTCAATCTTGTGAAGTTTATTGAGTTTTAAGTGAGTTTGGATAAAGTGTAAAACTAACGTGGTAGCAATAAACTTCTTTTCCCACTAATTTTAGCTGCTATAGAATATCTTCCCTAGGCATGACTTGGTACGATGTGATATTGGAAGGATTCCTTTTAGTTAGCTGCTTTCCGTAACCTTTGTTTTCTAGAATTATTAATTTCCATCTTTTTGAAGACTAGCGATATTTATAACTAAGCAATTTTGAAGAATTGCTTTACTTATAATTAAATTCTTTGCAGAAACTTTTTTTCGATTAACAAGCCATTACACCTCTCATTGCAATATTAAGAAAGATACATTGCCAATAAAATTTGTTTATAACTAAGACTAATAATTTCAGTAACTATTTTTCGATTATCAATCCATTACATTTCTTAATGACAATGTTAAGAAAGAGACATTGCCATTAAAAGATGTTTAAGGTCACCTGTAGTTAAAACATATTGCAATACACGTTACATAATTTTGCTGAAAACATTTAAACTCTAAATAAGTATGTATAATTTGAAATATCCCGTCTTTATGAATTATCTTTTATTTCATGTGTGAGCATTCCTTTGCTTTGAAGTTTTCTTACGATCTAAAAATGAATTTCGGCCCTTTTACTGTATAGCCAAGGAATATTTTGAAATCTTTATCTATGACCTAGTATCACAAACGCTTCAAAGCGAAATTCAAATAGCGTGAGGTAGAAAATGTGCTTATCATTTTGCTAGTAAAATGATTTAAAATGGACTCTAAAATGATAGAAGAGAGCCTGATCATGGAAGCCGTAAGTCAAATGATGTGAACCAACATCTTTTTTTATGAGGCGATAAATTTTCGATAAAATAATTCAAACTTTCTAGCGACCATTCGAATGCATAAAGTTACTCGTATGCTTCAACAATAAATAAAAACTATATTTTGACGTAGTTTATTGATGCAAGCGAAGTATTTTTTTTCGGTAAAGAATTATTTTATAGAAATGATTTCAAATGCTTTCGATGGTCGGCTAATATTCAGTCATAGTTTTGAAAATGACTTGCAATGGGTTTAAAAAGAGTTTGCCTTATAGGTGGATAATTTTAAAAGTATTAAATGCAATTTTTTAAATACATGAAAGACAAAAACAAAGAATATAGACTAATTGAGAGACAGTTATAGTCTGAACATGTTGTATAAAGGACGAGAAACAATATATTATACGCATACAAAATTAATTAAAATATTTGGTAGAATCATCTAATTACGATGGTAAAAGTGACAGCTCACTGACATGCTTTGACAATAATCTAAGGAAAACAGCGAAAAAAATACTAAACAGGATAAATAACAGACTGTGAAACTCGTAATTAATGAATGTAGCCCACACGGTTACCATGATGTAATAAACATCATTTTTAGGTTATTGTACGTCGCAGATGTTACATCACAGAGTTTAGTACATTTGCAATGTATATTAATATTATTTGTACTATCGCGATGCGAACAAAACGTCGCTTTAAAACAAATCATTTACTATTAGAAGGATTTATGCTTACCATGTGTGTTTTCATGGTGCCATAACACAGTGTCGTTTAAATGAAATGTCAACAGAAAGGGACCGAAAAAAGAATTTGTAATTTGCTAAAGTACCGTAAGATGGGGATAATTTGTGACTGCAGGGGTAACTTTGTGACACAGTAATTTTTTCGTATTTCGGATCTTGCGCCGCGCCCGTGATATCGGGTACGCAAAGAACCGAGCCAGTAGCTTGTCCGACATACAGAGACACCTAGTGGCTGGTGTCAGAAGCTTCTGCTTGCCAATTGTCTTCGCTATACAGTGTATTGTTCAAATCTGTTGTCAAGCGATTGACACAAACCTCGGAAACTTTTTCAGCTGAAGGCTGACACCTTATACAACCACCTACCAGAGGTAATTACTTTTTATTGTCAATATGTTGGTTAGATTGTGGAGAAATAGAATTTTTGTGTAGTGATATTTCCGAGAGATGTGAGAATATAACCTACATATCGAAAGGTGACGGGGTTACTTTGTGACACATTGACACTGTCACAAAATAAGCCACAAAGTCGACCCACCTCCTACAGCTATTTGTGTCAAGTAATTTTTCCTCTTGGATTTCAAAGCGAAAACAAAGATGCCACAAAGTAGCCCCACTCGGCGGAGCAACTTTGTGACACATTTTGACTTTAATTTTTCAATGGTAATTAAAGATCCGGGTGAGCGCAATACAATACTACGTAAAGAAAGGATGTACCAATGTTTTGCAATTGTTCGTTTTGGACTGCTTTTAAAACTGATCGGCTGGCACAGGAAAAAATTTAAAATCCGTCACAAAGTAACCCCATCTTACCGTATGGCCTAACGTCATTGCAAACAACACAAATAAAGTGTGTCTCGATGCTACGTATCTGTTGTGTCATAAAACCTGTCTTGGCCTGGTGCTCTATAGGTACAGCACTCCTGTCGAAGAAGAACACTTATGGAGTTCAATTTTCCATCCATATAGTTGCATTTAAAGAGATTTAACTGATTGACAAAACGTGAACATGTGTTTCACAGAGTCGTTATCATGGCGTTTCACGAATTTGAATTATTTCCACCAAACTGCTGGTTTGTGATGAATATAAGGTTCGTTAGTATTGATTGCAATGTAGCTTAGCGGTGTAATAGGGCGGCGCACACCGATTGAAACAGATGTCGCTTCGCATAGTTTTGACTTGAGAAGCTTTGAAAACATAATAAGAAAATATGATAATAAAGTTTGTATGCTGAGTTAAAGTTACCGTAAAATCTGGAGTATAATACGCACTTTTTTTCACATTTTAGTCCGCAAAAATGAGGCTGCGTATTATACTCGCGTACAAAAGAAGCGTAGCTTTAAACATTGGATAAAAGAACGTACAGCAGCTGTAAGACATCGTCGCAACACGGGTGCGTGAGCATCTGCATTCCGTGATTGATCCACCTGTTTACGAATCAGGTATTCGTTATAAACAAACGGAACTCACAGTTGGTATCGTCAAGTGAGGAGGATGATGGCGATATACATTACGACGGTAACAATAATTATGACATGGTCGCAACAACAATAGATGAGCTGTATTCCAGTGAAAGTCATTAAGACTCATAATTTGGCAGTATTGTTTGTTTTGAATTAACAATTTAAGCTTTTTTCTACCGAAATTGACGTTTTCGTTTCTTTTTATTACAAATTTCATTTATGTTAATAACTATTTGTGCAATTTTAAAATAAAATATTGAAAAGTTATGGGTGCTTATTCTAGTCGAATTTTAACTTTTCGCGAAAATTTCGCGCTAAATGAAGCATGCGCATTTTACTCGGGTGCATATTATAGTCGAGGTTTTACGGTAGCTTATTCTCTTTGAGAAATACAACATTTTATTTTTTATTTTTATTTTAAAACTCTTAAAATATAAACTCTAGCAAAACCACTACGTCAAAACTGTCTGTTTTTGAAACATATGCACTAAAACCTTGATTTAATTAATGCTCTAAGGATCGATAGGTTATTTAACAATGAAAAAATCACAATTTCAAGCTCCTATAAGAAGTATTGTGAATTCAATAGATTTATTTTCAGATTTTATCTCTAATATTAAACATTAAATGTTAAAAAAAGCGATTTCTCTACATACATAGGTACAATTTTATGTTTTCGTAGTATATGAGTATACTGATCTTGAAGATTTTTAAAAATTTTTGAAGTTTCATCTTTTGGGTCGTATGTACGGAAAAATTGTGTACAGAATAAAATTATTTTAGTGGACAAGAGTCCTAGATTACTCAATTATTAACAGCATAAATAAAATCCAATCAATATTTTCTTCCCTGCTTTGTTCGGAAGTGGATTCAGATGGATATTTTAACGTAGGATTACGTTCCTCCATAACGGTCCTCCGGAAAGCAAAATTTCAGATGTCCTGTGTCGCGAGTCATAATTTTGGCAGCGCGCCCAACCCAGTCTGTATCGATTGGGCAAGCAGTAAACAGCTAAACAGAAAAGTACCAACATGCGTCAAAATTTTGACACACACACACACACACACATTATATATATATATATATATATATATATATATATATAGATAGATAGATACATATATATATACATAACACATACATTATATATACATACAAAAGAGGTAAGCAACAATAAGTATTCCTACGTTAATAACCCGCTGTAGTTTCGTTAGAAGAGACTGCCTGAAATTTTCCTCACACCTCCTGGATTGCATAAATGAATATGCACCGATCTATAAACGAAGGATCTGTGGATTAGAAATAACCTTTCAGAACTGCTGACAA
Source organism: Dolomedes plantarius (assembly GCA_907164885.2). NCBI lineage: Eukaryota > Metazoa > Arthropoda > Arachnida > Araneae > Dolomedidae > Dolomedes > Dolomedes plantarius. The sequence goes on from OU015493.1 coordinate 196,600,964, forward strand.
TAAATCCTTAAAAATTTTTAAAAACTTGACTTTAAAAATTATATTGACTTGTTGTTTCATAAAAGTGAATAAACTCAAAGGATATTTTTACATACCTATTCTAAAAATATTATTCAATCATAGACAATAGTCTGGTTGAGGGAAACATTAATAAATTCATTCTATTACCTATATTTATCGCTTAGTCTACATTAAAATATCAGTACAATCAGTACTCTCAGCTACAAAGTTATCTACTAAAAAGCAACATGATACGTTATGTCCACTGACCGCCGCTCTACGATTTTCTCTCAATTAAGAAAAAAATGCCCTAGTGTCATTTATGAAGCAATACTTTTAAAGTTATTCACACATTCTATTAAAAATTAAAGAACTGGTATAAATGATCAGATTAATGAGAACGTGTTCCATATATTAGTCCATAGTGTACACCGACTTAATCTAATCTTACTTAAGTTTTAAGGCCTTAAGTACATATTTTCACAAAAATATCGGTATATAATGGGCTATTTATCTTGGATGAGAATAAAACACGTATAATACACGTTATGAAAGCTATAAATTCTTAGTATGTATGAAGCAATCTATATATATAAAACAGTTCCGTAACTGACTCATTCATTCATTCATTCATTCATTCACTGACTCACTGACATACAACGCACAGACCAATCCGCTGGACCTAGAGGGCTGACATTTCGCATGGCGATTCTTCTTATGGTGTAGGGGTGCATTAAGAAAGATATTTGAAAAATTCTTCTTAGATTGTTTTAAATTAAATTTTTAAGCTGTTTTTTGAACTTTTTTTACGTTTGCATTTAAAATAATACATTGAGGGTTATAAAATTTATATCACGAGAAAGATCATAAAAATTCCTTCAAAATGAAATTTTTTTCGAATTTTTACCTCCATTTTCTGATTTTTGGTGAATTTTTAAAGATTAATTTTTAGAATTTAATTTATTAAATGCTGATCACGTGATTTCTTTTTCTGGTACTTTCAATAAATTTATCGTCACGTGCAAAAAAAAATAGACAAAAAAATATTTTATCTTGCTAATGCGGCAGACGATTGGACTTTATTTTGTCTATAAAAATCCCTTACGATTTTTTTATAAATATGTTTTTTTTACATCAATTGTATACATTGATCGTCGTATTTATTATAAATATATATATATATTTATTTTTTTTTTGGAATTAATTGCATACATTGACCGTTGTATTTAATTTCAATGTACTCCGTAGCGAAGCGGGGGTTTTCAGCTAGTGTATATATAATCCATGTGCACATGAACTTTAAGTTCATCTAGATCCATCTAGACACTTATCTAGATCACCTTTTATAAAACTACTATCCCAAACATGCATGAATATAGATCTTAAAAGGAGAATTTATACATTCTTACATTTTCAAAATATCGCCAGGAGACAATGAACATTCGTACGTTCATTTACGACTCTTTCACAACCGCTCGAAAGAGAAATTCCAAGAGCGCAGGGCAGAAAATACTCGTCATTTTGTCGGTACAAACGACTCAGAATGAACGATAAAATGACAGACAAGAGTTTGATCACGAAAGCCGTAAATGAAGTCATGTGAACCAACTCCTTTCTTTATGGCACGATAAATTTTCGATAAAATAATTCCGGCTATCTGCCGCCTCGGGGTTGTTCGGAGATATAATATTCGGAGAGGTCTACCCTGATATGTAATAAAAGCTTCTGAGAGCAAGAAGTAATAACCACCTTCAATAATAGATCAAACTGAACGATTCTTAACTCATTAGACTTTAAATTCAATACAGATTTCTGGACTTAGCGCACTTAAGCAAATTAATGTTGCTTTAAAGCAAAGCTGAACTGGTGGATACAACCCTAAATATGAATAAACTAGCTGTAAACCCGCTCTTCGATACGGAGTACATTCAAATTAAATACAACGGTCAATGTATGCAATTAATGCCAAAAAAAAGTAAATATATATATCTATTTATAATAAATGCGACGATCAATGTATACAATTGATGTAAAAAATATACATATATATATATATATATATATATATATATATATATATATATACTAGCTGAAAACCCGCGCTTCGCTACGGAGTACATTCATATTAAATACGGTCAATGTATGCAATTAATGCCAAAAAAATAAATATATATAATTATAATAAATACGACTATCAATGTATACAAAGAGATGTAAAATATATATATATATATATATATATATATATATATATATATATATATATATATATATATATATTTATAAAAAAAAACGTAAGGGATATTTATTTTTTTTGGATAATATCCAATCGTCTGCCGCATTAGAAAGAAAAATAATACTTTTTTTATGTATTTAGTTGTTATGCACGTGACGATAAATTTATTTAAAGTACCAGAAAAAGAAATCACGTGGTCGGCCTTTAATAAATTAAATTCTAAAAATGAATCTTTAAAAATTCACCAAAAATCAAAAAACCGAGATAAAGATTCGAAAAAGATTTCATTTTAAAGGAATTTTAATGATCTTTCTCGTGATATAAATTTTATAACCCTCAGCTAGTTATTTTAAAAGTAAACTTGAAAAAAGTTACAAAAACAGCTTAAAAATTTAATTTTTAAAAAATCTAAGAAGAATTTTTCAAATATCTTTCTTAATGCACCCCTACACCATAAGAAGAATCGCCATGCTAAATGTCAGCCCTCTAGGTCCAGCGGTTTGGTCTGTGCGTTGTATGTCAGTGAGTCAGTTACGGAACTGTTTTATATATATAGATAATGTGGTTTTTACGCTTATGTTTGCATAAATAGCTATGAGGTGTTGTTATAGTCGCAACTCCCGCAATGTAAACACATTTCACGATACCCTGAGATCACACCTTGTCACCTGGACACTTTATTTGAATATGTTTTTTGTTTCAATAACAACCCAGATTTTAAAATGAATATGCAACGGAAAATTTTGTTAAACACATTATTTTTTGTAGATTGATAATTTTAGGATATTTCCTCTCATAGTACAACTAGTGCTAGATAAAAAAAAAATTGCGTTTCTTTGACTGCTCTCTCTGAAAAAGCCGTAGTTCGCATTTTCCATTAAACTCACTAAAAAACATAAAAATAGAAGTTTTTATAAATTTCACACTTCTAAACGCATGGACTCCCAAAGCTGGCTAAATCTTATTTTACTGTAAACTAATTGCTACGCAAAACACATTAGGCGTTTCTTTATGTTGCATGTAAAACATTTAAAATCGTTAGTGGTGCCATTTATAAACACATTTCCTTGTGCAATGTTCATAATTGCACCTATTATATAACAGATTTATTAGATTTTCCCTCCATCCAAGCAATTATCTGGAAGATTCATACTAAAATTTTATAGGGTAGATCAAAGAGTTGGCACGGGTGTTTCAACTGCTAGAATATTGGTCTTACATGTCAAAAAGGACACCAATGGAGTGTTTGTGTTACTAATTATAAAATAGTTTGGAAACTATTTCACATATTTTTTATCGTTATATATAAATTTTTTATGTTTATATCTGTTTTCAATGTCCCGATAATTATACGTAGTTATCGTCTCATAAAAAAATGTCTGAAAAATAAATTTTATTTTTAAATTAAGATAAATTAAGGGTAATCGAGAAGAAAAAAAAATTCAGGTAGTCTCTTCTAACGAAACTACCGCGGGTATATTAACGTATGATTACTTATCGTTGCTTACCTCTTTTCTATGTATATATGTATGTGTGTGTTATGTATATATGTATCTATATATATGTACGTATGTATATATATATACATATATGTATGTCGGAATTTTGCCGCGTTTGGGTACTTTTCTGTTTAACTGTTTACTGCTTGTCCAAGCGATACAGACTGGATTTGCCGCATTGCCAAAATCATAACTCGCGAGGTACAGATGGACGGTTTTAGCGTCTGAAATTTCAGATATGGAGGAACGTAATCCTATGTTAAAAGGAACAGTCATTTTGCTTAAACTAAAAAAGTCAAATCATTTTGACTAACGTAGAGATTCACATTTTTCTTATAAAATAATGCATATGCCAAAAAGTTCACCTCTAAATTCTGTATTTACACATAAATAAATCCAAGGATTTCTGATCAAAGATTTAACATCAAGTATTTGTCATTTTTTAATGTAACGAGCAGATTGTACACACTAATCGACATCTGTTTATTTTATTGTCGTTCACTCCTTATATTCAAATTAAAAAAACAAAAACAAAACAGTGCAATCTCGAAAAGAAACCTTTTTCAACCCTGGCGGAAATTTTCAATTTTTCCGCTAACGCGCATTCAACAATGTTTTACCTTACATATTAAAAGCCAAATTTTCGTCTATCGCAGGAACAATGCCGGAAACAGATTGAATATTTACAAAGCGCGCTCCATTTTCTCGAAGAAAAAAAAAAAATATCTTGATATTCCCATTAAGATTTCTATACTACATCCCGCGAGCCAGGGATTGAAAACAATGAGATCCCCGACGCCGTAAAAATCATTCTTCTTTTGTCAGAGCGATGAAAAACTTTCCTCTGAGTTCTCTCTTTCGCTGTCAATATTTGCTCACAGCCAGATCAAACATCGTGGTCTGTTCAAAATTCAAGCTCCACAGTACATACGTTTAGGTTTACAGAGCTGGAAAAAGGAAGGCTTGGCGCCGGCGAGAAGAGATCGCGCCAAAAAAGGGAAAAATGGATGCTGGAATCCGGACTGCACATTAATAAGTAAAAGCATGTTGTAATGCACGTTATTGATTGGGACGCTGCAGTATGACGGAACTAGTTCGGTATTTACATACTTATGCTAAAACTGGAAATTCATAATATTTTTCTAAGATATTTTAATTATGTTCAGACATTAGGGGTATATCTCCTTTCTTATTGGTCTATTCCAGGTACTTTTGTACTCATGACTTACGTACATAAACCTGGTTTACAGTTGTCTATTTACGTAATAATACATTATTACACACACACACACACACACACACACATATATATATATATATATATATATATATATATATATATATATATATATATATATATATATCTGTGTATGGGTACAAGAAGTGTTAAAGTCAGTTTTTTCTAAGATGACTTTGTTTGCTTATGTCTCTTTAGGAAAATATTATTTTCAATTTTAGTACAATGTAAGAAGTACTTAAATCAGTCCAATGCTCTAAAAGAGTTTCCTAAACCATTGTACAGACTTGGGTACTTCTTACATTGAAAATAATATTTTTTAAACAGACATAAGCATACAAAGTCATCTTGGAAAAAACTGATTTAGGCACTATTTGTACCAAGCCACAGATATATACGTATACATATATACGTATACATACACACACACACACACACACATATATATATATATATATATGTAGTGAATTTTGAACGAATTCTTATTTTGTGCTCTGAATTAAAATAGTATGTTATAGAAAATCAACCAGATAGTTTAAAATAACCGATACAATATTTTAATGGTCACCTTTTGTAGGTTATATAAAGGAAATAGATAAATGAAAAACAAATGGGTAATTTATTATACGTCTTCAATTAGCATGTAGCTCACCTTGCGTTCTAATAAATATCTCTTCGATTAAATATACTCTTATAACTAAACATATTTGCCAAAATGTTATTGGTCCATGTATGAGAACTTAATTTATGTCTCTTCTTATTTTCCTCTAACATTATATACATATTCTCTACATATCAAAAACACGTAATAATTAGAAATAATTTCATATTTATAAATTTTTCGAATGTGAGATTTTCGCTAAACTGTTATTAATAACGGGCAATTTCTTTTAAGAATCATTTGTAAAGAAGTTCTCCGATGTACTGATAGTATTTAATTATTTTTAAATAAAATCATTTGTATTAATTTTAGAATGATACTAAACTAGTTTAAAGAATACAGTCTCACTAACAGTGTTCGAATAATTTAACACAAAAGATGCATCTCAACAAAATGTATTCATAAAAATCTCATTAGACTAAGATGGAGAAAATATTTTTGATTATACAGATCAGAAGTTAATTCTTAGTTGAAAAACTTCTGTGTTCTGGGGCCACTAAATAAAATGCCTTTCACTGTCTGCGGGAAATTACTAATGCACAATACCGTATCTTTCGGTGGTTCTCATGAAAAAATATTACAGTTTTATTATTTTTCAAACACATTTTGAGATTTAAAAACACTTCCTCGGCCAGTTCCCGATATCATGAAATAAGATTCAATTCTGTAAAGATAAGTGATATATGTGCTACTGAATTCCTTAACGATTGAGGAATATGAGACGAAATCAGAAGTTTATATATTTAAAATTATTCTTAGGGCCTAAGTTTTCCTAGTGGTAGCGCGTCGGCTGTCGGTGCTGAGGTTGCTCAAATCGAATAGCGACAAGTGCCATTAAATACCTCATTGCCTATGCCGGATATAGCGTGGGTGGGGTGTGATGATGCCCCCAGATTCTGCCCCTGGGGGTACTCGGTCAAAATTGAGGGGGCACCTAGCTAAATCAGAACTCCGACCCTTGTGGGGCCACTTTATCCTTTTCCTTACAGGGGGGGGATAGCATATATCCCAATAATACGGGTCCAAGAATGTATATATATATATATATATATATATATATATATATATATATATATATATATATATATATATATATATATATATATATATATATATATATATATATAAATAAATAAATAAATAAATAAATAAATAAATATATATATATATATATATATATATATATATATATATATATATATATATATCCCTTAATGGCCGTTCTTGCAGAGGGGTATGAAATTTCCCGTTCTAATGAGAGAATCGAAAAAATGGACCCGTAACCTAAAGGTTAAACCCAGAGCATCCCCCAGCCTGCTAGCTTATATGGACCTGATACAGAATACCCCCGGCCTGGGGGCATTAGAAACCACAACAAATTTATTCTTTTAAAACTTTAGGAAAAATAATTTTCTAAGAACAGATTTTCCACCTCAAATGATTGATGAATAATCCTGGATCTATAAAATTATTATCATCCTATAAAAGATACACTTAGGTATATTGTAAAAAAAAATAATAAAACAAAATTGAAATATCGCGAAACAAAATTTAACAGTTTCACTAAAGAATGTATATCAAAATTTTCTACCATTGGCTCGAAACCTCAGAATTAAAGCGCGATATATCGCCAAAGGGAGTAGTAGTATCTCGGCGTAGGTATTACAGATTTTGGAGGGGGTCTAAATTACCCAGGGATTTCAATTCCAACTCCATGCCGTCCTGGCATACTCACACATACATAATCCCGAGAACCAGGCAGGAGCACACAAAAGCCATTGTATCGATGTACCGTAAACACAGCCCCATTCACTTCGCCTGCATATATACACACACACACACACTTGCAAAACTGCTTTTGAAAAGATGTTTGCGGAAAGAAATTCACTGGAGCGCTAATGCCTTCCAAAAACGCTAATTACTCGACATCGCTAGAGCCTTCAGCTAATAATAAACAGCGCTGAATAGCGGGGAGATCCATTTCAAAGAGAGCCACTATAAAATACGCTTTTTTTCGCCCGCGACGTATCGGGAGCTTATTAAATAGCATATTTGCCTTCTCGGAAAATTTGCATATTTCAATTTAATCGCTGTTGCAGGAGAGTAAGTAGATGTTTGCAAGTTGATGTTTAGTTTCACACGGGCTCTGTGGACGATAGAGCTTTGACAGTTCCTCTTACGTTCTTGAAAGCGCCTGTCTATATATATTATGGTGCTTCACAATGAATAAAAGCTCGGAATTTTGAATAGTGTTATGTCATATTTATTACTTCTACTCTTTCCTTTCAAAAGAATGAATTACTACAACATGCTAATGTCTACTATTATGTTTCGTGTCTGGAAAGGAAAGGTATTTATGACCAGCATAAAAAAAAAAAACTTTCCTTTGTACAGAAATCTTTTGCAGAAATTTAGGATAAAAAAGTTTTCTTACTCGCTTTCAAAAACATAATAACTTTTCAGAGTTTTCAGAATATAACGTTTCAGATATTTGAAAAATAAACATCTAATGTGTAGTCAGTTAGGAAAGTGGTAAGTATGTATAACGTCATGCTGATTTTTATCAATAATAACAACTTGTATATAAATTTTTCTCGGGTTAAAATACGCCTACACACAAGAGGATTATTCGATGGTTAAAGAAGAAAATACAGTTGGACCTCCATATATCGAAGTCGACGGTTCCCGAAAAAAATTCGATATATAGAAATTTCGATATATAGAAACGGTTATGCTAAAATTATTCGTGATACATTGAATTGCAAGAAAAATGTGCATCTTCTTCTAATATGCGAAATCACTTTCATGTCAACAAATTTAAATATGAATCACATTACTTCAAATTACGTACATTCATAAATTAAAATTATTATCGATTAAAAAATATCAATAAATTAATTATACTAGATTTAATTATCAAACAAAATTTACATACCTTTAAATACAAACGCAATTGATTTACATTTTTGTAAAAAACTTTCGAATGTCTTATTGCACAGTAAATTTAGAAGAAAATTCATCATAAAAGTGTTCACACTTATTAAGTCCAGAAAATACAGCCTCCGGGACGTTATCCGCGAATTGAAGACCACGACGGATTACATAAAATGCTGCGCGCATTTCTTTTTTCGAAGGATTAACGATTTCTGCTTCAGTTAGAGTCTCTTCATCTCCTCGGATGTCAGTTTGTTCTTCCTGAAGTGAGTTTATGATGTCGTCATCTGTGGGGTAATCGGAAACAACGTCTTTATCAACGTCTAAAAAATCTCTAAGGGAAAAATCTTTACGGGACAGAAAAATCACGTGCCACGTTAAGAATCTTTTGGAAAAAAATTTGATATATAGAAATATCTTTCGTTATATAGAGATAGTTTCTCTACCTAATGAAAAGGTGGATTCACAAACTGTTCGATATATAGAGACTTTCGATATATGGAAGTTCGATATATAGAGGTCCGACTGTATATGAATCGAATTTTTCTTCCCAAAAGCATGCTGATTACGGAGATATCAGTTATACTGGTTTGTTTGGAACGCTGTAGTAGTCTTTCACACCACGAAGGATAAACTGATCTGATCTTACTGCTTAACCCTTCAGCGGGCGCGACAATTTTTGGAACACCAGCAGGCGCGCGTGGCAGAAAGTGCAGCGTCTCTTTCGACCTTGATTATTCCTTTTGCAATAAACTTTTTCTTTTGAAATTGAAAACAATGATTCTGGGTTTTATGACGAGATATAAATATTGATAATATTGAGATATACTTATAATTAAAGGCCAACGAATGCGGATACAGTCGCCCTATTTCAAAACTGTCCGGTTTGTTGGATCAAAGGACAACTTGCGAATGGATTCCTATGATGTCCAAAAACCTAAAAAACGATGAGATTGCCCATCTTCGTGATATGCGGGATACCGTGTAATAGCTACACATTGGATAGACTACATCAACTCATAATTTTGTCGTATTGCAATACAGTATAATCGCTGGTTTACTACGTTTAAATCACGACTATCAATGAATGGAAAGGAATACAAGGGTCAGAAAATCAGACCTGCATTAGAAAGGGTGTAGCCATGAATAGAAACTGCTTAAAACATTCAAACTTTACATGTAAAAACAAACCATTCAAAATTACGAAAATGTTGCACTTTATACACGGGATCGCTCGCTGAAGGGTTAAAATCGATTCCGAACGGCTAAACTCCAAGAACATAACACTAGATTTGCACCTGCAGTGTATGGCCTCGAATTACTAACTTCCTAGCCTCTCGGCCGCCATGCGATAGCAATTAGGATTGACAAGCTACTTTTTTTTTAAAAATAAAGACAACATTCTTGAAATAATATCTCCTATATCTTCTTAAGAGAATATGTGCTCATTATTTTATAGAAAAAAAAAATCTGCGGTATGCTTACATTTCACGATTGCAAAAAATATTTTATTACCCTTCCACTTTATAAATTCTTGAGTGGGTATGAAACAAAGATTTGTACAAGAATGTTATACAGAAGTTAGTTTGTTCCTAGATGTGCAAACAATCTGTCTGCATTGAAAATATTGCCTTAAAACTTAATGTAACTTTACCTTAAATCTGGTTAGAGGTATACTTGCAATCTACCGTTAAAAGATCTGTTATTAAAATTTTGCAAAAAATCACAAAATTTGAAATAATTAATAAGTTACATTACATAACTTACATTTTCATACATTAACTATTAAATAATTGATAATTAATGATTTTAATAATTTGCTTTTTATATTGAATAATTACTGCATGTGTTAAGTTTCCATGTTTTGAATATTATTTAATATTCAGTAGATTGCAGTTTGTCTCTATCGAAATTTTATGAGTTCCTTTAGAATCAAAATATTGACAAATGACCTAATTTTTGCGCGTGTAATGGGGCGTTATTCATATAAAATGAGTATTTAATGTACAAAACAATAGCAATGCACAGGAATAGGCCTGTTTACATGAGTTATTGTAATTATTTATTTATGTATATTTTTTTCCTTCGTATTCTTTAGTTGATTTCGAACTGTTTCCTCTCGTCACAAGTACTAAACGTGCAGTTCGTACCCCGAGAGATGGTCGTTGCGCATGTACTGTGTTTAAGGTTTACATGTGCTATCCGTTTGGATGAATAAAATAAGGTTTAACCCGCTCTGAAACATTGTGCGGTTCCTTTAAATTGCTTGGTTGAGATTAGACTTTTAACCTAACGTGAGGGCTATTTCTAGGCTTTACTTACTAATGACTGACACAGATTCATTTTTATTAAAATTTTATTTCTAAGACAACACATATATTAAAACAAATTAAAATACATTTAAGCTTATACTTAGGGATACGCAAATTTCGCAACAAAATGTATACAATACATAACATTTCGCAACAAAAAGTATACAATACATAAAATTTCGCATTTATCCGCAAAAAAATTTAAATTTAAAGATTTCGCGTGTATTAAAGAAAATTACAACTTTACTTACTTTGATAGGTAAGTATCAAAATTCTTAGTTAAAAGCTAACATTCTATAGTAGTCTGCATATTATGTTAGACTTGAAGCCTTTGCCTTCTGTCATTAATTACTATGCTGTACTTTCTAAAATATTTCAGCATCTACTCTGTTAACAGGACTATAGAAGCTTTGTAATAGTTTTGCAAAATTAGGGTATCAGCATTTCGTTGCAATTAAACTCTGTATAACATCAACAGGAGTCTCTTGGTTGACTTCTGTAGCTGAAATATCCTTGGCTTTGGCGCTCAAGATACGTTCTTAAATCTACGAAATTGCTCCACAAAACTTGGTGGGTGATTTTTACAGTTAGATTTTTAGGTTCGACTCAAATACGTACAAACTGTTCGGGTGAAATTCGGAGCAAATCCGAAGGGGAGTGAGATTTCTCAGTTATAGACCTCGGATGGTCTTAGTCAAGCAATTATATTGTCTGTATATATATATATATATATATCAACTGTAATGGTTCAGGAACTCAGAACTTGATTTTTTTTTTCATTCAGGACTAGTGAAATATCTCCGCACACAGGAGCCATGCCATGATCTATTTAAGGTTCAAAACCTCGAACACGGCCGAAAAGATTGTAAAATTGAGTTGTCTCTGTAAGGTTGTAAAATTCCTGTACAGTAAATCGGCTTTGCAGTAATTATAAAGCGGTAAAATAAATATTATAAAAATCAAAACGTTGTAAAATTCGATCATAAAGTTATAGAAAATGTCGTATATTAAATTACTATAGTAGGTATTAAAGTATGCAAAATTTTAATTTTTCTCATGAATAAGACACGAAGTACATCTAATTCAAGCTGTGAAACTAAAGATTGTAAGACATCCTGTACATTGCATTACAGTAGGACAAATTAAAGATGGAAATATTCGAATTATCCTCATAAGGTTGTGAAACTTAACGCAAATTAGAGATAATCAGTACTAAATTTTAAAAAGAGAGATACATTTTATATAAATATATCTCTCTTCGCTCTGTACATGATTCATATCTCGAGAAGTAGTATCAATTCAAAATAATATAAAAGCTTTACATTAAGCACTATTTTCGCTATATATTCGTTGCGTTGAATTACAGCAGCCGTTAGACTTGAACTGTAA
>OU015493.1:196613331-196638331 GCA_907164885.2 Dolomedes plantarius
CCAAGGACATTTGTCAATTGTATTTACTGCATTAGAAATTATTATTATTAATATATTATTATTGCTATTGGGAGGCTATAAACCATGTTTTCTTTGTAATTTTTATTTTGTAATTTCAGTACTCGTGTTTTTTAGTATAGATTTTTTCATTGTTGTATCTGCCTAAGGACATTTGTCAATTGTATTTACTGCATTAGAAATTATTATTATTAATGTATTATTATTGCTATTGGGAGGCTAGAAACCATGTTTTCTTTGAAATTTTTATTTTGTAATTTCAGTACTCATGTTCTTTAGCATTGATTTTTTATTGTTGTCTCTGCCTAAGGACATTTGTATATTGCATTTACTGCATTAGAAATTATTATTATTAATGTATTATTATTGCTATTGGGAGGCTAGAAACTATGTTTTCTTTGAAATTTTTATTTCGTAATTTCAGTACTCATGTTTTTTAGCATTGATTTTTTTTACTGTTGTCTCTGCCTAAGGACATTTGTATATTGCATTTACTGCATTAGAAATTATTATTATTAATGTATTATTATTGCTATTGGGAGGCTAGAAACCATGTTTTCAATGTAATTTTTATTTTGTAATTTCAGTACTCATGTTTTTTAGTATTGGTTTTTTTTATTGTTGTCTCCGCCTAAGGACATTTGTCAATTGTATTTACTACATTAAAAATTATTATTATTAATAATGTTGTTGTTTCTAATGCCCCCTGGTTGGAGGTTCCATTCCCCAGATCCTAATAGGCTATTGGGCTGAAAGGGGCGGCTCCTGTTTTGAATGAGCACCACAAGGGTCAGAGTCCAACTTTGCTAAATTACCGGTCTCGTACTTTTGAACCGAGTCAAGTGACGAGACCGGAACACTTGACCCCGCACCTCCAGAGTTAATTTGAGAACTTGGAGGACATTGCAGCCACGCCCTATTTTACGTGCCCCGGCCACCATTAGTGAACACGGCGATGGATTCACAGCGACGAGCATCGAACCAGGGACGTTCAGATCACTGGCCCTCTGCTCTTGTTAACTGGACCACCTCGCTCTATATTAATAATAATAATAATAATAATAAATTTATTAATAATAGTATAAATATTATAAATAATAATAGTGATAATAAATTTTACTTTGATTTTTCACGAAACACAACTTTCTCGTATCACTCTAAAATGTCATAAAGGCATGTATAAAAGCTATAAGTGTTCTTCCAACGACGCCGATGTCGCCAAACTATGTTTATTAAAAATGTTTCCTTCGGTGCTAACCACTGAATCTCTCATTCCCATCTGCAGTGCTGTATTGGAGACAAGACAAGCCTTAAAAATATACCCCTGCCTTATTGCTTTTTACTTTCTCCACCGGCTATGAAAAACTATTTCCAATATGAATTTTAAAAATTTGTTGTCATAGAATGAAAGTCGAGTTTCATTGCCTTTCGCGCATCGCTTTTGATAGTTTTTTTTTATATGAAAGCAATATGAGGAAACATAGAGGATAGTGATGAATTTAAGAAGAATTTATAGCAAAATAAGAAATGAATAATTAGTTTCAGTTAGCCTTTTGAGAATTGTAAATTTTCTATTAAAGATTATACTATATTAAGCATTTGTATGTGACAGTATGAATGCACCATTTTATTATTTTTTTTTTTTTTTTTTGTTTAACAAAAATTTTTTGCAGCAAAATATTATTAATATAAAAAGGAGACATTCTGATGAGATAAAAATGAATGTCTGAAAAATATGATATTAAATTATGATTAATATATGAATATAAATTATTATATAATTATATGAATATAAATTATGCTACAATTATATGAATATAAATAATTATTCTTCTAACATTTATTTATCTCTTACAATCTCTAAGTGTAAAGAATGACATAGCAATCAATATTATACTTTGGCGTCATGAAGTACTGTATATTTTATTTACTGTATTATTTTACTGTACTGTAATTTTCCATTGTCTATCGATTATTAGATTGATTGCTAGACTTCTATTATGCCATAATTTTCAACAGATGACTGCTTCAAACGGGGAGATAAATTAGATGTGCGTGAGTAAAGAAAAATTTTGCACCGCCGGAGAATTGAAGAAAATAAACTAGAGTTTTCTAGAGAAGTACCATAACCTGTGTTGTAGTTGTTCATAAAGATAGATATTTACCCTAGTGAGGGGCCCCGGGTTGCCCAAATGGGTCAGTAGATCTGTATTGCCCATCCGGTGCCCAGGCCCATACTAAACATAAATCGAACAGGAGAAATAAACCCTCGGCTGAGTTTATAGGTGTTGCTTTGCAGTTTCTGGTCTTCAGGTTCAGCAAGCTTATGGGCTAACGTCCGGAAAGTATAATATTTGTGAATTGCCCTAGTGATTGTGTCGTTTTCCTAAGTGTAAAAGCTTCTTTGGAAAAAAAATTTCTATAATTTATAATTTCCATTATTTTGTGAGCGTTTCTTTGAATGCATGAAATTTCTCTACATATGCAAAATTGACGCCTAAGAGTAGGATACATTTTGATTTTATTTGTTTGTCTACCTTTGGATTGTATACAGATGTCAATTACTATAAAACAAGCTGCACAGTAACGATAGGGAGATAGCCCTGCAATGGATACCACGGCATTGCGGCATCCAGGGCAACAAGTTGCCCAACGCCCTGGCTGAAAAAGGGCGCATCTGTGCTTCAAATATCCAATAATGAGGTCTCTTACAACTCGCTAAAGTTGCTTGTAAGGGAGACTATTAGGAACTCCCTCTCACAAGAACTGTTGTCGAGGAGTTCAAATAAGAGGTGGTGGAACAAAATTGCTTAAGTCCCAGAATGACCGAGGCAGAAAGCAGTCGCCTGGCTTCGACTAGTGACGGGTCATGATTGCCTACCAAAACATCTCTGCCATATGAACATCGTTTAACCCATTTGCAAGTTCTGTAATCCACGGGAGGACATGGACTTTAGCCATATACTGAGTTGCCGCGTACTACCTCCAGCTCCTTTGTGGCAGAGATATTGGATAGCTAGGAAAATTTTGGGTTCATGGGCGTTTAAAATCTCTTATGTTTGTTTATTCTTGTTTTTATTCTTATATCTGTACCTCGGAGGTATAGAACACTATGTCACAATGTGTGAATTTCACAGGAGATCTTAAAGAAATCCACTTACTGCTTTTTACCTAGACAAAATGATAGGACATGGTACCATTTTCAATGGGCAAGGTCAAACATTCGCATAACAGCTTTCGTCTACTGAAAATAGTGCTAAAAAATGAAGGAATACAGTTAAACAGTCTACTTTTAAGAAATTGACTTGGTGTCCTTTACCTCCGGTTTACAGATATAGTCTTGTAACCCGCCATTAGAAGTAAAATAATAATAATAATAATAAAAATCTTTGGATTGTAGACTTAGACCAACTGAATTAAGGGAGTAAAAGACGTATGCTGATGTCATAGTATATCTTAAAGGTTAAAATGCTAAAAACTAAGTGATTTTACTTGAGATACCATTAGATCAAATCATCATACCTCATATTATTGAAATTTAGTATGTATGTTACCGAAAATTATTATCTAATTTCAATCAAACAGCTTTATTTTTAGTTTTATTCCAGTTAGTTTTACTTAGTTACCCCGAAAAATCATAAATGTCTGATTTATCTATATATATTATTTCTAAAAGTTTTTTTTTGTTCTATCCAATTTTCTACCTTCGTACTTAACCAAAATCGATAAAGGGGGTACTCTTTTAAAGATTGAGATTTCTGCTTCGTGCGAATTGTTAATTAAGAATTATACATCTTATTGTTTGTTTAAAAATAGAAGTATAAACATTATTAACAATTTTTCTTTCCCTAGATGGCGCGCTCTAGCTTTTTTTACTTTACCATTATCAATCGCACTGAACATTTAAATTTAAAAATCGTTTGCTTTTATTATCATTCTGTGATTTCATTAATGCATTTCTTTATTGGCAACATACGCGCAGATGTACATTATTATTTAAACCATATATGTTATTTCTAGGAGGTGCTTTTATGTGTCGATCCCTTTCTCTCCTTCATACTTACCCAAAATTGATAAATGAAGTAGCATTTTAAAGATTAAGTTTTCCGCTTCTGACGAATTGTTAATTCAGAATGACACATTGTATTGTTTTTTTAAATCGAAGTGAAAAATTGACTTTTGGCTCTAAAATCCTTTTCCTGAATGCGTTGAAACGGCACGGTCAAATAGTGTGCGTAAAGAAGTTTTGTAATGTAAATACGACATTTTCCACGAGTTTGTGTTACATTTAATCTTTAATATTGGCTACAAAGGTGTTTTGACGTGTACATATCTCACGTTCCCCTGTTTTGTCTTATGCTTCACCTCCAGTAGTGTGGTCAAAGTCGTTTTGTAATTGGTTTTGTATTACCCTTACGCACCATTGTTATTTGACAAATAAACAATTCCTACAAATGAACCGATTCTTCTTTCATCTTACTACAAGCCACCAACCTCGCCATATAATTTGCCTTATTTTAATCGCATGCGAAAAGGACGCATAGGCCACCTAATTGAATTAAATTTAGCACTTGCCATTTTAAATTAAATGTAAAAAAGAAATATGATCTAGGTAGCCATGTTACAAGGATTTGTTTTAAATATTCGCATATTATTAGCATATCTATATTTAAATAGATATGCTAATAATATGCTAATAGATATCTAAATAGGAATTAACAGATGCTTATGCAGTGAGATGTTCTGACAATAAATGCAGTTTTTTTTCAGATATTTTCTTAATAAAAACACTTTCATGGAAGAAATACAGGAAAATCTATTAAAAATTGTAAATTAGTTTTTAAAAAAAAATGATGTTCTTACATTTTTTTTATCATAAAAAAGCTATAACTACGAAAATCCATGTATTACAACTTTAAAACATATGTAAATGTAATTATCTTTTAATAGTGCAGTGCTTTTATCCAAGATATAAAGCAAAAAATGGGATTTCAGTACAGAATATAAACAATTTCGGAGAAATGGATTGATTATGGTGAGCACTTTTACGTAACATATTCCTCTATCTCTATATATCTGCTTTTAGAGGGTTCGGCAAAATATGAAATTCCTTACTGTACATGACAGTTTGAACATATATGTAAAAGACAAAATTAACATCTGAAAGCCGGCATTGCAGAACAGTCCGAACTTCGAACATGTCAAAAACTTTCCCTGTTGCATCACGATAAAAAAAAAAAATGCCTACGAGAATGAAATCTGTTAATGCACGTTCTAAATGCAATGACTGAAAAATCCTCAGATTTTTGACGTTGAAAGATATCCCATCCCTTTCTTTTTGTGTTCATTCGGCGAAAGAATTTACCCGTGGTATATTCGCAGTAAATTTCATGTAAGCATGTTTAATATTGTTACACAATTTAAAAAATCATAGATTTTTTAACTCTGTCCAGATTTCCGGCATCTCCAATTTGAAATTAATTTTGTTGGACCAGTATACATTGAAATACTGACGTTTAATTTGTGTAAAAAAATATCCGTGTTGCTCCATGATGTAGGATTTCAAATAGCAGTGATTCTTAATTCTATCTAGATTTTGTACATTTGCTACTTGAAATCAATTTTGCTATGCAAGTAAATCGAAATATAAATTTATTTTTCAGAAAAAATATTTACTATTATGTGTGACTTTACGATGTAGGATTCAAAATAACCGAAATTTTTATATCTATCTAGATTTTGTGGGTTTCCAATTTTAAATAAATTTTATTGTGCAAGTAAAATGAAATACAAATTTATTTTGAGTAAAAAATATATTTGTGTTGCTTCCCAATGTAGGATTCAAAAGAGCCGCAGTTTTTAATTCTATCTATATTTTGGGCGTTTCCAATTTTAAATAAATTTTGTTGTGAAAATAGAATGAAATACAAATTTATTTTGACTAAAAAATATATTTGCGTTACTTCCCATTGTAGGATTCAAAATAACCGAAATTTTTAATTCTTTCTAGATTTTATGCGTTTCCAATTTTAAATAAATTTTGTTGTGCAAGTAGAATGAAATACAAATTTATTTTTGAGTAAAAATATATTTGTGTTGTTTCCCAATGTAGGATTCAAAATAGCCGCAATTTTAAATTCTATCTAAATTTTGTGCATTTCCAAATTTAAATTAATTTTGTTGTGCAAGTAGAATTAAATACAAATTTATTTTTGAGTAAAAATATATTTGTGTTGCTTCCCAATGTAGGATTCAAAAGAGCCGCAATTTTTAATTCTATCTATATTTTGGGCGTTTCCAATTTTAAATAAATTTTGTTGTGAAAATAGAATGAAATACAAATTTATTTTGACTAAAAAATATATTTGCGTTACTTCCCATTGTAGGATTCAAAATAACCGAAATTTTTAATTCTTTCTAGATTTTATGCGTTTCCAATTTTAAATAAATTTTGTTGTGCAAGTAGAATGAAATACAAATTTATTTTTGAGTAAAAATATATTTGTGTTGTTTCCCAATGTAGGATTCAAAATAGCCGCAATTTTAAATTCTATCTATATTTTGGGCGTTTCCAATTTTAAATAAATTTTGTTGTGCAAGTAGAATGAAATACAAATTTATTTTGAATAAAAAATATATTTGCGTTACTTCCCATAGTAGGATTCAAAATAGCTGCAATTTTTATCTCTATCTAGATTTTATGCGTTTCCAATTTTAAATTAATTTTGTTGTGCAAGTAAAATGAAATACAAATTTATTTTGAGTGAAAAATATATTTGTGTTGTTTCCCAATGTAGGATTCAAAATAGCTGCAATTTTTAATTCTATCTAGATTTCATGCGTTTTCAATTTTAAATTAATTTTGTTGTACAAGTAGAATAAAATACAAATTTATTTTTGAGTAAAAATATATTTGTGTTGCTTCCCAATGTAGGATTCAAAATAGCCGCAATTTTTAATTCTCTCTAGATCTTGTGCGTTTCCAATTTTAAATAAATTTTGTTGTGCAAGTAGAATGAAATACAAATTTATTTTGAGTAAAAAATATATTTCAGTTGCTTCCCAATGTAGGATTCAAAATAGCCACAATTTTTAATTCTATCTAAATTTTGTGCATTTCCAAATTTAAATTAATTTTGTTGTGCAAGTAGAATGAAAACAAATAAATTTTGAGCAAAAATATATTTGTGTTGCGTCACGATGTAGGATTTCAAATATCCCCGATTTTTATTTCTGTCTAGATTTTTGGGGTCTACAATTTGAAATAAATTTTATTTGGCGAGTAAAGTGAAATATAAATTTATTTTGCTTTAAAAAAATATCTTTGTTGCTTCACGATGTAGTCCAGGACACCTGGAACGTCTTAATTATATCCATGGGTATCAATAACTAATCATAAAAGTAAATCTGTTACTTTTGTACATCTCAAGTTTTTTGCTTATTGTTTATAATTGCCGCTTATTTAATTGGGCTTAATATTGAGGGATATTAGCTGTATTGGTTTCTCTCATTTCCATGTTTAACTATGTAGGAAATTTTTCTAGCGACTGTTGACTTACATTGCAGCCTTAAGGCAAGAGACAAGCTCTTCACTGTAATAAATGAATAATGTATAGTAGTATTTCAAATGCTAAAGGAGAATATCTTTTATATTTAAGAAGTATACCATATTGCATAGTAGAAAATATTTTGGGTAGGCTCTTCTAAAGAAACTACCGCAGGTTATTAATGTAGGATAACTTATCGTTGCTTACCTCTTTTGTATGTATATATGTATCTATATATATATGTAAGTACGTATATATATTAAATATATGTATGCCAAAATTTTGACGCATTTTGGTACATTTCTGTTTAACTGTTTACTGTTTGTTCAAACGATACAGATTGGGTTTGGCCCACTGCCAAAATGGACGGACGGTTTTAGCATCTGAAATTTTCCTTTCCAGGGAATCGTTATGGAGGAACGTAATCCTACGTTGAAACTTAACCACAAAACTGTAAGGAAGTCTAAATATTTTAAGTTACTCACGTTTTAAAACTGTGTACTACTTTTTTAAATCCTCATAATTGTCATGAAAAACTGTCAAAAAGGGGCAAATTTATCATCGGGATTTCGATTCTAATAAATTTTAAAAGGGAAAAAACCTTATTCTCATTTCAGGAAATACATTGAATGAAAGACTTTATTTTAGAAACTTAAATTACTTTCTTTCATTTCATATTTTACAACTGCGACTATTTTTTTATAATTTAAAATCATTTAAGAAAATTTCATAAAGTGTTTTAATCTCATTACTTATCACAAAAAAAATCTTGAAATTTCATCTTGTCTTCAACTGTATTTTTATATTTTCCATGGATTAGATACTATTAAAATTGTAGTTTAAAGCAACAGAAGGAAAAAAAAAATCAATTTTAAGATGTTATATTTATTCACTAGGAATGAAAAATGATTCATTGCTAGTCCTAATTTAAATACTACATTGGTATTTTTTCATCAGTCGAATGCGTGAGTATTATTACAAATTAAGTATACTGAATTTACAGAAAGGAAAAATAATATTACTAGAATTTTTTCCTTAATATGGAGTATAATTTAGAACCATATAACCACGGTTTATTTAATCTGATTAACGTATTTTTTTCAGTTGCTAGTGTTAGGACCGTCATTTACAATATTGGCATATACACTCAATATTTTTGTCCGTTTAGGACATTCCATAAAGGTATTTTTAAAATTATTCATTTCATTTTGTTGAAAAACAGGTACAAATTTCCTCGTCACCACAAATTACTCAAGATATTAACGATTTTATGTATTTGGGTACTATCTGGATCCAAACAGCATACGCCATGTTTAAAACAAAGTAGGAAACTTAAAAATAGTTACAGAAAATTCATAAACATTATTAAGGCCTTTTTTATTTCATTATAGCCTCTTTTGATTATATTTTGATACTACATTTGGAAAATATACGAGGATCGTTTGGCAAGTTAATGAAAACAATGATGAAAACGATTTTTTTTATAAAAAAGGTTTGGTTATTTTTCCTACGTAATCTGACTTATTGTCGATACATTTGGTTCAGCGGTTTTCAAGTTTTTGTATACCCTCCATAAAATGAGACTTGTCCAACTGTACAAAGGGAGAGTTTCTGTCACAAATCACTTCATGGAATTCATGCAAATTTCTACCCCGCAAGAAATGTTTTCATATTTGGGGACAAGTAATAGTCCGATGATACCAAATCTGGAGAATACGGAGATTGGAGGAAATTTTCGTAGCGTAATTGTAACAGTTTTGCCACTTCCATTGCAGATGAATGGAATCAGATCATTGTCATTAAGGACAAGAAGTCTTTATTCGCTAATTGTGGCTCTTTTTCATGTGGTTAATTTCACTGTTTAAACGATCCAGTAAACATGCGTAATACTGTTCTGGAATTGTTTCGAACCTTTTCCAGTGTAGTCAATATAAAGTACACCATAGGCGTCCCAAGAAACAGTAGCCTGTTGATGGAGCAATTTTCTCTTGCAGGTTCACCTGCTTCCGCACTCTTTTTTGATTGTTCTTTCGTATCTCGCTAGGCGTGAAATATCCGAGCTTCATCAACTGTTACAAAGCGATTCAAAAATTCACCTGAATTTGTTCGACACATCTTAAAATTTTGCTTCGAAGTGATCAATTCTTCACTTTTTTGATCGATTATTAGTATACCCGACGCCCACTTTGCTGTTATCTTTCTTATGTCTAAATATTCATGAATAATATTCCATACTCACTCTGATGAGATGCCAACATCCTCAGAAATCTCCCGCACTTTTAATCTTCTGTCCTTCATTACCATAGCGTAGATTTTCGTCAATAAATTCTTGGTTAAGTGACCTAAGCAGAGAGACCAGAACGTTCAACGTAACGTTGAATCGTAACAAACCTCTTGTAAATCAATTTAAGCAAAGGTCCTTTTGAACTCCTTTTGATAAGCAGTGTTTTATCAACGCGTTCAACTCGTTTATCTCCATTGTGTGAGCAGTAGAAAGAGTTGACGGACTAAAATGGCTGTCAATCACAGACTAAGGGTCGAATTTTATCACAATTTGACATGCTCTCCTGTGAAGCCTGCTATATGCCAGAACACCAACAAATTTCAGTGCAGTGGCACCATATTGTATAGACTTATCAAATGACCCTTGTACCTCCCTCTGTAAGTGTGGACCTACTGTCCTTTGGTATAAAATCTGGAAAATCTCGTTTTCGCTTTTGTATAATCAATGCAGAAAGGAGGAAAAAATAAACCACGGAGAAAAGTAATTAATTATAAAGAATATTTAACTTTTCAAAACATTTCTCATGGAATTAGGAATTATATTTTCTCTTTCAGGAGCATAGAAATTAGCCCGAAATATTTAATCCCTCTAATATATATTGCATGAATAAAAATGTCATATGCAAAGCACGGACTTCTTGTATTAGAAAGCAAGCCATGAAATATATTATTTATGTTGTACAGCTCAAAATCGAGGAGAAATATCTCATCTGATAAATTTTTTTTTAGTCTTTTTTTTTAAACTAAGGTCATTTTTTTCAAAAATCCTAGAGGATTGATGTCTCCTAACGTTTATTTACACGTACATTCTCTAACATAACTTGTTTACTACGTACGCTGAAATATTTCTCAAATAATCTGCATAATTTTGGGGAACGAGTTTTTATCCTTTTACAGTCGAAATTAAAAACTGTGGGTGGGAAAAAAAGGGCTTAGGAGCTCCGATGAAGGTAATTAAAAGGGGCAGGAAAGAGTCGTCTGCTAATGAAAACTGACTTTAAGAAAACAGTGAATTTTTTTGGGGCGTATTTTGAGGAGAAATTAATGCGGGGAAAAAAGTGTAATGCTTCTCAAGCCATCTGCGGCCATTATGCTGCAGAGTAGAGAAAAAAAAAATCGCTCCGTTTTTGTGTGTTTTTATAATATTCAGGTGATATTCACTTTGGCAACATCGAAGGTGAGATTACTTTCTGTATAATTATTAAGTTTGCCGTGGTCATGGGAGTGAACAAAATTTTTTTTGCAAAAAGTCAAGCAAAGGAATAAACAAAGTTGGTACTGGTTCACTGCTGTTTCCATTGAAAATTCTCCGTTTAATTTGAATAAGTTCAAGATAGTTTGCTTTTAGATGTAATATTTTCTATTATCATAATGTTATGATGCTTTTTTTTTGGGGGGGGGGGGAGGAATAACTTATTCGGCATTGCTTTGACGACTGTTTCAAAAGGAGAACATATTTTATAAAAGTTTTAATATAAGTCGGATAATTTTATTGTAGATAAAGAATTCTCAGTAAATATAGTTTCTTTTCATATTTCCAAAGTTCTGTGAATATTAGATTAGATTAAACGTAAACAGGATATATTATTTAGTTATAAATAAAATATCAGTTTTATGGCAAACACTTTAATGAATACTGTAATCCCTAGAAATTTGGAAGACATCAGAAAAACATGAATGCGCTTGGGACATTTTGAAATATGCTAGCATTTTTGAAGAATTTTTTGAAAATCATGTCTTATACTACCATTAAGGGGACAGTGGACTTTCAAAATTGTGAAATTTGTCGAAAAATTAGTTTTTTTATTTTATTGAATTATGAAACTACGGACGAGTAGCAATGTGTTGCAAAAAGAATTTTTAATTTCTGTGATTACTTTCCTAGTTATAGGCATTTTTATTTAATTTAGATATTTTGTGGTTACTAATAGCAATAACTTTAAATGTGTTTTTCTCAAAATAAAAATTTTCATGTCATACGAATATTCAAACTGCTCCAGGCGCATTTCTAATCATCGTATTGCTTCGAAATTTAAGTTTTATATACTTAACACTATATCAAATAAATCTTATTGAAAAAAATTATGCTTCGTAGCTCAGAAATTCTAAATTTTGTACTTGAAAAGATGATTTATAGGTATTTTGCGTCATAAAAAGGGTGTTTTCACTATTATTATTTTTTTTCTCTTTATATTTTTAATGAATGCTTAAAATAAGCTATAAGTTTCATTGTTAATTCTATAAGGTATCCTGCAAATAAAAATTACCATTTTATATGCAAAAGAAATGCGCATGGAACATTTTTAATGAGGACAATTTTTGATGTAATTAATAATTAATAATTTATGTTATCAATATTTCATCATTAAATTTTAACCACTTTTACATATCTATGGTACTAATCACGTATTCAAATTTGAAGAAAATCCATTCAAAACAAAAAAAGTTAGTTTTGAAGGTCCACTGTCCCCTTAAGTACTTATTTTGGAATTCTAAGTGACTTCAATGTAGTAAGAGAGAATATTAATTTTACTTATGTAGTATATAGAGTAAAATATTGAAAATAAAAAAAAATGAAAAACCTTTTCTTTTGGCTAATGTCCCTGGAGGCTCACGACATTACACCTCAGTCCAGTGTACATAGGAATAAAAGGAAATAGAAACACACAAATCACACAAGAAGTTTATTAACAAACGATGCCACCGACGATGGACGTTGGGTTGCAGCTCCCCTTTCTAGACTTCCTTTTGCAGGCGGAAGACTGACCAGTTCCCCAGAATACAACCAAGTCTTATGCGGGAATCGAACCAGCGCCCGAGGCGTAGCAGGCTGATGCCTTAACCCCTTAGCCACTGTGTGACTTGAAAGTCCTTGTCCCCTTAGACAATCTAAATATAGCCCCACAATTCATGGAAGAAGATTGTTCTTACCTGCGCGGGCTGGACCATCTCAGTAAACAGTAAAAATTTCGAATAACTTCGCGTTTGAGAGCTATTTTTCCTTCAAGAGTACTTGTCGGCTATGCCATGCGAGGAGACCATACCATGGGTGAAACCTATCTCTTAGGAGATTCGGTACTGTCAACTGCAGTAACAT
The DNA here is from genome assembly GCA_907164885.2 of Dolomedes plantarius. Classification (NCBI taxonomy): domain Eukaryota; kingdom Metazoa; phylum Arthropoda; class Arachnida; order Araneae; family Dolomedidae; genus Dolomedes; species Dolomedes plantarius. The sequence goes on from OU015493.1 coordinate 196,626,277, forward strand.
TGGCCTTTGCGGGTAACTTTGGCCGAACAAACCTATTGTAATATACCTATATACCTATATACTTAATATAACTATTATATTTAACCCAGCTATTGGCCCTTGCAATAAATGAGTAATAATCACTCTCCTTTGTCTAGATACAACCCATATTATCTTTATTAGTTTATTGGGACAAAGTTACCCCAGTTGACGTTACACTAGATATGAATATCTGGTACTTTAGGATTTTTCCGTCGACCTGTCAACGCTCGCGAAAGTACGCAAATCCTTTGGCGCCATCATAATGAAAAGCAATTTCCAAAATCAACATTCTAAACACATTAAATTTATTATGAATACAATAACATTATTAAAACACATTATTAATAAAAAGAATCAAAACAAATTAAAAACCTCTATTTTTTTATAATTACACATTGAATTATTCTTGAATCTAACCATATATATTATTATCAATCATTTCGGCGGCCAAAAGTCCTTGATAGCTTTTAAAGCGCAAATAAACAAGTCATTATCCTTGAGCAGTCGCCATTCACGCACATTTTCTTAGAAGAAATGATCCCATACTCTTGAAAATATGTCACTGCACTCTCTTTGGTGATAGGCAAATTCTAAATCCGAATCATTTTGCAGCGGAGTAAAAAAAACAGTATATTTCAACACGCTAAAGAACACTAACTCGCGTAGTCAAGGATTACACAGTAAATGTGATAAAATTTGCGGTTATTGGCGCAAAAGCTACCTTTTGGTGATAATATCGGGTTTGGCGAAAATGAATCGGGTTTGGCGAAATTGGTCGACGGGATAATCCCAAAGTACCGAATATCTTTACACTAAGAGAGTTCAATATGACCCTCCTGAAATGCAGATTCAAAACAAAAAACTAACACTCCTGGGAAACTTGTTGTTGTTGACAATGTGGAGGTACTTGTTCGGAGGCATTCGCATTATCTGTAAACTATTTTAGCACCATACAGGTGAATCGACATAACTCTATGCTGCCACCTCAATTCCGACCGAGCACCCCACAGCGACAACATCTGGTGGGCTCGTACCTCCTCTCATCCACTTAAAAAAAGGACTTTCCGGTGTACGGATTTAGCATGTCTGTACCCTGCATAGACACAGAGGCATTCAGTGGTGCTTGGTGGGATTTTAATTGAATTCATTCCGTCCGAATTACGACGCTGCCTCGGGCACACTCTTTGGGAAACCGCTTCATCTATATATATAAAAGAGCTCGTCTGTTTGTTTGTCCGCTATAGAATCATAGACTGTTTCACCCACCGGGACCAAATTCGGCACAGTTAATGTTTAGGACCTGAGAAACTTAAATCAGGAAAAACGAATTTTGGGGCTCAATTATTTTTTTTTAAATTAATTTTTTAATGATTTTTGTACCTCTAAGAGGTGTGCGACCACCTGTGGAGCCCCTTCACCACAACCAGCTGCGTTAAGAGAGATGGTTTGGGGGGTGACGGGGGGGTCAAATACCAATACGCGGGAGGAAAGGGTTGGGAATGACCGTTGGCCCTGGCTCCCGAAATATACACAACTGGCCAGATGAACATGAAGAGCGGGGGTGCAGTCCAGTATTTTTTTGATGGAATGCATGAAAAATTTTATATCTATATATCTACCCGGGCAACGCCGGGCAATAATGCTAGTCCAAAGGATAAAATACAGCACTATTTTGTAAATTAAATTGTCCTGAACATCTAAGAAATAAACTATGACACCCAAGAAAAAAAAATGTCAAATTACATAAAGAAATTCAAGACACTGGCTATCGAATGAAATAAAGTTGGGTTGTTCTTTTTCCTCTTTTCTATTTAAATTTAGATTTCTGGATATCAAGTAAATAGGTGGTGCGAAAGTTCCTTAGTTTTTACTGTGGTACTACTATTTTTTTCTGAATAAATAGCTGGTTCTTCATTTCTACTGTCACTTTTCTTTTGATCGGGGTATTGGTAAGTTCGCTTGCAAAATTCTGTTTTTGTGTTTTTAATGTTGTGTTGGGATTTCAATTGATCTAATGCTTTTGGCTTTCTGTTTTCAATGTGGGAATCTCGGGACCTTGGGATGTTTTTTAGCCTGACCTGCATCTTATCAGAAAGCTTCCCCTAAGGAGGCCAACCCCGTTAGGCCTCCTGATGAAGAGACCGGTCAGTTGTCTCTTTATTTTTGGTTATTTTTGGTTTTTTAAAAATATTTTTATGCTTTTTTATTTTTTATTTCAATTATATGCTATGACAATTGCTCTCCTGAGAATCTGACATACAAAAATAGCTCCTGAATTTCATGTAAATTTTTTTTGTGAATAAAAAGCTTATTAATCCTTTCAAGGCAACAACCTCCACCGTTTGGACGATGCAGATTTTTTTCCCCGATTTTTCTTAACCTAAAGAATTTTGAAAATTTTTCCAATTAAAGGTTGCAAACTATTTTTACTTCTTTAAACTGATAACAGATGGCAGCACTAACCATTTTCTGCTCATTTAACTGGAATACATTGAATGCAAGTGAAAACAAAAAGACTTGATTTCGGCGGTTGCAGACGCCCCTCAAAGGGTTAATCGAAAGTCATAATCTCATATTTTTAAAGCAAGTAAGTTTTTAATTGTTTGAATGTTTTGAGGGTATCTTTTCATTATGTTTATTGCACATGAAAATTAAATGAGGAAAATAATTCTATCTCCCAAAGAAAAAAAGGTTTTTGCTACAAAATCTAAATAATTCTAAGTAATATTATACTAAGTGTTTTGAAATGTCTAGCTCAGCAAGAAATACAATTTAAACAGGATTAGAAAGTTAGAAAATCAAACTTTAATGGAATTGAGAAAAAGGAAAATTTAATGATTAAAATTAATTTGATTCGGAAGTATATGGGTAACTTGAATATCACTTGGCGAGGATTTGAAAGATCGTATTGAATGTTTGTGAAGAAGCATAAATATATTATGCAAATATGGTAACTATTGAATAAAATACGATAAAAGGGACGATGTTTAAAGGTTACTGTCTGAAATGCTCCTAAATTTATTATTCCGTGCTAAAAGTTTTGAGTACACTTAAACTTAGTAATACTGAACTATTCTAATTGTATTTCTTCCAATCGTAATAAAGAAAAAAAATCACAAACATTTCTAAAGTTAAACATAGCGTTGCTCTGAACATGGCATAGTACAGTAATTAAATTATATTAGGATGTTTAATGCGAGAAGAAGAAATTGGAATGGGGGGTAGACTGTTAGAAGTAGTTTAATTATTCTTCAAAATTGTAAGTAATTTAAATTGTCTGAAAATTTGAAGCGAAGGTTTTCTGCAAAGGGCAAATAAAATTCCAGATGTGAAATTTTTATTGAAGCTTCAAATAAATTAAGTTTATTTAATAATACGGATACAAATATATATTTAAGCATACAAAGTGCATTGTACTCTAAATGTCTAAATATATGTTTAAGAGTTTATAAAAGATATTGCACCATAAAATATATCTTGGTATAAATATATACTCTTTGGATGTATACATTTACGTTACCTTAGAAAATATTAGACTTTTCTATTTGCATTTGTAATAAAATGTAGAAAAATAATTTACCTATATTTTTCATGCTTAAAAAGCGTTACCCGCGTACATAGTGGATGATTTTTCTCTACGCACAACATTCATGATCTATAGTAATCGCATTATACTATGTAATTTCTATAGTTTAAAGCTTTTAAAAGTCACTAGTTTTGAAGAAAATTTCTTTAAAATAAAGTAGAAAATCATTGATTCAGTATTGCACACCGGATCAAATCTGAAAGCATCAAAAATGATATAAAAGCAAATTTTTTCAGGGTCATATTAAAAAAAAAAAAAAAAAGCATAGCATATTTTAATTACGAACTGATCATCACATTTGCCCCGGAAACAGAAGGATTTGGTCTTGACTGGTGAGATATGTATTTTCATATTGAAAAATGTTAATGTGTGAGAACTCCAGATTAGTTATTACAAGGGTGACCAAAGCTATTAGGATATTTTCAGAAGATCAAAAGATTCCTTGTATTTATCAGGTGGGGAATATTTGAGGCTGTTGTGTATGTACAAACGCTATTGTATTTGCTCACCTCAATGTTAACCTATGGAGAAAATGTGTCCATGGATTCCCGACTTGGATTAAAAAAAAAATAATTAAATTGTACTCCATAATAGAGGAAGAAATTTACCCCTTAGGGCGTTTTTCTTTAAAAAAATAATATTTTAAAATTTAAATTATTTGGGGGGGGAATTATGGTATAGTGCAGCGGTTCTCAACCTGGGGGGCGTAGAAGAATTTCAAGGGAGGCGTGAGTTTAAAAAAACAGTAAAATTAACTGTAATTTACTGTACTCAATTTTGCGGTCACAGTGTAACTGTAACGTATTTTCGATATATGAACACGAGCACGATAATTGTCGTAACTGTAAAAACACGATAATTGTATTACGCCTGGACGTTGACGAGTGTTGAGGTGTGCTTTGTCACAGTTACAACCTAATATTCAAAAACTTGTCAAGGGCAAACAGTTCCAGCCCTTTCATTAATGTTGTGAAATTGACTGGTATCACATGCCAACCTCACCGAGATCCTTGGTTACCTCAAATATATTTGATCTGTATTTAATTCTTTGATTTCATATGTTCTAATAATAATATGTTCCAAATTAAGATATGTGTAGTAATATTAAATTTTTTGTGTGAAATTATCTATTCTATATTTTCATTTAATAATCTGTTTCAGTTACAAATTCCGATTGTACCACTTGTATTGACCACATATGGTGGTAGTAGGGGGTGGGGGAGGCGTGACCTCACATCAGTGTTCAAAGGGGGGGGGGGCACAGAGCCTGAAAGGTTGAGAACCCGTGGTATAGTGTGTTTTAAATGTTCCTCAATTCCTTTGAGGGACGAAATTTATCAAATGAATCCTGTTGTAAGGTGCAGAAAAGTTCAGGCTATCTGAAAATACTATTTTTATTGGATTATCAGCATTTATATAGCAGTGAATAGTAGATAAATTTTCTCCATAGGTTAAGGGACACGGGTTGCCCTAATTGGTTGACAGATCTGTACTGTCCGTCCGGTGCCCATGCCCATGCTAATTAACCGAACAAGTGCATAACCATCGGCTGAGTTTGCAGGTATTGCTACGCGGCGTCTGGTCTTCAGGTTCAACAAGGCTTATCAGCGAAAGCAGTGGTAGCCTTATTATTGTCGAATTTCTCCATAAGTTAACATTGAGGTGAGCAAATCCAATTGGGTTAGTACACATCAGCCTGAATTCCCGTGCTTGAAAGTTGTATTTTGTAAGAGTTAAAATTTTGAATATGAGGAAGTAAGGCAGACTGGCCCTAAAAGTTTACGTGAGACAAAAGTTAATAAACAATTGTTCCAAACAGAAGGATTAAGAATGCTTATGAATTTCGGAAAGAGTATGAAATGTGCTAAGTTAAAAACAGAGGGAATGACAAACAATTGAGTGTTAGCATATGTTGCTTAGGGAGTTAGTATGTGATAACTCTTCTCTATTCCAACAACCCTTTAATCATGGCAGCATTTGTTAAATCTACTTTAATTGTAATATAATTAGGTACCTTCTATTTAAATAGTTAGACAAGTCTCTAACATACACCTATTAAACTGTTAGTGTCATTGTATGCGATGGCAATTTAAATATCAAAAGGAACAAAGTTGGGGAAATTTATGATATAATGTTTTGAATGAAAAGCTAGATTTCTATTGTCAATGGTTAATACATTTGTCAGTTTATAATAGGTTATGTTTCTAAATACTCAGATGTGCTTTTTAAATCTATGTAAAAAAGGAAAGTGTTAAAGCAATGAGTTTATGGAATTTACGTTAAGCCCTTTAATATTTACACTGATATGAATTAATACTGATATATATTTATGAAGAGCTTCTAAATCGGACATACAAAAACAGCTCCTAAATTCCCTGTAATTTTTTTTGTGAATAAAAAGCTTATTAATCCATAGTCAAAAACTCAAATTTTTAAAAGAAATCAGTTTTTGATTACTGGTATGTTTTAAGGGTAAATTTTTATTATGATTATTGCGCATGAAAATTTAATGAGAAAAAGGTTTCTAGCTGCAAAAAAAAAATTCCAAAATAAGTTTTTGCCACAAATTTTTAGTCATTGTAAGTAATATTTTACTAAGTGTTTTGAAATGGCTAACTCAGCAGAAATAAAATTGAAACATGATTTGAAAGTTAGAAAATTAGCTGAAATTATCGCGTTGAAATTATCTTTGACATTCATAACCGAATACAAAATTGCACTTTTTAATAATAATACATTCAGTGATGCTCATGAAAACCCTTGACACCTAAGTTTATCTGTTTAATATAAACTATATCATAACAATGTCCTGTCGAAATATTTATTTTTAGAAATTCACTATCGTTTCGAATTACTACTAATTTTTGTGTTTAATATTGCTGTATTTTGTTTCACTGAAAAAGCAATATTTATCAATCAGATATATTTCCAAACTCAATTATGTTACTTGAACTTATTTTTAAAAATTATGTCCCTTTAATTAATGATGGATATAATATGCATTATACATATTTGACTCATTCTATCTACGGGAAAATTCAGATTAATGAAATAAACAAAGCCTCGCGACGTACATCGCATTTTTCACCCAATTATGGCGCATCTAATTTATATTCCCATACTTTGAATTGGGAGCAAGGGTATGAATATTCATGAAGTGCTCTCAGAAAGTGGAATGACATTTCAGTGTCTCAACAGATGTCCTAATCTAAGATATCTGATGTTCCTCAGAAAGTCACCAATTAGAGCAAAAGATAATGGACGTTTGACATTTTAGATGCTTTCAGGAATAGAATCGCTGTTATGTCGCTACGCACAAAGACATCCGGATTATTCAAAGAGGGAAGAAATAGGGATTGAAAATATGCACTGAAAATGCAGAAAATGTCGACGACCAACAGCATTTAATAGAAAGAGTCTTGAACATGAGTATTTAATTTTTTGTATTAATTGGAGTGGAACTGTTCACCAGGTTCCAGAATTTAAGAATATTTATAAATAATTGATTTCCCAATAATAAGTAAATTATACAGTAACACTGAGCAATTATTCAAGTTCATAAATCTACCATATACGTTTTAAAAGATGCTACTTGGTTGAAGTTTAAATCTACAGCATTAATCTTTGATATAGCCTTGTTGACTTTATAAGATAAGTCCTTTTCATAATTAAGGTTTATCTAATAAAAAGTAAAATGTACTGTAAATATCATCAATTATTCACATTCATAAATCTATGATATAAAGTTTTAACAGATGGTGTTTGGTTAAAGTTTAAAAATACAGATAAATAAATAGCCATTTTAAGTTTGATATTAATCTGTAATACAACCTTTTGATTTTATAAAATAAGTTGTTTTCATAATTAAGGCTTGCCTAATATTAAGTAAAATGTACTGTAAATATCATCAATTATTCACATTCGCAAATCTATGATATAAAGTTTTAAGAGATGCTGTTTGGTTAAAGTTTAAATCTACAGCTAAATAAGTAGCCGTTTCAAGTTTGCTATTAATCTTTAACACAGTCTTTATACGATAAGTTGTTATCATAATTAAGGTTTGTCTAATAATAAGTAAATGTACTATACATTTAAGCTATTATTAATATTCGTAAATCTACGACGTAAGTTTTAAAAGATGTCATTTGGTTGAAGTATAGTAGCTGTTTCAAGTTGTATATTATTCTTTAATACAGCTTTTTTTACTTTATAAGATAAGTTGTTTTCATAATTAAGGTTTAGTGCATGCATACTTGTTGAATTCCCAGTACAAACGAGCTTAAAATGCTTGGAGATCATTGTTGTTGAATTATAAAGACTTGGAGTGCGCATATTAAAAATTAAGAGTAATTCTAAGAAAGAGACTAGGAGAACTGGAATACTTAACATACTGCGGGTACCACGAGGAAATCCTACAAACAACTCATTCAATGTTAATACCATCACAGAAGTGATGGGAATCCTACCATCACTTCTGTGATGAGTATTGGAAATTTGAAAGTGAATTTGAAAGGGTATTATAGTACTAGTAATTTTGAATTTTATAAGTTTGCGTTGATTTCACATCATTCACACGGCAAAACCAAATCAAACATTAAAAAAAAATGAGGTATCAAATTTGCAAGACCAGTCAACCATTCTTCATACTGTCAACTATAGTAAAATTGATAAATTTTCTTCTCAAATTGAAGGGATTTCTTTCAAAACCAAATTCTAATTCAATGTGAGACAGATTAACGGACTAATTGTTGGGCTATAAAGCATTTTGATACGCCAGAAGAACTATCACGAGTCTTCAAAAATCCTCAAAATATGTTGAATGAATTGAAATATTTCAAAATTATTAGTTTTACCTGTTTTTATCGTAACTACAAATAAGATAGAAATTTTAAAAGTGAAATTGTACCATGGGAACGTAAAGATATGTGCTGTCTCAATTATTGGTACTTCAGACGATTGGCTAGGTAAATTGATCTTTTAAGATATATCACCTTTTTTAAGAAAATGTCTGTTATTTATTTTCTTATGAATATTTATATGTGACTAGACAAAGTACAATAAAGGATAGAATATATTGCAGACCTAACGAAGACAAATTTTTGAAATACTAACCGAAGAGGAAAGAAGTATTGCAAACTGGAGCAGTGTTTTGATTTTATGTTTGGTGCTGCATCTCTACTATTTGCTTATACAGTGGAATCTCGATCGATTGTTTTCGGATCCATCGTTTTTCCGTATGTGTCGTTCATTTTATCCAGTCCCAACGATCACATTGCTTTGTTATGTTTCCGCATCTATCGTTTTCCCGCATTTATCGTTCATTTCAATCGGTCCCTTGAAAAACGATAGATCGAGATTCCACTGTATATCACTGATAAAATTGTCATATAGTATATATGTTATGGGCAGCTACGCAAGAACATCTGAAAAGTGCTGAAAGAATTTCTAAGTGTGCTATAAATTTACAATAATCAACGTTTACCCTTCGCCATTCAAACTTTAAATAAGATACTGACTATGAAACAAGGTCTTTATTCAAATTTATAAAACTTACATCACTCGTGTTGACTTGTCACGCGATTTTAATAGCACTGAATAATCGAATTCTTAGTTCTAACAAATTCACTGCTTAGAATCGTATACCTAGTAAATCATATACAAAATACAGTATTTAAACTTAATAATCCCCGAAGAAATTATTCATCTGTTATGTGCATTTCTCGCCTACAGTCGTGTTTAATATAATTACACTTACTAAACAATCTACGGCATGCTGTGTCCAACGTAATGGACATAGGATAACTCACCTTTTATCACGACCATAACAAATCTCATTCGAGCTCTGTTATCAAACTCGCTACATGTGACGAGAATAAAATTAAAAGGAATAAGAGATTAGATTTTTAAAAAAAGTCACAGAATGAAAAAAAAAAACATAGAATAAGCTGTAACTTTAAATTCATAATGCCGTATGGTATAGATAAAATGACCTTTTCACTAAAATTCTTTGTATGGAGGAAGGCTATAGAATTTTTTTTTCGAAACGTCTGTTTTTCTGCAAAAAACATTTGTCCACCTTATAAGGAATTCAACCCCCTCGTCCCTTGAATTTTAAGGTTGCAATTCGAGATACAGCGAAGATTCCATCTAAGTACTGAGGAACAATGAACGATTAATTTCATTAAAATAGTCTCCTGTTTATATATGACAAAATCCAAAGTGTTGCAACACACGCCCAAAAATAAACATAGCCCTAACTGTAAAGAACAACTCCCCACCCGTAAGATACTCAATTACTTCCATCTCACTTTAATCTAAATTGAAATTCAGGCAATCTACACTTTAGCTAAATGCGAAATCGACTGATTCCTCCTTCACTTGCTTGGCAAGTTCGACTGTCATCTATTTCAATCGACTCGCGCTGAACTGTCCATTCCTACTCTTTTATCACTCTTTGGACAAAACGCAAGCAATCCATTCCATTTACATCGTTATCCTAAGGAGTTATTTCCCTTTAGTTTAATGTGCTATCCACTTATTCCTCGTCCACTGGCAAGTCCACCGACTGCTGCTCCAATTCTAATTGTACTCTTTCGGAGAAGCGCAAGCACACCTATACATTTACATCGTTATCCTTAGTGGCGGTTTCTCTTTTCTCTTATTTACCTGAGTGAGAAGCGACATTGGGATTTCCGAATGGAAAAGGATGGGATAGCTGTCAAAATAAAAAAAACCGAAACTCGCTATTTTTGCAACTAAGAGTTATAGAGAAAATAGCTCACTTCTACCCAGACTTGGATGTATATAATTTGAAGTGGCACTCTAAATGAATTTGATCCAAACACAGTTTATACATGAAACAATGTTTATTGAATTCGTTGCACATATAGAATTTGCTTTTACAGCAATAAGCATACGTACTACTTGTACGAAATATATATTAATATTCACAAACCAGCAGAGAGTCAAACCAGCAGTACTGCCACGTAAACTTTGGGCCTGCTACGCACTAGCGCAGGATAACACCAGGAGCTGTTTAGCTCGTAGCTCCCTCTCGTTTATCTATCAACTTTAACAACCTTCTTCAACCTTAACAACAACCTTTTTTATTAATGACGCTGCATGGTATTTATACTAAGCGCGTATGCCGAAATTAGCATATCTCAAGCAGGTTCTTTAATTCATTCACTCAAAAGTTCGATTCTTGTGAATCGAATCTTGTGTATACCTTACAGAGTAAGATAATACCTCCTAACCTCTTGAAAATATCATTACTGTGAAATGTATTCTAGTTTCTTGCACTCAAACAAAACGCTCATTTTTACGAAGGTTAATAATCGATATGGTTTTTCTACGAATGCTTTAACCATGTATTCGTGAGAAAGTGAATGACTAAGGTTTATTCAAGGGTCAAATACATTAACTGAAAACTACAGACATTTCATAGCACAGTAAAACCTCGTTTATCCGGACTAACTGGGACCATAGGCAATCCGGATAATCCGGTAATATGGTTAATAAGCAAAACAAAATCCTTAACTAAGCAGAGTTCCCGTTTATTACGATAAAAAAATCACGTTTTGTAACAAAATTACATAGTATTAATTACAAGACATTAAAAAATATAAAAATAACTTTTCACATCACTTCTTAACACAGAATTGGTAAGTCTAGTAAAGCTTTCTTAAACTCAACAAAAAGCATTTTATTACCATAATTTATTCTACAGTCTATGCAGGAACTGTACATTGAATCAAACTAAAAAGCGAATATTTTGCGTACTTGTAGTTACGTTCTTTCTATCATAGTTAAAAATTATTATCTAATGTGAAAAATAAATAAAATTAATGTCTACAAATCTGAACCGGATTATCCGGTAATACGGATAAACGATGTTTTACTGTAGATGTAAAGAAAAGAAAGGAAAAAATTTAGGTCTCTATACACTGAATATGCATTCTTTGTGTAATCTAAATCAAAACTTCTTTTGCGTTAAATTGTCACTATTTACGTGAATGGACCCTGTTCACTTAGAAAAAAAACATGTTAGCAGATTTCATAAATTGTGTGAGTAGTCAGAATTTGGGTCTAATCCAGCACTGTATATTATTACACTATTGTGACCTTAATCTCGCAGTTTTTTATTCTTATGTCCCACACTGGAGAGAGACCGAAGAGGCCTTATATCCTTACCGAAAAAGCTGAATTTGCTCAGGAAACAATATAAAGATAAAAACACTAAACATTCTTGCATATAAGTCTTTTTCTTCCATTTAACCTTTAGCTTACAGGGCCATTTTTCCGATTCCCTCTTTAGAACGGGAAATTTCATACCCACTTTGAAAGAAAGACTATTAAGGGCGTTATATATATATATATATATATATACATATGTATTTATACACACACACATATATATATATATATATATATATTCATTCTTGGGCT
>OU015493.1:196640831-196665831 GCA_907164885.2 Dolomedes plantarius
TTAAAATTTAATTTAATATGTTAGGAATGTAATTATTAGAAAATAATATCCGTTTTAATATGTATAAATACACATTTTCAGAGGGCGGAGTGATCCACGCATCTAAAGTCGAATGTCATGACGGCTTCTGCATATGCCTCGAATGCCGCCGTCGGCTTTTATTTGTGTACCAACACTAGGAAGAACTGGGGAAATCCACTGGACCATAAACGGCACATGGGTCCTCCCGATGCAACCAATCAGAAGCAGTTTCGTTTTTCTCTTGGCGATGTATGTGCAATTACAATCGGTATTTCTGAAATCTTGTTTATGTTTGTAAAATTAAAAATGATAATAGTACAAAAATAATAAAACATAAACCTCATGAACCACTTTTTTCTAACTTTTTGTTCATGTTCTTAGTCAAACAGTCATCTTTAAGTGTTTTATGTGCAAATATTAGTATTGCAATTATGTTATATGTTGTATATTATAGAGAAAATGAGGGGCGGTCGATGAAGAAAATCATACTTTTAAAAGGGGTCGATGTAGAAACAAGTTTGGGAACCCCTGCTTTAGACTATTTTTCCTTAGACCCTACCTTATACTCTGTAGGCGAAATTTTATTTTGGCTACAGTTTTTCTCTCTGCGAAAAATCATAAATATTTTAGTAAATTGTCTTTCGTTATGGATAATTTTCAAGGTATTCATGCCCACATTTTCTCTTTATTGAAGTGCTGGAGCATCATCTCTCAATTTAATGTATTTGGAACCTTTTTGAAAAATCCCTTATCTATATATATAAAACAGTTCCGTAACTGACTCACTGACTGACATACAACGCACAGACCAAACCGCTGGACCTAAAGGGTTGAAATTTTGCATAGCGATTCTTCTTATAGTGTAGGGGTACACTAATAGAGATTTTTGAAAAATTCTTCTTAGATTTTTTTAAAATTAAATTTTTAAGCTGTTTTAGTAACTTTTTTAAGTTTGCATTTAAAATATTAATTTGAGGGTTATAAAATTTATATCACGAGAAAGATCATAAAATTTTCTTTAAAATGAATTCTTTTTCGAATCTTTACCTCTATTTTCTGATTTTTGGTGAATTTTTAAAGATTAATTTTTACAATTTAATTTATTCAATGCCGATCACGTGATTTCTTTTTCTGCTACTTTAAATAAATTTATCGTCACGTGCATAACAACTAAATAGATAAAAAATATTTTTTTTTCTTGCTCATGCGGCAGACGATTGGACATTATTTTGTCTATAAAAATATTCCTTATGATTTTTTTATAAATATATATATTTTTTCTACATAAATTGTATATATAGATCGTCGTATTTATTATAAATATATATATATATACATATATATATATATATATATATATATATATATATATATATATATATATATATATATATATATATATATATATATATATATATATATTGGCATTAATTGCATACATTGACCATTGTATTTAATTTGAATGTACTCCGTAGCGAAGTGCGGGTTTTCAGCTAGTTATATATAAAAACATTTTTCTATTATTCCAGTTCTCCATATCTTAATTACAGTTATGCTAGCTACATGCTTTTATTCATTTATCTGATTTTCATTTATTTATCTATTCAACATGGAAAATGGTTACTTCTGTTATCCAAAATACTCCTTTAAAGAAAAAAAAGAAACGGAAGCGGATAGAAACAACTAAACCTTGCATTGAAAAAAAGAATAAGAACTTGCATTTTGAAACTGAGATATTTCAGCTGCAACTGCTGCAAAAGCGCACTAATAAACTGCAGCTGCCTTTTCTAATCATAAACTCTGAACGATGTGGAAGTGCTTTTACTTAAAACGGTGAATATTTTCAGTGAGGATGTCTGAATTAAGTCAATTATTGACTGGAGAAGGTAAGTTTTTTTTTTTTAACATAAAGAACTGAATTTCAATATTATTCTGGGAATATCTCAATATTTTCCCCTCGTCCAGCTGTCCGAATCTTCCAATTACAATATGGAGACGTGACAGCGTCAGAAAGTTCCTTATATATAAAAAAAAAAATATATCTATACCGATATTCCAAGTTTGCCACAGTTTGATTTTTTGCTGAAGGAAGATTCAATTTCGGATTCGTCTGATGCGTTCGCAGATGTGGCCTTTCCGAAAGAGGTTGTATTCATATGGTAATTCAAAATTCTATATGATTCATAAAGCCCTAGTGTATTTTTTCTTTGAAAAAAAAATGAAATAGTGTTTGGCTGGGGAATATTATGGAAAAGTATATTTAACATATACAAAATACAAATAGAGTATTACTGACTTACGGATAAGGATAGCTATATACACGGATGAGAAATTTATGCATTGATGAGGAATATAATATGGATTTTTATTCAAATAAAACCATGTTGTAAAAAAAAAGTTTAATGCAATTAAAAGTTCTTTTACAAGCTATCAAAAAACAATAAGGGTAATCAAAACCTAAAACAAAAAATATAAAATAATCACTTTTTTTCCACTAATCTATATATATATATATATATATATATATATATATATATATATTTATATATATATATATACAGTCGAACCTCCACATATCAAACTTCCCCATATCGAAATTTTCTATATATCGAACTCTTAGCAAATCTCCATGTTCATTACATAGAAAAACTGTTTCTACGTATATATCGAAAAAATCTCTATGTATCGAATTTTTTTTCATGACATATTGGGAGATTTATTCCACTTTAGAATAAAATCTCCCAATTTTTGGCGTTTGAAACAATACTTCGTGTATTTCAATTCACGCAAAATGTCCCTGATGAAGTTTTTAGTGGACTGAATAAATGCGAGCATTTCTTTGGTGAACTTTCCGCAAAACTGGCTGTTCAGCAAGATATTCGTAGTTTTTTTTTTTAAAGAATGTAACTGTGATCACTGTAACCACTGTCTGGATTGTTTTTTTAAAGGTATATAGTACTCAATAAATCTTTCATATTAATTCATTTTTTAGTTATTAACTTTCATTTAATGTGATTCGCATATAAATTAGAAATGGAGCTTCGTATACGAAAATTAGATTTAATTTTAATGTTTTATGAGAGTTATGATAAAACTAAGATCAATTCTATATATCAAAATTTCTATATAACGAATTTTTTCCGGCATTTTGCTACTTCGATATATGGAGGTTCAACTGTATATATATATATAAAACAGTTCCGTAACTCACTGAATGACTGATTGACAGATACGTACAGACCAAACCGCTGGAACTAAAGGGCTGAAATTTTTCATGGCGATTCTTCTTATAGTGTAAGGGTGCACTAAGAAAGATTTTTTAGAAAGTTTTCTTAGATTTTTTAAAATTTAAATTTTAAGCTGTTTTAGTAACTTTTTAAAATTTGCATTACAAATAATAATTTGAGGGTTATAAAACTTATATCATGATAAAGATCATAAAAATTCCTTTAAAATGAAATCTTTTTCGAATCTTTACCTCCATTTTCTGATTTTTGGTGAATTTTTAAACATTAACTTTTAGAGTTGAAGTTATTAAATGCTGATCACGTGTTTTTTTCTTTTTGTGATACTTTAAACAAATTTTGCGCCACGTGCACAACAACAAAATAAATTGACAATATATATATATATATATATATATATATATATATATATATATTGTCATTATATATATATATATTTATATATATATATATATAAGTTGTCTGAAAACACCATTTTTATTGGATGATCAGCATTTATTTAGCTGTCAATAGTAGACACATTTTCTCCATAGGTTAACATTGAGGTGAGTGAATCCTATAGGGTTAGTACACAGCATCTTTAAAGCCGATTCCAAACGTCTACAACAGTCCATTCCATTGGAAAGGACTCGAACCCGTAAACTCTTGTGCCGGATGCCAGAGCCCTGGCTATCCGGCCATCGTCCGGCAAAGAATTTAAAGAGTAATGCAATTATGGTCGCAAATGTTAAAAAATGAAACATAGATGATAAGAATTTACATGGCTGATTTCTATGAATTTTTCAAAGAACTGTCGTATCAATATCAATTTTATTTTATTTTTTCTTAGAGTTTGAACTTGTTTTGCAGCTCTTATCAGAAACTTTATTCCGGATCTAATATTTATGTGTACACTAGCTGAAAACCCGCGCTTCGCTACGGAGTACATTCAAATTAAATACAACGGTCAATGTATGCAATTAATGCCAAAAAGATAAATATATATATTTATAATAAATGCGACGATCAATGTATACAATTGATGTAAAAAATATATATATATATATTTAGAAAAAAATCGTAAGGGATATTTTTTTTGGATAATATCCAATAGTCTGCTACATTAGAAGGAAAAAAAAAATTTTTTTGTCTATTTAGTTGTTATGCACGTGACGATAAATTAATTTAAAGTACCAGAAAAAGAAATCACGTGATCAGCATTTATTATATTAAATTCTAAAAATTAATCTTTAAAAATTCACCAAAAATCAGAAAAGGGAGGTACAGATTCGAAAAAGATTTCATTTTAAAGAAATTTTTATGATCTTTCTCGTGATATAAATTTTATAACCCTCAAATTATTATTTTAAATGCAAACTTAAAAAACAACTTAAAAATTTAATTTGAAAAAATCTAAGAGGAATTTTTTAAAAACCTTTCTTAGTGCACCCCTACACCATAAGAAGAATCGCCATGCAAAATTTTAGCCCTTTAGGTCCAGCGGTTTGGTCTATGCGTTGTATGTCAGTTAGTGAGTCAGTTACAGAACTGTTTTATATATATAGATGAAAAAAGAAAAAAAACTAAGATGTCTGTAAAAATTTCCACGAAAATTTGTTAATTACTGATTAAGTTTCAAATTTTGAATGGGCATAAAAATATGTGTCTAAGTAAACATAATTCATCTGTTTTTTTTATATACATTTTAAGGTAATCTTCCTTTCTAACTTAATCGAAAAAACTGTCTTACAAAACTCGGAAACCTTGTTTTGAAGGTAATTAACGGAGACAGACGCCTGACAATTTTACTCTTTTTGTCACTTTGAATAAAAAAGTGCCCTCTTTGTTTTCTGTAATTCCAGCTATGTTCAAGTGCATTTTTGGAAGATATATTAAATTGTCTGAACTTCGCATTTGTTTTTCAAACTTTCGCTTTTATCACAAATAAGTTAATATCGAAGGGACATACTACTTATAATAATGAAGTATTGTGTTACTTCCCCACATTGCTTATGATTCTGATGACCTTTATTGAGTATGAAAATTCTGTATTAGGTAACGTAGTTTATTTCAAAAGTGAAAGTCATAGTTAATAAAGTTCTACTTTAATAAATATATATTACAAAATATCTAATGTATTTATGAAATCTATGCTATCATTATTGATATTATCTTAATATTGAAAGTTAATAAAAGTAAAATTCTAATTAATAACTTTTGTAACTAAAGCTAAAAATACTAAATTTATGCATATTTCATCTAAAAATAGATAAAATAGTTCCCCATGAACTAAGCTGAATATTATAATCAAATTATATTAAAATTAAATTACGCTAATCTTTTTTTAAATTTCAGATTCAAATAAAAAACAAATATCAAAACACATCTAATTAATACTGAAATTTTAGATTTGCAAAATTTTCTGTAAAGAAGTTACACAAAAAGAGAGAGAAATATCTAATGTATTTATGAAATCTATGCAATCATTATTGATATTATCTTAATATTGAAAGTTAATAAATGTAAAAATCCTAATTAATAACTTTTGTAACTAAAGCTAAAATACTAAATTTATGCATATTTCATCTAAAAATAGATAAAATACTTGTTAATATTTTTAAATTACGAAATCATTTAAATTCAGTTTTCAATAGTGTAGCAATACCCCCCCATGAACTAAGCTGAATATTATAATCAAATTATATTAAAATTAAATTATGCTAATCTTTTTTTAAATTTCAGATTCAAATAAAAAACAAATATCAAAACACATCTAATTAATACTGAAATTTTAGATTTGCAAAATTTTCTGTAAAGAAGTTACACAAAAAGAGAGAGAAATATACAATTGAAAAACTATTTTGCCCCAAAATATTTAATAAAATGACGGGCATTTTAGTGTTAGACATCAATAACAACAGGCAGTAAAATTTTACTTCTAAGTTTATTCCAAATATATTTCACATGTATGTATGTAAAGGTGTATCTCTCTAATATATATTTATATATATATATATATATATATATATATATATATATAACAAATATGTGTATTTACAATAAGTTATTTTAATTTTAGTCCTATGTCTAAATCAGGGGTGGCCAACCCGCAGCAAGCGTGCCGCAGTGTGGCACGGCGGCGTTTTAACAGTGGCACGCGGAGACTTATTGAAAAATTAAGAAATTTGAAAAAAATGATATAATCCTAATATAGATGACTTGATAAAAAACTACAAATTCAAAAGCCACCTTAATTAAGTACTGACTGTTTAATAATTATTTAGAATTAAATGTTTCAAGTTATTCATTTTATTTTATTCATAACCTAACTGACTGAACTTTTAAAAATGTTTATTAAAAATAAAACCTAAGTATGTACTTTTGTTTTATTTATTATATTATTTTTTAAATCTCCACTACTCAGATAAAAAAAATGTGCTATTTGTGTAAAAATCCCATAATCAGCCTATAAATAACATTTTTTCACCTTTTTATATTTTTTGTATGTTGGAAAAGTTGGATGTGGCACGCATAATATTTTTTTTTTCAGATAGTGGCACTCTTCCCCAAAAGGTTGGCCAACCCTGGTCTAAATCAATAAAATTTTATAATCATTTAAAAATGCTTTGAAAAATTGTAGCATTTAAATCAAAGCACCCAGTTTTAGTTCATATATATACTAAAACTAGGTGTATTCTGCCTTTAGTTATCAATATAAGTTATAATTTCAAATTTAAGGTTATTTTTGGAAAGTTTGTGTGATCTCGAATTATATGATCGCTATTAATGGTCTTCTATAATTATTGAAATATTTTTTTATAGTCTCAAAATGCATATTAGAATCTTAATATAAAGTCCTTTTAATCTTACTCCAATACATGTCAACTCATTATGTTGCTAAATACCGAAAGAAATTTTTATGGAAATTCCATAACATTAAGGGGATGGTGGACCTTTCACAGCGATTTTTGAAATTTTTGCCACAGAGATATGAAACTTTGCTTATATATTCATTAAAGTCTAACAATATTAAACACCTTATAAAATTTTATAGATATTTTTAAAAAAAATTTTATAATAAAAAATTGAAATTAAATTACCCTTCTTTAAAATGCTCCTTGCGACTCAATTTTAAACTTTTCCCCTTAATTTTGCATTTATATTACATATAAATACTTTCTGAACATAGTTATGTATTTTTTTGTACTTTCGTTGAATAGTTAATATTCAGGAAATATTTTTATGCTTGTACTCTGAATTTTCTTGAAATTTTTGTACTTTTGTACACTTAAGTTAAACTTTGATAACCTTAATGACCTCGAATCCTAAAATGGATACATAACTTTATTTTCATGTATTACAGGAGTCTTTATTACAAATTTCATAAACTTTCGTCAAAAATTATGACGCGAGGAGCATTTTAAAGACTTGCAAATCTGGAAATTACTCATTTTGAGAAAAATACATTTAAAACATGTTTTTTCACCTACCTTTAATACTACCTTTTGTAAAGCCACCAAGTTTTCATTTTACTTTTTACTACATATTTTAAATGCATTTCATTCCAATATTTACATGTTTTTAAAATATTAATACATCCCCCCAAAAAATTCCAATTTTTGCTCGAATTTTGGTAATTTGAAAGTCCAAAAAAAATTTCCATCCTTGCCAGTGAAGAAAGTGTTAATACATTTTTTGTAAACTAGCTGGTCAGAAAACTTCGAAAATTAAGTTATTACCCACTTTCCACTGGAAAAAAAATGCATGGCTCGTTCTGAAGATGATCACGTACACGAGGATCTGAGTTAAGACAGATACCTCATGAATATTCATAACGCTCTAATTCAATAACTAAAATAACTCCCCCGTGTAGAAATGGATGTCATAATTGAGGGGAGGCTTGTCTCCTTAAGTGTTTCTCAGTGAAGCTGGTGGAATGCAAGCAAATGGTATCGGGATTTCTCCAATGGTGGAGTACAGACTTGTATTATAAACATAAAATTATAGCTGCGAAATTTCCTCTATTTTATATTTATATTAATATTTTCTGCCTTCTATTTCAAGAGTCATTATGTATGGAAGAGCTTTTTGATTTTTTTTTCCTTTAAGTAAAACAAAAATTTGCATGATAAAGGGGGTATACTACATACTTATAGTACTTAATACTTTTTATATTTTTTAAAACATCTTTGTTCGTGCGGGATATATATAAAATTCATAATGATTAATAATAGCTGAAATAGCGAATTATATATATATATATATATATATATATATATATATATATATATATATATATATATATATATATATATATATATATATATATATATATATATATATATATATATAGCATAAATAACCCCAAAACACTTTCAATATTCTAAATTCTTTTTAAATTTCCTTGGGCGTAGAGCTAATTTCGTTTTCGATTCAAAGTACAAAGAAATTGGTAAATAACCTAAATACCAACGTAGGAAATTGACATATCGTCCCTGCAAATTTGGAGATAATCCCCTTAGTTATATAAGTTTTGAAAGCCCGGAGATCCAGGTTCGAGCGAATCATTATTCGTTGCATTGTCACATTGCACGTCACATGACGAGCCACCTCAAAAGTTTATATAAGGGCTGTGGTCAGATGCCCGTACACTTACCGGATTCTCGCCGTCATGTAAAGATGTAGCAGTTGTACGAAATAAAAGTTTGTTGTGAATTGCGGTGTGTTTTGTGTGTCCGGGTTTTGAGAGACTTGAGGGGCCTCTCCTATATAACTACTTTCGAGATGCCGAAGAACATCACCGGCCAACGACATTGTGTGCGGGAATTGAATTTGAAATCTTGCGAAGCACGGCCGGGCGGCAATATCAACCGTTTCGCCTTCACTCCTCGCTCCCGCGTCCATGTCGTTACGTATATCGGTATGTCGTTACCGATTAACCGGAATCGACTGTATATATATATATATATATATATATATATATATATATATATATATATATATATATATATATATATATATATATATATATGTATATGTATATGTATATATATGTATGTATATATATATATATATATATATATATATATATATATATATATATATATATATGTATATGTATATGTATATGTATATGTATATGTATGTATATGTATATGTATATGTATATTTATGTATATGTATATATATATATATATTTATATATATATATCTATATATATAAAACAGTTCCGTAACTGACTCATTCATTCATTCATTCACTGACTGACTGACATACAACGCACAGACCAAACCGCTGGACCTAAAGGGGTGAAAATTTTGCATGGCGATTCTTCTAATAGTGTAGGGGTGCACTAAGAAAGATTTTTCAAAAATTCTTCTTAGATTTTTTAAAATAAAATTTTTAAGCTGTTTTTTAAACTTTTTTTACGTTTGCAATTAAAATAATACATTGAGGGTTATAAAATTTATATCACGAGAAAGATCATAAAAATTCCTTGAAAATGAAATTTTTTTCGAATTTTTACCACCATTTCCTGATTTTTAGTGAATTTTTAAAGATTAATTTTTTGAATTTAATTTATTAAATGCTGATCACGTGATTTCTTTTTCTGGTACTTTCAATAAATTTATCGTCACGTACAAAAAAAAAATAGACAAAAAATATTTTTTTCTTGCTAATGCGGCAGACGATTGGACTTTATTTTGTCTATAAAAATATCCCTTACGATTTTTTTATAAATATGTTTTTTTTACATCAATTGTATACATTGATCGTCGTATTTATTATAAATATATATATATTTATTTTTTTTTAATTAATTGCATACATTGACCGTTGTATTTGATTTCAATGTACTCCGTAGCGAAGCGCGGGTTTTCAGCTAGTATATATATATATATATATATATATATACTTGATTATGAAAGAAGTTTATTATCTTTTAGTGTTTAACAGGGAGTTCGTCATTGGTTAAAAGTCAGGTAGTCTCTTTTAAGGATACTATCGCGGGTTATTAACATATGATAACTTTTCGTTGCTTACCTCTTTTATATGCATATATGTATCTATGTGTTATGTATACATGTATATATATCTATGTGCGTATGTATCTATATACATATATGTATGTCAAAATTTTGACGCCTTTTGGTACTTTTCTGTTTAACAAATTACTGCTTGTCCAAGCGATACTGACTGCGTTTGCCGCGCTGCCAAAATTATAATTCGCGAGGTACGGACGGATAGTACTAGCGTCTAAAATTTGGCTTTCCGGAGGACCGTTATGGAGGAACGTAATCCTACGTCAAAAATTACTCTTATTTCCCCCTTACACTGATAATTTTCCATGCATGTCGTTTTTTCCTGTAAATGATGAATTTTTCTATATATCCCATAGTAAAATTTATTTTTAAATGTATATATTTTCAGCCTTTTAAAAATAAAACAGACCAATAATATCATAAGAGTGGCTTAGTAATTTCATAATATTTTAAACCTATAAGAGCATCGGAAATGACTTCTCAGTGTGTTTCAAAAGAAAGAAAAAAAAAGTGTAGAAATGATTAACTAAATATGCAATCTATTATTTACTAATTTTAGTAGGTTGCTTGCAATGCTTTTTCGCCCTTCTACAAACCTCACATTATTGAATTTTTTTTTCAAATCGAAATTTTTTTTTTCATTTCGAGGAAAATTACTAGAAATCAAACTGAAGGTGCTGAAGAATAAGTTATAAATCAGCTTACATTCCTCTGTATGATGTATTTTAATTTAAAATAACTTTCAATCTCACAAACAGCTTCGGGCTTATTACTTCGTTTCAACCATAACAATGACAATAAGCAAAAAAAATTAAAAATTATCATCTCTGCATTACGCGAGGCATGTAATTTGAAAATTTCAAAATTCGGAGGTTTCTACCCTTTCCCTGAAATGCGAATAAAAGATTCGAGCGGGGGGGCCTCATGAATATTCACGAGACGCTAACCGCACGAAGGAGGGGTTCTCTCGTGTCGCAACAGATGTCCAAATCGAGGACATTCGATGTTACGCTGAATGTCAACGAGCTCTACTCAGAAGCACTGTGAAAATTAGATCCTCTGAATATTTCATTTTGCTGGGAAATTAACTTAGAAGTGTATTACACACACACACACACACATATATATATATATACACAATCGATTCCGGTTAATCGGACCACATAGGTACGCAATCATTTGTTACAGGACGGGATTCGGTCCAATTAACCGGAATCGACTGTAAATGTACATACTAGCTGAAAACCCGCACTTCGCTACGGAGTACATTCAAATTGAATACAACGGTCAATGTATGCAATTAATGCCAAAAATATATATATATATTTATAATAAATACAACTTTCAATATATACAATTGATGTCGAAAAAAATATATATATTTATGAAAAATCGTAAGGGATATTTTTATAGAGAAAATAATGTCCAATCGTCTGCCGCATGAGCAAGAAAAAATTTTTTTTTGTCTATTTAGTTGTTATGCACGTGACGATAAATTTATTTACAGTACCAGAAAAAGAAATCACGTGATCAGCATTTAATAAATTAAATTCTAAAAATAAATCTTTAAAAATACACCAAAAATCAGAAAATAGAGGTAAAGATTCCAAAAAGATTTCATTTTAAAGGAATTATCATGATCTTTCTTGTGATATAAATTTTATAGCTCTCAAATTATTATTTTAAATGCAAACGTAAAAAAAGTTACTAAAACAGCTTAAAAATTTAGTTTAAAAAAATCTAAGAAGAATTTTTCAAAAATCTCTCTTAGTGCACCCCTACACCATAAGAAAAATCGCCATGCAAAATTTCAGCCCTTTAGGTCCAGCTGTTTGGTTTGTGCGTTGTATGTCTGTCAGTGAGTCAGTTACGGAACTGTTTTATATATATAGATAAACCATAAAAAATGCATATATATATACACAATTATATGCATATATTGTATATATATATATATATATATGCATTTTTACAGGAAAAATAAATACTCCCTGGGGTAAAAGAGGATAATTTATTGAGCACAACAATTATAAGTCATATCGAGGTTACCTTATTGAGAGAGAATGTTGATTAAAAGATACCTGGGGCAAAAGTCATAATTATACGATGAAAATTAATCATAATTTGAAGTCTCCCATTGTTTCAAAAATTTCAAACGATCTTAATCTCAGGTTAATTGTTTTAAATGCGCGCTCACTGTTTTCATTGTTCCTATTGTTCAGATAACATCGACAATCCTCAACTTTCTCCTTTTCTTGTTATTTTTATTTTTGATACTGATAAAAGTTAAGAATTAGGACTAAACGAATTTTCAAAAAGAACATATATATAACTATATAAATCCAAAGGTTGAGTTAGTAATGCTCTAGAATAGATTTATTGTAAAAAAAAATCATAGGTGATCATATAAAAGGAATTCTTGTTACTAGATGACTTAAGGAAACGGTGGACGCATTAAAATTTTTTTTTAAACTTTTATCATAAAAATATGAAATTTTGTAGATATATACATTTCACCATAAGTATAGAATACCTTAAAAGTAATTTCCAATCTTATTATAATTCAAGATTTTTTTAAATTTAAAATTTATAAACAAAAATTTAAAATGCTCCTTGCGACTTAATTTTTCAGATATTTCCTCGATTTTGCATTTTAATCACTTAAAACAGTATTATAAACAAATCTGGGTATCAATTATTTAATCCCTTGACTAGTTAATATTTGAGGGACTTTTTTCTGAGTTCCATCTGGACTTTCATCAAAATTTTCCCTTTTAATAAGTTATGAATCAAATTTAATTACCTTAATGAAATCGAATTTGAAAATTCATACCCAGTTTCTTTGTAAATAGTATCAGGATTCTTCCTTATCAATTTGATGAATTTCGAACAAAAATTAAGTCGTATGGAGCATTTAAAATCCTTGAAAAATCTGTTTTGAGAGAAACAAATTTATAGTGTACTAGCTGAAAACCCGCACTTCCCTACGGGGTACATTCAAATTAAATACAACGGTCAATGTATGCAATTAATGTCAAATGTATATATATATATATTTATAATAAATACGACGATAAATATATACAATTGATGTTGAAAAAAAAATATATATTTATAAAAAAATCGTAAGGGATATTTTTATAGACAAAATAATGTCCAATCGTCTGCCGTATTAGCAAGAAAAAAATATATTTTTGTCTATTTAGTTTTTATGCACGTGACGATAAATTTATTTAAAGTACCAGAAAAAGAAATCACGTGATCGGCATTTAATAAATTAAATTCTAAAAATTAATCTTTAAAAATTCACCAAAAATCAGAAAATAGAGGTAAAGATTCGAAAAAGATTTCATTTTAAAGGAATATTTATGGTCTTTCTCGTGATATAAATTTTATAACCCTCAAATTATTATTTTAAATGCAAACTTAAAAAAAGTTACTAAATCAAGCTTAAAAATTTAATTTTTAAAAAAATCTAAGAAAAATTTTTCAAAAATTTCTCTCTGTGTACCCCTAAACTATAAGAAGAATCGCCATGCAAAATGTCAGCCCTTTAGGTCCAGCGGTTTGGACTGTGCGTTGTATGTCAGTCAGTGAGTCAGTTACGGAACTGTTTTATATGTATAGATTACCACACTCACCTTTATTACTACCTTTGTACAAGCTTCTTAAATGATTCTTTACTTGAAAAAAAAACTATTTTGGTACTATTATCTTACAGAAATATATATATTTTTACAATAACACAATAAATATTACAATAAAAAAATTACTCAAATGAAGGTCAACGGTCCCCTTAAGTCAGAAGTTTAAAGGTGAGGTATTGTGTGAGAAATGATATGATTAATAATAATAATAAATAGTTTTAGGAGATCCTTGTAAATCTCATTACGAACGTATATTTATAATTATGAAATAGCCGTTATTGCTTTTGTACATCGCTGTTTCTACAAGGTCAGACCGATGAGTAAAGCCGTCTGCACACGGAGCAACTCAAAAGAAACTGATAACTGACTCAAATCACAAACCAGTCCGTGATGAGTCGCAACCTATGTAATTGAATGGAGCCACGCACACGGCGCAACTGCTTACAAACCCGTCCGACGGGTTCACTCACCAAATAAAACAATTGAAATTTTACAAATATTTAATACACCTGACTGAGTTTCTCTGATTTGGCTTGGAAGAGATCACCTTGCAAAGCATACCAGCATCTCAAATATGAGGCAGACAGCGTTACATCAAATATACTGAGGTTTAAGATGATGAAAGAAATGCCGTCCGTTTGACTTTATATCATTAGCTATCTACACTGCCATTATGTTTTTGCTGTAGGCCGGCCGAGTAGCCCTGGATTTCATTTCTAGGTACCCATTGTTATATAATCATGTTGTATTATCAGCATGTTGTATTTCATAAAGCTAGCATTTTCTGCATACAACTAAACCATCTTTTCCAAAGTCACGTGATCAAAATATGTGGCTAATAATGCATAGTTTGATAGCACATCGTTATCTTGAAAAGACATGTCAAAATTATTTTTATGCGTCCTGGTTGTTTATTGGGCATTACACCAACTAAATAGCTCATTAATATTCACATTAAAATTCCTCTTTTGACCCCAATCGTAGCTTCTGTGAATTACTAAGGTGTTGTAAACTGGTTTATCTTTGCCTTATTAAGAAATTATGAGATAAGTCTAGGTGTAAGCACTGTGTATATATTTACTGATATGGAATAAGCGGTTCTCTCTCTCACACACACACACACACACACACACACACATATATATATATATATATATATATATATATATATATATATATATATATACCCATTACATCATGTCCTTGAATTGTAACCTAAAAAGAAAAACTAGCTCATATTTACATGGCTGGGGTTAGAATCAGATTGAAAGGAATAAAAATTAAATTTGGAAGCAGTCCGGTCGAATCCTTTATTAGAGCAGCAAGAGTACATCCGTTCATTCCAGAAGAACGGATCGGAAGTAATATCACCTTTCAACATTAAACGCGAGAAGCGAGAGGAACATGAGACTATTATTTATAGGGTCACCAGATTTTGGGGCTCGCGATGCTAACCCACTCCTGAATTCAAAGATATACACGTATAAAAATGCAGAGGCACGCGATTCATGGGGAATTCTGTGGCTAAAGGTTCTAAATAGATAAATTAATATTTAAAATATTACTTACACACACACACACACACACACGCACACACACACACACACATACACACACACACACACAAACAAACACACACACACACACACACATATATATATATATATATATATATATATATATTTAGCGAAAATTTTCTATGGCGGCCACTAATGGTTCCGTAAAAAGCAGCCGTCATTATGCGTGGCCGTCGAAGAGAGGTTTCTTCCATAACATTGGCTATATGGAATCTTTAATCAGTTCTTCACAAAATATGGCTGTTTAAAGGAGTGGTCGGATAGAGAAGTTTCAGTATATATATATGTATAAAGTTCTATATAAAACATGTAAAATTCAGTAAATTGCACTGAATATAGCAATTTTTACAAAAACATTTCCTTTGCTACGATCATAGTTTTATTTAGTTCTTATTTTTAATCGTAGCTTTTAGACAAACATGAACAATTAGTCATTGAACTCCCTAAAGCGTTACAAAGTTCATTCCTCAAGCCATTAGCACATATTTATGATTGATATTTTAATAATTAAGATTAGAAGAGCTCCTTACCACACCTTCTACCTTCAAAAGACGGATCCTAACAAGCCGCTTTTCTTCGGTACACGAGGAAACAGGCGTGGGCAAAATTTACAGTGTCATAACACGCCAAAAAGTAATCAGAGTCAGAAAGTGTGTCACAATGCCAGTTCAGAACTGACCTTCGAACGTGGCTGTTACCATGCTTTATACGTTACCGAAATATTACAAAACAAAGAAAAAAATATTTCGATAAAATATATAAGTCTGGAGTATGTTGTTTTAATTTTTTTATACCAAGATTAGATGATCGATTATCATATATGACATTTTAAATGATTGATTTTTTTGTGGGTCATTTTATTCCTTTGATCTCAATTATGTCTTTTTGATAGGACAAAAAAAAGGTGAATCAAAGTTATAAAACTCACAAACAAAACCGATCCATTAATGTACCAATAGAAAAGCTTTAAAATTATGTCCCTAGACTTTAATAACACTTCGGAAAGCAAGAAGAATATATAGTTGAATAGAAAAGAAAGTCTTGATTAGATGATAAAAGCTAAATTTTTTCACATCAATTAAGTCTTATTTTGTAAAAGTAAGTGCAAACTTATGTTTTAATGTATAGCAGATAATTTTTGTAATTATTAAAAGAAAAAATGAAATAAAAGCAAAGTTTGGTTTCTGCAGGTCTTTGGCTATGAAAGCCATTTTGCCAAAAACAACATCTTGTACCTAGGGCCATGTCTTCTCGTACTGCCAAAAGAGGTGAGCTAAAACTTGGCAAGTGTAGAATTCTCACTGATTCACCCTGAGAAAAATGAAATTGGAACACAAAAATTGAAAAAAGCAACTGTTAAAAAAAAAAAAGTTACGAAATATGTGTTTGAATCAGAATATTTATGTGGGATCATTAAGAAGACAATGAAGAAAAAAACATACATTAGAAAGTGATGAACTGAGGAATCACTTGAAGTGATGGACTCTTCAGATTCTGCGAGCAACGTAGATTCTCCAGTAGCTGATAAAAGGTCTCGTGATTAAATTGAAAAGGGAGACTTCTGTTTCACGAAATTAGACGGGGAAAAAAAAATATTTTTACATTGCAGAAGAAGTTGACGTTACAGATGATCAATATACCATTAAATACCTGAAACGACTCATTAAGGATTCAGATAATTTTTATATCAGAATGATACCACTTACGTTATTAACAGAGATGATGTTGTGTTTAAACTGCCTGAACCAAAAACTGTTGGAGGTTCAGAACGCCAATATTTGTTACTAACTTTTGATGTCAGTTTTTCGAATTACAATGTGGACTAATAAACATTTATTCCTTTAAGACATTGCCTACAATTAACATATGTTCCTTATGAAGATTTTATAAATTGTACACGAAAGAATTTATGCATACAATTTTTTTTTCTATTGTAAACAAAATTTCAGTTTTTGGAAATAACCGGCCCTAGGTACAATAGTGTTATTGTACCTAGAGCCATTTGTATTTTTTATCATGTTTTTATTGACTCGCTTTCTTGTTTGTTTATGTGTGTGTGTGTGTGTGTGTTTGTCCAGTACAAATCCTGCAATCGATTTTTAACTAACTTCCCGAATAGCTAGACATTTGAAACTTTTAGAGTAGCTCAGAACACGATGACAATGCATTATTTTAGTACTTTTAGCCATTTGTAAACAGAACTGAATTCATTTTCAGTTAATTTCGTTTTGTAGAATGGTGCAGCCATCTATCGGCCGGGACGGGAACGAAAAGTTAAACGCAAGTTAACTTCCATTTCTCGAGCTAAACGATTGATTACGCATTTGATCATTTTCTTTCAAGTTAATGGGATAATTCATCAAAAAAAATTTTAAAAAGTATTTATTAATACATAGAATTGTCAAGTTTATATGACTCAACAGAAAATTTAAAAACATGGTATATAAAAAGTTCTTTTTATCTTGTAATTATTTTAAATTTTCAATATTATTTGCAATTTTTTTTTATATACTTGAAGTGATTTTTATTTAAAGAGAATAAAGAACTTAATGCAGAAAAACTATTTTTATTATTTTAAGTTAGTTTCGAGTAAAGATACTGCCGTTTGAAAATAGCCGGCCCTAGGTAAAAGAGTTTCCTCTACATTAGAAACGGAACTTGCGTCTTTGGGAACAGAATAGGTGACACTATATTTGATTTATGCATAATACATTAGTAAAATGGCCGTTGCATATAACCGTGAAGGAATGAACTTTAATTTTGAGCCTGTAAGTCGTTACATTTGTCCCCCATTTCCCTTAAAGTTTCGATCACTTTCTTTACCTTCTGCTAAAAGCGTTCTTCAAGGTTTTGATTTTCGAAAACTATTTTTCTCGGTTCGGTAAGTTCCGTATTTTTTTCATGGTTGAAAAATTCCATAAAAGCTATCCGGGAGTAATAAAATTCCAATAACTCAGAGGAGGAGGTACAAAATATATGCAGAATAAATAATACACTTAAAACGAAGTATATGCTTTGAATCATATTTAGTTTTATATAGCATACTGTATTTATATTCGGCATCATTTTGAAGGTCTATTAACTGAATAAAATTTCAATATTTTCAAATAATATATAATGATGTAGATATTGAATTTCAAATCCATAATCATTTATAAATACATGTATGTATGTATGTATACATCCATATTTATACAAATATATAGATAAATATATACATATAGGTACATATAAGTAGATACGTATACGCATAAACACAAACATATTATATATATATATATATATATATATATATATATACACACACACACACACACATATATATACATATATATATGTTTTTTAAGTTAAATGTTTAAGCTGTTTTTGTAATATTCTTTAAAATTTGCATCTAAAATAATAATCCGAGGGTTATAAAATTTATATCACGAGAAGGATCATAAAACTTCCTTTAAAATGAAATCTTTTTCGAACTTTTACCTCAATTTTCAGATTTTTGGTGAACTTTTAAAGATTAATTTTTAGAATTTAATTTATTAAATGCCGACCACGTGGTTTCTTTTCTTTTTTGATACTTTAAACTAATTTTGCGTCACG
This sequence comes from Dolomedes plantarius, assembly GCA_907164885.2. Lineage (NCBI taxonomy): Eukaryota > Metazoa > Arthropoda > Arachnida > Araneae > Dolomedidae > Dolomedes > Dolomedes plantarius. Next base: position 196,659,942 of record OU015493.1, read on the forward strand.
TGCGTAACAACGAAGTAGACAAAATTTTTTTTTTTCGCCTGCTAATGCGGCAAACGATTGAACATTATTAAAAAAAATATTAAAATACAGTAAAAGATATATTTCAAAAGACGTACTACATTAAGTTTACTATATTCTTTAGTATGTTCTATTAGATTTAATTTGATTATTTTCTTCTACATTATTTTGTCTATAAAAATATCCCTTACGATTTTTATAAATATGTCTTTTCGCTTTTTTTTACATCATTTGCATACATTGATCGCTGTATTTTATATATAAATATATATATATATATATATATATATATATATATATATATATATATATATATATATATATACAGTGCTAGATTTCTAGAAATAGAGGTGCCGGAACGGTAACCTTTCGTGTGTGTGTGTGGGGGGGGGGATGATTCCAAATTATTGATAAAGAGAGGTACCGGAACGACGTTTCGGCGCGTTCCGCCTCAAATATCCCTGTATATATATATATATATATATATATATATATATATATATATATATATATATATATATATATATATATATAAATCTCGATCTATCGTTTTTCAAGGGACCAACTGAACTGAATCATAGATGCGGGAATATAACAAAACAATATGATTTTCGGGACAATGGTAAAGTAAAATTAAAGGTCCACATTAAAATTAGAAATTACCCTTTCTGGTACGAGCAACATATTTAAACGACACCACATTTGTTATGTGCCCTCCCCCTGCGCACTTAAAAAATTTTCTTATCTTTTAAATTATAAAATGAATAATGATATAAAAAAATATCAACAAAATTATAAAAAAAAGTTTCAAAATTAGTTAGTGGCATTCTTCTAAATCGAGGTTTACCATTCTTGTGATTTTAGGAACTGAACCCACACATTACATTTACCGAATGACATTAAAATTGGAAGTCCTTAAATTTAATTTTCATTAAAAATTTTATTTTTAATTCTTCATACACAAGTAAAACCTTTTCGATCATTCCTTAGACAAATGCCTGTTTATGCCTGTTTCCTGACATTTATCATATAATAAAAAGCTTTCAATATTGATTTTAGTTTTCTTTTCAATAAAACCTCCTAAAGTAATCCTACAGCACAGATCTAGCTATCGAAAAAGGGTTTATTAATTCAAATCAATGGAGATTCTGAGCACTCGCATTTTAAAAGAAAGATAACATGGGGAGCAAATTTCGATAATAACCTTCATGACAGTTTGAATGAAGAGGGGCTCATGAATATTCATGGTTAGCTAACTGAATAAGCTATTCTTTCGGGGAATGGACCCTTAAGAGTGTGATCAGATATTGTCATCGAAGACAGCTGATGTCATACCTTACGTCAACAAAGGATGGCGGGAAACACGATGTTCTTTATGTTCTGAGGGGCTGTGTTTAAAAAACACGAGAAAAAAAATTGAAGCAAAAAATATCAGACGTTGATGAGGATAATTTAATTTTTTTTCTTCCTAAAAACAAGGCATTTAGTTTGCATTTCTTATAATTTTACAGATATGTCAATATAGCAAAAAGCTAATTCAGCCAACGTATATAATCTTTTGAAAAAAATTTTATGTGGGTATTTTAGGGTTTTAGAGTTTACACAGCATGTGACTTCTCTTTTCCATATGTATGTAATTGCATGTAACTTTTATATCATTTTAATTAAATTTCTGCATAATAAAGACTTTTTTTCCGTTTTATATATAAACTAGCTGAAAACCCGCACTTCACTACGGAGTACATTCAAATTAAATACAACGGACAATGTATGCAATTAATACTAAAATAAATAAATAAATATATGTATATACATTTATAATAAATATGACGATCAATATATACAATTGATGCAAAAAAAATATTTACAAAAAAATCGTAAGGGATATTTTTATAGACAAAATAATGTTGAAGAAAACATTCAAATTAAATCTAATAGGACATACTAAACAATATAGTACAGTTTGAGGAACATTTCTTTTACTGTATTTTAATATTTTTTTAATAATGTCCAATCGTCTGCCGCATTAGCACGAAAAAAAAGTATTTTTTTGTCTATTTTGATGTTAAGCACGTGACGATAAATTTATTTAAAGTACCAGAAAAAGAAATCACGTGATCAGCATTTGATAAATTAAATTAAAAAAATTAATCTTTAAAAATTCACCAAAAATCAGAAAATGGAGGTAAAGATTCGAAAAAGATTTCATTTTAAAGGAATTTTTATGATCTTTTTTGTGATACAAATTTTATAACCCTCAAATTATTTTTAATGTAAACTTAAAAAAAGTTACTAAATCAGCTTAAAATTTTAATTTTAAAAAATCTAAGAAGAAATTTTCAAAAATATTTCTTAGTGCACCCCTACACTATAAGAAGAATCGCCATGCAAAATTTGAGCCCTTTAGGTCCAGCGGTTTGGTCTGTGCGTTTTGTGTCAGTCAGTCAATCAGTCAGTCAGTCAGTCAGTTACGAAACTGTTTTATATATAGAGTGTAATCAAGATTCCTTTAAGAAAATACTTCCTTAGAATTTCGCTATTTATCTCTGCTTGTGTATATTTAAATGAAGGTCTTTTTTAATCCGGAGATACCGTATAAAAATTGAATAATTTTTATCTGAAGCACCTTAAAATTTACACGTCCTCATTGGCAGCAACTGAATTGGAAAGTTTCTTTAAAAATGTAGATATTTTTATGAACTCATTTGATTTACTGAAGTGATCGTGATATCATTTCAAAACACTTCAAAAGTACTTTCAGCTAATTTCAAGAGTACATTTTTTTAGTCTTCTTTTCTCGGGTATTTTTCTTTTTTTTAAACAATTCTCAATACCTTTCTTGGACTAACTTAAAAAAGTAACATTTATATTACCATTTCCGAAGGTTGATATAAATTTAAAATATTTTAGCACTAAAAAGCCTACAAATATAGCAGTAATGATCTGTCTAGACATGTTGTTAGCAGGAATTTGTGAAAGTATCAGAAATAAGTTTTTGAGCATTTCATTCGTACTTCTCATAAATGTATTCTTTAATGCTACAAATTGTATACTTTATGGTCCCGTATACCGTTAAAATCAATAGGCAGTATTGATGAAAGATGAGCGATCTGATAGCAAAATGCTACAAAACTAACTTTTACAGTTTTGATTTTTTACTCAATTCTATTAGACCAGAGGCGGATTCAAATGATTTCCTAGTACAAGTTCTATTTCATGGAATTTGAAAAGCGTAGAAAGTTTCATAGGGATTTTAAAAAGTAATTACTTTTTAGGAATTTTCGTATTATAAGTCTAATATTGATAAATAAATTAATTGAATGTTAATTAATTCTAATATTAATAAATAATATTAATAAATAAATTAATTAATAAATTAAGAATGTAATTTATTAATTACATTCCAATTAAGTCAAAGTAAATATTCAGATTGTGTATGTTTTTACGTACTTTAGTGGGTAAAAATGGATTAATTTTCCAAGGAGTCCAAAGATCGATTCCTGGCTACAGACTTTATCAAATACCCTGTAAAGAGATAAATTAAAGTTTTATGCAAAAGTATTGTCATCTCCATATAGAAGTAGATTTCAGACAGCGCTACTAAACTTCGTTGCTAGTTGGGGACCGCTAGTCGTATTGTAAGGGGTTTTTCATTATGTGCCTTTTAATCCTCATAATCTCCAATACTATATTTTTGCTAACAGCATACAAGACATAGATCTTTTATACCAACGACAAAGAGTATTAGCCTTGCATTTGTATGTAACAATTTCTGTTTCCGACAGATCTGAAGCGTTATCCTCCACGAATAGGGTTTTTTTTCAGAACGCGGAAGCACTTGCCGCAAGACATTCGCCTGTATGTACACCGCGAGACTGCTGGCCATTCATTTAAGGTGACACCGGATAGGTGGACAGCACTACCCCCTACAAGCTGGTCCCGTAATTTAGAACCGAGTCAAGTGACGAGACCGGTACACTTGACCCCGCACCTGCAGAGGTAAATTTTGAGAACTTGGAGGACATTGCAGCCATGGCAGATTTTTTTGTCCACCAGCCGCCATTATTGTACACGGCACGAATAGGAGTTCTATGTTTCCTACCAATCCAACAGTTTCTTTCCAACATTCGAATACCACTATAGCAACTATCTTCCGAGATTTGAGCAAGCGCACTTCTGCACTTTGTATTTAGCGCCCTGGTAAACAGAGTATATCAGTCATGTCGGAAAAACTCCTGTTGTGAATTCGATTGCTTAGGAAATTCCTTAAAATTTAACTTCATGTGTGGAATTTGTAAACGTCTTTATAAAAAAGATAAGTTCTATAAAAAATTATTAGTTTTATAGGAAAAAACCTGTCATGAACAGAGGCATAAAGCACGAACCATATTAAATACCATTGCAATTACCCTATTTTTTGGGCCATAACTAATCAACTAACCAATGGCGTAACAGCCCATTGCGGACCAAGGCCCGTGGTGCCCATCTCCGTTTTCTTGACCGTGGTCTTGGGGTACTATACAGCATACGTCTCGGCCAGGTGGTCAGCCTACAGCGGGACCCCCAGAGTCAGTTCCCATGCATGCTTCGTCTTCATTTTATCGACCCACTCCAGGGATGAAAGGCTGAGTCCACCTTGCCCAATCGCAGGGACGAACCCTGGACCTGTGGTGTGGCAGCTTGAAGCTATTAACCACTACGCCACCGGGCGTCTTTCTGTACCATAGCACGCACCTTTTTACATATAATAATCGACTTAAAATTGGGATGCGTTTTATGTTCCAAAGGTAACATAAAAGGAATGAATATTTTATTATATATATTGTATATATCTATTATATATATATATATATATTATGTATTTTTATATGCATTATTTATTATATTTATCATATATATATATATATATATATATATATATATATATATACCCATTACATCACGTCCTTAAATTATAACCTGAAAGGGAATACTAGCTCATATTTACATGGCTGGAGCTAGACTCAGCCTGAAAGGAATAAAATTAAATTTCGAAGCAGTCGGTCCGAATCGTTTATTAGAGCGACAAAATTACATCTGTTCATTTCAGAAGAACGGGTTGGAAGTAATATCTCCTATCAACATTAAACGCGAGAGGGTGAAAAAACATGTGGCTGTTATTTGTAGGGTCATCTGATTTTGGAACTCGAGATGCTGACCCACTCCTGAATTCGATACACGTGTAGAAATGCAAAGGCATGCGATTCATGGGAAGTTCTGTGGCTAATGGTTTTAAAGCGATAAATTAATATTACTGGAGAATGGATTTAGGAAGGGAAATTTAAATGCTAGAATGGAGGGTATAATATTTAAGATATCACACACACACACACACACACACACACATATATATATATATATATATATATATATATATATATATATATATATATATATATATATATATATATATATATATATATATATGTGTGTGACATGGGGAGAACGGCCGCCGGTCATTGCAAAGAAGAATGCCGCAACCCCACATCACAGTCAACTCTGTAGACAATGGATTACTGGAATGGTAGTCTGGTCGAAAAGAAATGTCGTTGACACAAGATTTCTCGAACTGCATGTTTATTAAAATCGCTGGCGCTTCTGCCGGGTGTTTCGTAGCAGAAAAAATATTACAGAGTGCGCCCTAATTTTGGACGCCAGAACTTATATAAACTTCAATCCATCAAGTGACAAATGGGCGTGTGTTAATAGTTGATTGGTTTAAAGTTGTTGTTCATGTGCAGAACTGATTTAAATTTGTAGTGACGCCGCGTGGCGTCTCTTTTCGTTAAAAGGTCAGCTATCTTTAATAATATCGCTCGGGGTTTTACAAAGG
>OU015493.1:196670831-196768331 GCA_907164885.2 Dolomedes plantarius
TTCAACACATATCTGTTGTAATCGAATAGTCCGGGTTTCATACCTCAACAAGAATTATTGGTTTTGGAGTGAGCGAAAGAATCAGCATGATTATGTTTATCAAATGTTGATAAATCAGCATGAGAATTTGTTTTAAATGTTTATCATTCAGCATGGGAATTTGTTTTAAATCTCTATCAATCAGCTTGAGAATGCTTATTAAATATTTATCAATCTGCATGAGAATGTTTAAAAATTCATCTCCTCTGTACCAGACAAACTTGGATCTAGGTTTCGCATTTAGTATGGGCTCTTCAGGTAGGCACAACCGACATATTCAGTAGAGTTAGCTTCATATGGTGTCCTGGAAATAATGATAAATTTTGACGGGAGATTAGGACCTCCCAGTTTCAATCGGTTGCAGAAAGTGAGAGATTTATTATGGAGAGTAATGGTCTAAACATTGATCCATTGACCCTGCAGCGGGCGCACCCGTGTACGAAGTGCAACATTTTCGTAATTTTGAATGGTTTGTTTTTACATGTAAGGTTTGAATGTCCTAAGCAGTTTCTATTTATAACTACACCCTTTCTAACGCAGGTCTCAATTCCTGACCCTTGTATTCCTTTCCATTCATTGGTAGTCAGGAATTAACCGTGATAAACCACCGATTATCCTGGCCTACAATACGGCAAAAGCAAAAAGGAGTTGTTGTAGTCGATCAAATGTGCAGATATTATTCGGTATTCCGCATATTACGAAGATGGACAACCTCAATGTTTTTTTAGCTTTTGGGACATAATAGGAATACATTCGCAAGTTGTCCTTAGTTCCAATAAACCGGACAGTTTTGAAATATAGCGATTGTATCTGCCTTCTTTGACCTTTAATTTGTAGTCGTTTCTAGTGTGGCTGATGTATAGGTCAAGCGTGTTCGGCAACAGAGTCGAGAAACATTACTAAAACAACACAAACATTTTACTATTTCAATTCCACCTCTCTCACTGTTACATCTGATCGGAAATATATATCTGGCGAGCCGTTTCTGTCAACGCCCACCTATCTGACTGCTCGCGTTGCCAAACAGCTCTCAAGAAACTTACTGCGGTGCTTTGAAGGAGGCGTGGCAATCAGTCGAATTCCGATCGCGTTGACTGGTCAGTTGTTTTGCATCGCCGCAAATTATAAATATATCTCAGTATTATCAACATGTTAAATCTTGTCATAAAACGCAGAATTATTATTGTGAATTTGAAAATAAACGTTCATTACAAAAGGAATAATCAAGGTTGAAAGAGACGTTGCACTTTGTGCCACGCGCGCCTGTTGGTGTTCCCAAAAATTGACGCGCCCGCTGAAAGGTTAAAGTGACTGCCTATTGAAATTCTAAACAGGGAATACTAGCAAATATTATAGAATCCAAATCCACAATCTTAAATTCGCTTTCATTAGTATTCCAACATTTAGCAGAAAAATCACTCTCGTTTCGATTAGATCTAACCCAGCCTGTAAATGTATCGGAAATCAATCATTCTTGTTTGTTTTCCCAGATATTAAAACGGAAAATTTTAAATCAAATCCAAGTATGTGAGATGAATAATAACTGATCAATAACTTCTTAACCGTTCAGCGGTTCAAATATCATAAATTTACGTGGAATGGTGTTGCTTTGACTGAGTAAATCGGAGGTTTCATTTGGTGAGCATAATTAGTGCTTAAGTTAATTGAGGGCTTAAGTGAGCTACGTATTTGTACTGAGGGACTATTAATGCTGGAAGTTAAACTCTCTTTAAACGGTAACAAATTATCTGCAATACTAAATGATCAGTTTTATTATTAATTTTCACTTCATCGTGGTAGCGATAGATCGTGATAGCAATAAAGATCATGGTGGAAATAGAGCCACCATGAGAGGGATCTTGAAAATATTATGTTTTGTAAATCATTAACATTGTTGGCCAGGAGATGGCCGAATGGCTAGGGCACAGGCATTCGGTTCAGATACTGTGGGTTCGAGTCCCACTGTTGGCATGGATGTTTGTAGCCGTTCGGTATCGGCTTTAAAACCCTTTAAGGGGTGCCGTTTGCACAGTGCAAACGCCTAAATCTAGTCTATTTTTTCACTTGCATTCAATTTATTCCAGTTAAATGAGCAGAAAAATGGTTAGTACTGCCATCTGTTATCAGTTTAAAGAAATAAAAACTTTTTGCAACCTTTAATTGGAAAAATTTTCAAGATTCTTTAGGTTAAAAAAAAGCGGGAAAAAATCTGCACCGTGTAAAAGGTGGAGGTTTTTGCCCCTGAAAGGGTTAAGCTGTAGGTCCCGTTTTAATAAACCCTCGTGTAGCAAAAAGTTGACCGTACCGCTCCAAGCCGAACTTTAAAATAGAAATGAAAAATGGTCTTTTAAAAAGTTTAATTTCATATATATATATACTTTTCATTTATAAAAGTTAAATGACGTCATTTTATAATTTTTCCTTCCTACTGGTAGCATTAGATTCCAAGCCACAGGAATCTTACAATCATTCTGTTCAGAAATTCCTTAAAATTGAAACAAAATAAAGCTTTTTTATAACATTCCCTTACAAAGGTTAAATAATTCCTTTATATAATTTTCATTTCATTCTGATAGCAATGGATTCCTGGCCACAGGGATCTTGCAAGACTTTCTATCCAGTAAATCCTTAAAATTAAAATAATATACGCCCTTATATACTTTTCCCTTATAAGACTGTAATAACACTTTTGTATATTTTTCACTTCCTCTTGTTAGCAATGAATCCCAGGCCACAGAATTCTTGAAATCCTTCTGTTTAGTTATTCCTTAAAATTTAAATGATATACGCCCTTATAAAATGTTAATTACGCCCTTATAAAACTTTAATAACAATTTTATATAATTTTCACTTCCCCCTGGAAGTGACAGATTCCAGGCCACAGGATTCTTGAAATCCTATGTTTATTTATTCCTTAAAATTGAATGATATACGCCTTTATAACAGGTTAATTACGCCGTTATATACTTTTCCCTTATAAAGCTTTAATAACATCTTTATTTAATTTTCACTTCCTCATGGTAGTAATGGATTTCAGGTGACAGGGATCTTATAATCATTCTGTTTAGTTATTCCTTAAAGTTGAAGTGGAATACTCCCTTATAATAAAAGTTTAATTACGCCCTTGCATAATTTTCCATTGTGAAGTTTAATAACGCCCTTATATAATTTTCTCTTGTGAAAGTTTAATAACGCCCTTATATTATTTTCCCATGTGAAAGTTTAATAACGCCCTTATATAATTTTCCCTTGTGAAAGTTTAATAACGCCCTCATATAATTTTCCCTTGTGGAAGTTTAATAACGCCCTTATATAATTTTCCCTTGTGAAAATTTAATAACGCTCTTATATAATTATCCCCTATGAAAGTTCAATAACGCCCTTATATAATTTTCAGTTCATCGTGGTGGCAGTAGAATCTTTAACTCAGGGATCTTGCAAAATATCCTGTTCAGATATTCCTTAAAATTGAAATGAACTACGCCCTTATAAAATTTTCAAATTCCTCTGCATGAGATAGGGAATAAAATGGCGGTTCATTCAATGAGTTCTGAGGCTTTGTTTTCTTTTTTTTACAAGATGCCACTCAAAATAAATGAAATATAATGACATTCCCATTTAGTTTCCTCTTTCTCTCAGTCGAAATTTTCTTTCTTCCCAATTATAAAAAAGATTCAATGATACTCTTTCATTTGTTTAGGTCCATTGTGCACAATAACCTTAGACCCGACCAGCGACCTTAATTACCCGACCCATTAGAAGATGAAAATGCTCTCATTAGGATCAAAAGAAACGGCAAAAAATAACCATTTACCTTGTTGGGAAAAAAAAATACCATTGATTGGTCACCGGAAGAACTCAAGATTTTTAAAGTTTTTACTAGCTATGACTTTTTAATTGAATAGGATAAACTGCTTTGTTTGTGGAAGAGGCAAAAAGAAACCATATTGCCGTTACAGATAAAGGGCAATGAAGAAAAATAGAAATCTTCATTAGGAGGGTTTTTATGTTGAATTCTGTGATATAATGAGCCAATAACATCGATATACGAGATCTCCAAATTTGCTAGTGAGCGTAAATCTCGTACTAATATATCCTATTTTGATTGTTTAACATGAAAATTTCGAGCCCAATATTTTATTCAAAAATTTCCATCGATAAATTCAATGTATTGCGTATATTTTTAAAAGTACATTAAAACACTTCCTATAAAGCGCCTCCTACAAACCTAAAATAAAATTGTAGAGAGATATATTGCAAATAAAACTAATATCGTCACAGATACAATTAACATGGAGTAAAATGAAAGCTTTTGTGAAAAACTTTGAAATGGATAGAATGGATAAAAACAGCTCTGGACATGAAATGTGTATATAATACTAAAACATAACTTTAAGTATTCATTTGCCAGAATAGGCGCTTGATGAAGAAATTTCAATTATTCTCTACGTCTGTAATGTATATATATATATATATATATATATATATATATATATATATATATATACCAAGTGTGTCATAAGTTCGTGCAAAGTTTAAAAATTCGTAATAAAAGAAATAATGCTCGGAAAATAATTTCTGTTTGCGCGAATAGGATCAGAGGGACATTGGATTTTTATCCATGTATAAAAAAAAATTTCTAAAAGTAACCGAAAGAAGACGCTTTTGCGTGATCACGTTAAGCCTGCATTGCAGGAAAGACATGCATTACCTGTTGTTACCTTCATGCAGGATGATGCCCCGCCCTACATTTCACGTAATATCAAGACGTTCCTGTTGGAATCTTTCACTGAAGACCGAGTCAATAAGTCGCGATTGTAAGGTTCAGTGACCCTCATGATCCCAGACTTGACCCAGGCAAATTTTTAGTTGGGGGGATACTTGAAGTCTTTCGTGTACCGGGGCTCCCCAACCACTTTGGTGGAACAGAAAAATGTCATTCGACAGACAGTCGCTGCCATCGATGCTAGAATACGCTGTAATGGGCTTAATGACGCGCCTAACTTGCCTATTACCTTGTGCTGATAGTAATGTTGAACATCATTTACTTTAAAATAAATGCACAGTCTCATGTTATTGTGATTTGTTTGATTATCTGTTTGAGTTTTCCTGATTTGCATAACACGTCTTAGTATGACGCGTGAGCGGCGTCTGTCGGTTACTTTTGGAAACTTTTCTTTTTATGGAAAATAAATCCAATGTCCCTCTGATCTTATTGGCGCAAATAGAAATATTTTCCGAGTATTACTTCATTTATTATGAATTTTTGAACTTTGCATGAATTTATGACGCACCCGGTATATATATATATATATATATATATATATATATATATATATATATATATATATATATATATAATATACTATATATATATATATATATATATATATATATATATATATATATATATATATATATATATATATATATATATATATACAGTGGAATCTCGATCTATCGTTTTCGAAGGGACCGACTGAACTAAACGACGGATGTGGGAAAACGATAGATGCGGGAACATACAAAAAAGTATTAACATACCTTAAAGTTTGATATCCCTAAAATATATTTACTCACATACATAAATGCATACATACAGGTAGTTTAACTGAAGATAAAATTACAAAGTTGTACTGAAATTCAAGATAATAATAATAAAAAAAAAATAAATTCACGTAGATACACAGGAATTTTGATTCAAATAAAAGTACTTAATAGTCGTTTGTTTTTTGGCGGTTTTCTCTCCACAAGTAAACAATATTTTTTATGTGTTGCAAATTGCATTCTTTTCGGTATCGGGTAATGTATGAGAGTATAAAGAAGCTGCAACTGTGAATCGTTTGTAACTAGAACTATTCCATTGCACTGGATGGGGTCCGACATAAGACCACCAGGAAGTTCTGCTTCCGGGTGAAACACTCATCGGACAGTGTAGAACTGCAGTAAACAGAAACTTCTCACGCATTAGACCAAACACCAGGGCGCCTACATCCCAAGGCCAACAAAAAAGCTGACTGTGAGCCATTGCTGATAAGAACAGAAATGTTGAATAATCGGTGAATTTGGAATGAGTTACCAAAAATAGGGTACTCCAGAGGCTAAAGAATTAAGGAACACCAACGACGAACAAATAATGAGAGTGGTACAATAAAGCGAAACCAGATATTATGAAAACACGATCGATCCGATAAATTAATGTAAAGCTGCGATATTCTGAGCGAATATTGCGGGAAAACGATGGATCGAGGAACGATCCATGCGGTCTTTTTGCCTGTTTTCTATGGAATTTATTCGGGACTGGGTGAAATAAACGATACGTAACGGAAAACGATCGTTCGGGGAGCGATCGATCGAGATTCCCCTGTATATATATATATATATATATATATATATATATATATATATATATATATATATACACACACAGTTGGCTCTCTGTTTAACGACTTTCAACGGACCGTGAAAAATCGTCCTTAAGTAGAGCTCGCCCTTAAACTGAATCTGTGAAAAAATAACATTTCCCATAATCTCGGAGGGGCCGGGACTGGGAAATATCGTCTTTAAATAGAGATCGTCGTTAAGTAGGGCTTCGTTAAACAGAGAGACAACTGTATATATATATATATATATATATATATATATATATATAAGAATAAGATGAAAGAGAAAACCAGTAATAGCTCTAAAGCTACTTGCAGCCAGGAACAAACAACATGAAAAGAAAAGTATGAATAAGGTTTTTGACAGCATTTCTTCATCAGCGGTGTCAATACTGTCTAAAAACCAATGGATTGTTTCCGATGAGTATGATCTATAAAATAAACACACTCAGACACCGTACAATCCATTATTAACAGAAGAATTGATTAATAAATGAGTTAAGTTTGAATAAAAGTACTTAACCAAAGAACACCAAGCCTGGCGCTAGTCAGAGTGGAAGTTAAGAACTTGTAACCGCAAGATGACTGACGTCACAAAACTTGCAACCATTGAGGTAGTGGATTCTCAGTTACAGACTTACTTAGGTTACCGTATTTTAGGACTATTATTCCCTTAATTATTTAGTTTTTTATTATTATTACTACTAAGAGTTAATTTTATTATTATTTTATTATTACTTATGATTTTTATTATTATTTTTAGTAGTTATTTTTTTCTATTTTAACCTATTGTTATGTTTAACAGATTAATGCAACAGAACAAACTATTCATTAAAACAAAAACAACCAATTATGTTTTTGGATAGACTTACTGGGTAATTATTCCGAGTTAGCACAGCTTTCAAGTCCATAATATGCTTAATCCTATTGTCTTTAGAACATAGCCTATTTTTACGAACTAACTAATTTACAATAATGTTATTAAAAACAGATTTATTTAAACAGGTTAGATAATTTTGAAATTTAACAATATTAAAATTATAGTCAGATCTTTTGTCGTATAAGTCAAAAGTAAATTTACTGTGAGTATTTAATTTAATATTAATATCTAAAAAGTTTACATTAATATTATCATGGCTACTTTTAATTAGTTCCAGATTAGGAGGGTAAAAATTTAAGTCTATAGGGTTATTACTTTTATTAATTACTATTATATCATCTATATATCTAAATATATTGTAATTGCTATTTTCTATATTATTAATTTCAAAATAATATAAGTATAAATTAGCTAGCATACTTGATGCATTACCACCTTGTGGTACACATTTGGACTGTAAGTATATACTATTATTATGAACTATGTAATTATGTTTAGGTACTAATTCTAGGAGCCTATTGAAACGAGTTAGTTTAATTACGTTGCTTAAGTATTGAAATATATATATATATATATATATATATATATATACAGTCGATTCCGGTTAATAGTACCACATCGGGACGCGATCATTCATGTCCTAATAACCAGCTGATCTGATTAAACGAACATGCATAAAATTAGGCTTATGCAGTAAGATTTGTTTCGGTTCTTTAGGATTTGGTCCGATTTACCGGTGGTCAAATTAACCGGATCCGACTGTATATTCATATATATATAGAATGGTATTTACTAGTTTTTTTTACCATAAAAGGAAAGAAGAAACAAAATACTATAACTGTGTTATTGATTTATTTTGCATTATGTTCAAGAAAGAATTTTCAATTTCTTATCATCCATATGAAGATTTTGGTCATTTTACCGTTTACTGATATATATATATATATATATATATATATATATATATATATATATATATATATATATATATATATATATACAGTTGGTTCTCTGTTTAACGACTTTCAAGGGACCGTGAAAAATCGTCCTTAAGTAGAGATCGTCCTTAAACAGAATTTGTGAAAAAATAACATTTCCCTTCACACTTTACAGGCTTAGGACTGTCAATATATTCCTTAATGTATTGGAGTGTTTAAAAATGTTATTTTTATTATCATCATTATTTTTTTCACAAAAAGTTATTTTAAATTACATTGAAAAAAAGAGTACAAACAATACAATAAATTACGTTTAAAAAAATTCAAAAAGTGTTGATTGCTTCATTCGTCTTGTTTTCGTTATTCTCTTTTCCAGATTTTCTAAAATGTTAAATGAGTCACCTTCCATTTTTGATGTAATATAGCGTCGGAGAACATCTAGAGCAGAAATTGCATCTGTGTAAGACGGTGGCAGTGTCTCGTTTTCCGTGTCTTCAACTTCACCTTCTTCGTCTGACACTGTGTTTTCGTTTAAAATATCTTCATAAATTTGTTCTACATTTCTGAAATCTGTTGTTAAATCATATTTATCACAATTGTAGAAATCTTGAATTGAAACATCCTCATCTTCAACAAGACTTCTCCATTCTTCAGGGGTAAAGTCATCTTCGTTGATTTCTACATCCGTACTTTGCAGTTCCACTACAAGTTCTTTGTGAATTCCAGCAACGAGAAAGCAGTTTTTTATTGTGGATGAAGAAACTTCTTTCCATGCTGATGTTATCATGTGCATTGCTTCCAAGATTGTAAATTTTCTAATTTTTATACTGTCTGCCGAATTGTTTATTAATTTCCTAATTAAAGACTTTCTGTAGTATGATTTCACACTGCGAATGATACCCAGGTCTAATGGCTGCAGCTTGCTAGTGCAATTAGCTGGTAAGAAATGGATAGTCAAATTTGTAAGTCTAGGGATATTTCGAGTATGTGCAGTGCATCGGTCGATTAAAAGTAAAACTTTTCTCTTTTCTCGATGAATTTTTGTATCAAATTTTCTAATCCAGTCAATAAAAATGTCATCCACGCTTTATTGTTAGTGCGGCACTGACAAGGTTTCCTGGTGATATTCTTAAAACACCTTGGTTGCTTTGATTTGCCTATAACTAGTGGTGGAAATTTCTCAGATCCATCCGAATTAGTGCACAGTGAAACAGCCAAACGTTCCTTACTGTGTTTTCCCCCAAAACACTTTTCGCCCATATACGTTAAGGTTTTATTAGGCACGATATTGTATCTCATCTCCATTGAATATTTTCTTCTCATCATATCCATCTAATATCCCCTTCAGCACTATTTTCCATTCATCCACTATTTTTTCATTTACGGAGCCACTTTCGCCAGATATGCTTTTAAATACAAGCCTGTATCTTTCTTTGAACTTTGTTAGCCAACCAGCCGAAGCCTGAAAATTTTGCATTCCAAACTTTTCTGCCAGAATAATAGCATTTTCTTTAAATATCACTCCGGAAATTGGAATGTTAGATGCTCTTGCTTCATGAAACCATTGCAGGACTGCCTTCTCAAACTCTTCTGATCGGCCACATTGAATTTTCTTAACATAACCTTTTCTCAGCAATACAAGAGAAAAAGATGTTTCTATTTTACTCTCCTATTCTGTACTTATTTTCATTCCCTCTATATTTGTCATACCAGTATTAAGTTATTTTCAGACATGAATAGTACACCGCAGTTTTGTTTTGGTGTATGAGTTTTCTTCCTTAAAATATTTTCACATTCATTCTAATAATAGAACCATGTTAATTAATTGTCTAGACAGTTTCACATTTGTTTATTGAAAGTTTTCTTCATAATTAGCTAGTCGCGTGATATTAAACTCGGAGATCTATCTTTTTTGAAATTCATAGAAGATGTACTGTCTGAAAGAGTTTATTCTTTTATTTTATCAACATTTTTTCCTTCTATTGTTTTATTATCATCTGTAGGTGAATATAATGACGGTAATTTAACATATTTGTTATGATATTTTCCTCTTTCTTGATTAAAATAAATCTTTCGGGGAATATCAAATAGTTTGTACATCTTTAGTAATAAATCAAGATGTCTATTTAATCAAAAAACTTGATGCCAACAACTGGAAAAAGTACAAAGACTTTTAATTGTCTACCATCATATGCAACAAGCTTAATGTTTCCAGGAATTTGAAAATCAGCCGAAGTTTTTTAACTTTTTTGCAGTTAAACGAATTTTTGGTAGATTATTATTCTTATCCTGTTGAATATTTAAATTTAAAAAAATGAGATTGGTAATATTATATAATTAAACTTCCAAGGCTTCATTACGAGTCTTAATAAACACATTTTTATTTGCGAAATGCAACCAAAAGTTTTATCTTCAATAAAATCATGATTTTACTGTCAAAATTTTCAAAATACTGTTTAAAGGCATCTAATTCAAAAGGAACGTGTCAACAAATGTCAAAAATGTTTACTAATTGGTACAGCGCAACCATTAACTAGACCAGTGTATTTTACTTTAAGTTACAAAACCTTTCAAATTATTTTCCTATCTGCCTTCTTTTAATCACATCGAATTTTTTGAAAACATAATTTCGACTTTTAATAATGTCTCACAACAATTAATTGTTGACCTTTGCATGAATCAATATTTCGTAGTTTTTGGAAAAAAACTTTATTTTAATTTTCTAATTTAATGTAGTTGGGTAATATATTTTGTGTTATTTAAGAAATAAATTATTGCATATGAATCTACTGCCTTGGAGGTACGTAAAATTGCTTTAAAAGATTTTGTTGAACGGATTTCTTAAAGAAACAACTCACGTAATTTATTGGTACTCAGAGGTAAAAGTTTGCTTTATTTCAGGGTATAGGATAAATTGTACAGGTGATTTCAATGAAAAAAAAGTAGAAGTTTAAAAAGTAATGCATTTGATAAAACATTTCACAGGTAAAAGGAACCTCTATAAAATACCAAAAAATACTCTCCCATAAAACTCCATAAAATAGTCTCCCGATTATATGGCACAAAAATTTATTGGCCTCAGACAGATTTTGAGAACTTTATTAGGAAAATCTGTAAAAATAATATAACCAGCAAAAATAAAAGAATATTTTTAATTGAATTATCCATATATAGTATGCGAAGGCCAGAATTTCTATCCTAAAAAAATTCCTGTTTTCGGCTGAAGAGAAAGATAAACGTATGAGTAGTTACAAACAAAAAAAAAAGTAAAAAGAAAAAGCTTTGAAGATTATTATCAAAACTTTTCCCGGACCTATTTACTTGACATAACTCACATGTTTGCTATCAAAATGAAAATCAGAAGTGATTATAATCTCGAACCAGATCTTATAATGTCTGATTTAAGTAAAGACAAAAACTTGACCATTTAACAACAATAAAATAAGTTCAAGTGCTACATTAATTACAACCACTAAAACTTACTATCAAACTTTTTAGAGAGCTAAAATAATTAACTAATGTTTTCGTAATTTGTTTAAAAATAGGTTCTTTTTTTTGTCTCATTTTGTAATATCTCGTGTGGTGTCATCATTTAAAAAAAATTCATTCCTTCTCACTATCCCCTGGAACATCACAATGATCTCTAAAAGAGTTTATGACCCTCAGGGTGGAAATACGCTTCTGTGCTATTTAATATCTGACAAGATTTTCGAACTTTTCTTAAATTATATGAATATTAATTGAAGTATATATATATATATATATATATATATATATATATATATATATATATATATATATATATATATATATATTAATATATATATATATATATATATATATATATATATATATACACTTCCCCTTACCATAATTCTACAAGTGTCCACCTCTTTAAAACACTAACAAGCACATTGAATCTTAAACTAGACCTTTGTTTCTAGTACCTGCGTAATATTGTACAAATTTTCATTACCACTCAAAGTTACTTGTCCACAACGTCATTTACGGCTAAGCCTTTATGGGATGAAAATATTTCATCAAAGGGTGGTTCAATGGGTCATCAGTGGGAACTATGGCAGCTTCTGCCTAGCAACGTCATAACAAAGCGGGCTTGCTGACATGACAGGGTCGAAAATTGGATCTGCAACATCCATGTCGCCAGACGAGCGTCTCTCATATTCCTGTTCCCAGATTAGGCGCCCTAGTGCAGTGGAATCATAGTTTCATGGAAGATATAATAGTAAGATTTAAGAAGTAAGAAGCATGTCTATCTCTGTTCATGGCAAACGAAAAGATTTACGTTCGACCACGTTTCACTATGCAATATTCTATCACGGGATTTAATGTCAGCAAACGGCTTATGCATTTACGTAAATAAAGTATAATCAAATAGCAAAGTCTAGCGCATTTATTGCCTTTTTACGGGGCCGCAAAGTGCAGCTAACTCGCATAAAGCCTCTATCATCCATCGAAATGTATGTGGGTGGGGATGTTTTTATTTATGCCTCTATTCCTCCTGTTTGTAGAATATGTATGCAGCGTGGAGAAATTGCTTGCAAATTATCCATTGTATGCTGATTGAGTTCTGTAATAATTAATACGTAGAGGCGAATAACGGGAACCTAGGGGAAAATTGAGCGCACATGGGTAGAGACAAAGCAGTTTTTATTCAGCTCGTAAAGGTGTTATACTCAGCGCTTCAGGGACTAAATGATTATATATATATATATATATATATATATATATATATATATATATATATATATATATATATACAGTCGAACCTCCATATATCGAACTTCCCTATATCGAATTTTTCTATATAGCGAACTCTTAGCAAATCTCCATGTTCATTACATAGAAAAACTGTTTTTATACATCGAAAAAATCTCTATATATCGAAATTTTTTTCACGACATATTGGGAGATTTTATTCCACTTTAGAATAAAAACTCCCAAATTTTTGGCATTTGAAACAATATTTCGTGTACTTCAATTCGTGGAAAATGTCCCTGATGAAGTTTTTAATGGACTGAATAAATGCGAGCATATCTTTGATTGACTTTCCGCAAAACTGGCTGTTCAGCAAGATATTCGTAGTTTTTTTTTTAAAAGAATGTAACTGTGATCACTGTAACCATTGTCTGGATTATTGTTTTTTTAAAGGTATATAGTACGCAATAAATCTTTCACATTAATTAATTTTTTAGTTATTAGCTGTCATTTAATGTGATTCACATACAAATTGGAATTGGAGTTTCGTATAAGAAAATTAGCTTTAATTTCAATGTTTTAGGAGAATTATTATAAAACTAAGATCAATTCTATACATCGAAATTTATATATATCGAATTTTTTTCCGGCATTTTGCTACTTCGATATATGGAGGTTCGACTGTATATATATATATATAAAATTGTCCTTTTCAGCTTTTTCCGGCGGTATGAAGGTACATAATACCCCTAACTAACTACCAAAATATTGACTGGCGAAGTAGTCCCTACAATTATTGTTAATAAGCTCCAGTTTAGGGAAAAATAAACAAGCTTAATAAATCAAAATTAATGGATTGTGAAACGAAACAGAAAAGCAAACTAAAAGCCAAAAACTGTAACCCAAATATAAACAAGAAAAAAAAGTTTCTTCTATAATAAACAAACGAAAAAAAACTTTTAATAATTGCCTTCATTTTTCGTTTTTTTTTCCAATCGCTAATGATGGGTATATTTCTTCAAAAAGAAATGGCCAAAAAAGTTTTCTTTTCTCAAGGCCTATTTATGCTTACGTCACTGTATCGACGTCTCGTCGCCATCTTTAATGTGGTAGTGGTATAGGGAGCGCTGTAATCGTCTCTTTTAACTTCCGTACAAAACTCCTCAAACTTTTCAGCCCCCTTATTGAATACACCCCCGCCTTCCTCCCCTCTTTGTAAATCTTCTGTTCTGGATCTGAAAGCTTCCTGTTTATTGAGGCTTGAAAGAGACTGAACCTCGATGAAAAAAGTGAAAAAAAAAAACTGGAACACTTGAATGCGTCTATGTAAGAATACGTATGGTTGATTCTGCGGATTTTTATATTTATTTCAGATAATGATTGCTTTGAGTGCATTTAAGTAATGAAAGATCGTTATTATAAGCAGGGAGAGAAATTTACTTCATAAATTTTCTATTTAACTTCTTTGTGGAAAAATTAAGGTTCATTCAGTGCGGATTTTATATTTATTCGAGATTAAAATGTCATTCAAGTTGCATTGAGGGCTAAAAAACATTTTCAAGTGCTTGAAGTACATATTGTACATTTTAAATATGTATTGATCAATTATATTTATATCTTTTTTTCATTAAAAAGGAAATACGTTTATTTCACCTTATTTTAAAAATCTGTAATAAAATTTTATGAGATATCAATGTAGATTCTTTCTACTAAAAAATCTTGTGAATACCTAACTATTTGTTTGGA
Source organism: Dolomedes plantarius (assembly GCA_907164885.2). Classification (NCBI taxonomy): domain Eukaryota; kingdom Metazoa; phylum Arthropoda; class Arachnida; order Araneae; family Dolomedidae; genus Dolomedes; species Dolomedes plantarius. The sequence continues at coordinate 196,685,534 of OU015493.1, forward strand.
TATTTACAAAATTATTCACTGGAGCTATTCATTTCCAAAAATATCTGTTCAAATGAATTAGGTAATGACGGTACACCATCCTGATAGTTGCTGTCTATGGTCGGTTCTTCTACTGTATGTGAACGTCTTTCTTTACCATATTCCCTCTCAAGTGAGTTCCTGGTCTGAAAACGAAATTTCCCGTCACAACAAGTAATATAAGCTGTTAGCAAGAAATGAAGAGAATGCGTAAATGATAAATGAATATAAAAAAAATGATCGAAAAGGGAAGCCAGTCGAACAACTGTAAATTTCAGAGAAACAACTTATTAACTTTATCAGCGTCTTTTCCTATCTTCAGCAGACACTTGGGTGAAAAAGAGTGTATGGTTCCTAATTGGATAAGTGGTCACACTTTCGAAAACAAAACAAAGCAAAAACTGCTAAAATCTATAGCAGAAAAATCTCAATCGTGAGATTTTCTTCTTCACTTGGAAGTTTTTCTTTCGATGTATCAGGACATAAAGACATGGGACCACTGTTATTTTGTTTAATCAACATGAAACGATGAAGCAAAACTTTTCATCATATCAGTCTCATCAGATAGGGACTTTACTGTGATTTTGAGTCGCATGGGAACATTCGATCCACATACGAGTTCTTGATAACACTTCTTCACTAATTTCCGAGAAAGGAAAATTACAGGTTGCAATTCATCTTCTACACTGTACTGCAGTCAATAAGCTCTTCATCCACAAACAACAAAAGCTGGGTTGAAAACTAAAGTGAAACTGATTTTTATATTTTACTGTAATTCATTATTTTTTTAAAATTTAACAATTTATTTGTCACAGGAAAAACTGTCTCATTTTATGACAAGATTTATAATTTCTCTAATTTATGAAAAATCATGGACCTACTTATAAGACAAGGCAATTGAGTGGTAAATGTAAGGCATATAACGCATTTTAATTTAGCTTTTATAACATATAATATAAATCACTTTTCCTTTTTATAAATTAACTATCCTAGCTTGGGAATCAAACAAAAAAAAACTTCAGTTTAGATAACTCTTGGAGCACCTCATAAAACTGTTTACTTAATACTTACATTGTGTTTCAGGTATCACGGAGTTGTTCCAATGTTAGGTCTTTTAACAGAACATAAATTCACGGAACTGTGTGTGACATCGTCTTGAAGTAGTGGAATAAGTGAGTTAAATTTTATTTCCTACATGCCAAGTAAATTTCACTGACAAATTTTCTTCTTTCTTAGTAAACAATAATACTTTCTAAATAATAAGGCATTTTCGAATCCTTTTTTACATACCTTTGAGTTACATTTGTAAGTTGGAAAATCGAAGACTTATCTTCATAAACTCGCATTATTGTAGTTGTTTCCAATACCCTTGGTGTAGGAAAGCCTACACCAAGTCCAAAGGACCTAGGTCCATGGTAGTAACTTCACTTAAGGTAAGGTACAATTAGGGCTGAAGTCTAACTTGACATCGAGGAAAACCAGTCCCATAATTTTGAACCGAGTCAGGTGATGAGATCGGAACACACACACCTCCAGAGGTTTTATTTTGAGAACTTGGAGGACATTGCAGCTACGATAGATTTTTTCCGTGCACCAGCCACCATTTGTGTACACGTCGGTGATTTTGTCAGTGACCGGCATCGAACCAGCGACGTTCAAATCACTCGCCCGCTGCCTTTGCCAACCAGTCAAACTCGCTTTATAGAGTAATTATAATCATCTAATTTTTTTCTTAATTATTGAACTGTTCACGTCCCAGGCGAAAAGTACTTTTACATACAAAGAAACTGATCATTTCGAAATCTAAGTGATTTTTTTTTCAAAAATCACCGTTAAAACACCAAAAATGTTTTATAAAAATATCCATCATTTAACTTAACTGTTTATGATGATGTCCCAGGATTAACTAAAGCGAAATCTTTCTTTCCTCTTATTTCAAAGTTTTAATTTTTTATCTCGGAGTGATATTAATACGAAGCAAATGCTCTTAAAAAGTTCTGTACTAAAGGAAAAAGACATGATTCTTTCTCATTCTATGTAGAATAGAACATGTAAATTCTAATTCCTTGCCTACATATTCCTCAATCGTTCATTCTATTTAGGAAACTATTATTAATTTTCTATATGAATTGCATTATATATGAATTGCATTATTTTATATTATATTATTATCACGAAAATAAATTCTCTATACTTCTTCTGTTTATAAAAGAATAGTTGAAATCCTTCAGCAAAATACACGACACTGCTCGTTTCAAATGAAAATTATAGAATTCAATCTGTTCTGAAGAATGACATCCCAAATTTTGGCTTTGTTCCCACTTACTATTTGAGTTGAAAGGATGGGAAGAAAAATGTTTGTTAATTCATGTTTACAACAACAAGATGTGTTTTATTAGTCTCTTATGTCGTAAATAATGTATGGACGATAAAAAAAGGAATGCTTATTGTTTCCTTTGGACTTTCAAATATGCATTATTTTTTATTCAAAAAGTTAAAATGACGCTGTTCGAAAAAAAAATTATTGATTAAGATTCAGAGACATATCAGTTAACACATTATCAAACGGTTTGTCACTTGTTAAAGTCTGAAAAAAAAATGTTGTTTAACACAGAGAAATGAAAAAAAATCAGGTAGTCTCTCCTAACGAAACTACTGCAGGTAATTAACATAGGATTACCTATCGTTTGATTACCCTTTTTTACCGCATTTTGGTACTTTTTTGTTTAACTGTTTACTGCTGCCGGGTTTGGCACGCTGCGAATATTATAACTCGCGACGCAGGACAATTTTTTCCCTCAGAAGGACCGTTATTGAGGAACGAAATCCTACTTTAAAAACAGTGGTGTAAAAAGAATTAAAAAAAGGAAAGAAGAGTTCATACATAAGGTGTGACGTAATTCTACGTTAAAATATTTAGGTAGTCTCTTCTAACAAAACTACCGCGGGTTATTAAAGTAGGATTACTTATCGTTCCTTACCTCTTTGGTATGTACAAATAAATGAATGTGTTATGTATCTATCTGTCTATCTATCTATCTGTATATATATATATATATATATATATATATATATATATATATATATATATATATGTGTGTGTGTGTGTGTGTGTGTGTGTGTGTGTGTGTGTGTATATATACTGTGGCTCCCAAAAGTATTCGTATACTTAAGATTTTTAATGAAATAGGGGTCTATTCATTAATTAAAATGAATATTTCAGAATGGGTATTTAATAATAAGATCTAAAATCTATTCTTAACAAAACTACATGAAATATTTTAAAAACATAGTGAAACTTTATTTTTAAGAAACCAGTAATCAAAGAGTAGCAAAAACTTTATCTCACAAAAGTCATCGTACACTTGTAAAAAATCTCTACATTTTAGTAAATATTCTAATTTTTCGTTAAATTAATATTTAGTAGGATATCCTTTAGCATCCACAACAGCTTTTAAACGTCCTTGAATAGATTGCACTAGTGCTTTTGTAATTTACTCTTGTAATTTGCATCAATGTTCATCCATTTTTCCAACATAATTGCTTTTAGCTCGCTTTTCGTGTGAATGTCCTGTTTTCGTACACGAACCTCCAGTTCTCTCCAAATATATTCTATTGGGTTTAAATATGGTGTTTTCAAAACTTGTGGACAATTATAGAGACACCAGAGGCGAACGTTGAGAGCCGTGTTAAACTTGCTTCCATCGGCAAATAAGACATTATTCCAATACGTTTGGAGCTTATTTATCATTGATAGTTCAAAGAAAGCCTAAGCTTTCTGTTTTTCCCACTCGCAAAAAATCTTCTACGGGCAGAACGCCCATGTAATCCAGCTGCTCTGAGAACTCGTCGAATAGTTTCAGGTGAATTCAAGTAGAAAATGTTTTATTAAATTCTGCAAAAACTTTTACAGCACTCAAACGTGGATTTTTCACAAATTTTCTAATTATAAATCTCTGATCACGTTTTGTTTACTTTGCCGGACGACCTTTTCTTACTTTGTTTTCGATCCGATTTTCTTCTTTAAAGCGTTTTATCACATACTGCACAGTAGAATGGGATGAATTAAGTAATTTAGCAATATTCCCAACTGATTCACCACTACTATGATGAAAAATAATCAATTTTCGAATGCTGTTTGTTGTTTCTTTACGACTACGAGCCATTTTTAAATAATAAATAGAATATTACGGAGTAGACAAGCAAAAATTAAAGCTAAACGATATTTTAAATGCCACCACAGTTCAAAAATAAAAATAAAGTGCCAGACGATAATTTTAATTATGAATTTATCCGAAAATATTCCAGTGTACGATGACTTTTGTGAGATAAAGTTTTTGTTACTTTTTGATTGCTGGTTTCTTAAAAATAAAGTTTTACTATGTTTTCAAAATAGTTCATGTAGTTTTGTTAAGAATAGATTCTAGATTTTATTATTAAATACCCATTTTGAAATATTCATTTTAATCTTTATATATAAAAGGCAAAGCCTGTGTGTGTGAGACCAAATTTTTGTCTGCTCGCGGCACGGCGCAAAGACGGCAGGTCGGACAGTCTTGAGATTCGACACGAAGATGCCCCCCGAGGTCTCATTATGCACCTCGAAGCCCTTTTTTCGATTTTTAATTAGATTTTCCGTAATTAAATATTTAGTCGCGATTTGGAGCTCCCGGACGAGTAAAAGCTCCGTAAATCCTAACGTATCCGTCCAAAAATTTTTTTTTTCAGACGAGCCTATACGGGAAAGATGACACTATACGGAAATCACAATTAAAATTGTCTGTCTTAATTTATCGATTAATTGTGATTTTTCCTCGATCGCCTGTACGCACCCGTTTTTCGGAAAAAAACGCGATTTTGGCCTCGACTTTGTTTTCCAAATTGTCGAATCGATACGTAAATGTCATTACATTTTTACGAAATTTTTATCTCAGAGACCCTAGACATCACAGTTTCGAAAGCCAGAACCAAAATTAATTTACAAATTGTAGTTATTTTTTAATAATTTATTTTATGATTCGGAAACTCTTGCGAGAAATCTCATTTTGAAGATTTCGTTATTCATTTCTGGACGAAGGTAAAGAGGGGGAAAATGTGAGTGTCTTTTTCGACGTCAAGCACGTGATGTGTTGGGGCGTTTGCTTTCTATGAGGGATTGGGTGGTTAAAGGAAATCGATTACTATTGCAGTGATAATCGATTAAAAAATCGCATTTAGTAATGCCGTAATTTTTTTGGCCAACACTTAGTTAATATCATATAATTTGTGGTGTGTTTGTGGAAAAAATCTATGAAGATTTCAAAGAATTTCAGCATGTGGAGGATGTGACATATTCGCTTTCAAGGAAATCGATTACTATTGCAGTGATATTCGATTAAAAAATCCAATTTCCTAATGCCTTATTTTTTTTGGCAACAGTTACTTATTCTCATATAACTTGCGCTTTGTTGTTTGAAAAAATGTGTGAAGAATTTAAACAATGACTTCATTTGTTTAGTAATTTTGATTTGTTTAATAATTTTATTTTATTGAACAGGAATTTGTACGTTTTAAGTAATCCTATGTCAAAAATTTTGCCAAAATGTGCCAGAAAGGATTAAATTTATATGGGTAAAATAATGTATCGTGGTGAGGAAAAGGATGACAGCGACGCCCATTAACAAAGGGTTAAGGCTACTAAAAAATTGGTAATTACATTACCCGAGCAACGCCGGGACGGGTACAGCTAGTTAATGGATAAACCCCTATTTCATTGAAAATCAGTACGAACACTTTTGGGAGCCACTGTATATGTATATATATATATATATATATATATATATATATATATATATATGTCAAAATTTTGAGGCATTTTGGCATTTCTCTATTTAACTGTTTACTGTATATGTATATATATATATATGTCAAAATTTTGAGGCATTTTGGCATTTCTCCATTTAACTGTTTACTGCTTGCCCAAGCGATACAGACTGGGTTTGGCACGCTGCCAAAATTAAGAGTCGCGACGCAGGACAATTTTGCTTTCCGGAGGACCGTTATGGAGGAACGTAATTCTACGTTCAAATGCCTTTACGGTTTACTTTAGTTACATTGCATGGTTCTCGCTGTGGCTCGAAAGCGTCGTAAATAAGTAACCATTCGAGTGCTGATAAGCAAGCATACCCTTCTCAGCTATATTAATACGAAAATGGTTGCTAAGCATTTTAGGGCTATAAAAAATCATAACTTTGTAATGCTGCAAGTCAAGTCTAGGTTACTTACCACCTTTTAAAATGTGCTATTACAAATATTACAATTATTCATGTATTCACATTCGCGGAGAATCCTTGTGAATAGCGCGTGGGAATTCCTCACTGGGGAATACAGTAAAGCCTCGTTTATTGGACTAACTGGGACTTTAGGCAATCTGGATAATCCGGATAATAGGGCTAATAAGCAAAACGAAATCCTTAACTAAGCAGACTTACCGATTATTACGATAAAAAAATATGTTTTGTAACAAAATGAAATAGTATTGTTTACAAGGCATTAAAAACATGAAAATAACTTTTCATGGTGCATTCACATTCGACAGAGCTCTCTCCCCGACTGTCCTGTCAACATTAGTCACGGTAATATTAGACACGGTATTTAGAACCACCCCCATTCCAATGAACACGTGTCTTCCAGATATTCCCCCATTTAGAACCCCCCATTCAAGCAGCCAAAGACATCGTGTTGCTTGATCTAGTGTGACCCGCCCCCACTGTCACCATTTGACCCACGGGACCTCGAGTTTGCCTTTGATGAAATGCTCACGGACCGCTAGACCGAGCGATCTACGCAGGGAACAGAGTACAGAACACATAAATCACTGGAATAGACAGAGAGCGCTGTACAAGTCTGCACGCGCTATCACACCATTTATGTAGTGGTGAGTAGTAAATACTAGTGGTTGCGTGAAAATACCACACACTACATTTCAAAAATTACAAATTTATTTATTAGGCTGAGCTATCAAAAAATGAACTCAGTCATCCATGACAACACTTGTGTAAAAAAAAATAACATATGACCCCACAGTACGAAAAATAAAATATAATAAAAATACAAGCGGATCTTTTGTTGCAAGGAGAGTCACTAGAAGACTGCAATTCATCAGCAATTTCTCCTCTCCGGAATGCAAGCAGGCCAAACGCAAATCGCACATCGCATACGTCTCAAAGTCCGATTCACCTCTGAGGGAGTACGCAAACCCTGACGTACTCTGGTCGCCACAGTTTCTTAACGAAGAAATGGTAAGGGCCTGTTCACATAGGAGTCCGTTGAGTAGCGTTAAGGGAAAGATGACGTTGAGACGAAAATAAACCAATCATAGGCGTTAAAAATTTCATTGCTAATCGTTTGGAGGCCTATGATTGGTTTATTTTCGTCTCAACGTCATCTTTTCCTTAACGCAACGCAACGGACATCTATGTGAACAGACCCTAAGTCTAGTAAAGCTTTCTTAAACTATACAGGAAGCATTTTATTACCATAATTTACTGTACACTCTATGCAGGAACTGTTCATTAAATCAAACTAAAAAGAGAATATTTGGCGTACTTGTAGTTACGTTCTCGATACCATAGTTAAAAATTATTATCTAATGTGAACATTAAATAAAAATAATGTATACAAATCTGATCCGGATTATCCGGGGATCCGGATCAACTAGAGCAGGATAAACGAGGTTTTACTGTACTCGGTTCAAATCCCAATAAGTGCCAATGAATGCTGTTGTGTCTAAGCCTAATATGGGCACGTTAGATCTGTAGGATGGAAAGTCCCTTCGTGGAGCCTGAAGGGGTGGGAAAAGGGTACGAACCCACCAGATGTCGCCTCTTGGGGTTGTCGATCAAAATCGTGGTAGTCCTGGGCAAAAAGTCTGCCACCGACTCCTGTATGCACAATTAACGTGAACTAAACATGAACCGTATCTGTTTGCCCTGCAGCTTTCAGTAGACCTAGTTAGGATTTATTTGCGCAGAGGGCATTAGTATCAGCCACAAGAACAACATTCATGCCTGTAGTTATACCTGATCACATGGTATTGTAGGTTTAAAATCTAAAAAGATATTGTAGTAGCATTTTCAAAAAATCATTCAAATTTCTTTTGAGTCAAATTTTGGCAAATTTGTTGCAACAAATAAAACAAACAAATTTGTGACAATTCGTGACAAAAAGTAAAATTGTTGACAAATTTTCTTTGTTTTTGTTTCGAGACATAATATGTTTGTCAAACTTGTGTCAAATTTGTGACAACAAACAAAATTGTTGTCAAATTTTGGTTGTGTTTATTTCGAGACATAATATGCTTGTCATATATTATATCTCGTGTTCAGACTTCAATTTTCCAGAGTTAAATTAACTGTTTTGTATTAAAATAACTATCTGTATGCTATTTTGAAAGTCTTTACTAGTTATTAATATAAAAATTCTATTTCAGTTTATTAGTATTATTTTCCTGAAGTCTTTCGTCAAATTTAAAATTCGTAATGCAAAATAGTTTGAAAATTTACAGCTATGTCTTTGATTTTGCATCATAAACCTCTTAGTACAATAAATAACTATTTTCAACTGGTGCAAGTACTTGAGAAACTATTATTCCTGAAATTATTCTAACGTTTAAAACTACGATTAATTGTTTTTACTTGTCTGATAAGTGACAAATCTTAAATTTTAGTCTCTGTTGCTCTTTGCAATTCTTCCGATATTGTATGAGTCCTCATATAACTCACAGATTATCTGTTTATTGAAGTAAAATATATAAAAATATACGTTCCAGACAGCGTCATAAATATCCGAAACTGCTCTCTTAATGGATTTATTATTGGTTATGTATTACGGATAGTCAATCAATGTAAAGATCTTTTAAAGCGACTCTACTATACGTAAAACAAGCTGAACAGTTATTTGATTACGGGAGCATAGACTTAGAAAACACATCAACACGCATCAAAAAGTTGTTAATCTATTATCAATTTAAAGTACTTCAACATAATTTACGGTTAGAAATAACAAATAGATTTTCAAATTACGTTTTCGTAAATAGATCTCGAGATACTTGTAACTAAATACTTGTTGATTTCGGTTGTTCTACGCTAATAATAGTGACAAATTACAGAGCGATGGTAGTTCATAATTTATCAAAATAAATTTACCAGTTAATTATTAAAATTGAATAATTTACAGTAAAAAAATAATAGCTTTAAAAGTATTAAATTGTTAAAACAGATTATGTAAGAAGTCCTGTCCAAACAAGTAGTCACGTGTAGGAAACTTGGAGAAGCACAAACTTCTTAATGATCCCAATTTAATAAAGGGGATGGCAACATGTTTCGAACTAATTAATAATCCGTCGTCAGGTCGGCGAACATTAGGCGTGATTGTCACTATGTGCATTTGTGATACCATTTGGGAATTGTTCATGGTTATAATCCTAACTAATGCTCCTTGGCCTGATGATGGATTATTAATTATATCGAAACATGTAGACATCCTTCTTATTAGATTGTGGTTATTTAGAAACCTTTCATTCCTGTCCTAAACAAGTAGTGTTGGCTAATTTAATTATGATAAAGTACAAACATATTTTGCGATTTTGTAATGTTAATTTGTGTATTTCTTTCTTATCGTTTCATTTTTCGGTTGGAGGGGGAGAGAATAGAGTCAGGACATTATCAGGCCTGATTAGACGTAAGTTCAAAAATATAGGTACAACTAGTTAAGAAGTTCATACCCTGATTAGCTTAATATGAGATTGGTTAAAGGCACAAGCGATTGTTCAGCTTCATTAGAAGCCATGGGTCTCTAAATTTGACTATCGTCATCTATAGACAAGGAGTAATTAATATATACTAGTCTCTTAGGGGTCTCTAGTCTGTTCTACAATGAGGGTGAAACGCAGACAAATAGCTGTGAGGATAATGTAGATGTCAATTTTTACATTTTGATGTCCTCTGGATAGCTTAATTTTGCACCACAAATCGTTGGTAAAACGGTATTTCCGTTGCATACTCAGCTGAAGCAAAACTAAAATCGCTAGTCACGAGAAACAAATTGGTGTCATTCCGACTACAGACTATGTTGCCTGCACCTGCAACAAACTCTTACACTTAAGCTATACTAAGATTTTTGAAAGAAGCTGAAGTTCTAAACTTATTAATTTATGATTTTAAGAGATCCCCGTCTGTATAAGTGTGGGTTTCATGCATTTTAGATATCATGTTTGATAGCTGATTTTTTTTCTCTAAGTTTGCATAAGGCATACATTCTGTCAAACAAATACCGAGAACTATTCAATAAAACACAAAATGAGGGTTTAATCATCCAAATTTATTATGCGGCATTCAAAATAGGCCCTAAATGATAAAACACTCTTATGCCAACGAAAAATCCAGTCGTCGGAACACTTCTTATAGGCTCTGATCGGTATGGCCTGAGCTCCTTCGGCGAATTTTGTGTTAATGGCTTCAATGAACTCAAAACGTCTTTCAAGAAGTGGTAATTTGAGTTTGAGGAACAGGAAAAAGTTAGGCGGTGACGTATCTGTCGAAGGCGGAGCTTGGTCGATGACATTCGTTGAGTTTTTAGTCAAAAATTGTGTAAGAGGATTGGTGAGTGGGCTGGCGCATTACCATAGTGAATTCCATCCAAGATTACCATCCAAGAATTGCTTATCCACAACTCTGGCTTTTTCCGTCGAACATTCTCTCTCAAATGCCCCATAACGTCCTGATAATATTGTTTGTTGACTGATTGCCCTTCCTTAAGGAATTTTGAGTGGACAGCACCACAATAGTCAAAGAAAACAGTCAGCATGATTTACGTAAGTTGTCAACCACTACTCGGCCTTCATTGAATGCTTTGTACCCTTCATATGCTACTGTTTTCGATAAAGCTGACTCACCTTAAGCCTTCTACAACATTTTAAACGACTTAGCACAAGAAATTAAGTTGGCAACACAAAATTTGAGGGTAACTCTTTATCCGCTACTTTTATCCATTTTAAAAATAGCAGAGCATACTTGAGTACCACTAACAAAAATAACAGCAAGTAAAACCTTTTTTTTTTTTACACAATGGTGCCAAAAACTCTAGGCTACAATTAGGTACACTGGCCCCACCTTACGGCAGGTTTTCTTTTCAATTCCTTTTATGCAAGTTTTTTGAATGAATAATTACCAGTATTTATTTGACAGAATGTATAACGTGAAACTGGCAATCATATGTAGCAAAATAGTATTAAAACAAAAATACGAGACGTAGAGTCATATTTTAACATAATAAAGTATACTTTTATTTTTAAATAAAACTCATATTCACTCCAGAAGGTCGTTAAAAATGAGATTTAATCATTTAAAGATATTTTGCTTTTAAAAATGACAGGCTTTGAAAAATTTGAGTACTACGCAGACATATAACTTCAGAGAAAAATGCTTTGCTAGCACGAAAAACTAACCTTTCATTAAAAATTTCATTTTTCCATAGTTGCATTTACTTAATGTATTTCGATAAAAGAAATATGGTACCTATAATTATTCAATAGGAAATAGAATTCAAAAATATTTCCATTATTTTTAATCGCCATAAATGAAATAAGAAAGGAAATGTACTTTTAATGATGTTAGTCTCGCGAAAGAAGTGTTAGTATAATGATCTTTTTAAAGTTCTCAAAAATACAAAGATCCAGAAAAATTAATTAGATAGATTAGAATTCAATGCATATGAAAAATATTTTAATTTCGTTGCTATCATAGTTTGATAGAGAAAAAAACTTCATAAAAGGAGTTTAACTTGTCTGAAACTTTTCGTTTTACAATTTAACTCTTATAGGTTGCTTCTCCTAAAACGTGAAAAAAATATACATTTAAATTATCACCCGAGCTTTCTGCGTGAAATTCTCGGTTCTTTTATAGCTTTAATATTTTTGTGCTTAAATTTTAATATTTTGGGTGCTAGTTACGAATCTTTTTTGGAATATATAAATATTTCGAAGCTAAAAAAAAGTTTACAGAATACAAAGTTTAATTATTACGAATTTAATGGATGAAAAGTCTTGTGGCCAATCAGCATATCTCAATTTATAATTTTCTTTCAACAGCAGAAAGCTGTTTTCTGTTTAAAAAGCTAAATATGACGCTAATTATAAAAAGTATCACTGCAACCAGTTAAATCTCATAGGAATTTCCTTCAGTATTTTTTTATGAGTCTTTGAACTTTTAAGTTAATATTTTTACACTTAATTAAAGTAGTTATTTAGTAGTTTAGACTGGGTACCGAGGTTGTGAATATATATCTTGTTACTAGTCGCAACTTTGATCAGATTAGAATTCGATAAGGGAATCATTCCAGTTAACCCCTTCAGAGGGCGCGCCAATTTTGGGAACGCCAGCAGGCGCGCTTGGCACAAAGTGCAACGTATCTTTCAATCTTGATTATTCCTTTTGTAATAAACTTTTTTTTTTCAAATTGAAAATAATGATTCTGCGTTTTATGACAAGATATAAGATGTTTATAATATTGAGATATATTTAAAATTAAAGGCCAAAGAATGCAGATACGATCGCCTATTTCAAAATTGTCCGGTTTATTGGATCTAATGACAACTTGCGAATTGATTTCTATTTTGTCCCAAAACCTAAAAAGCAATGAGAGAGTCCATCTTCGTGGTATGAGGGATACCGTGTAATAGCTGCACATTGGATCGACTCCATCAACTCCTGCTTTTGTCGTATTGCAATCCAGTATAATCGCAGGTTTACCACTGTTAAATCATGACTACCAATGAATGGAAAGGGGCAGAATATCAGGCCTGCATTAGAAAGGGTGTAGCTATAAATAGAAACTGCTTAGAACATTCAAACCTTACATGTAAAAAAAAACCATTCAAAATTACGAAAATGTTGCTCTCTGTACACAGGCGCGCCCACTGAAGGGATAATCTAAAATTGTCCTATTAAAATCATAGTATGAGAATTTTAATAATGTCTGTTTTTTGTATATTTTCTTGTATTGTGTGGTGCATTAAGGCAAATCATGACATAGTAAAAATGAATTGATCAGCAAAACACACTTAAAACGAGTCCTCTTTCCTATTTATAAATATGTACATTTATTTGTTCCGCATTTTCCAGAATTATGAGGTCTGGTGCCTTCAAAGAATAACAGCGTACATGGTGGTTTAGCAAGCAATCTTGAACTTTGACTAATTTCTGCACTTATATGCACAAACAGCCATCTGGCGCGAATAATTTGTATACAACTTTCCGCTGAACTCATCAGCCGAAGAGGAGCGAAAATATCTGTGTTGGCGACATTCCACTACACAGGATGTGACGACAAGCTGTACTGTTTGGTTAGCATGATGGTACGAGTTCATTCAACTGATTCAGTGTAGATAGTTTCTAAGATAGCTTGAGCATTTACTTTTACCGTGAAATAAAAAAAAACATTTCAAATTCAATGGAGAAATGAATTCGAATCTCTATAACAGTGTTTCCCAACCTTTTTCGTGACTCTGTACAGTTAGTACAGTTCTGGACTTTTAAATATAGATCACAAAATGAGGGTAACATTATAATTTTTACGCCCAGATATAAATGAAGTGAAAAAACAAGCTCAAATTTCGCATTAAATCTAATTCGTAGTTAAATAAACATTATGTTTATTTTGTAATGCAATTTCATTTTATATTTCAAGAAAAATTATTTTGTGTGCTATTTTTACAAAATATATTATAGGTACATCAATCCGTTATCGAAGTAAAATTCTTTTAAATTTATCATTTTGTTAGTATGCCGCCAAATTTTTAAATTATTAAAAGTGTACCGTGATGAAAAAAAGGTTAACAATAACTGGTAATCACTGGTAATGTCGGTAATAAGTAACCGCGATTTGCACTGACCATCCAATAAAGACGGTTGATTTCAAACAAACTGAGTTCGCTCTCTGAATGAGACTTATTCTCCCTTTAAAAAAACATTGCTTGGTAGGTTTCATGGTAAATAAACATTGGCAATTTTTTTTTCAATGAAATTCGCTAAAAAGTTATTTGAATAGAATACAATTGTGGTGACCCCCCCAGAAAAAACTTCGCAACTCCCCTGGGGGTCGCAACCAAGAGGTTAACCACTGCATTATAAACTTAATTTTTTCCTGTATTTTCCCCAAAATTCATCTTTTTATCCTTCCTTTAATAAGTCAAAACACTGCTTAAATTTGGACATGCTCCCTTTTTAAACTTCAATTATTTAAAAAATGTTATCTAAATTAACTCTCAACTAAGAGATTTTATTCTTATCTAAATTAATATATTTTCCCCTTTACCGTGGTTATTTATTTTATATTTCCAAGAACTTTTCCACAGTTCTATTATTCTCTATGAAACCCAACATGCTAACATTAAGCCAATATTATTATCAACTCACTTTATGCTCTGTTACCTCTCTCACTAGTTATCTTCACCTAGATTAGATAACATATAAGTTTCCCATTAAAGCTTTTTTTAAAAAGAAATTTCTCACTTAATCAATAAAGGGCTCAAAGCAGGCTTCATGATGCAGTATTCAGGAGATGTATGGATAAAATGCTTCAATTACTTTATAAAATCAACAGAGTTGCAGTCTTTTAAATGTACATAATTTTATGTTTTGAATTTAAATGCGTTAATAACAGTTTATAGTTTGATTTAAACAGAACAAAACTGTAGAGTCACAAAACTTTATAATCTGTTAGGAAATATCAACATTTTAAAGCTATAGCATAAACCTCATCATAGACTGAATAATATTTGTTGTGCGGAGGACGATGAACGTTAAAATTTATTTATTTTTTACTTTTCATCATAGAGATAGGAAATTTTGTACATATATACATTTCACTATAAATATATAGAATACCTTAAAAGAAATTTCCAATCTCATTACAGTTTTAAGATTTTTAAAAAAATTGAAATTTACAAACAGAATTTTAAAATGCTCCTTGCTACTTAATATTTTAGATATCATCTCGATTTTACCTTTGAATCCCTTTATACTGTATAACAAACAAATCTGCGCTTGAATTATT
Source organism: Dolomedes plantarius (assembly GCA_907164885.2). Lineage (NCBI taxonomy): Eukaryota > Metazoa > Arthropoda > Arachnida > Araneae > Dolomedidae > Dolomedes > Dolomedes plantarius. Next base: position 196,700,645 of record OU015493.1, read on the forward strand.
TAATCCCTTGAGTAGTTAATTTTTTAGAGATTTTTTTTCTGAATTCCATCCCGATTTTCCTCAAAATTTTGCCTTTTAATATGTTATAAATCAAATTTAATTACCTTAATGAAGTCGAATTGTAAAATGCATACCCAGTTTTTTTTTGTAAACAGTATCAGGATTCTTTCTCATCAATTTCATGAATTTTGAACAAAAATTAAGTAGCATGGAACATTTGAAATTTCTAAAAACCATGAAAAATCTGTTTTGAGAAAAACAGATTTAAGGTTTATTACTACACTTACCCTTCATAAATTACTTCGTAGAAGCTTCATAAATGATTTTTTACTTAAAAAAACTATTTTGGTATTATTAATTGACAGAAATATATATATATATATATATATATATATATATATATATATATATATATATTACAATAACACAATCAATATTACAATGACAAGATTTGCTCAAATAAAGGTCCACCGTCCCCTTAAGAAAAAAAAGTCTTAAAACTGTGAAAAGAGCTAGTAACTATCAATGAGCTAGTAATTATACTAAGGACTATCAACGTAATAGGTTTATCAGACACATGCATGATGTTTACTTTATATTTACAAATTGAGAAAATAGAGGTTTAAGCTTTTGATACACATTCCTCCTCACACTAACAATGCACATAAAAGTACATTTATTTAATTTATTTTTCATTGGTTGAATAATTAGTTATGTTGAGTAAATATTTATAATTTTCGTAATTATTTTAACTATGTATATTAAATTATTAATTTTTATATATAGTTAAAATAATTTCGAAGTTTAAAATAATTATAATTATATAATAATAATAATTATATTATATAATTTTATACTTATATTTTGTTTATCTATTCCAACTTTGATTTAAAAATTATTTATCATCTGCTATATTACTGTTTTATTTTTATTACATTAACCCTGTTTTTACGCTATAAGTCCTTTTTTCAGTCTAATCCAAAAAGGTTGTATGCTCTGGTTTTTATAAGCAGGTTTAGCTGACTGTTTTTATACATGCACATCTTTTTATTTTATACTTTCTAGGTTTGTTTGTTTAAGTATATCTGTAACAAGCTTATCGGCTTTAAACCAAGTAATGTTTTTTCCCCTTAAATTTCACTTAGGTCTGCTAGTTTGACCGCATATATAATACGGTTTCCATTCTAGGAATTTTAGCTTAATTCTTTTTTCAACTGTACCTGCAGAATTCAGTTGTGTCACTAAGTCTTGTGTCTACTGGATGTATTTTTATCCTGGTTTTAGTTCATTGTAGTATTTGTTATTTGGCCTGTTTAATTTTGGTCTTTTTAAAGGATTCTATACATCAAAGATATGTCTATCCCTAAAAATGCACAGTTTAGAAATTGTCTTACGTTTTGCGGTAGCGTTGGTGGTACTGCAAAAACTAAGAGTAGATTTTTCCTGTTTAAGTGAGTTTTTCCTTTACATAATAAAGCTTTTTTCCCATTATCTTCTTTTTCACGATGAAATATTTTTCTATGAAATAACATTTATTAGGATGCATAGCAGTATGCCTAACACCGTTAGAATGTAATAAATTTCTCAATTTTTAAAGGCAGTGCGTTGTGTTACATTTTTCTCTAACGTATGTATACATATTTTACATTTTTGGTAGATACGGAGGGTCCCAAATGTCTAGTTTCATAACACTAGTGATTATTTTTTAGTTTCTGTTTTTGTTTTGTTTTTAACAGAATTGATATATATATATATATATATATATATATATATATATATATATATATATATATATATATATATATACATACAGAGGCTGTTCACACATTTTTTAGACGATGTAAATTGTATTCACAAAACTAAATTACATAAAATTCTTGTGTTTTAAATGTTCTATTTGACATCCCTTATTCTGAACTATCTTTCGACACCGGAATTTCCAGGATAATAATGCCTTTTGAAGTGTCAGAAGAGGTATTCTATCCCATTCCTCCTGAACAGCTTTCCAGAGTCCTGTAAGGGTCTTGGGACGACGTTTGGATAATGCAGATTTTAAAAGTCCGAAAGCACAAAATTCCATAGGTGATAGATACATCGGGAGATTTAGTAGGGATATCAGTGAAGGGACTGCCTTGATACCAGTTTTTTGTTCCATTTCTTTTAGGAAATTTACAGTGTATTTTGATGCGTGACTGCTAGCTTTGTCCTGATGGAGTCTCACAGATTGATGGCACTGTGGGTAAAGCGATGGTATTTCATTCAGAAAAATTGGCGATAAAATATGTTCCTGATAGTATTTGGAGTTAATCTTGACATTTTTTCCACTCTCTTTATTTTTAACTTGCCATTATAAGAAAAACCAGCAACAATCATGAATCCCTTTAAAAAACTTTCTTTCGATTCTTTGAACCATGTACCGAGCATTTTAATGATTTTGCAACTGTCCTTTGACTAGGGGATTTTCTTTTAACATTAAACAACGTACCTTTGCAATAGTCGAAGATGTCCGTTTTTTCCTTGGATACTTGTTTGGAATTTTTGTCCCACTTGAGGCTCCAATTTGAGGTTTTTTTCCTTTCTTGTTGACGATATTACCTATCGACGCTTTAGATATCACAAAAACCATGACTCTCACATCGTTTTTGGATAACGGAGTATGCATATTTCTCTTCGGAAAGAGCATAAATGTAGCCTTCGAACCACTGCTTTATTAAAAACGCCATTTTGAATAAAAACAAAACTTTCAAGCCGCATACGATAATTTTGACTTTTAAAAACATAGTACAATTGCAATTATTTCTTTTGCAGCAAACGATTTTTTATTGCCGCTTACCAAAATCGTCTAAAAAATGTACAGAATCATGGTCCTCATGACTGCGAACCGCTTGTGTTTCCCCTGCGTCACAGCACAGGCTGGTATTTAGTGTGTCAGGTGGTCTTTTCGAGCTTCGCTCGCGTTTCACGACTCCATAGTGTTGAAAATGACGACCAAACAAATGTTCATTTTTTAAATTCTGTTTTGAGTATTAATGTGCGCAAGGTGTCTTTTCTTACTAAATCGATGATGCTGAAAAACTTTCAAATTGATCTTTTTCCCGTATTTTTTAGATAAAAACGCTAATTCCAAAATTTGCCGTTACATGGCGCTGTAAGTTGTCTCATCGAGTAACACATAGCCTTTTAACTATACCTAGACACCAACTTTATGGCCTAAGCTGTCACCGTTTAGAAGTTATATATATATATATATAGCCCGCGTGTGTTTACAAGTTCATCAAAAAACGAGACCTAAGTCTTAGATTTTATTAGCTAATTCTGTGCGACCATCCAAATATTATCGACCCATATTCAGTGCTTATTAAAATTTACCTGCACACATTTCCCTACGGCAAACATCTTCTAGTTTTCTCATCTCAGCTAAGCTTTCAAAAACTACGTCCGACCCAACGCTGGTCATTTCCTGGACCATCTGATCAAAAAGCACTATCCCCGAACGCCGTGGCTCCAATCCGCCAAGCCTCACAAACTTTATCTGCAAGGTCCAGATTCAATGTTTCTATAGTGTTTTTGTGTGGTTTATGAAGCATGAAGAGGCTGGTCACAAGGCTTATGACAGAATAAAACTGAGAGGGGAAAAAAAGACCAGCCCCTGACCCCCTTCTGCTTTTTATGAGTACCCCCCGCTTGGAAGTGATTTGCGCTTTTAGTGTCTGTTTTGTGATTCCGACCAACGGACTTAAAAGACCAGGGGTTTTTTTTATACCCGAGTGGACACCTAGCCAAAAGAGATTTCTTTTTCTTGATTTTTTTTTCGTGTTTGGATTTTATGGTATTTACAGGCCCAACTGTGCAGATCTGATGGAGAAATAAACGTTGGGAAATTTTATTTGGGAGAGAGAGTATTTTGTGATTGAGGAATAGTGCGGGACGGGAGATGGAAAGGAATAAATCGTTTCTTTTTAGTGGCTGATAAAAAGCGAATTTAATACCCTAATAAACTATGCATTTCATTTTTCCATACTTTAAAAAATGTACAAGATATATGCGTTTAGTAATTTTTTTGGGTGTGAAGCTCGTATGGTTGGTAATTACACTTGCAACGTTAAATTTTATTTTTATACAATTAAATATGTGTAAGATTTTTACCCTATTAAGTACAGGCGAGTTTACATACAGCGAACGAATGATAACGGACCTCAACAAACCGAATACTTGTGCAGCTGTTCGTTCATTTTCTTGCAGTGAATCATTTTGGCTAATTCTCCAATCCCTACAACTATGCAACTCAGTTTCCAATGTAAGGCCGTCCGCACACGGAGCGACTCAAAGGAAACTCAACTGGTTAGTGACTGAAATTGCTTATCGGTTGCAAACTCGTTAGTGATGCGGCTCCGCACACGGGCCGACTCAAAAGTGATTCAAATCAATAGTTTGCGACCTGTCGTGGAAGGAAGAACATCATTATTCCGGGCATTATTTTTAGTTAAATTCCCAAGCAAAAAGTTAACATGTTTCAAGCTAAAATGTAGATCTGTGAACATAAAACGAACGATGGTTAACAAAGAGTGACGAACTTCCTTGTAACGACTTATTGAGCGAAACTTCGTAAACACAAACAAATGCGTCCAGTGATACCTGTTGCTAAGTTTACATTTAGCGAACAACTTCATTTGTTACACCTTCGTTCGCTTTATGTTTACGTATATTACTAGGTTGTTTCGAAATGATTATGAGAATAGGTATAATATTCTCTCACTCCTTTCAACAACGTCATAGCTCAAAAATCGACGATTTTTAGTTATGCTTGTTTTCAGAATGCCCTGAAAGAGTAGTACATCCCTGCATGATCGAAGTATCTCCCGGCTTAATATTTAGCCGCTAGAAGGCAAAATTAAAATTTATTTTCAATACCTTTCAATGTACTTTAAACTTTCAAATCACTCTCCTGAAATATCTTGTTTTTTTTTAGATATGACGTTGTTGAAAGGAGTGAGCGATACCTCTCCGTAGAGGAAAACAGTTCTCGAGGATGGATTCAATTTTCTTTATCAAGTATGAGCTAAACCTCTGAATGTTTAAAAGAGCTCTTGCTGTTACAAACATGAGCTTTTGATAATGGAAAAATTGAAAAATACTTATTTCCTTTTAAATTATTGAAATTGGTGTATTTTTTGCTCGATTGCTTGTATTTAAGATTTCATTCACTTATGGAAAAAAAGAGGCATTATATCTGAGATGTAAGATAATTTTTGCTTAGAAAATGCAGCAAAAATTTCCTTTTATTAAATTAAATTTTACTTTTTATTACTATCATTTTTAAAAGGCCACTTTTAGCGTATAATTAAAAAAACTATATGATATGAAACAAAACTGGTGTTACCTATCCAAGTTAACTGGAGAAAAACATCAGTGAATTTCATACATTAGGTCACAAAATTTAAAACTAAATTAATTTATACAGCTGAAATCAGAGTAGGGTAGGTGGGGGCAAAGGTTTGCAGTTTTGAGTTTTGGGTTTCTTACGGGTCTCCGTTAGATCCTATCGCCCCAAAAAGTCACTTGTATTGTAGTTGGGTATCCCCTCTACCTTCTATAAAATAATGAATTTTTTCCCGAAATATTTAGTCACCGAATTTTTAATTTTACCAAAACACCTGTATGCGAACCTTTGCCCCAATCGATGGGGCAAAGGTTCGCACTGCAATCCTTTACCCCACTCGTTGGTTTCTTACTGGATAGGCATCAAAAATCACAAAAAGAGTTGTCTAAATAATTTTATTTCACATTTTGGAATCTTTTTAAAGGTGTTACATATGTGGAAAATCACAAATTAAACAGGTTAATCTCAATAAGTTTTTTCTTAAACTAAATAACTTCAAAATGAAATATCAACTATTAACACAGAAAGATGAATCTAACAAAGAAATTCACAAAATGAAAAGGGGTTAATCACAATAATTTTTTTCTTAAACTAAAGAACTTCCAATTAAAATATCAACTATTAACACTATCGTTATATCATATCTTTGGCTTTACTCATTCTTTTAAAACCCGTAAAAATTAAGCAAATTAAGGGGATGGGGGACATTACAAAGCAATTTTTTAAATTTTTACCTCAGAGATATGAAATTGGGCATAAATATTCATTAAAGTAAAACTATTTCAAACACCTTATAAAATTTTATAAATATTTAAAATTTTATTTTTTATATTTAAAAAATTGAAATTTTTATTATGGTTTTTAAAATGCTCCTTGCGATCCAATTTTTAGTCTTATCCTTAATTTTGCATTTAGATTGCTTATACATTTTGATCAGGGTTATGTTTTGATTTGTGCTTTCGTTGAATAATTAATTTTTAGGAAATATTTTTATGCTTGTACTCTGAATTCTCGTGAAATTTTTGTACTTTTCCACGCTTAAGTTAAACTTTGATAATCTGAATGATGTCGAAACCTGAAATGGATACATAACTTTATTTTAATGTATAAGAGGAGTCTTTGTAATAAAGTTTATAAAATTTCGTCAAAAATTGTGACGCAAGGAGCATTTCAAAGACTTGCAAATCTGGAAATTACTCATTTAGAGCTTTTTTCCCTAACCAGACCTTCGAAGCTTATAATGTCTTGTAACAACATTTAATTCTTTTATCTTGTAAAATAGGTCTTTGTTCAGAGCTATTTTATTTTTGTGTTGTACTAATTTATTTTATTTTTAATTTATGGATTTTCAAGCATTTTACAAAAAAATTTCTGATTAAAAACAGGCAGTTTTTATCAAAAACCATAATTTTTTTTCAAATTACAAAAATATGAATTCCCATTAATAATAAAAGACGTTGTTAATAAGGATTCCTAATGAAAAGAGGACATGAAACAAATGTTAATAGTTAGAGCGGCAAAGGTTTGCAGATGGGGCAAATGTTTGCACTGCGAACCTTTACCCCATGACTCCTGCAAACCTTTACCCCATTTCGTGCTGGTTCTGTTTCTGCAGAATGGACGCCACTGTATTTGAGTTAACCCAAAACTTAAGGTAGGATTTGAAAGGTTATTTACCACCCTAACATGCGAAAATAAGCCCAAAACAGTTCGTGAGTTTGAGTGATGCTCAAAATTACTCAAAAGTTGCAAAAAATTACATTAAAAGAGACGAAAATAAACTTACCTAATTTTCTCTGCAAAACGGGGTCTTAACTCCAACATTTTTTACGAGGCAACTGACTGGAAGTAGAGGAATGCATTGCCTACCCTATTCTTCCTAAAACTCTTCCCGGTCATTTTAAAATGTATGTGCGAACCTTTGCCCCATGCGAACCTTTGCCCCCACCTACCCTATATCTCTTTACTAGTATGTGTAAGAAATTTTCAGTGGATCCATAAGTATTCAATGCGTCTTATATACATGTTCATTCTTTTCAGTATGCATTATCAAACATTCGGAGTTCGGAAGCATACCAATTTTAGGTACAAGTAAACAAGAACGTGATATTTATCCAAGACCGGTTTTATGCTAAGAGCAGCTATGCAACGTCATCAACAGGAGTTGGTTAGTTTCGATTAGATAGTTCAAAGAGCATGATATCTTGAGAGAACATAATGCCACGTTCTGAGTTAAATTTTATTAATCCAGAAAAAAAGAAACTTTATTAGAGTCTGTCTTCGGAATCTGGTATAACTGTGCAAGACAAAGGAGTTGCCTAGCTTATGTTTCTAGTGTTCAAGTCAGTATAGCATGCATATACAGTGGCTCCCAAAAGTGTTCGTAAACTTACGAATTTCAATGAAATAGGGGTATATCCATTAATTAAAATGAATATTTCAGAATGGGTATTTAATGATAAGATCTATAATCTATTTTTAATAAACTACATGAAATATCTTGAAAACATAGTAAAACTTTATTTTTAAGAAACCAGTAATCAAAAAGTAACAAAAACTTTATCTCACAAAAGTCATCGTACACTGAAATATTTTCGGATAAATTCATAATTAAAATTATCGTCTGGCGCTTTATTTTTATTTTTGAATTGTGGTAGCATTTAAAATATCGTTTGGCTTTAATTTTTGCTTGCCTACTCCGTAATATTCTATTTATTATTTAAAAATGGCTCGTATTCGTAAAGAAACAACAAATAGCATTCGAAAATTTATTATTTTTGATCATAGTAGTGGTATATCAGTTCGGAATATTGCTAAATTACTTAATTTATCCCATTCTACTGTGCAGTATGTGAAAAAACGCTTTAAAGAAGAAAATTGGATCGAAAACAAGGTAAGAAAAGGCCGTCCGGCAAGTTGACAAAACGTGATCAGAGATTTATAATTAGAAAATTTGTGAAAAATTCACGTCTGAGTGCTGTAAAAGTTTCTGCAGAATTCAATGAAACATTTTCTACTTCAATTTCACCTGAAATTTTTTGATGAGTTCTCAAAACAGCTGGATTACATGGGCGTTCTGCCCATAGAAAATTTTTTGTGAGTGAGAAAAACAGAAAGTTTAGGCTTCTCTTCGCACTATCAATGATAAATAAGCCCCAAACCTATTGGAATAATGTCTTATTTGCCGGTGAACATTTTTGGTGCTGATGGGCGTATAATTGTATGGAGAAGGAAAAAAAAATGAGGAACTTAATCCCATGAACTTAGTAGGAACAGTTAAGCATGCCGGTGGAAGTATCCTTGTGTGAGGGTGCATGTCAGCATCAGGACTAGGAAATTTGGTATTTATTGATGGCATAATGAATCATGTTGTTTTTATAAATACTTTAAGAAACAATTTAAAATTATCAGCTCAAAATTTGGGTATTGGAAAAAACTTTGTTTTTTATCAAGATAACGATCCTAAGCACACGGCTCTCAACGTTCGCATCTGGTGTCTCTATAATTTTCCACAAGTTTTGAAAACACCACCTCAATCGCCAGATTTAAACCCAATAGAACATATTTGGAGAGAACTGGAGGTTCGAGTACGAAAACACGACATTCACACGAAAAGCGAACTAAAAACAATTATGATGGAAGAATGGATGAACATTGATGCAAAAATTACAAAAGAACTAAAGCAATCTATTCCTAGACGTTTAAAAGCTGTTGTGGATGCTAAAGGATATCCTACTAAATATTAATTTAACGAAAAGTTAGAATATTTTCTGATATGTAGAGATTTTTTACAAGTGTATGATGACTTTTGTGACAAAGTTTTTGTTACTTTTGGATTATTGGTTTCTTAAAATAAAGTTTTACTATGTTTTCAAAATATTTCATGTAGTTTTGTTAAAAATAGATTATAGATCTTATTATTAAATACCCATTCTGAAATATTCATTTTAATCAATGGATAGACCCCTATTTCACTGAAAATCGTAAGTGTACGAACACTTTTGGGAGCCACTGTATATGCCATACATGCATACACTGATCTTGGTAAGTTTAAGGTGACCAAGACTGGTAGAGTAAGGGAAAGATTCCATCAATTTTCTCACAAGTTATATGATATGGAGTACTGTCTACTTGGCTTTCCACCACGACTAATCCAGTATAACCAATTAGAGTGAATTTTCAACAATAATTAAGAAATATCAGCTCATAGTTAGCGTTTACCAGAAGTCGAAGGGTCAGATTTATAACTTAAACCTGACAAAGACCTTAACTACGCCACACACCTTGGAAATAACGTGACCTCCAAAATTATGACGATACAATGTAAAGTCAGTCTATATTTGCTATTTCCTCAACATTCCGAGACATCTATTTTAGGTGGTGTGGCTTGAAACGTTATGAACCATTATGGCGGAGGAGGTTTAATGGTCTGGGCAGGCATCATGTTGGATGGCCGCACACCTCTCCATGTCTTTGAAAGAGGCACTGTGACTGGTGTGAGGTATAGGGATGAGGTCTTGGAACCCTATGTTCGCCTTTTCAGGAGTGCAGTTGGACCTGAGTTCATTTTAATGGACGATAACGTGAAGCCACATAGAGCTCTTCTGGTCGACGAATTTCTAGAGAGTGAGGATATTCGCCGGATGGATTGGCCAGCCAGATCTCCAGACCTTAACCCTGTAGAGCATGCCTGGGACGCTCTGGGGAGAGAAATTGCAACTCACAACCCCCCCTCCGAGAACCATCCAGAGAATGAAAACAGCGTTGTTGAACGAGTAGGACCAATTGCCACAGGAAATGATAAACTGCCTTATTTCAACTATGAAATCACGCTGCGAGACCTGTATATCAGTAAGAGGGGACCATACCCCCTATTAACCCATCTATTAACCCATTTTTTTGTTTATTCTGCAAGCGCTGTTTCATACCTTCCGACTCCAACGAGTGTTACACACGATCATGCGTGTGTATTACAATTATTGAATGGTTATTTGTTTTGTATTGTATCAATGTATGTACATATCAAATTTCATTAAAATCGGTACAGCAGTTCTAGAGATAATCGACTAGAGATAAGTCTGCAAATTCTCTTAATTTCTTACACCAGTGTAAATACAACGGTCAATGTATGCACTTAATGCCAAAAATATATGTATATATATATATATATATATATATATATATATATATATATATATATATATATATATATATATATATATATATATATATATATATATATATATATATATATATATTAAACACAACGATCAATGTATGCAGTTGATGAAAAAAAAAGTTATATTTATAAAAAAATCGTAACGGATATTTTTATAGACAAAATTATGTAGAAGAAAATATTCGTATTAAATCTAATAGAACATACTAAAGAATACCGTACAGTTAATATAGTATAGCTTGAGGAACATTTCTTTTACTGTATGTTAATATTTTTTTGGTGAATGTCCAAATGCTATGTGGTCTGCCGCATTTATAAGAAATTTTTTTTTTGTTGTTGTCTACTTCTTTGTTATGCATGTGACGAAAAATTGAAAGAAAAAACCCACGTGATCAGCATTTAATAAATTCAATTCTAAAAAGGAATCTTTAAAAATTCACCAAAAATCAGAAAATGGAGGTAAAGATTCGAAAACGATTTTATTTTAAAGTAATTTTTATGATCTTTCTCGTGATATAAATTTTATAACCCCCAGATTATTATTTTAAATGCAAACTTTAAAGAATGTTACAAAAACAGCTTAAAAATTTAATTTTAAAAAAAATCTAAGAAGAGTTTTTCAAAAATCTCTCTTAGTGTACCCCTACATTATAAGAAGAAAAGCGATGCAAAATTTCAGCCCTTTATGTCCAGCGGTTTGGTCTGTACGTCATATGTCAGGCAGTCAGTTACGGAACTGTTTTATATATATAGATTATTATTAACCATCATATTGCACTTTTTATAACTGTAAAGTAAACTTAGATTTATAAATAAAAATAACACTTTTAACTATTCTTATGCATTCATGTTTATGCGATAGTAAGACTAATGCAAACTGTTTCCGAATTTTAATTAAAGTGTCTTTAAACTTATTATTGATTTATACCTAAAAGTATAATAATAACAACAGCTAAGAAGCAAAGATTGAAGTTCTTGAGTGAAAGAAATCCCTCCTTTGACGCAAGTTCTTAAACCATACGTAAACATGTTTCATTTTAGAAAATTCTCTATGTAGTTTCAATGTAAACAGACTGGAGCATTTTCTTATTCATGATCAAAGAGACTACAAAACTAGCTTTAATCTTCTACGACAAGCTGAAATGCCTCTTTCTTTATACGATACTTTTTGAAATGAAAAAGAACTACAAAGACGGCATCGGTTTTATGGCATTGGTTTTGAGAAAAATTACATATGGAATATATTCTATACCTGAATACTAAATTACATGTAAAGGATTTAGAAAACATGTTATTAGGTTTTGATACTTCGCGTATGAAACAGAATATCTGTATTTATATTATATATTTGCATAAAAGAATTTATTCAAACTTCTCTAGTTCTAATAAAGTGAAGTTAGCGATAAAATCAATTTAGAAATATAAATTTTTTCGTCTTTATATTGAGTATTATTTGAATTTGGATAATGTATTATTGCAATATTTTTATATTCGAATCCGTCTAAAAGTTAAATTTTGAATTTTGTTACTTTCGTTAGCGATGCACACACACACACACACATACGCATAGAGAGACAGAAAGAGGGAGTTACAAGGTATTTACATACATCGATTTATATGAAAGTACTGCAGATGACGCAAATTAGCCAATAGATTTTTTCCGCTTTTCTTCCGATCTGTCGATGGATTTTAATTTATGTTCCTTTTTTAAACATAGGATTACGTTCCTCCATAACGGTCCTGAGGAAAGGAAAATTTCAGACGCTAAAACCGTCCGTCCGTCTGTCCTCGCGAGTTATAATTTTGGCAGCGCGCCAAACCCAGTCTATCGCTTGGGCAAGTTAAACAGAAAAGTACCAAGATGCTTCAAAATTTTTACATACATATATGTATATATATATACATACGTACATATATACATAGAAAAGAGGTAAGCAACGATAAGTAATACTACGTTAATAACCCGCTGTAGTTTCGTTAGAAGAGACTACCTGAAATTTTTTTATATATGATTTTATAAGCATATGAAAAATGATTACAATTTACTGTTGAGAAAGACGAAACATTGAACAACATGCATTGACAAAACATTAATTTACATGCATATTCTCATGTTCAACCTCTCTAAATTTTGTACCATAATTCGTGATAGAGATGCTTCTTTCCGATGGGGGCTGCACTTTGTCAGTCCCTATCGGAAAGTGCAGCCCTCATCGGAAAGATATAGTGATACCGATCAATTCACTATATTTTGATCGATAATAAAAATATAGTGAATTTCCGTATTTGGAATTATTTTCCCTCCACAGCGTACCGATCGGCTGTACTTTACTGAGAAACCCATACCAAAGGTTAAAACTTAGATCCAAGCCAACCAGACACATGCATTTCAAAGAGGAACAGGTTAATTTTGAATCTAACATCTTTAGATCTTAGTTTGTAAGCGAAAAAATTGATGTCTTTCAACGCTAAAGATTAAAATTAGATAAAAAATAATTATTGACAATGTGCCAAACCTGCCCCAAGAGGTGAAAAACAATCTTTTGAGGTACTGAATTCTAAAAATGAGAGTTTCTCACATCAAGTGGATAGTAAGCAGAATGGAAACTTGTCGTGTATTCAAACAAATCCGGTGTTTGAATCTTCGCCATGATAGATGGTCGTTATAGGGGAAAGGATGGTTGTAAACCGTTAGCATACGACAAAAGAAAACAAGGTTAGGATAATGTTTCACCTGACACCTTTTGGCCGTACTTTGCATGCTAATGAATCGATTGTCTTTCTGCAGGAAAGATCAACATCGCGAGGGAAGTAATTTTTGACGTTGTATCAAACTCTTCATGCGATGTAAAAAAGTTGAGATATTGAGAGTTTTTACATCGGCGGGGTAAGTTAATAAGTAGAATACCACTTCGACCCGAACTGAAATATGATTCACATCTTTACCCAGGACATGAGAGAAAGACGGTTTGTACCGGTAGCATGTGACAATAGGAAACGAGATTATGGTGACGTATAGTGTAACATCTTTTGCTCTAAGTTTGCTTGCTGGTGAACGGAAAGCCTTTCTGCGAGAGAGATCTACGTTAGAAAAAAAAATAGTTTTTGCGATATATCAAGCCTTTTGTACCATGTATAAAAGTTTGAGGAGTTGAATTCGAAAAATAAGAGTTTCTTACATCGATGGTGTAATTTATTAAGTAGAATACTAGTTCGACCTGGATTCATACAAGATTCGCGTTTGTACCCGCCCTTTGGTAGAAAATGCAAAATATCTATCTCATTACAAGAGCCAGCTCAGTTCTTGTTCTTGAAAGCAAATGGTAGGAATGAATACTATATTATGTACTATATAATAATAATAATAATAATTGGGGTGCTCTGAACATTTAAAGCTTTTGCACTTATCATATTTAACTCGATTTTCTGCCCCTTGATCTATAACAGAAAATACATATTTCTTTTAAGTTTTTCGGGTTCTTCAGGTGGTTGTATATCTGTGTTCAGACGTGGTAAAATATACTTTACATATAAGGAACATTAAGAAATAGACATTCATATTCTGCTACTCTGGGGTATAGGTGTATCCCAAACAGTGTACAGGCAAACACTGAAAATAGATATGAACTAGTTGATGGTCACTTCAAGATTGCTTTAATGTGCAGTAAAACTACTGCTGTAGGCAAACAGCTGCTTGCTATAATTTGAACTTTGATTGCTGCCTGGAGTACACCTGTACGCCGGGTAGTGTTCTAGGGTTAAATAATTAACATTTAAATTTCTCAAGCAGCATTATGGCAATTTTTTTATGCAGCATCAAACAGCTGACTTTGAGGGGTGAAGATATTGGTTTCATGCTATGGCATGGTAACGCTAACGTTCATTATCATTTCAATTAAACACCACTAGTACTTGATCCGGAATACGAGTTGCTACCTATGTAAAAGTTCCCGAAACGTATCGATAAACAAAGTTGTAGAATACCTTTTATTCGCCGCCGTCACCTTCAAAGTAGTCCCTTTGGGATTGTAAGCACCGATCCCGGAGCTTCTGCCACGAAAGCAATGCCTGCTTATCTGTTTCTGGAAGTCTTGTTTCGTTAATGTGTTCAGCACCATCTGCGATTTTTCTTGAATATCCTCCACCGTGTCAAATTTGCGTCCCTTCAACTTAATTTTCATGTTTGGGAAGATGAAAAAGTCGTAAGGATCTAAGTTTAAAGAGTAAGTGGATGAAGAACAACGGATAGGGCAGAATTTTACCGTGATTTCCTGCTGTGGCTAAGGGAGGACATGAGACGGAAACGTCCACAGATGTGGCATTGGAACGAGTGGGTTCTCCACGATGATAATGCGAGGACTCATAATGCTTTAGTCATACAGTAGTTTTCGACAAAAAACAACATGACCGTTGTTCCTCATCCACATTAATCTTTCAGCTTAGATGCCTGCGACAGCTTTCGGCTTAGTTCGGGCCTCGTCGGATCTTACTTCAAGTATCTGGTAAAGGGTACTGGATATTGCTGAAATTGAAATTAAAATGCTAATATTATCAGAAAAAATATTTGGGTTTTTATTTAATTAAGAAATTAGAAATAAATAACTAGAAGAAATTACAGTTTGTTTTTAGTAGGAATAAAATTAATTGATAGCTCTTTGCAAGTTGAATATATTTAAGAGCTAATTGTTCTTAAGTATGCTATTTGAAAAGTTTGTTGTGATTTGAATAGTGTTAATCCTTGTAATATTTGAGTATAATTATATTGAATATTGTATGCTTACTATGGCTAGCAGTTTGTTATTATTTGTTGAATATTATTGTATTGTATATTATTTGCATTGTTTATCATACTGCTAATACGCAGTAATTGTTTAAGGTATATCATAAATAAACTTGAGTAAATCTGGCATATGGTAAAAAATATATGTATGTATGTGTATGTGTATATATATTTATGTATATATATATATATATATATATATATATATATATATATATATATATATATATATATATATATATATATATATATATATATATATATATATATATAAAAGAATAATTAAATAATAAAAAATTCTAGGACTAGGTTCAAATGGAACCAGGAATGGACTTTTTCGGCTGTTAACTAGCTAACTTAAATTAATCTAGTCGTTTGCCACTAAATGGCCTGTTTTGATCTGTTTTATTGTTGCATTAAGGTTGTCGGGTTGACCTTGCGGGTTCTGTTGTGGTCCAGCAGGATTGCCGCCGTAAGGGCAGTTATCAGAGCATGTTTGCCTTATAACCGAAAGGTGTGGGAGGCGGAAGGATCGACTTACATCCCTGCGACTTTTTTTCCTCCCAAAGATGAAAATCTAGTTGAAGGGACGCAATTTTGACACCATAGAGGAGATTCAAGAAAAATCGCAGATGGCGCTGAACACGTTAACGAAACAAGACTTCCAGCAGGCATTGTTTTCGTGGCAGAAGCTCCGGTATCGGTGCTTACAATCCCAAAGGGACTACTTTGAAGGTGACGGCGGCGAATAAAAAGTATTCTTCAACTTTGTTCATCGATACTTTTAGGGAACTTTTACATAGGTAGCACCTCGTATTCCGGATCAAGTACTAGTGGTGTTTAATTGAAATGATAATGAACGTTAGCGTCACCATGCCATAGCATGAAACCAATATCTTCACCCCTCAAAGTAAGCTATTTGATGCTGCATAAAAAAATTGCCATAATACTGCTTGAGAAATTTAGATGTTAATTATTTAATCCTAGAACACTACCCGACGTACAGGTGTAGATAGATCAATCCCAAGATGACGATAGATCAAGGTGACGATCAAGGTCCCAAGATTGATCTATCCCCTTGGGATTGATCTATATTACAATCCCAAGGTGAGGGCGACGAATAATATCAAAGTATTCTACAACTTTACTTATCAATACATTTCAGGAACTTTTTGGTAGTACCTCGTACAAACCAAAGGCCATCTGTTGACCCGATAAGCATTTTAATTCTCTAAGCAAACATTTCACAGTTTTTATGAATGCAATTTAAAAAAAAACAATAAATAGAAACTGCTGTAAACGTGGGTAATTTTTTCCCCTTTTTCTTTTCATGTTTCAATTAACAGATTACAATGGCACTTCCGACGCTTTGGAGCGGCGTTAACTGAACGTACGCAAAAACCATGTTCATTGCATTCAAGATGATTGCTTTTTGTTAGTAAAGCTTCTTTCGTTTCTCTTGTGAGACAGAGAAGAAATAAACCTACATCAAAAAGTTTTGCGTTCCTTCCGATACAAAGAAAAGCGTACAAGAGGAGCTTCATTATGCATGATCAAACGCACAAAAGAGCTAACTTTATTCTGTTTGAAGATTTCGTACTCAAAAGCTTTTTTTTTTCTTTTGCTGCGCATTCTTTGAATCTGTCGGAAGTCGGCATATTCGGTAGGTCGAGATATATTGTTTCCGTGTGCGCGCAGAGAAGAACATCCCGAGAATTCACAACAGAAACTCGGAGATGAAAGTCCGCCCCCTCCCCCCTTTTTTTAACGTGTTCATCTTTTTGCATGCCGGGATATAGCGAACTGATGAAATACTGAAAAGCTATTTCGTGAGCTACGTTAAAAAGCAATTTTTATGTCGTATGAAAAGAAGTATAATAAATGTTATCGTATAGAATACTTGCTTTCGAAATATCGATTATATTTTGCGGAATTTATATATGTGGGTGTTTACGCATTTTTAGATCAATTTTTTTGTGATATAAACGGAATCGGCATAAAAGAATACGGACAATCATTTGGCTTATTATAAGGAAACTAAATCATATCCTACTTTAAAAAACTGATTTTTTTAAGAAAGACGCATCGTACGCCAACTTTCGATTGACGATTTCGATTTTGCTACACGAAGGTTTATTTTGATTTTATTTTTAAAAAATGCTTTGGAATCCTCAAAATAAGTATTTATATACAAAAAATAAGCAGTATTATTAATAACAAAAATAATAAACGAGGATTGGAAAATCACAATACACGGATATCCCGAGAAGTTGATTAATTTATATTCCAATGCGTTGTTGTTATTGTGACTGATGCCCCTTGACCGACAGTATATGGTCAGTTCAAGTCCATAACGGCCATCATAAGTGATGAGGCTCCGGTTTTTAATAGCACCACAAGGGTCGGAGTCTGACTCCTCTAAAGCAGGGGTTCTTAACCTTTCAGGCTCTACGCCCCCCCCCCTTTGAACACTGATGCGAGGTTACGCCTTCCCCACCACAACCACCATATGTGGTCAATACAAGTATAGTACAATAGGAATTTGAAACTGAAGTTGGTTATTAAATGAAAATATAGAATAGATAATTTCCTACACAAAATTTATTACTACACATATCTTAATTTGGAACATATTATTATTAGAACATATGAAATCAAAGAATTAAATACAGATCAAATATATTTGAGGTAATCAATGATCTGGGTAAGGTTGGCATGTAATACCAGTCACTTTCACAACATTAATGAGGGGGCTGGCACTGTTTGTCCTTGACAAGTTTTTGAATATTAGGTTGTAACTGTGACAAAGCACACCTCAGGTCACTTTCAACATCCAGACGTACGAAAATTATCGTATTTTTACAATTACGACAACTATCGTGTACGACAATTATTGTGTTCGTGTTCGTATATCGAAAATATGTTACGGTTACATTGTGACCGCAAAATTGAGTACAATAAATGACAGTTAGTTTTACTTTTTATTTTACTTTCTTTTTAACTCACGCCTCCCTTGAAATTCTTCTACGCCCCCCCTAGGGGGGCGCGCCCCCCCAGGTTGAGAACCGCACAGAGAAAAAAAATTCGGTCGGTCAACCCATTTCTCCGAGTTCAAATCCACTGCACAGGGGAACTCGCTTTTGGTGAGTTGTATAACCCATGTGGGAAATGGGTTCTAGAACCCACCTTCCCAAGTGGGTTCGTTTACCCGTCAACCCGGGTTTATCAACTCACTAAGTGGGTACTATTAAAGTGAGTTGGAAAACACATTAAAACGAGTAATTGAACTCGCTTTTGGTGAGTTGTATAACCCATGTGGGAAATGGGTTCTAGAACCCATCTTCCCAAGTTTATTCGTTTACCCTCTACCGCGGGTTTATCAACTCAGTAAGTGGGTAGTATTAAAATGAGTTAGAAAAAACATTAAAACGTGCAACAGAAGTCGCTTTTTACTGAGTTTTATAACCTTTTTCATTCGAGTTTAAAGTATCTGTTTATTCTGCTCCAATAAAACCACTACTAGGGAGTTCTTTTAAGCTCAATATGGCTTCAGTACGTATATCAAGTTATCGATTATTAGAAGTTTCATGATTTGGATCAATTTAAGAGATGCTAATTTTCTCCGATAGTTATATAAAACATTTTTTTTTTAAATTTTGTTACCTAAACTCTACTCCCGCATATCTTCTCATAAAGAAATTTACAAAATAATAATCCATTATTAAAATGAAAATTTTAGGATATCTCGTAATTAGAAATGTTTGTTAAATAAAGCAAAAATTATATCATAAAATTTTGTCAGTTAATCTTTTAAGGGATTTTATCAGGTGAAAATATATTCTCAAAGTTGTAAAGATGATACCACTTATACAAAATGCTATTTTAGCCCCGAACTTTTTGGTATGCATTTTTTTTCACGGGAGTACATAGAAGGAAATTAATTCCAAATGAAAAAAAAATATCAGGAAATTTAATTCCGAATTGTGATATAGCTTTTCATAATAGCAAATTTTAAAGCAACAAAATGTTCAGAGAAAAAAAATAATTATGAATTGTATTATGCATAAAACTTTAAAATCCCTTTGATCAATTTTTCTTTAATGCTTTAAGTTTGACTGAAATAAAACACTAATATCATGGCATGAAAATATCAAGAACTCAGTCTTTATGTGAAAATTATTAACATACTGTAATGTCATCCAAACAAAGTATAAGCAGTTTAATGGTAACATAGAAATATTTAACTAATCAAAGCATTTTAAGTTTTAGATGAATGTAAAGCCAGTTTATAAAACCAGAGGGTACAAAATTTATTGCATTTTAACGTTATTATTTTTCTTTATGGGAATATCCCCGTATTAAAGACGATTTTGTTAACGCATCATCACCTCATTATAAATAAATCAAACTTTATATGTATAATGGTCTAATTTTAAATTACATTCATCACAATAATATAGACTAATTAATAGATTCCTCTAAAACCATGCAACCATATCAAAAACAATTAAATCTAATCTCTAAAACAATCAAATCTCAAATGCTATTTCGTTACAACTTAGAATATCAACAAATTTAGTTGACCATTTTTCAGACGTAACCTTAGTTTCTTTTTGAACCAATTATCTCATTGATTTCATAATAAGTACATGATTTGTAAATTATATATTATTATGTGTTAATACATTTACTCTGTTGCTTAAAGGAGATTGTTACACACGTTCTGCAAATTTCGCCAACAGACTTTACTTTAAATACACTTTATAAATAAATAACTTAGTATATTACTATAGTTATATATTACACTTTATTACTTAATAGTTATTTATGCATTTTTTTTCTCATTTTCTTCCCTCTAAATTTCATGCTTTAAGATGCACATTTTTATTTGAAAGTAAATAAACTCTCATTTAAAATTTTAAAAAATACATCGACAAAAGCAATTAAAAATAGATTTTTATTTACACTCACAATTTTGCGCAGCAACTGAAACTGAATTAACAATTCTTAAAAATTTTTTAGATTTTGTAGAAATATCTTGTATATTACAAAAAAGGTGCTGTATCAGTCTGAGTGATATTGCCAACTGCTTTGGATACGCTATCGAAAAGATATAGTGCGTTGCTACTAGACATAAGACAGCTCTAGAGAGACTGGAACATTCAAATAGTTCTTCCTTGTTATAGAAGACAGCCAAAGTCGATGGTTGAAATATATCTCCTATGCCAGCAATGTATGAATTCTCCTGAAAAATAAAAGAAACTTCTCTTATGTTATGCATTACAGAATCAGAATTAATCTTCATGTAATTAAGAGCCAACTAAACTCTATTTAATTCTTTGTTTTGAGGCATTAATAATTATTAGTAACAGATAAGGTATGAATAGAGGATGGAACAACTTCAAAATATGTTTCTCGTGCAGCTATGTACAATTAACAAACAAAAGATACAAATTATTACCATTTCCGGTTCTTCTTTAGACATTTCTTGTTTGCATTGAATTAAACTTTGAACCTTTTCCCCTGCCAGACAAGTTAACATTATTGGTGCTGCCTGTGCTTCTATATCTATAAACAAACAGTGGAGACTTTAACTGGAATTATCGTAACAAAATTTGCATCTTTAATTCATACTCTAATTCTTGAAAAATTGTTGAATCAACAAAAAACGACCTCTAATCATAAAATTAGTTATATGATTATCAAAATTTTAGCATTTATTAAATACATACACGTGTAGATATGAATGATAAAAATGATATAGATATGTTATTATTATTCCAAATTCAAAGAAAAAATCATACTTTTCCTTAACGCCTGATCATTCTCAGCAGCCAGGCATGCTAATAAGCTTTTGTTTAATTTGTTACTTTGGGCCTCTTTTAAGACTGCAGGTCCATATTTTTTTAAACCCTTTAAAAATTCATCTTCAACATTTCTTCCTACCAACCTTTCAAATTCAGCCAAAATCTAAAAAATACAAGTATGTCATACATATTTCCATTGTTTAATTACATTAAAAATAAATTTATGCTAAAGCATCTTGCAACATATATAATTTGTATAGTTAGGAATTTGAAGAAAAGTTGTTTTGTTTCTGAATAGGAATCTAAATATACGTAAGGGAATCCATACCTCATCTTCAAAAAATAAACATGGATAAATTCTCTTTAAATCCTTGATCTGTGCCCCTTCTAATACAACCAGTCTTCGCCTTTCAGGAAATGTCAAATCCATTTTGATTTTGATGGTTTCAAAATCTTGCCTCAACTTTTTGGATTCATTGCACATCCATTTAACATGAGCATCAGTTGATTCTTTAGTTTCTCCTTCACGTCTTTCAGGCAGAAAATTTTCTATGGGTATACCCCAAGTATTTTTTGATCCTGTTTCTTGTCTGTTTCCCCCACATTTCGCAGGGTTGGAAACCTTAATAGTAGAATCTCTTTTCTTTATTTGCTTCCTCTGATTTCTAAATTTATCAGAAAGAGCTGTTCTCCAGACAGACTAAAAAGAAAATTCAAAAATTTTTTATTCTATTATAAAAATTAAATAATTGATTAAAAACATTTGGAAACCATGTGTATATATTGAAAATATAAATTTCAACTTTTAGGTGTAACCAACACGTTTACTCATTTACAACACGCTTTGAAGCATATTCTGCTAAAAATCAATAATAAATATGACAAAGATTACTTACAACTGCATCTTTAAACTCAATTCCCTCAGACAAAGAAGGATATTGTTGCACCAATTGCTCAGCGATGTATTTATATTGGTCTCTTGTAGGGAACCTAAATTGAGGTAATAATGCAATGTCAGAAATAAACCTAAATTACTATAGAAATGTTAATGAAAATTATAAATATTTTCTGAGGACCACATTAATCGTAAGCCGTTAATTTCTTGTAATTTTTTTTTCAAAAAAATGAATTTCAAACTGAAACTTATCGAAACAACTTTTTCTTTTTCCATCTAAAAACAACTGATTTAAGAACGAAAAGGTCAGTAAGCATCAAACACATTTTCTTTAGAGAATAAATTAGCTATCATAGAAAGAAGTTTTATATTTTTTAGACAAAACGAGATTTAATTTTATTCATTTTGTTTAATAATTAAATTACTCTCATAATTTGTGATTTTTACTTTTTAGCTTTATAACTTTTTATTTATTTATTTTACAGTTGTATAACTTTTATTTATTTTTTTGCCTTATAACTTTTATTTATTGCTTTATTTATTTTATAACTTATACTTTGATTTGCTAGCTCATACATGTTAAATAATTAATAAATTGCTTACACACAAATAAATATTTTGACCCACTTTTAAAAGCTTTTTGATAATTTAGTGCTTGAAACTATAGAAAAAATAAATAAGATTTTGTACTTACAGTGTCACTGATGATAGTTCATCGTATAAACAGTTTAATAAATACGAAACGTGATGTTTTTCCAATTTCCCTCCCCGGTTCAGTGCAGCAGTTAAAGAGGGCGTGAAACATTCCACAGGCAACTTGATACCATGTTTAGACTGCTGATTGCTATAAAATATAAAAATTAAATTTGAAAATATGAACATACACTGGGGAAATAAAAATAATTGACTGTTTATAAAAGGGACCTCACCTTAAAGGTATTTTGATGTTTTCTTTTGAAAAAGAACTTTCACCACTTTGTTCAGGCTGCTGGGGTTCCAGATGTTTCTTTTCCTGTTGTAAAACCTCAACTCGTAGTTTTTTTCTGTCTTCTAGTTCTTCGATGCTATTTAAATCCACCCAATCATCCCATTCATCATCCCATTTCTGAATTAAAATGACACCTGAACACGGAATCTTAAATGAGTCTTGAATTATCTGTATTAAGTCTTCAGATTCTTTCACTGATATTATTCTTTTATTCTGCCCGTATGTCACATGAAACGTTTTGTGAGACATCTACAAAAAATAATTCTTATTTTGATAAAATTATTTTTAATAACAAAGCTTATCGAACAAATTAATTTAAAAGCTATTCAAATGATTATTTAATGAAAATTTCTGATACGATCAAGATTCTCTATAGAATAATTGAAATGATAAAAAGTACTCTCAGGATTTATAGACTTTATATTTCATTGTAATATAATATTTACCCTCTAAACAATATAATGCGAGAGGGTTATGATCAAGCAATTCCGAAAGCTGTCTTAAATAAAAAAATTTTAATGGTGTTACTACATAAGAGTTTAAATGGGCATCAAACTCATCAGTTTTAAGATGCTCCAACAACAAGTACGGAATACTATTTATATTTATAGCCAGTTCAATCCTTCCAAAAATGTACTCATCTTTGATATCAACTATAACTGACAGATTCCGACTATATGTATTATTACCCATTACCAATGAATTGGCTGTATTTACAAATAACCGACCATTTAAGTATGGAGTAATAACATCCTGAATATGGTTTGGTAGCAGGCAAAGGGGTTGCTGTTTTACACCTCTGTAATTTATATCATCCGACAAGTAGTTAGAGCTAGCATGAAAAAAACCTTGAATTTCCTGATGTCTGTAGGATAAAGATTTACAGATATTTATTTTATTTTTTGATCTATGGATCCACTCTTTGAAAAAGCTATGAGCAGCCTCATATCGTAGGGTCCAAAAACATCTTAAGGGTCCAAATTTTTTCATTTGGCTCCCATAATGAATCATATAATGGGCTTTAGGCTTCAGTTTCTGATGATCGGATAGCTGCATGTACGAACTTAATAAATCTTCGACGAGCCAATCAATATAAATTGCATCCGATTTTTCAATAACTGGAGCAAAAACAATATCCATTATCTTTAATAATAGGAGAAAAACATTCCAAAATTTATCATTTACATCGATAATATTTCCTATCCATAGAGGCAATAGTCTGATTAGGCACCAACACTGAGAAGCAGTTTGCTTAATTCTCAGTCTGCCTTTGTCTTCATATATTGTTACAGGCTTTGTAACAATATCGGATTTTGCATATGGCCATGAATTAACGTAACAGTTTATATCTTCTAACGTTACTAAACTTTGTTCAATAAAGTGAGATAGCATCTCCTCTACAAAATTGCATGCAAAACCTTCCAGCAAATCGTGAGCAATATCAGATGGGAAACTGTCGATGATATTAAAATATTTTAATTCACAAAATGGAGATCTATTCTTAACTCCATACACCTGTGATAGAGTACGATCAGAGCTGATCATATCACATTGCTGGAGATGTGATTTTTCTGTTCTCAATTTGGCCTTGTCTTCAGAAAAGCAAGTTTGGAATTCATCTTTATGCATAACGCAAAATCTACAAGATTTTGAGGCACTGAAACATTCAGTCATGCCCATTATTGTATGCGCCCCTAAATTATCGGCAACAACTGCCGTAATTATAGCATTAATATTATATTTTCCCTCACGCCTATATAGCGTTATGCCTTCTGATTCTAAAATTTTTAGATCATATAAAAGAGGCCTCAAGACTGCATGCAATCCATATTTTTTAACATTACAGTGTAAAGACAATAAGGCTAATTGTACAAAATTAATTTTTGACCGATATTTTGGATTAATGTTGCCTACAGTAAAATAAAAAGCACTAATTTTGTATTTTTTAACGCGATTTCCAAGAGGATTAGTTGCTTGAAAATCGTCAAAATACAACTGAATTTCAATTACTATGTCATGCTCCTTAAAAAAGGTGTTTCTTTTGTATAATTCCCCATCACAAAAGTCTCTTAGTTTCCCATCTGATGAATTATGCCCAGTCATAATTTCAGCAAAGATATCATCATGTTTTAAAAATTTTAACAAGGTGCCGCATATAGATACATAATGAAATGTATTTTTTTTACCACTAACGACATCATTCCCTAAAAGGTATTCTTGTGGCTCAACAAAATTAAAATATTCTTTGCCATATTTTTTTCTCTTGTGGGTTGACGAAAACGATTTCGCAAAACAAGCCACTGAGTCTAGGCTCGATGTTACTTTTTTTATGGTTTGGACATCAAAGTTACTATTTATTTCTTTCAGGTGTGAACTGACATCATCTTTACAATGCTCTATGATTTTGGAAAATTGTTGAACAATTAAATTAGAAACATCTGAGGGTACTTTTTTTTCACATTTAACTTTAACAGAAATTTGTAAAAATCTTTTTTCATATCAGGCTCTACAGATAAAATTGAGCAATTATGCTGCTCATTGCCCGTTGTTGAGGTGGATATCTGAGTTTCTTCATATGAATTTGAAATATGAAACTGCTCAGAATGATTAAGACTATTATTATGGGAGGCATAACCTTTAACTGTACGAGAAAAACAGTATGTATTATAAAAATCTTTGTGTTTTAACTTCAAATGAGCTAATAAGCATCTGGTGTTTTTGAACTTTCTCAAGCAGCCTTCAACAAAACACTGAATACTAAATGAGGGTTCATTTTCATGAATGAAGGAAATATGCCTGATATAATTTTTGTAAATAAAAGTAGAATAAGGACAGTCATTATAGCAACAAGTGATCCGCTGTATTTCAGACATCGGGCAGTATTAGCCTAAAGAGAAATAATATAAAATAACATACAAATAAAAGACTGTTGAGGGAACTAACTGTAAATTTCATAAATAAATTAAGAAAAAGGAAAATGTAAGCATCTGAAATTAACATAAAAGAAACAAAATGAGATTCTAACACATAATAATAAACTCTTTCAGAAAAGCAGGAAGAGATAGAGGACTTCTTTTCTATATAAAATATCTAATAATTTCTGTGGATATGTAGCAAAGTACCTTCTCGTGCTTTATTTTTAGTATTCTAAGAATCCTTATGTGGAAAAGAGAATATATTTAGTCTAAATATATCTAATGAAACCTTTAATTATACTATTCACATAGATGTAAAATGAATAAAATTTAGTGCAAAATACAAATCTTACTTGATTCGAATAAAAAAAATTGCATATTATTTCATTATTATATTTTTTAAAAATTCCAGATCTATGAAAGAATCTGGATAGAAATGACTTAAAACTGTGCATTTTCTAAACTTTAGTAAGTAAAAATATATTTCTTTGATAAAGAAAAAAAATAAGTGAATTAAGAATAAAATACTGTTAGTTTTTATAACAAATTAAGAAATTTATATTTATTTTTTAATAAAGATCCCACATGATTAGCATGCTTGGGTAATATAGTAAACTACACACACAAAAAAGTTTCTAAACAAATTCAACATGCAAGCAGAATCAAATATTCACATCAGATATTTCGAATACCATGCTCTTCTAATACCATGCTAATTCCTAAGTATTTTTTTAATAATTTGCAAAATTTTCAAAACTCAAAGTAGGGTAAAAATATCAGATTAATTCGTTGTTTAATTAGGATTTAAAATAAATATAATTATTAGGAAACATTCAATCGCAACTAAATGCGATGTCACATTAGACCATGATAGATTATAGCAGACCATTTGATATATTAAAGTAAATCTAAAAACTGATAGCGGGGTGAGATAAAAAATCTAAACAAACAAAAATGCTCAGGTACTTTGTCACAAATGCATTATTTCGTGAAAAATAAAATTTCAGTTGTGAGTTTATTAATTAACAATAAAAGAGTCATAAGTAAAGTAATCTAAGCCAAGTTTCAGCTTTACGATAACTTCTCATAAAATAAAATGCTTTACAAATCATATAGAATAATGCACTATCGAAATGCATTGCTTTAAATATGATAAATTAAGAAAGATAACTGTACAGAAATTATGAAGTTCATGAAATGTGTGAAAGAGCAAATAATGAAAATGTTATGAAAATATGCTAAATGCTACACTTTATGCATAACTTTTGAAGAGTAAATTCAGCATGGGTACAACATTTTTTTAAAATTTGTCTTTTTCATCAACTATCTTTTCAGCTGCCTAGTTTAAAATATTTTGTAAAAATTCTGGGGGGGGGAGGGTAAATAATTACGATGAGAGATACAGCACAAATACTAGATAAATTATTAAAAGACAATACCCACTTATAATACGTTATCTTAATACAAATAGCAAGAGTGAAAGCAAAAACTGTCATTTCTACTTTAACAAATTACAGATAAATTTAAATAACAGTTATCAAATTTTACACTGATTCACATAGATGAAGTTTTATAAATAAAAGAATTAAACAACAAAACTGTTACTCACCTTAAGAAACCAAGGAAAATACAGAAAGATTAAATGAAGCAGTAGTCCGAATGGTCTTCGGTGAATTCTGTCAGCGTCGTTGTTAACAAGTGAACAGAGAATGCCGGTGATCTTGGAAGTAATGTCATTTTATCGTACCAGATCTTTTAAGAAAGATTACAGGTTGACATATGCAAACCATCTGTTCTTAAGACCATCGGTATATTTTTGAATGGCATCAATTATCTCTTAGTAAATGATTGCTTCCCTTTCCTGTAATTCATTTCTTTTCACCGTTGGGTACGAAGACATGGCGGCGGTGTAAAAGATAGTTGACGGAAAACATCTTAATTGGAATAAAATGGCGGGGAAAAAATAACACTTGAGTGAAGACATTTCCCGTTTCGACATTCGTAAAAAAGAGCGAGCACACTTGAAAAATTTTCCCCCAGACTCAAGATTTCATTTTTTTTTCAATTTCTCACCAAACTCGGACTTAGGAATGGAAGCAGATACACATACATTCCACATTCTTTTATATAATTCATAATAGCTGTCGCAGTATTCTCTTACTGAGTTTTAAATGACAGATTTATGAAGTTATGAAATAGTGGGAGAAAAGTGCTTTTTAAACTGTTATTAATCATAAACATCGATTAACTGTAATAATTCAATTAATACACAGTCATGCAGTTTGTAACTACCCTTTGTTCTATAAGTAATATACTATAAGACGGTGAAATAAGAAAGCTTTTATGTTGGAAATAATTTATTTTTGCTGCAAAATTCTTTTTTTACACATCCAATTTTACTATCGCAAACTGTTAAAAATAAAAATATTAATCATTGTGTGGATATATATATATATATATATATATATATATATATATATATATACATACGATGTGAGTTAATTCTGAACTGTAATATTTCATGTGCTTTTTAATGAAGGATGTTCCATATTCGTCGCTTTCCTGTATATTTTTTTATGTATAGCACAATGAAAATATCTGCTGTCAACGGTAAATGATGCAAAAGAGATGTCCCCCAGAGCTAGTATTTGCACGATAATTCTAAATTAATATTTTGCAAATTAGTATACGTTAAGATGTCCTCAGATCTGCACAACAAATTATAGTCTCGGAACCACTGTTCTCCCGTGGGAGAAATAACGCCCCTCTCCCTTTTAAGTATGGTATAAAATTAACAAATTTTAAACTAAATGAGAAAAATGTAAAGGGCTCTTACGACAGATTTCTCGCTACATCTGAACTATCATTATTTTTCATCAGGTCTAAACTACCATCCGTTGTTTCATTATATCAAATTCTCTTAATTGAATTTCTGAATACAAAAAATAAAAATAAAAAAGAAGTAAACCTTATAAATTTCACTGCTTTTAATAATTGTTCACTTAAACGAATATGTGTGCCTGGGTATATTTCACTTAAACAAAACTGTGCATAAAAAGACATTATCTCTTTTAGATGGAATATGCAATAAGGAATCACTAAAAATTAGCTCCATACAATATAAAGAATCCAAATAATAAAAATTAGTGTGAATTATTCATATAAATTAACTGAATTCGAGAATTTAGGTATTGCCCTGTTTTATTCGTTCAAGGTTTTTATGTATTCCCCTGCATCACATTTACTGTTAATGAATTCAGGAAGAAAATTCATGTAAAAAGAAAAAAGTGTGAAGCGGATGTTATATTTTAGGACTCATTAACTATGATTTTTGTGTTTATAACACCAGAGAAGTTTTATCTATTCACTTCCCATACATCTCTTCAGTAAAAAAATCATTCTCCATTTAACTAGAATTTCTTAATTGCTTGTATGGGATACAAGCCATACCATCAAGAGGTACTTTAGATATATATAAGATGGAAATTAAAACCGTAAAAGGAATACTTTAGACCAGGGGTGGACAGTTATTGTTTTGGCTCGGGGGGCCGCTTTGTGGAAGCGAATAAGGTTAGAAGAGAGCCCTACCTTTTAAAATTATTGAATTTATTAGCTAACTTTGAATTTCAGAAAATGTATCATAAAAATCAATAAATATAAATTAAATAAAATATTGGCAGTTTTTCTGGTTGTCCGGACTTTTCTGGTGGTCTTTGCGGGCCACAAAAAAATCTGTAGCGGGCCGCAATTTGCCCACCCCTGCTTTATATCATGGGTGTCCAACCTTTTAATACTATTGGGCCGCATCAGCCAACAAAAAGTGTCAAGGGCGGTATACAGTAATTATTTATACGACAACAACTTAACCCATATTACCAATGAGTATAGTAATAAAGTGTAATAATGTAATAAAATATAATAATAAAAAGTAATAAAGTACAGTAATAAAAAGTAAGAATTCATAATAACAGAATATTTACTTTTTAAACAAATAAATAAGAGCGTGTTATTTGTAATGTGAACACTGAGCCTGCTTTTATGATATTCGGGCATCTAGATCTCCTTTGACAGACGTTGAGCGTTATTTCTATGCATTCCATTTGCAAGGTTGCCGGCAATGTGTTCATGCCAACTGAGAATAGAGTGGCAAATAGACTGAAATGCAGTTCGTGTTTTCTAAAATCTTGAAATTTGTTCTCAAAGCCTTGTAGCAATTACTGATGTATATTTTTCACTGTTTACATTGATTTGTTCAGACTGTGTTTGAAAGTAAATTAAGCTATTTTTCTTAATCTGAGATTGCCACAATATCAATTTCATTTCGAATGCCTTCACTGTTTGAAAAATATCATTTATTAGTTGATTTTCTCACCCTGTTCAGTTCATTTAAGGGAGCAGTGATATCCACTAAAAATTCTCAATCGGGCAACCGTTAATAAATTTCAAATTCAGGTGTAGGTTTTCCTCTTAAGTCCATAAAACATTTTATTTCGTTTCTCAAATCATAGAAAGTATTTTGCCACGGCTTAAATACCTTACTGCAGTTTCATTTTGAGATGCTGAAGCATAAATGAGGAATTTTAAATTATTGTTACTGACTTACTTATTACTCGCTTATTACTATATATTTTCTTTATTATTTTTTACTTTAAAAAATGTTACTAATAAAGTGAATTACAAATACAGAAATAGATTTTTAAAGGTCAAATAAAATATAAGAAACCAAATAGCTTATTAATATGTTAAAGTATAATACCAATCAATAAACACAGTAGTTTTATATAGTTTTTAAAAAAATTTAAACATATTTTTAAAGCATGTGAAATGAAAAATATGTTAGCCATCTTTCATTGACTGCTGAAACGAAAAATCTCTGACCGCTGAATACTATACTATTTCAATCTTCCCCCTGCTCTATTGAAGTTCACTGAGTGTCGCTTCAGAACTTAGCCGCGTTATCTCATTACAGCCGTAGAAGAAAATTGGTTCCATGAGAAAGCGAGAAATAGCCGGAACAGTAATCGAAAACATGCGCTTGTTGTAATCCTAAGTGCTTTTTAATTGGTCCTGTAAACCAAATTTCCTGAGTTTTAGCGAGTTTCTTTAACATGGATTGATGATTTTTTTTTTTACGCAGGATTCTTAAGTAGAATTTTCAATTATTTGCACCGGAAATTCATTTTCTCAGGGAATTTACAACGGTAAAACATACACATCCTTAGATCATTAGCATCTTTTCTTGAAATGATTTTTGGACTAGCGACAAAATTAATGTGGAATATATATAGAGGACTTGCATATTCCTTTTTTTAATAATTTTTTCGATTTCTTTTTAAATTTTCGATTTAGAGATTTATATTTAAATGAAAAAAAAATATTTATACGGGGAAAAAAATTATTGTGTGTAATTTAGCGATAGGTAAAAATCGAATCAACAACATGAAGGGAGCTTCAAACAAAACACAATTATTCTCGTCAATTTTCTTATATGTTGCATGCCCCCCCCCCCCTACACACACACACACACACAAAAAAGAAACTTCTTTTCACGTTAAAAATAAGGGATTAAAATTTAACCATGTCCAGGTCAGGTATAAAATTTATAATACACAACAATTTCAATTGCTTTGTTATAAAAACCAATGATATAATGCATATTTTTTTTTGCATTTTGTATTATAAAAAATATACAGTTAAAATATATATTATGTAATTTATTATATAAAATATACTGATTCTTTGTTATAATTTATGCATATAGTATTATTTTTCAAAAAACTTACAGTAAATAATAAACCTAAAAACTTACAGTAAATAATAAACCTAAAAACTTACAGTAAATAATATGTAAAAAAATATTCCTCCTTCTGCATGCACATCAATGCCAAACATTGTTTTTTCGAAGACACACTAATTCCATATGAATCGCATTTCAGAATGTTGTTAATATAATTCGCGTTTCGATAAATAGAGGAGATTTTTCTACCCGGTAAACTGCGAGAACCCGGTAAACATGCATAAAATGTGTTATATGACACGGCATTTTCGATAACTCAGATAGTGGTATTTTTAACGCATTCTAAAAAAAGTGTTTGTCAACGCGGATGTGCGTAATTTGCCTCATCTGTAACCACAACCCGCACGAAATGGGTTCTAGAACCCACTTATGCCAGTGACTAGCCCGTTTTTTTTTCTCTGTGCGCTGCTCTAAAGGACAGGTCCCGTCAGTTTGAACCGAGTCAAGTGACGAGACCGGTACACTTGACCCCGCACAGGTAAATTTGAGAACTTGGAAGACATTGCAGCCATTACAGATTTTTCGAGCACCAATCGCCATTAGCGTACATGGCGGTGGGATTTTCAGAGACCAGCATCGAACCACAGACGTTCAGATCAATGGCTCGCTACCTACCAGGCCAAGTAACATTACTGATATTCAAAGAAAAGTAATTTAAAAGCATAGAAAAGAGTTTTAAAACATTTTCTATGCCTTTAAATTACTCTATAGCATTTGTAAATGAGATTATGAATAAAAATTCAATCTTAATCAGGCCGGAAACGTTATGTTCCCTGCTTTTTGACAAGGCATGTGGCTAAATGCAAACATGATTATAAGTATGTCCAAATCTATCTAAATGTAACTGGAGTAAGAAAAACATCGTGATATTGATGAAGAGATTATCAACTTAAATGATTGTTTAAATGCAATTAATTTTAATTAGAAAATAAGAAAAAAGTACTTTAAACTTGGTACTAAAAATCGGAAGAGAGTTTCAGTAAAGAATTCACGATTATTGTTGTTTTTATGTGCTAAGGAAGATCCAATTCCCCCCCCCCTAAAAAAATTATAAGAATTTACAAATAAATTTAAAATTTTGTTTGAAGAAGAAACAGCGTACCTCTATCCCCGAAGCTTTTAAACAAAAGAGCTTCATCAATGTGAAGTTTCCAGTCGTACATCCGAATCTATCGCAAATTTTTTTGGAAAAAAAAATGAGTGAAGAAATCGGAATGAATCCAATACCTCTATAACTCATTTCTACAAATTCCTTTGATGATATAAGGAGATTCTGGCGTATTTTTTGACTAATAGATAGAACGTTGTCTAAATGCACACCTAAAGCAATCAATGGATTATTGAAAACGACGAACAAGTAATATAAAAAAAAAATTTCAAGTCAATTCCTACTTAGGTCAACAAAGAAAAATTTGAGTGTAAACTAATAGTAAGAATTGAAGAAAGGATTGCCTGCCAGAACCTTGCCTACTGTGCGAGATTAGGAGGGGGGGGAAAAGAGAGAAAAATCTTGTCAGGTTGGGGATTCGATCCCGCAACCTACAGGACGGGAGGAGCCCGCGCTACCGCAGTGCTACCGTTTACACAATAAGAAGAGGGAAATTACTATTCAAGAGCAAGAGACGCTCTAGGTCTAAAACTAAAATTGATTAATTAAATTTAATTAATGAATTATTATTTGAAAAAAATGTATTAACATCAAGTGTCATCCACTACAAGTTTAGAAAAATGTATTTGAACTTGAGTGGATGAATAAAAAGTATTTTATTAACGATTGAAAATTTCAACAAGATATATATATATATATATATATATATATATATATATATATATATATATATATATATATATATATATATATATATATATATATATATATATATATATATATATATATATATATATATATATATATATATATATATATATATATATATAGGGAGAGTGTGAACTAATAGAAGGAATTGAAAAAGGAATGCGGCAATATACCAATTATAACTTTAAGAAATTCCCTCTAAACTTGAATATTTTTATTCAGTTTGATACATTAGGGAAAGGGTTCACAGATGAAAATTTAAGGTATAAATATTTTTAAAATTAGTCATAGTTACATTGCAGGAAATGTGTTGTTTAAGTGCATAAATATACATTCTAAAATACACGTATGTATAACCTAGGCTTTTGTGTTAAAAACTCTAAACTAATAAAAAGTATTAATATTGCGCTATATTTCGACAACACATTCATAACTTCCATCTTATAATTTGGTTTTTTTTGTAGGGAGTTAAAAATTAATTGATTTCTTTGTCGACAAATCTAATTAAGGAGTGGCAGTATAATGGGATGATTTGGCGATTTCATCTTGGCAGGTTTGACGACCAAATTTGGTGCCAAAAATAAGCACTGATTGGCTTAAATTAATGTCTCTTAGTAGAGACCTCTCTCGGAAATACTAAAAAAGCATGCAACAACCTATGCGACACCCATTAATACAATATCACCTTGCGCGAGTTTCAAATTTAATGTTACTTTTCATAGATCATGACAATTGGACGCGTTTTCATAGGCAGCGTTTTTGTGGTTTTCAATTTAATGTCAACTAATAATTTTGTCTAGTAAATTTTATTTTCAATATGATCTTGTGTTTTATATTTGTCTTTGAGAAATGACTAAAATGTTATCTTAATTTTCAATATTAATTATATACAGCATTAATATATAAACATAAGTTCCATCTAATTTTTGAATAAATCATTATATTTATTTTGGCATTTTAATAACTGAATGTGTTCATATAGATGCTAAATACTAGTTCTTAAAAACAAAAAACAAAAAATGCACTCATAAAAGATGGAGAAGAAACAGTGTATAACGCACACACGTCAGGTCATTTGAGAGTTGGGAAAAGACATGAGATTAGTACAATTGACATTATGCTACAAGCAATTATTCCTTGGAGCCTAATCCTTTCGGATTAAGTGCGGAAGGGAAAGGCGATATGTTACACATAGCTAAGAATTTAATTATCAGGGTAGTGAGTCCAATGTTTGCTAGAAATTCAGGAAAAAAAATTTTCTTGTTGCCAAAACTTCTAAATTGAATACCATTATTAATTTGCTTTTGTTGTTCTCATTGAAAAATTATTATTATACGTACCTGGAAATATTCCCTTCAAATCCATGTAACGTAATTAAAAAATACTCATGATTTAAGTAAAATTAATTTTTAATCATTGTAAACATATATAACAATGTTAATATATGAAAATTTGCCCACTGGTGAATTTCTACTCAACATTATCAATAAATATCAACTCAGGGAAGTTCTTGTATTTGACAATTTAATTTTATTCTTTGCCACACATGCCGAGTATGCTGAACTGTTTGCACTAGTCACTTTAAACTTTTGATTTTAGAAACGATGATTCTCTTTTAATTTTTCGTCATATGTTTCGATTTTAAGCTACAAAGTAAGGTACTTTTTAACTGTTTTTTATTTCGAAAAACTGTTTTGCTTTTTCAGAATGCGAATATCTGTAGGATGAAAATTTTTGTGTCATTCGAGACCCTAAAAGAAGTTCAATCTCATCTTAAAATTTTCAATTTCCCTATAGAATTTGTGACAAATTAATGATAAGCGTTATTAATAAGCATTAAAAGTGTTGATGTTGGATTGATTAAACTGATTTAATGGAAATAAGTTAAATCTAGACAGGAATATTACTTTTAAAAAAATTATTATTGCCACTGAATCATTACGGGCTTTATACTTCATACAATTTTTCGATAAATTGATGTGTAATCTATGTTATTATTAGAAACTAAATAAAAAAAATATTCAGAAAAATTGACCATTAAATCTTTATAAAGTTAACAGAAAATTATATATATATATATATATATATATATTATTCTTTAAGTTGTTTCTCCTTCTCCACTTACATTTTTACACTGCTCTCAAGTTTTCATTCTCAGTTATTGATTTTTACACTTTTTTTGAGTTACAACTTGCAATTTAAGAGTTTGAAACACGATTCCTGTTTCACAATTCCTGTTATGTGAACTACTACCCGCTTCTTAACAACTGCGAAATGATTTTAAGAAAACACATTGAACCATGATACAAGCAGCAAACTTTTGTTGAAAACTTTTAAGTTTTCAATTCTCTAATTTCACTAAGAAAATCGCAAAAGAACCCGGGGAAATTTTAGAAACAGAAATCCTTAAGGAAATTCGTTGGCAGTTACGGAACAATGACTAGATTCCATGGAGAATTGAGCGACGAAGAACGAGAATTATTTCTTCGATTAAAATAAATGTTTCCAATCACTGTACTGTGAAAGGCTGTTTTATTTCTATTTATTTTTTTTCATAGAAACGTGATCAGTGTTGCTTATTCTGGGCAACATCTATAGGCCAAACGAATGTGTCTTGATGTAAAACACATTAATATAACATATATAAAGGGTGTTCCAAAAAGAACACCGAATTTAGTTTTTGAACGAAACACAACATTTATCTGAAAAGTGATAAAATTTTTATTTCATTGCAAAGTACAAATTTTTCCAATTATGTATGGAATAAATTGTCCCACAAATTACGCATTTGGAACATTATTTCGACCAAAAATTCCACGAAATTTACTAACTGTTTCAGCAAATCTTTCTTCATTTTTATAATGAGTTTTAACAATAGGAACATGCTGTTCTTTCGTGTAACGTTCCATATTTACTAATCGCAAGGATGGCAGATGAAACATATGAAATTTTTAGAGCTGGCAGCGTTATTTCAAAATAATGGTGCGAAATTTAAATCCTGCGTTACGCAACGACGTTACCTTAAATTTCATCAAAAGAGAAAGAGTTTGCAATGAGAGTCGTGGGGCGCATTTGTCTTAAACTAAATCCGGGGCTCTTACTGGAACACTTTTTATGAAGTGTGTCTCAAAAATTATGTTGGGTTTTCAAAAGAGAGATGAAATATGCGTCAAATTGAAGAGAAAAATCTCCAGGTTTCTTATCTCTTCAGCAGATTTCGATGTGTGCTGTCTTATTGCCTGTTCCCATAGAATCCGTCAGCGTCAGCGTAAAAAATTTTAACCAATCATATATCAATAATTGACCTATTTAACCAATCATTGCCAATGGAATCTTTAACGCTGACGGATTTTATGTGAACAGGTCCTTATTGTGTCCCTGCAGACGTCAAGACGAGATTCAGTCTCTTCCGATACGCGGCAGAGAACATCCGGCATGATATACGAAACAGCTTCGGTGAACCTTCCTTTTAAATCGTTCAGATTTCGTACATCAATCGGTACTATATCTGCAATACACTTGTGGTTTTACATAACCTCAAAAATAGAAATTCGGGGGGGGGGGGGGAGGGGGGGTTAATATTTGGAGATCGTTGGGGCCAGGCGATCCACCCTTGTCGTCCGACTGAGGAAATGTTTCGTTAAGAAATTTCTGCACGATTGTAGCAAAATGTGGAGGAGCTCCGTCTAACTGGAAAATGCATTTCTCCGGAATTTTCCGGTGCTAGTCCCGGAGTCTGTTGAAGTCAGCACTTAAGCTTTCGCACACCTAAGCTTGGAGAGTTTCTCTTTCATTTGACGTATGACTTGTGTATCCAACTTTATTTGTTGCATAGCTATAGCCATTTGAAACCTCACCATTATTTTGGGGAAACACTGTACTGTCCGACCACGGAAGCAAGGTCACGGAAGCTGTTACGCATGCGCGAGAAAAGCTAGTCTACTTAGAAAATTGGGGAAAACGTCATATTTTCGGATGTGTTTGTTTATGAAATACGGAATGTATTTCAGACTGCTTTTTGTCCGCAATTTTAAAGTTATTTTTTAAAACTTTATTTTTGGTCGAATATGTGAATAATAATTTCAAAATAACAAAAAGAAAGAAGCAAATCTATTTAAAAAATAGGAGTGTTATAGGAGTGGATATTTTCGGATTACATCAAAATCAAAATTATCTAAAGCTACGTTTTCGGTGGTTCTTTTTTTCTGACGTTTCCTCGGAGATTCAAATTTTGGAGTTTCTTCACCCTTTGCTTCTCTGCGTATTCTTTTTACTCTGGACATTGATATCCCGGTCATTTCACTAGCTCTCTTTAGAGATTGCGAAAGTGGAACAATAACATTTCCTTCTGGTGCTTCTTTCTCAAGCAATTTAATTACATCGTGTATTATACGTTTACAATCACTACGGAACGGCTTATTCTGAGCAGTTGTGTTGGGTAAAGGATCCATTAATTTTAATATAATAATCAAAATAACAGACGAGGAAAAAGCAAGCAAGCGCAGTTAGTAACCGATTCTAAAGAATGTCGAGAGAATACGAGACTTTTCCCCCCTCCTTCCTCAGCAGCCTTACCTACAGCGTGAATAGAATCGTCTTGGCACTATGCCAACCGTGGTTCTTCGTACTGTGGTCGGACAGTATTATATATATAATAATATATTATATATTCCCTCTGTACCATAATGATAGAAGCAAGTGAATATTTAAACGGGAATTATCGATGAATGAAGCTGTGTTGTATTTAAAACAATGTTACTTATTATTTATTTAAATCAAAGAATATTAATTATTTTAAAATGCAGTTAATGTATATTTAATATAGAATAAAGAAAGTTTTTTAATATTTAAGTTAATTAATTAATGTAGTTATACAAAGATTATGTTAAGTACAAGTATTTAAAACAAATTTTTAATTATTGCTAACTTATTTCTTATTATTTAAACTGGATGAGTAATTAATTTGTCTTAGTTACACATTTCATTTCATTTAATTGTATAGTGGTAAGCATTACGTTGTGTATCATTTCTCCAAACTAAAACAATAACCTAGATTCTATGGCTAACAGAAATTCACAAATGATTACTCACAAAACATCACAGACACAATTTTAACTGAGGGATCAAACCAAAAATTTTATTCATTTCTTTTAACACAAATTAATAAAATTCCGCCACAAGGCGTAAAATTGACATTAGTGTCAATATTCCCAAATCTTTTTTTAAGAGGGTGATGTTTGAGAGTATGGTGGAGTCATGGAACCAAGAATACGTCAGCTCAAATAATGGTAGTTTAACCAAGAAATTTTTCCCGTCCATTAGAATGAGACTCTCTTGCCATCACTTCTTTGCTAACTACAAATTGACTGAGTTCCTCACAGGACATGGAAATTTTAAGAGCTATTTGAGTAGATTCAAATTGTGTTCGGCGACCCCCTGTGACTGCAGCGTTGGTGGCGAGGAAAATGCTGAACATGTTCTGTTTTTGTGTTCGAAGTACAGCAGGGAGAGAAATATTTTTAAATTGGCTCTTAAGGACTTAAATATTAACTGGCCTCCCAATTTCATTCTTCTCGTTTCTGGGAAGTGTACTTTCGGCTTATTTTGTAAATTTATTGTAAATATTTGTAATTCTTCTTAGTTTCTTTTATTTGTTTTGTCTGCTTCTTCTGTTTTCTTAGTGTTTTATACTTACCTCTGAAAGTCCCGTGTGATACTTTGTGGTACACGGGAATTTTATGTGTATTTTTTAATAAATAAAAAAAATAATAATAAAATTCCTTTCATTTTACTTTAAACAATAGAAATTTAGAGAAATTTTCTCTCAGTGCATTAACTTCATTACACACTCAACATACACATACATATTAATAATATCTCTCATTCTACTTGTAACAATAATATCAACTAATAATATCCCTCGTATTAAAATTATTAAGTATCCCCTTGAACATCATTAAGAGAAAAAACATTTGGCCAAAAGTTGATTGACTGACTTAAAAAAATATTAAAAGAACCCCCCCCCCAAAAAAAATTATTTAAATTATGCCATGGCTAAAAAAAATTTTTTTTTAAACTTATCTTAGGGGATAGCTTAATAGCCTCGAGGTCACTTCCATGCTCAATCGTCTTAGTGCATCGGGAAAGTCAATACTCCAGCTCCAGGTTCTTTGTTCAAATCTTCATAATCAGTTTCCGGATGGCACTGTAGCAAGAGCGGGGATCAGATTTCGAGTCGGCCAGCGAGTCAGCGAGAGAGTCCGTCAGCGAGTCGTCCAGAAAGTCCCCTTATTTTTTGTGTCCATCCTTTTTATAATTTTTTTTCTCCAATCTACGGGGCCCCCCTTCGATTTCATCATCTCTGCTCTTATTGGCCGAACGCATCATGACCCCCTCTCAGACGGGACCTAGTCCGCCCCAGGGGTGCGCTTATCAGTACATTCCTTTCGCAAAAGTGAGTAAAATTCGTCTCTTTTCTTGAATGAAACTGAATAAACTCTCAGCACCATTTTGTTTAAGATTTCCGTATAGCACTTCTGTGTTTTAATCCAGTACGTGATAATTTAATATATATATATAAAAAAGAAAAAAATTAAACGTATAAAAACTTAAAAATTTTAAGGGGGGTAAAATAAATAAAAAGACTAAACAAAGCTTAATTTAAAAAAAAAAAAAACTTTACCTTGAGTCGGTGAAACAACATGAAAAAGACTTAAAATAAATTGAAAATTGTCAGTTAAGCAAATACTAATTAAATAACTGTATGCTACATTTATCGTACAAAAACATGATTTACAATTTGCTCAACTTTCATGAATGCCACCACAATTAATCCGTGCGAAAATTAATATAATGACACTCATCAAACTTAAACAATAGGTGGAGAAAATTTTAAACGTATTTAATTCTCTGTATATTTAATTTATTATATTTAATTTATTATATTTAATTTATAAAGCAATACACAACAGCTGTGAGTTATGTTGTATCGCAAAATTGCGAAGCCTTCAATCAAAATCAATGTTCCATGACTTCTATCATTTTTTCTGACATATGTTTTAATTTTTAGGTTAACCAAATTATTACGAATTATAACTATTTTTCTAATTTCATCCACTGATCAAAATCAATTGTTTTATTTCAGTTGAATATCAACCATTGTAATAGTAAGAGAAAGAAAAAGAGAGGTTTCAAGCAAAGATCGAGTTGCGATTGTCCAGTTCTTGATGCATCAAAAGAAAAACCATAAGATCAGCAACATAAGGTGCACCATAAAATGAGCAGTTCACGCCACTGAAGTTCCCAAACCTATGTTATTCCGAAAGTTTTGAAAAATCCAGAAACTACACTCAAAACTAAAAATTTGGGGTAATATTTTTAATTTTTTCCTTAATTTAATCTAGTGTTTTGATAATAAATGTTGTACTCTATGTTTATTTTCTTTTGCTAGTATTATTACGGAACAGAGGGTGTATAACATGTTATACAGTTATAAAAAAATCCCGTTTATAACAGACAAGCTGAATATCCATGCTTCGCTACGGAGTACATTTAAATTAAATACAACGGTCAATGTATGCAATTAATGCCAAAAAGACCAAAAAAATATATTTATAATAAACACAACGGTCAATGAATGCAGTTGTTGTAAAAAAAAAAATATATATATATTTATAAAAAAATCGTAAGGCATATTTTTATAGACAAAATAATGCAAAAGAAAATATTCAAATTAAATCTAATAGAACACGCTAAAGAATATAGTACAGTTTGAGGAACATTTCTTTTACTGCATTTTAATGTTTTTTTTTGGACAATGTCCAATCGTTTGCCGCATTAGAAAGAAAAAAAAATATTTTTTTTGTCAATTGATTTCGATGTTATGGACGAGACGCAAAATTAGTTTAAAGTATCACAAAAAGAAAAGAAACCACGTGATCAGCATTTAATAAATAAAATTCTAAAAATTTATCTTTAAAAATTCACCAAACATCGGAAAATGGTGGTCAAGATTCGAAAAAGAATTCATTTTAAAAGAATTTTTATGATCTTTCACGTGGAATAAATTTTATAACCCTCAGATTATTATTTTGAATGCAATCTATAAAGAATATTACAAAAACAGCTTAAAAATTTAACTCTAAAAAAAATCTAAGAAGAATTTTTTTAAAATCTTCAAGAAGAATTTTTCAAAAATCTAGTGCACCCCTACACTATAAGAGGATTCGGCATGCAAAATTTCAGCCCTTTAGGTCCAGCGATTTGGTCTGTGCGTTATCTGTCAGTCAGTCACTCAGTCAGTACCGGAACTATTTTATATATATACTACCTGAAAACCCTCGCTTCGCTACGGAGTACATTCAAATTAAATACAACGGTCAATGTATGCAATTAATGCCAATATATATATATATATATATATATATATATATATATATATATTTATAATAAATACGACGATCAATGTATACAATTGATGTAGAAAAAAATTTATTTATTTATAAAAAAATCGTAAAGGATAATTTTATAGACAAAATAATGTCCAATCGTCTGCCGCATTAGCAAGAAAAAAGTGTTTTTTTGTTTATTTAGTTGTTACGCACGTGACGATAAATTTATTTAAAGTACCATAAAAAGAAATCACGTGATCAGCATTTAATAAATTAAATTCTAAAAATTAATCTTTAAAAATTCACCAAACATCGGAAAATAGAGGTAAATATTCCAAAACAATTTCATTTTAAAGGAATTTTTATGATCTTTCTCGTGATATAAATTTTATAACCCTCAAATTATTATTTTAAATGCAAACTTAAAAAACGTCACTAAAACAGCTTAAAAATTTAATTTAAAAAAAATCTAAGAAGAATTTTTCAAAAATCTCTCTTAGTGCACCCCTACACTATAAGAAGAATCGCCATGCAAAATTTCATCCCTTTAGGTCCAGCGGTTTGGTCTGTGCGTTGTATGCCTGTCAGTGAGTCAGTTACGGAACTGTTTTATATATATAGATAGATGAACGATAGCTCTCTGTATCTCTGATGCGGAGAACATAAGAAATTACTTGATTTATCCACATTTGAATGAGATTTTAAAAA
This sequence comes from Dolomedes plantarius, assembly GCA_907164885.2. Classification (NCBI taxonomy): domain Eukaryota; kingdom Metazoa; phylum Arthropoda; class Arachnida; order Araneae; family Dolomedidae; genus Dolomedes; species Dolomedes plantarius. The sequence continues at coordinate 196,743,300 of OU015493.1, forward strand.
AATGGCAGACATGGCATTTCATGAACTGCTCTTTACACGATCCTCTTCAATTAACTTTATGCCCATCCCCCTAGCTAAACAATTTTTAATACTGGGGAAATCCGTTGTCAAATAGAGAACATACAATCTTAATTAGTTGCATATCATCCGTCGCTTATTTGTGTGCACGCGTCTGCAATGAGCAAGGGCTGGCAGCGTTTCTTTAAAAACAAGAACTTAAAGCCCTAGCATCGCGTTTTCACGGTTGAAAAAACGGCGCCATCTGTGCTATAATCAAATAGAAATCGTGATTAATGAACTCCCAGGCTTTATTTTCAAAGAAAGTTTCTAATAAAAGGATTCTTTTAATTCTGGGTTGTATTCTTGAGGGGATAAATTTTATAGAGTTTCGTTTTAATGGAGGGATATTTCTTTCTTCGGAAATAAATCAGTGATATGTATACATTTGTTTGAGTTTTGTTGACTGCCCGACAAACCATGCTAATTCTGGGAAGCTAATATTCAGCTAATGAGGTTGCATCTAATGTAATGATATTTATTTAGAGGGTCTGTGACATACGATCATTCGTGATCTCAAAGTAATTTGGATGAAGGAAACTTTATGAATGGTGGAGGAGTAGTCCTCTGATTTTATGCTCTTTTATTTTACAATTTTTTGTATTTATTATGGACTTCTAAAGCAAAGGTTTTCAACAAAGAATAACTAAAGGGACTGAAATAGGGCTGGTTCACATAGGAGTCCGTTGCGTTGCGTTAAGGAAAAGATGACGTTGAGACTAAAATAAACCAATCATAGGCGTTAAAAACTTTATTGCTAATCGTTTGGAGGCCTATGATTGGTTTATTTTCGTCTCAACGTCATCTTTTCCTTAACGCAACGCAACGGAGTCCTATGTGAACAGGCCCATACTTATCAAAGTATAATTTTACACGATATTAGACTTAGCCAAAAGAAAAACTCAGGATAACTAAATTTTGTGAGTTATATGCTAACGTTATAAGAAACAACGTCTTACAAAATCTGATTTCTTTTTATTTTACTGTATGTTTAAGTAAAGCCATTAAATTAAATTTACAGTATGGGCCTGTTCACATAGGAGTCCGTTGCGTTGCGTTAAGGAAAATATGACGTTGAGACGAAAGTAAACCAATCATAGGCGTTAAAAATTTCATTGCTAATCGTTTGGAGGCATATGATTGGTTTATTTTCGTGTCAACTTCATCTTTTCCTTGACGCAACGCAACGGACTCCTATGTGAACAGGCCCTATGGGTGTTACTATGAAATTGTGGTGACGTCAATCTGAGGCTCAATCTGAGGCGTGACGTCAGGTCCAACGTAAGGTTTCAACGAACTATCTGCGGTACTTCCGACCCCGCCACAGTTCTGCATTTTCAACGCTGTATGCTAATTTTTGAAGAACGCAGCGTATAAAAGCCAGGACGAGAAGGAGGGAGTCCCAGCTTAGCAGTCGACCGCAGCTTCCATTCTATACTGTCTTCTGACCAGTGCTGCTGATGAAGAGACCATAGTACCACTCGTTACTTTGCGGACACAGATTATGTCCGGTAATTCATAATGTTTCTTTTATCATTTTAATTTTTGGTTATTGTAAAGTAAAAAAAAACAAGGTCTGGTTGAACTGCTTTGTGCTCCCTCAAACTAACAGTCAGATTGGGGGAACAGTTTTTCCTAACCTACCTATTTCCCCAAAAATTGATTTTACTGTTTGAGTGTTACTAAGGAAATCATATGTTTGAGCCCTTACGCGGGCCGCATACTGAGAAACAGGTTTCTTGAAACGAGAAATTTAGGTTTCAAGAAACCATTCTATTTAAAAACACTAGAGTTGCGCAAGCTGAGTATCATGAAATTATAGTTACCCAAGGTGGTAAAATCATATTTTCATGAATCTCGTGAGTGTGGTTTCATGCAGCTATAGTTTCGTGTAAAGAGTGTTCAGTCGCTTTTAATTGGATGGACATTGTACTCTTGTTTCCTTTTCTAATTTAGCTGTCACCAGCAAAGCATGAATACAGCCTAGTCACCTGATGACATCGTAGAAACTGAAAACTACAGTTTTATAGGAAGGGAGACCTCATGTGAAACTAGATTCAAGAAATGCGTTTCTTGAAATTGATTTCCCAAAACCATTTTCCACAGCATGCAGACCGCCTGAATATTTAATAAATTTCTAGAGCAGAGAATTTTTTTTTCCAATGTGACAGGTGCTTGTTTATTGGACATTCCCCTATTCGATACCGTGAATTTGCTAGCTTCTATCATGGGAGCAGCACATAGGTAAACCAGCATCATGCCCTAAGACGGGACAGTTGAAAAACGTCTATGCATTGGGCGGGAATCGCACCCGAGCCAAAACCGTGGGAAGCTAGTGACGCTAATCACATTACAACGACGTAAAACTTAACTGACACAGCAGTCTAAGTTGCTTTTCAGCACTGTGGACCAAGGCCGGCGGTGCCCATCTCCGCTTTCATGACCGTGGGCTTGGGGTGCCATGCAGCATATGTCTCGGTCAGGTGGTCAACCCGACGCGGGACCCCCAGAATTAGTTCCCAAGCATGCTTGGTCCTCATTTTATCGACCCACTCAAGGGATAAAAGGCATAAGTCGACCTTGCCCAGTCACAGGGTCGAACCCTGGACCTGTGGCGTGGCAGCTTGACGCTTTTAATCACTTCGCCACCGGGCGCCAGGACGTAAAACTACGGGAATAAAAAATTAAAACGTTAATCTAACTTTCTAAGCTGTCAATAAGTATATGAAGAATGAAAACTTTAATGTCGCTGCAAATGTACAGAAATAACACTCTGAACTCATATCCAAAGCAACAACAAAGTTAATTAAAAGTTTTGAAAAGGCACACATATTGAAAAGACGACAGTAAGTAAGGAATGTTAATGTAGAGATTTAAAGCTACTTCGGAAAGTTAAAATCCAAACATTATGTATTCAAATACGCTATCACAGAGATGTTACTTTAATATGTCGACGCATAAAAGAATTTTAAATAAAGGTAAGCACTACCAGAATTTCAATGTTGCAGAGATCTTCGTTTAAGGGACGAGAGTTCACTGTAATGTAAACAGGGAGCGTTGCAGGAGCTTACTTTCAATTTTGAATTGTGAGGATAAATGTTACATACACACAGATATATTTTTACATCACTCTCTTTCCCGCAGTATTCGTAAGTATGCATGTATTTGTGAGCCTATGGGTATTACTACGATTGATTTTTCAAATGGAACAATCTATGTAATAGATGCATTTATTTTTCCCTGTTCCTTCATGTTGTTCCATAAAGTTGGAGCCAGAAGTTATGCATTTTGGATTGATTCGTTTTTAACGTAGGATTGCGTTCCTCCATAACGGTCCTGCGGAAAGGAAAATTTCAGACACTAAAACTGTCCGTCCATCCGTCCTCGCGAGTTATAATTTTGCGCAGCGCCCCAAACCCAGTCTATCGCTTTCACAAGTTAAACAGAAAAGTACCAAGATGCGTCAAAATTTTGACATATAATATATATATATATATATATATATATATATATATATATATATATATAGATAGATAGATAGATACATATATACATAGAAAAGAGGTAAGCAACGATAAGTAATCTTACTTTAATAACCCGCGGTAGTTTCGTTGGAAGAGACTACCTGAATTTTTTTGTATATGATTTTATAAGCATATGAAAAAAGATTACAATTTACGGCTGAATATATATATATATATATATATATATATATATATATATATATATATATATATATATATATATATATATATATATATATATATATATATATATATAATACAAAAGAGGTAAGCAGCGATAAGTAATCCTACGTTAATAACCCGTGGTAGTTTCGTTAGAAGAGACTACTTGAAATTTTATGAGTAAATTACTGTAGTTTTTTTAAATTGTTAAACATTTTAAAAACAATTAGTCATAACTGGGGAAAATGCTTAATGCGGCTGTGTAATAAACGTATTGGGTTCTCTCACCTCAATGTTAACCTATGAAGAAAATGTATCCACGGATTTTGCCGACTTGGATTGAAAGATTTTAAAATTGTACTTTGTAATACAGAAAGAAATTTTACACCTTGTGGCATTTTTAATTCTTTTAAATGCAAATAACATTTAAAAATTTAAATTATTCGGGGGAAAATCTGGTATTGAGTATTTTGAACGATTTTAAATTCCTTTTGTGGACGAAATTTCTAAAATGAATCCTATTGCAAGGTGAAACTTATAAATGCATTCTAACGTATAGTTAATACTGTACACCAAACAGCAATTTCTTAAGATAATTTCTGAACAGCAATTTCTCACTGACATAGCGTTATCATTTTAATGCCTTTGTAATTTAAAAATGGTACGTTTCTGGGCTATATTGAATCTGTAAACCAATTTCCCTTAAAAATCGAGGCAAAATTTCAATATTTATGGGTGTTAAAATACAGAGTCAATATTTAATATTTTGATTGACTTACCTTAATAGATTGACTCTTTAACAGAAAAGTTTTTTCACCTTCATATGTTGAGATTTCCTGGAGCGATATAGTGAAAATTTCATTGTTTCGTATCATTAGAATATTATCGATTGTTAATTGGCTCGTATATTTTCTTTCCTTTTAGACTTACTTTGAACACAGTTACTTTGTGAGACAGTACTCAGATCAGACAGGAATTTGGTAGAAAAAATCAACTACGGATCCATTGGGTATAATTTTAATTTTTAATTACGTAAATTTTCTACGTGTTTTCACCCTTGTATACGTATTTTTTACTCTGGTTCTCTTAGAAACGTAATATGTCCAACTTGGACAATTCATTACACACAAATAAAGGGTGTCCGGGCTAAAGGTATCCAAAAGTTATGGCTTCTTTTAACAGAACTACCCATTAGAATGTTTAAAAAATTATTTAAATAGAAAGAACATCTCACCAAGTATTAATTTCAATCATAGTATCTTAGATTTTGATGTGCGCACTTTTTGTAGCACGACAAACGTCTAAATAGTAATCCAGTTCTCTCCAAGTGTTTCGTAGCATATCAGGCGTTATTAGACTTTTTCCTTGGGGTTTCTTTAAATCCTTTGTGTATAAACAAAAAATTTAAACTATGAATGAGTTGAAGAAACGTATCATCCAAGCAATTCGTCTAATAACGCCTGATATGCTACGAAACACTTGGAGAGAACTGGATTACTATTTAGACGTTAGTCATGTTACAAAAAGTGTACACATCGAAATCTATAATACTACGATCGAAATCTATGATTGATATTAAAACTTGGTGCGATGTTCTTTCTATTTAAATAAATATTTTTAAATTCTAATGAGTAGTTCCGTAAAAATAAGTCATAACTTTTTAATATCTTTAGCCCGGACACCCTGTATAACCATATCTACTAAGTAATGTGTTTTAGTTGCTTTAATGGTGGTGTCTGAATATATTTACTAATATGTTACTATATGTTTATATTCTACATCAAAAATGAGTAGACACTATAATGGTACATATATGTAACTCAAAGGGAAAATCTTAAGATTAATGCTTCAGAAATATTTCCAAACAAAAGATTTTGTTACATTATTAATATGCTTAAATGTACTTTATCTAAAAAATACACCACTTCAGTCTGAACTTTATTTTCAAGTATCCTAAGTCACAAAAAAAGAGGGTAATCGATACTCTCCATGTATACAAAGCAAACAATATACAACAATAACTAGAAGGAATCAATGAGTCGCCACCTCTCTATATCCCTCGGGGAAGGAGAGATGAGCGTAATTTAATAAGGGTCTTATCTCCATATTTGATATCTTATCTCAGGTGGGAGACCATGAAATATATCGAATGTATTGATTGATCTTCATAACTAATGGAAAGGAAGCTTAAACAAAAAGACGCCAGTAACCACATATATAAAGCTCTTTTTTAGCTTGAGAGATCACATCTGAAAATTTTTTTATGGCATGAGGAGAGTTTCAGAGTCTTCAGAGACTGTTTGTAAAAACTTTTATAGGATTTATCAGTAACGGTAAAGTATAACGCTGAATTAATAAGCATTAAAAGGAAGCCTAAAGATTTTCATGCTCAACAGAGAATGAAAAAAAAGTATATAAAATGCCTTTTGAGATATTGTTCATAAATTTTAATATTTTTCAAAGGAAAAACTTTTCATAATTTATTTACATAGTTAAATAAGAGTACTTGTGCAAATATAATAACCGATGCAGGAGCAAACATGATTTTACATCATTTTAGGCACACGTTAACTGGTAGTCAGAAATAACTGATAAAGTCGCTAAGCTATAGACCATCGGATCTCAGTCTGTGGTCGGATACTCCTTGGGGCACGTGCTGGACGGTTCAAGGGTACACGGAATACTTTTTGTAATGGCGGGCAAAACCACCTTCTTGCTATCATCTGTGCCGCATCCGTTATAGAAACCGCTAAAAGGGATAAAAAAAACCAGCCATTTACTGAGAATTTGATTTCTCGCCGTATTAAAGATGTCGTTCTATGTATGTTTGGAGAAGAATATGTCTTAAAAAATAACGCTGTTCCGTTTTCAAACCACAGAGTTTCTCGAAAATTTTAGGACTTATTTGAAGATATTGAATCAATAGTAAAAGGTAGAATTACAGAGAATAAAATATTTTAATTAAAATGACGTAAACATACTCTGATTCTGAAAAGAAAAGATACTACCTTTATGCTCGAGGAATAAACAGGAAAACCAACGTAAATAAAGCTCAAATAGGATGCAATTATTTTGCATACGGCCGTTTCGAAGCTACAAAGGAGCTTCTTCATCAGTGCAACGAACTTAGTGGCAGCTCAAAAAGCCGAAAACTAAGCAACCAGAACCAGTGCACACGCACTTAAATATTCCGCGCGTGCAAAGACTCGAAGCTGCTTCGTGTTTTGAGCTTTTCGGCTTTTTGAGCTGCCACTAAGTTCGTTGCACTGATGAAGAAGCTCCTTTGTAGCTTCGAAACGGCCGTATGCAAAATAATTGCATCTTATTTGTGCTTTATTGACGTTGGTTTTTCTGCTTATACTCTGATTCGCATAATCTGTATGTTCAGGGGGGCTTCGACTTCCAGACCCAAGGGTACAATAAGTAAAAAAATTTATCAAGGGGTACAAGGTTAGAATAAGGTTCAGGAACACTGCATTAGACAATGTCATCAATTCATGCCAAGTTGTTACATATCCTGAAAGATTATATAAGCAAATGAGTCAGTAAAACACAAATTTTCAACCTCTAGATCACCAATAATACCATGACAAAGGAAGTATATTTCTCTGGGTTCATTACTGAACACGTACAAAGCCATTTCTCAGATTTTTAGCACCACAGAGACAGTACAATAGAAAGTCTGATAGATTAGTACTGAGAGAAGCAGACGTACTACAATGCAGCACCAAAAATCCACGAGACTAGTATGTAAACAGCTATTGTAGAAATTATTTACTATAAAATAAAACCTCTTTAGATAAACGCAGCTGTAGATTGGAAAATTTTTTATTTTAGTTCCAAATAGAAAAAATTATTTTACCCTTCAGCGGGTGCACTCGTGTACAAAGAGCGACATTTTCGTAATTTCGAATGTTTTTTTAACATGTAAGGTTTGAATGTTCTAAGCAGTTTCTATTGATAGCTACACCCTTTCTAATGCAGGTCTGAATTTCTGACCCATGTATTTCTTTCCATTCATTACTAGTCGGAATAAAACCGTGGTAAACCAACGATTATACTGGATTACAATACGACAAAAGCAGGAGTTGATGGAGTCGATCCAATGTGCAGCTATTACACGGTATCCCTCATACCACGAAGATGGACTCTCTCATTGCTTTTGAGGTTTTTGGACATAATAGGAATCCATTCGCAAGTTGTCCTTAGATCCAATAAACCAGGCAGTTTTGAAATAAGGCGATTGTATCTGCATTCTTTGGCCTTTAATTATAAATATATCTCAATATTATCAACATTTTATATCTTGTCATAAAACGCGGAATTATTATTTTCAATTTGAAAAAAGAAATATTACAAAAGGAATAATCAAGGTTGAAAGTGACGTTGCACTTTGTGCCACGCTGAAGGTTTAAATTCTGTTATTATAGTATAGTCTCTCAGTATTTCGGTATTTTATCTCTAATTGATATACAAAAAATCATATTAGTTTGAGTATCTCTTAGACTTTGTGAAACTATAATAAAGATTTTTCCTTACAAATATACAGTAAGCAAAGTTAGTTTTATAAAATTGTTTGATTTTACTAGACGAAATAAAAGACAGGAAGTAAATAAAATATGAATGGGCACAACTTTCATTTATTGTCTTTATGCAGAAACAAAGCTATATTTATATTTTTCTTTGAACGTATTCGGAATTCTGCTGTTTAAAGGCAGGAATTCTGCTGTTTAAAGGTTATTTGGCCTCATCTAGTAGCATCCAGAGTTTAAAAGGATTTTCTTAGTCTAGCATGATTTTCCTCTACGTTACAATAAAATGACAGATTTATAGAAAATGTCTGATTTAAAGTACTGTCTGTATAAAACATATTTCACCCAAACATTTTGTAAATAAACCATAAATACTGTTTTGCTTTTTTATAAAGAAAACTGAAAAAGCATAACTGCTTTATTAAGTACAATAAGGAAACAATAGCTTAACATGTTACTGCTTTATTAATAACAACTAAAATCTAAAGAACTCCAATTTTACTTCCAATATTCCCATAAGTTGATAAAACTTTCACGTTATTATAATTTAAACGTCATTAGAGTATGTTATTATCTGAATTTCATTTTTTTTAGTTAGTATATTTGCTTTCAACTGAAAATACGGGAAATAAAGTTAAGCATGATTTTACCCATATCTTTATTTATGCTTGAAAGTTATTAAATTTTTAACGCATGATTTAAAAAAAAACTTGATTCGCATTATTTGCCAAATAAACAGAATTTATTCTTTAAATTTCCTTTCCAAATCGTTCCGAATAAGAATAAAATAAGGGAAAAAGCATTTCGAGAAGCGTTAAAGGAAAATCAATCTTCATAATTCAATAAGAAATTTATCTCCGTATTGGGAATTTATATGTTGGATGAAACGGGGTAAAGAACTCTTTGAACTGATTGATGCATTGCATTGGTGCCAAATTTTTATTGGGAAATATTTAAAATATATTAGGGGATTTCGCATGCACACAAATAGTTTGCGAGGGAAAAAAAAAAACCGGAATGATATTTTAGGGAAATTTTACGTCGTTTCGGAGAAATATGGAATAGCTACAAATAAGAAAGTGCTCTAAGCAAATTTTTTATGTATTTTTATAAGCATGTTATGCATCCCTATTGTTTTTCCGTAATTTATAAAGTAAAAAAATTGGTATTGTACGTATTTAGATCGGAATAATATTTAAAAACTATGGGTGGAGATATTCATAAATATCTTTAATTTATATCGCGATAATAATTAGAACAAAATTAGGGTGATGGGATATTAACATATAGGGATAACTGACACACACACAGGGTAACCGTAAACTCTGTCAACGAAGTAAGAGGGGTGATAATACTCATCAAAACAAAGAAATTCCAATGGAACCTAGTGCCACATTCCCCTCAGTCGGTCAGAAAAGCGTAAACTTCAGTGTCCAAGTTGAACTTTCGACACTGGAAAAAAAAATGAGACAAAACCAAATCATAAGTTGCACAATCCCATTTAGATCAGAGAAAGAATCAAAATAGATGCTCAAAGTGGCGTCCAAGGGTGTCGCTGCACAGTTGTCACCCACGAATGAAAGACTGACCCACCCTCACACACACTCCTAGTGCCGTGTTAATCTTGTCTGCTGCAACAGCGATTCTCACAACGACATCTTCCACTGAGTTCATAAATGCCTCGTGTGCACCAATGATTTCATGTGTCTCCCAAAGAAGTGTAATAGATTTAGGCCCTGTGAGCGTGGAGACCAAGCCACAGGTCTCTCACGTCCAACCCACCATCCAGGATATGTGGCACTCAGGAAGTGGGCGGGTCGTGGTGCTTAAGTGTAGTGGGGCTCCATCATGCATAAACCACATGTCCCTCTGTGCGGTGAGGGGAAGAACTTGCAAGGTAGCAGGAAGCACTTGCTCCCTGAAGACAAAATACGCTGCGCCGGTAAGACGTTCTGGCAATAGATACGGTCCCACCAGCCAATCATCAACGATACCCGCCCAGATGTTCACTGAAAATCTCTTCTGGTATCTACGAGGGGTAGTAGAAGAGTGTTTCTCTGATCTGAATAGGTTTCTGCAAGTTATAATTTGGTTTATTCTAATTTTTTCAGTGAAGAAAGTTCAACTTGAACACTGAAGTTTACGCTTTTCTGACAGACTGGGTAGTACGGGCCTAAGTTCCACTGAAAATATTGTTCTTCTTGATGTGTTCTATCGCCACGCTGATTTTGTCGACTCAGATTACGATCAACCTATATATATATATATATATATATATATATATATAAAAAAAAAAATATATATATATATATATATATATATATATATATATATATATATATATATATATATATATATATATATATATATATATATATATATATATATATATATATATATATATATACATACATACAGTAGAGTCCCGATAATCCGAAATGAATGGGACCAAACCCTTTTCGGATTAACGAATTTTTCGGATTAAGCTCAATCATTCTTAAAATAAACTTAAATTACACAGCAACGTGTGATTACATAAATATTACGTGTGACAGTTTATATTATAAAGTCTGTCTAAACATAACCAAATCTCGGGACGAAATGGGGGATAAGAAAGCGGAATGCTGCCTAGTACAGTAGAACAGAGTGTAAGATGTTCTAACAATACGTCACAGTGCTCGACAGTTGGAGAGTGCGTTGTTACTATTAGTGTCAGTTTAGCATTAACATAAACACGTGTTGTTTATTCTACTATGTCCTATTTTTATACTACTGTTGTCTAACTTTGAATATTCTTGTTATTTTAAGAAAAATACTTTATATTACTTAGTATCACTGCAGTTTTATTGTAACCTTAGTTCATTTCGACTTTTAGTTTTGGATTAAGCGGACTTTCGGATTACCGAAGTTCGGATTATCGGCACTTTACTGTGTGTATATATATATATATATATATATATATATATATACAGTCGAACCCCGTTATAACGAACTTCAAGGTACCAAAGGTTTTGTTCGCTTTATCCGGTGGTTCGCTATATCCGAACCATTAAGAAAAATGCTAGAGTTCACAAAATGTATAACCCATTAGTTCCAATGTAAATTCAATAATGATGCATTAAAATATGATAAAATCTATTAAAAATGATCATTAATGAATTAAAGCGACTAAAATCGATTACATTAAACTGACACAATACTAACTAAATTACGTACAATAGAAAAACTGCAGGACCAAAATTTTCGTTCGTTATATACCGGGTTCGCTATAACGGGGTTCGACTGTATGTATATATATATATATATATATATATATATATATATATATATATATATATATATATATACGCATATATATATATATATATATATATATATATATATATATATATATATATATATAATATTAGCATTACTATTTTATTGCTAGAAATAAAGTACTTTCAAAAAGTTTTTAGTAACACTAGAAATTATGAAAATGCCTTCCTATATTGCCTTTGATTTAATACAATGTAGTAATAAAATATTAATTTTTTTTATTCTATTATATTGAAGTAAGATAATTTCAGTATTAAACTAATTCCCATTTGCGTTTTTTTTCCTATTACAAAATGCACCAAAAACAAATATTTTATTAATTCCTCACGTTTTTGTGATGCGAATATCTTCAACTAGAACGCTTGAAAGTATGAAACATTAAAATTTCCTTCTCTGGAAAACATTGTACAAGTTTCAGCATGCGATTTTTATACTCTAGATTTTCCGACTTGACTGATTAGTTTAGATTCAAAACCTATCTCACTCGCGGGGTTGCGTTTCTTTCATTACGAGACTTTAAGAATAGCGATAAATAAAATGCTAAATAAGCGAATTGAAATATGGGAAGAATTCATTTTCTTATTTGAAAATGTGGCTTAGGGTTGTAATGACTGATTACGGAGATTTGAGAAATCAAGGATTTAAAAAAAAAAAAATTGAATGCCAATAAAAATATTCCTAGATGTGAGATTATATCAAATCCAGAGTGATTTCAGGGTTTTCAAAATCTTAAGGTTCTAATTTAAAAAAAAGTGTTTAGCAATGTCTGAGATATTCCAGATTTATTTGAATAATGAACAATTATAATTCATAGGATACGTTACAATGTTTAAAATTTTCACTTGGCCTTATTCTAGAAAGAGTAGAGAAACAACGTTTTTACATGTTCGAAGATAGATACAAATAAGATGAATTGTCGTGTTAACCACCTCTGTCGTATATCATTATATAACTTTTTAATATGCGTTTAAATGTTTGTCATTTTTATGCTTTATAATACAAGATATGCTTGATATAGAAAAGGGACATACTAAAAAACTATTAAAGCCGATCCCTTAATCCCGAATAATGCAATAAGAGAACTAGTCTACATACAGTTCCGTAACTGACTGACAGATAACGCACAGACCAAACCGCTGGACCTAAAGGGCTGAAATTTTACATGGTGATTCTTCTTATAGTGTAGGGATGCACTAAGAAAGATTTCTGAAAAATTCTTCTTAGATTTTTTTAAAAATTAAATTTATAAGCTGTTTAGTAACATTCTTTAATGTTTGCATACAAAATAATAATCTGAGAGTTATAAAATTCATGTCACAAGAAAGATCATGAAAATTCCTTTTAAATGAAATCTTTTTAGAATCTTTACCTACCTTTTCAGATTTTTGTTGAATTTTAGAAGATTGATTTTTAGAATTTAATTTTGGCATCGCGCCAAATCCAGTATGTATCGCTTGGGCAAGCAGTAAACAGTTAAACTGAAAAGAACTAAAATCCGTCAAAAAAAAAAGAGGTAAGCAACTATTACCTCGAGTTGTTAAGTAATCCTACGTTAATAACTCGAGGTAGAAACTGCCTGAAATTATTATTTTTTATAAATGTCGGTTGTTGGTTTTTTTTACGTTAATTGCATACATTGACTGTTTTATTTTATTTGAATATTTTCATCTACATTATTTTGTCTATAAAAATATCCGTTACGTTTTTTTTGTAAATATATATATATATATATATATATATATATATATATATATATGCACATATTGATACATTTTGCATACATTGCATACATTAATTGCATACATTTACCGTTTTATTTACCGTTACTTTGGATACGATCTGTTTCCAAAAAATGGTTGAGAGAAATTTAGTTATTGACGGGGTAAATATTCATCAAACTGTTGTTCCTATTGTAGGAGATGGAGTCTGCTTATCTAGAGTTTTAGCTTAAAGCAATTTCATTATTCTTTCATTGTAATTATCCTAAAATGTACTCCTTAGCGAAGCACGGGTAATCAGCTAGTTTATATATAAAAGGCAATTTTCATCCTGAACATTGAATATATTTACTATCAAATGCGCAAAATTTCTATTAATGTAACTTTTTTTCTGTTTCGGGGGGAATTTGGATATGTGAAAATTTTTTATTTGAATACTATTTTCTCGGAGGTATTTTCTAAAAATAAGTATCCATTTTATGAAATGATTCTGGTATTATGCCTGGTCAGAAAAAAATGCTGGTAAATGATTTTATTACTCAACAGATAGATGAAAAAATTTCCAATTTCCCCTGCATTTGCAATTTGTTAGAAAATAAAGCAAAAGTATGTGAGTAGTAAAGTTCAATTTTTGTTTATCAGGTATTCAAAAATTACAGTTAGGTAAAGGTGTGGGATGAAATCTTTCAGCATCTTAACTTTTTTTTTCATATAGCATGAGTTTAACATAAATAAGATATTCTTCAATAAAATATCTTAAATTTCCTGCTGATTATATTGCAAAATTTCATACTTCATCGCATAAAATATATCATAGCCATAAATTTGAGGAAAACTACCCAAATCTAATATCTTGATTCCGCGTAAAGTTCTCGAATTTAATGTAGATATTATTTCCAAATATTTTATTATTTAATCTGCATATGTGTAAACTACACAATTTTCCATTTGGGAATCCTTTTCAGAATAACATTTATGCGGCATAGTGTATCTACAAAGGAGAAAAAAATGGAAATTTGTTTAATATCTTTCGACTCAATTTTGAAAACTCTGCCAGGAAAATTGCATTTAATTTCGTCATATATCTTCTTAACTTTTCTGTTAAATTTTTTACACCAGTTTCACTAAAATATTCTAAATATTTTTGCTATAAATTTTGAAATTAAAGTATTCCTCACTAAGTTTCATTTAATGCAATGTCAGTATGATTAAACGTTTTATTTTACACAAGTACATGTTTTGGAAAATTAGTCTTGCTTGTTAAATTTAAGATGCTTAGAAATTTTTTACGGGACGTCAAAGTTATTCAATGGCATGCAAAGTAAATGGTCTCGAGGAATTCAGTTTGTAAGTTCAAAATTTCAAACTACAAAAATTCCTCTCAACATAATAACGAACTATTTTGAGATAGTCACAAATTGGCCAATGTTTCGGTACTTACGAACTATGTTTGTTGAAATCTCTTTTACATACACTTTACGTTTAAACATTTTGAACCAAAATTTGATGTTAATTTCTTCTCCATTGCTTTGTACACTGTAAATATATAGAGAAATTAGCTCACTTCTACCCAGACTTGGGTGCATATAATTTGAAGTGGCACTCTAAATGAATTTGATACAAACACAGTTTATACGTGAAACAATGTTTATTGAACATTCTTGCACATGTAGGCTTTGCTTTTAACAACAAGATTCATACGTACTACTTGTACAGATATATAAATACAGCTTTCAAGAACACTATATTTTTCAATACTCACGAACAGTAAGTCAACCAGCAATTCTGCCACGTAAACTTTGGGCCCCCTAAGCACTAGCGCAGGATAGCACTCGAGCTGCATACCCTCGTAGCTCCCTCTCGCTTATCTATCAACTTTAACAACCTTCTTTCAACCCTAACAACCTTTTTTTATTAATGATGCTGCATGGTATTTATACTAAGCGCGTATGCCGAAATTAGCATATCTCAAGCAGCTTCTTTTATTCATTCACTCAAAAGTTCGATTCTTGTGAATCGAATCTTGTGTATACCTTACAAATATACTATGAAAATTTGACATATACACAAGTACATGTTTAGGAAAAGTATTCTTGGCTGTTAAATTTAAGAAATTTATCAATATTTTAGGGGACGTCCAAAAAATTCAATGGCATGCAAAGTAAAGGGTCTCAAGGAATCCAATTTGCAAGTTCAAAATTTCAAAGTACAAAAAATCCTATCAACATAATAGTGAACTATTTTAAGGTAGTCACAAATTGGCTAATGTTTTGCTACTTGCCGACTAACTATGTTTGTTGACATCTACACTTTACGTTTAAAAATTTGAAACCAAAATTTTATGTTAATTTCTTCTCGATTGCTTTGTTCACTGGAAATATATTATGGAAACCTATGTTCATTGAATTATTCATGACAATAACTCATTAGGAGCTTGGAAAGTATATAGCTCGGAAGAAACCAATTATGTATACGTGTGTGAGAATACAATTTTTGTCGTTTTTAGTTGCTTTTGTCTTGAATGTCTCTATTAGTCCTATTTCATGTTTCGGTACTTGCGAACTTGAAGTCTGTTTTATATAAAGTTTGCATTTGAAATTTTAAACCAAATCTATATATATAAAACAGTTCCGTAACTGACTCATTCATTCACTGACTGACTGACTGACATACAACGCACAGACCAAACCACTGGACCTAAAAAGCTGAAATTTTGCATGGCGATTCTTCTAATAGTGTAGGGGTGCACTAAGAAAGATTTTTCAAAAATTCTTCTTAGATTTTTTTAAATTAAATTTTTAATCTGTTTTTATAACTTTTTTTACGTTTTCATTTAAAATAATGCATTGAGGGTTATAAAATTTATATCACGAGAAAGATCATAAAAATTCCTTCAAAATGAATTTTTTTTCGAATTCTTACCTCCATTTCCTGATTTTTGGTGAATTTTTAAAGATTAATTTTTAGAATTTAATTTATTAAATGCTGATCACGTGATTTCTTTTTCTGGTACTTTCAATAAATTTATCGTCACGTGCGTAACAACTAAATAGACAAAAAAAAACATTTTTTCTTTCTAATGCAGCAGACGATTGGATATTATCCAAAAAAAATAAATATTCCTTATGATTTTTTTATAAATATATATATATAAATATTTTTTTACATCAATTGTATATATTGATCGTCTCATTTATTATAAATATATATATTTATTTTTTTTTTGGCATTAATTGCATACATTTACCGCTGTATTTAATTTGAATGTACTCCGTAGCGAAGCGCGGGTTTTCAGCTAGTTTGATATAGATTTCATTTCCCCATTTTTTGTTGTTGTCCACGATGAAAGTACAATAAAACCTCGTTTATCCGGTCTAACTGGGACCATAGGCAATCCGGAGGATCAAAAATCTGGATAATCCAGGTAATATGGGTAATAAGTAAAACAAAATCCTCAACTAAGCAGACTTGCCATTTAATTCGATAAAAACAATGTTTTGCAACAAAATTACATAGTATTGTTTACAAGACATTAAATAATATAAAAATAAATTTTCACAGCATTTCTTAACATAGAAATGGTAAGTCTAGTAAAGCTTTGTTTAACCCTTTCAAGGGCACGGCTTGCACGGTGCAGATTTTTTCTCTCGATTGTTTTTAATCTAAAAAATCTTGAAAAAATTTCCAATTAAAGGTTGTAAAATGTTTTTGCTTCTTTAAACTGATAATAGATGGCAGCATTAGCCATTTTTCTGCTCATTTGACTGTAATACATTGAATGCGAGTGAAAAAAAAGACGAGATTTACCGTTTACACTGTGCAAACGGCGCCCCTCAAAAGGTTAACTCAACAAAAAGCATTTTATTTCCATTATTTATTGTACAATCTAAGCAGGAACTGTACATTGAATCAAACTAAAAAGCGAATATTTATAGTTACGTTTTTCCTGTCATCGTTAAAAATTATTATCTAATGTGAACATTAAATAAGAAAAATGTCTATAAATCTGACCCGGATTATCTGGAGATCCGGATCAACGCGGGCCGGATAAACGAGGTTTTACTGTACTGGGAAAAACTATCAGCTCTAGATAAGCAAAAACATTTTGTTCACAGAATTAATTATCCATCGCATCAACTCATCAGGAGCAATGGCTCGAGAGAAACCAATTACATACGTGTGCAGGAATTGAATATTTTTTGTGTATTCAGTAGCTATCTCATAAAAAAAATAACTTTTTTTGCGACATAACACAGTTAATAAAGTTATTGTTTCGTAAAAAAAATAGTTTAAATCTCGTGTTTCTTTTAAATAACTAAGGGAAGTTTCTACTTTAAAGTACCATGGAATTCAATAAATGCAATTTTTCCGTTGCGCGTAAGTTTTGTAATATAGAAAATGTCGCAATTGAAAAACATTTTGCAATAAAATGATTTTGAATCGGGAAAAAGCTTTGAAGAATGATGAATTAAAATAAGGAGTGTATTAAAACAACGAAAAAAAATCTCTATTGCTGTTAAATTTTTAATTAGTTTACAAGACTTTTTTTTCCTCTTTAAATTCGCGAATGTAAAGAAAATAAAAAAATAAAAAATTTAGAGCTAAGTACTTTAGAAAGGAATAAGCAATCGTAATTAGATTTGAAATAAACTTAGCAGTATTTTCAGATCACGATATTTTTTTAACTCTTTATATTCATTTAATTATTTTTTTTATTTCTTTAAGAAACAAAAGGAAAAAGTATAATGATACATGTCAAAATTTTAAGAGGGATCCTTTTTCTTTCAGATCGTTTTTTTTTCGCACTTAAGGGAAAAGCTAATATTGAAAAAAAAAACTTAATAAGTAGAATATAATTGTGTCATTAATAACTGAAAAACTAACAATGTTAATTGACTGCGGAAATAAGCTTTTTTTTTCAGTCGAGGATGTGATTTTATAACTTATGCTAATTATCCAAAAAAGTTTCATTAATTTCGAAATGCTCGAACTATTTTAAATTAATGATTTCCCGTCTAGCATCTCTGATTTTTATACCGAACTATTTGAACCAATATGGAGTAGTTAAAAATTGAAGAGTGAAACATAGAATTAAATCCATGAAACAATAATGAAATAAACAATGCCTTTTAAGTTATACATCTACACTTATGAGGAATAGTTTGAAAGTTCGATAGAAATAAGTTCGATAGAAATAAGTTCGATTTCAATAAAGCTAGAAAAATTAAGAGTTGCTTTTTTTTATAAGTTTTGTGGCAATCGAAAAATTAGACATTTTTGGATACAAAACTGTTTTTCAATTTTTAATCTACGTCATCTAGTTTTAAATTTAAATATTGCTGATATTTTACGCTGATATGTACGTAAATTTCAAAGATCATAGACCCTAGAAAGAGACGGAAGTGTTTCATTTGAAAAGAATTACGTCATTTTCCTGTTCATATAAACTTGTATCAGAGTGGGAATAACTTTGACAGAGAATCTGTCAGTCACATATAATTATCAGGCACCGATGGAGAAACTGAATTATCATTAGCGACCAAAGCTCTTGGGCTAAAATTTCTCATAGCAATTCGGCTACATTGAAATTTTATAAATTTAAGTTTGAAAAAACAACCTTTAATAAAGATATTATTATATTCTGCTAGATATGAGCGTGAATCGAATTTGAAAACACTTGCAACCCACATCAACGGGATTTGTTAAATATGACAATAATTATACTTTCTTGAAGAGTTTATAGAGTATAGCTACTTCTACCCAGACTTGGGTGTATATAATTTGAAGTGGCACTCTAAATGAATTTGATACAAACACAGTTTATACACGAAACAATGTTTATTGAATTCGTTGCACATATAGAATTTGCTTTTACAGCAATAAGCATACGTACTACTTGTACAGAATATATATTAACATTCAATAGAATAACACTTTGCAAATACTCACAAACCAGCAGAGAGTCAAACCAGCAGTACTGCCACGTAAACTTTGGGCTCCCTAAGCACTAGCGCCGGTTAACACCTGGAGCTGCTTACCTCGTAGCTCCCTTAACTCGCTTATCTATCAACCTTAACACACTTTTTTTAAAATCAAGCTGCATGGTATTTATACCAAGCGCGTATGCCGAAATTAGCATATCTCAAGCAGCTTCTTTAATTCGTTCACACAAAAGTTCGATTCTTGTGAATCGAATCTTATGTATACCTTACAAGTTTTTACAGAATTATTCGTGATACAAAACTTCTTGCATTGATACTACTGCAATCATTTTCAGTAACTGCCAGAGCTGTTGTGAAGTTGAATTTTGGGCGGTCGTAAGCTTTTGACTTATTACTATGTATCGATCTGTATTAGGTCTTACAGTTCCAATATTCTGGATTTGGGCATGGCAATTTTGCATTTAGCTGCACACGTAGCAGAAGAGAAAAATAACCAGTGAGTAGAAAGATCTGGTGAACAGTTTGTTTCCAACCGTGACAGTTGCTTTTTAACGCTCTGCAAATGTCACACAGCTTGCAAAGAGACGTAGTATGAACATTTTTCTGAATACCATAAGTGTGTCGACTTGGTAAACTGGGATGAAAGTTATGCTTGAATTAATAATTTCCAACGTTTATAGGTGACTGCCTACGTTTGGAGC
Organism: Dolomedes plantarius; assembly: GCA_907164885.2. Lineage (NCBI taxonomy): Eukaryota > Metazoa > Arthropoda > Arachnida > Araneae > Dolomedidae > Dolomedes > Dolomedes plantarius. The sequence continues at coordinate 196,763,254 of OU015493.1, forward strand.
CAATTTTTTTAAAAATATTTTTTTAAAGGATTTTTTTTTGTCATTTATGGTAAAATAGCACATAAAAATTAAAAAAAATAAACAAAAACTTACCTGTAAATACCATGCTTTTTTATAAATTGGTCAATTTGAAGTAATTTTTAATGAAATTTAGCTAAAACACGCCTATCACTCTGCACAAAATTCTAATGCTACTATTTTAATTTCCTTCTCACACATGATACATATGACAGTTATCTTGAAAATGACCCACAATCTAGGAGAAATTTTAAAATGCAAAAATAATGCAGACAATTTTATGCTCCAATATGAAAATTTTCCCCGAATCGTCATTCCTTTCTTTATAAAAACAGCCCCAAATAAAAAACTATTTATTATACATTAATTATTGTGCGTGATTTCATTAACAATAGCATCTAAAACATTTTCCAAAGGTTTTATTAAATTATAAGAATTATTATGTGAAATATCATGATAACGGTAGAGATTTGTGCTAAAAACATAGTTCTGAGAAAAACGCAATTAAAGTTGTTTGTCACTTCAAGTAGACGACGTTTTTAAAAATAGCTATAACTCTGCTTCTAATTGATGTAGAATGAAAATCAAAACGGTTTTGAAAAGAGGAAAGACTGAGTTACACGATTCTTGCAAAAATAAAATTGACCAAAATAGTCAAAATATGACATTTTCAACGTAGGCAGTCACGATAATATAGCGTTATAATGTATTTACTGAAGCGTAAATACTTTGCTAACTAGAGAAACTTGCTTCCAGTGTCTTTAGAGCATGGGATGCAAGCTTATGCAATACGGAACTCAAGTTAATATATGTTTTTTAACTATATTTTTTTAAGTGAAATAGACTGTTTCCGCTTCAACATGTTGGCGTCATTTAAGTTAAAAGCTTGGCGATCATGCTTGGCGCCTATAGTTAGTTGTCATGGCAATGTTTCTATGCGTTATAGCTCTGTCGGAGCCATTTTGTTTTTCGCTTAAAATAAAAGTTTTCTTTTTGTTAGTTGTGTTCGATTGAAATTACAGTCCACCATCTACCCCCAACATATACCAAGCTGATTAAATTTAAGAAATTCTGCCCTTTTCTGCCCTTCTCTTGTAAATCTTAAGCTTGAAAAGAGATAATTCCACGGGATGATACAAATTGTTATATTTTTCTTTCCATAGTTTATCAATTTGTTTTGCATTATAAAGCAAACTTTACTTTAAACTTTCCTTCTAGATGTCATCAGGCCTCAACTCAAAATTTCAAAGACTTACAATACAGCCTCGGTTTCCACACCAGGAAATCAGCAATATTACTCAATACCTTAAAAGCAGCTAAGTGGTTTTAAAAAATTATTTTCAGGTTACATGCTCTTAGGTCATGTACAAGTGTACTTTCATGCAATAAACACTTATAAAGATTTTAAAAACTTTCATTTACGTATACATTAACTTCTTATCCAATTTAAATTGGAACTGTAATTATATACACAAATCAGTGTGAAATTCTCTTTAGATTTTACGAGATAATCTAGAAATATTATGAAAGAATTTTCTGTTTGTGTCTCGGAGATTTTTAGTACTTATTTCGTAAGCTGAAAAGGAAAATTTTTAAATTTAAGTATTAGCTACATGTATCCTGTATTTAAGTCAAGAGAAAATTCTGATCATATTAAAATTGTTGTAGTTGTTTGTTTCCAACACGGCAGGCAGTTTGTCTATTACGACATCCACACCGCGAACTTGTTCGCTTCTTTATTATGGAATCACCCTACAGGTGAGCCAACGTAATCCAAGCCTTGTCTCCGAAAAAGCAGGAATCGATTTATTAGAAATTTATTTGAAAGGCAACTTAGCTTTGGATGAGGATGTAACAACTATATTTCTCAACATGTATAAATACCATCAATCCCGTAAATCAATTTTTAATTTACCTGTTATAGGGTTTACTTTAAGGTCCTTAAAATTTTGCAATAGAAATATGACAAATAAAACAAATTTCGATGTATCTTTTTTCTAAGGCGAGCCAACATAATTCAAGCATTGTCTCCGGAAAAGCAGGAATCGATTTATTAGAAATTTATTTGAAAGGCAACTTAGCTTTGGATGAGATGTAACAACTATATTTCTCAACATGTATAAATACCATCAATCCTTTAAATCAATTTTTAATTTACCTGTTATAGGGTTTACTTTAAGGTTCTTAAAATTTTGCAATAGAAATATGACAAATAAAACAAATTTCGATGTATCTTTTTTCTAAGGCGAGCCAACATAATTCAAGCATTGTCTCCGGAAAAGCAGGAATCGATTTATTAGAAATTTATTTGAAAGGCAACTTAGCTTTGGATGAGATGTAACAACTATATTTCTCAACATGTATAAATACCATCAATCCTTTAAATCAATTTTTAATTTACCTGTTATAGGGTTTACTTTAAGGTTCTTAAAATTTTGCAATAGAAATATGACAAATAAAACAAATTTCGATGTATCTTTTTTCTAAGGCGAGCCAACATAATTCAAGCATTGTCTCCGGAAAAGCAGGAATCGATTTATTAGAAATTTATTTGAAAGGCAACTTAGCTTTGGATGAGATGCAACAACTATATTTCTCAACATGTATAAATACCATCAATCCTTTAAATCAATTTTTAATTTACCTGTTATAGGGTTTACTTTAAGGTTCTTAAAATTTTGCAATAGAAATATGACAAATAAAACAAATTTCGATGTATCTTTTTTCTAAGGCGAGCCAACATAATTCAAGCATTGTCTCCGGAAAAGCAGGAATCGATTTATTAGAAATTTATTTGAAAGGCAACTCAGCTTTGGATGAGGATGTAACAACTATATTTCTCAACATGTATAAATACCATCAATCCCGTAAATCAATTTTTAATTTACCTGTTATAGGGTTTACTTTAAGGTCCTTAAAATTTTGCAATAGAAATATGACAAATAAAACAAATTTCGATGTATCTTTTTTCTAAGGCGAGCCAACATAATTCAAGCATTGTCTCCGGAAAAGCAGGAATCGATTTATTAGAAATTTATTTGAAAGGCAACTTAGCTTTGGATGAGATGTAACAACTACATTTCTCAACACGTATAAATACCATCAATCCCGTAAATCAATTTTTAATTTACCTGTTATAGGGTTTACTTTAATGTCCTTAAAATTTTGCAATAGAAATATGACAAATAAAACAAATTTCGATGTATCTTTTTTCTAAAAAAGACATCATTTGCCGAAGCAATTCTAGCGACGTTATATCGGCGTAAATGTTCCACGATTTAAATTAACTTGCACTTAAGATTCCTTCATTCAGATACATGTTAATTTAATTTTCTGTACTATTATTTTCTTTTCTCGTCTCATAGCTTACTTTTTCTCGGGTCTTTTCAATTTATTTCTTTTACATCTGATAATGAAATTCAAATGAGATGAATATTATTGCCTTCGCTTAGGAAAAATCTACATTAAATCTCACACAAAAAAATACATCTTGGAAAAATTATTTTTGATTCTATTGTTTCATTCAAGTAATTATAAATATAAAAAATAGGAGATGAAAGAACAAATCTTATTCAATCTTCTTAAACCTTTTCTTCCCTTGGCACAGGAGCTAATCTTATTACTTACTGAAAAGAAGAATCATGCAGCTCTCCCTATGTGCACATACGCCGAAACTTTCTAGTTTTTTTTTTTTTTTTTAAGGAGAAATTGTCTTTAAAAAATTCAGCAGAAGTAATTAAAGTTTCATCACTTTTTTAACTTAAAATAACTGAAATTAATTGAAAGTTTTAAATATTACTTTTCGAGTTCCGCAAATGCAGAAAAAGTATCAGTTTTTTTTTTTAAGATCTGCCCAATTTATAGCATTTTGTTTAAATTTAATGAAAAGAAAAAAAAAATTAGCTCCATTTTCTCTTCTTAACTCTCTGTCATTCTTCTTAATTGCGTTCACAGTTCAACACTCAGCTTTTTTTACAAATGCATTTTGTTTCCAATTACTATAACGTATAAAATTGCTAATTTTTTTTTGCATATTATAAGCAAAGTGAACGAAACAAATTCCTTTTACCTAAAGCGTGTCATTTGCACGTAACGTATGTTTACACATTGCAAGCACACATATACGACAAGAACACTTCGCTCTCAAATTTATAGAGAAAGAAATCGTTAAATGATTGTAGTGAACCGTTTAAAATAACAATTCTTTACATCATGAAGTTTATTTAAAATACTTCTTCCTAATGTGATACGTTGTTGTTGTTGTTTCTAACACCCCCTGGCCAGTATTTATGCCGTACCAGGTCCATATAGTCCAGCGGACTGAGGGGTACGGCTTCGAATTATAATAGCACCATAAGGTTCGGAGTCCGATTGAACCATGTGCCACCGCAATTTTCACCGAGCACTCCCAGGAGCGGCATCCCGGGGGATCGTACCCTCACCCACCCTCTCTGATCTCATAGAGGGACTGTCCGGTCCCACATCCTGCCTAAACACGGAGGTATTCTTTTAATGGCGCTTGTCGGGATTCTATCCGAGCACCCTCAGCATTAGCTAACATCTGGATTTATTAATTTAAAATACAGTCGAACCTCCATATATCGAAGTAGCAAATTGCAGGAAAAAAATTCGGTGTATAGAAATTTCGATATATAGAATTGAGCTTAGTTTTATCATAATTTTCCTAAAAAAAAAAATTAAAGCTAATTTTCGTATACGAAACTCCATTTCTATTTTATATGCGAATCCCATTAAATGAAAGTTAATAACTAAAAGATGAATTAATATGAAAGATTTATTGAGTACTACATATCTTAAAAAAAACAATAATGCAGACAATGATCACAGTTACATTCTTTTTTAAAAAAACTACGAATATCTTGCTGAATAACCAGTTTTGCGGAAAGTTCAAAGAAATGTTCGTATTTATTCAGTCCACTAAAAACTTCATCAGGGACATTTTCCGCGAATTGAAGTCCACGACGTATTGTTTCAAATGCCAAAAATTGGGAGATTTTATTCTAAAGTGAAATAAAATCTCCCAATTTATCTTGAAAAAA
>OU015493.1:196775831-196793331 GCA_907164885.2 Dolomedes plantarius
GAGAGTGCTTGATTTCTGTTTGTTTTTTTGTCTATTTTCGTATTATTTTTATCTATCTCTGTTGGATTATTTATTTGTTTTTTTCATTATGGGGATATGAAGCTTCTGCGCTATCCTCTATTGAAAATGTTTTCTTTGCAGGGTAAGTTTTATATTATAGTGATTTAGCAGTCTATGCTTGAATTTTAATTTTGTTTATTTCTAATGTTTACTTTATACAGGACTGAGGGCTAGGTCCACCATCTTCGATTTTTTGGCGCCGATTTTACCTTGTTTGATGATGTAATAGAACATTATTTTCACCAACGTGGTTGAGCAGTGTTTTAAAACGTTTTGAAACCCTGACTTTGATATTGTTTACATTATTTATTTACTTAAAAATCTTATTTTGAAAACTAAGTACTAATAAAACGAGATTATATAGACAACAGCATGGGAAATTGTTTACATTATCGTTTATCAGAATGCAATTAAATAAAAATTTAAAATTATATATCAGTAAATCAGTTTTGTAAGCCTGACTTCGAAATTTTTTACATTTGTTTACTTTTAAACTTAGTTTTAAAAGTAAGCAATAATAAAATCATATTATATAGACAAAAGCATGTGAAGTTGTTTGCATTACTGCATTTCGGTATGCAATTAAATAAGAATTATAATTATATGTTAGAAAAGCAGTTTTTTAAGCCTGACTTTTAAATTGTTTGCATTATTTGATTACTTTTTAAACTTATTTTGAAAAATAAGTATTAATAAAACGAGATTATATAGACAAAAGCATGCGAAATTGTTAACATTATCGTATTTCGGTATGCAATTAAACAAACATTAAAATTGTATGTTAGAAAAGCAGTTTTGTAAGCCTGACTTTTAAATTGTTTACATTATTTGTTTACTTTTAAACTTTTTTGAAAAAAAAAAGCAACCATAAAACCAGATTATATAGATAACAGCATGTGAAGTTGTTTACATTATGGTATTTTGGTATGTAATTAAATTAAATAAGTATTTTGAGAGAAAAGCTAAAAAAAACGCGCCCAAACGTGGAAAAACGCCCCAAAAAAATCCAAGATGGCGGACCAGGTCCCCAAGTCCTGTAATCTCCCCCTGTATTTTCTACTAACTATTAAAACTTCATATCTAGATAGGGAGGAATTTGAATTTTATTTCAGGGTGGGTATTGTCATTACTAGCACAGAACTATTCCAAACTTCACATTGGGGTTATTAAATCCCTATTACGTTAGTTTCATAAGTTTCGCCCATTTCCCGTGCATAATATAGCTTTAGATATATATATATATATATTCCAGCAGGATGCATCTCCGAAATATTCATCTTCAAATGTTAGAAACTGCGCCTTACTGTTCACACTGAGAGGAATGTCAGAAGCGTTCGGCAAAGCTTGAATGCGGCAATGTCAGTAATCTTATTTGAGAACTGAACTATGTTAATAGAGAATCTCTCAAGACGCAGTCGGAGAGGGTTTAATGCGGATTTCTGATTCGTTTGTGTAATGCGCTGTAAGTGTGACCAGTATGGACTCGCAGTAGACGGGATTCATGTCGTGTTTAACCGAGATATTCCGGCTGGCTCTGGATATGTGTTCGGACAGAATTGAGGCAATCAAACTGTAAACGAAAATACCTTCCGCAAATGCTTAGTGTAATGCGACCGGAGAGACGTCTTCCCGGCCTAAAAACAGTTTTTCCTGAAATTGTGTTGATAACTATAGCGATATGTTCATATATGAAATAAAATAAAAATGGTTTATGATGTAAGTTTAAAAGATATGGCAGATAATTCTCTTGAAATTATTTTAAGAGAATTCGCTATCATATTTAAGTAGTAAAGTTTCGGATAAAGTTTTAGTTTTACAACCTGGCACAAATAAATTAAATTACAATCTTTTCGTACTCCTTACATGGTAAAATTCATATTACTTACTTACACACACACATGCACACACACACACACACACACACACACACACACACACACACATATACATATATATATATATATATATATATATATATATATATATATATATATATATATATATATATATATATATATATATATACTTATATATAAAGAGAGAGCGATTTTGTACGTGGAGGGTAATCTCCAGAACCACTGATCCTATTTGAAAAATTCTTTCACTGTTTGAAAGGTACATTATTCCAGATGGACATAGGCTATATATTATGTATATCGGATCACTAGAAATAAAGTTAGGGGCTTAATCCTAAGAATCTCCATTGTTTCCGCTACTGTCTTCTACCGCTTTTTGTGCCGAAGATTTCAACGATCCGTATCGTGGTGCTATCGCGGTGTGCTTCTGTTCTGACGCTAGCGTTTCGAACCTAGCCGTTCTCCGGCACGCCTTTTTCTTTTAAAAATATATTTTAATTATTAACTAACATAAAATTAATTTAAGGTATTATTTAGGTTATTATTAAGGTAAAAAAAGATTTACAATTTATTGGCTATCAACTGGAAATTTATTGGTATAATATTTTGTTCAACCCGGACAAAGTCGGGACGGGCCGCTAGTATATTATAAATACCTATTTTTGAAATGCCATAACCGCAATTTTTACACCGCTTAATAATTTGTTGCTACGAATATTTCTCCCCGGGAAGTGCAGTTACGTAACCTTCGCGGCATCTATCAATTTTAGGAGCCATTTTCAAAATAAATGTTCAATTTACAATACAATCACAGGAAAACAATAGCAGACGATTATTCTGAAGTTGAAAAATTTTTATCCCAAAATGCAAACGCCAAAAACAAATTACAAAGTCGTTCCCATAAAGTGCGAACGATCTTCTGTATATATATATACGTATTGTACCAAATTCGTAGTACGGATAGTTATTTTTTTTACAAGTGAATTCAAGAAATGAAATAAATATGCCAGTTACCACAATTGAAAAACAGACATTTTTATAGACAGCAAAACTAACATGTAATCTTCTTTTAACAAGATACAACAGTAGACTGCTAATCTTCGCTGGACTTCAACACTTTCCAGCTCCTAGGTATTTTTCTTGACAATTTGGGATTTAAAGTTTTCTTATATAAATTCAATATAACACTCATTATACAACAGCATACAACCTTAAAACAGCAAGATCCAACGTCTATTCTGGGACGATAAAATACCTACAAAAACACAATCACCTTTCTCTTCAAGGATAAAGCTTGAACTGAATTCTTATTCTAAAAACCTATTTAACTCGCGAAACAAAACCCGTGATGCCACACCGCTCAATTAAACCCATTTTCCAACAATTGACTGAAATCCGCAATTATTACTTTCTCCATGGTAGAAGTGTGAACGTGCTTAAACCATGGTTTTTAATTCCTGAGAATTCCTGAACAACGCGCGCTGGAGATAACACGCCAAATTGGCCCCTAACACGTAACAATATATATATATATATATATATATATTAGTTGTTCTTTCTAATACTCCCAGAATTAATTCCAGTCCAGTCTAGGCTAGGGGGCTGAGGGATGCGAATCCGGTTTATGATGGCGGACGAATGGCCGAATGGCTAGGGCGCTGGCTCTCAGTACCAGAGTCTGTGGGTTCGAATCTCCTTCTTGGCATGGATGTTTGTAGCCGTTCGGATTCAGCTTTAAGCAGTAGGCCCTCGTGTGGCAAAAATTGACCGTAGCCGGTTTATAATGGCACCACAACGGTCGAGTCCGATTTAGCCAGATGCCATTTCAATTTTGCAAGAGCACTCCTAGGGACGGCATCTAGGGGGATCGTACCCTCTCCAACCCCCTCTGACCTCATAGAGGGACTTTCCGGCCTACGAATTTAACATGCCTCCATCCGGCCTAGACACGTAGGTATTGAACGGCGCCTGTTGGAATTCGATTTGAGCACCCTCAGCACCGAAATTCGGCACGCTACCGCTAGGCTGCGTGTTATCTATACTTATATATAAAGAGAGAGCGATTTTGTACGTGGAGGGTAATCTTCAGAACCACTGTACCTACTTTGGAAAAATTCTTTCACTGTTTGAAAGGTACATTATTCCAGATGGACATAGGCTATATATTATGTATATCTGATCAGTAGAAATAAAGTTAGGGGCTTAATCCTAACAATCTCCATTGTTTCCACTACTGTCTTCTACCGCTTTTTGTTCCGAAGATTTCAACGATCCTTATCGTGGTGCTATCGCGGTGGGCTTCTGTTCTGACGCCAGCGGTTCGAACCTAGCCGTTCTCTGGCACGCCTTTTTCTTTTAAAAAATTTGTTTTAATTATTAACTAACATAAAATTAATTTAAGGTATTATTTAGGTTATTATTAAGGTAAAAAAATATTTACAATTAATTGGCTATCAACTGGAAATTTATTCGTATAATATTTTTTTCAACCCGGACAAAGTCGGGACGGGCCGCTAGTGTATATATATATATATATATATATATATATATATATATATATATATATATATATATATATATATATATATATATATATATATATACACTCATGGACAAAAAAATTAGCGCACCAAGAAATAATTGCGGGATCGTAACGAAACTTGCAATGAAGGTACATGTCGGGGAGATATGCAAATGATTAGAAATGCAGCGTGATTGCGCATTACGTATAGCCGATAGAGGGCGTTGAACATCGTACTTTGTGGAGTATAAAACAGGTAACCAAAGCTTGTTTGAGTGTGCTGAATCATTTACAAAGGAAGAGCTGAGATAGACATGCCATTACGCCGTGTTCGAAGACAATATACGCAGTTGTAGCAGTTTGAGAGGGGGAGAATCGTCGGAATGATGGAAGCTGGGTGGTCAGCTAGGCGAGTAGCTCGTCAATTAGGCCGATCTGATTACGCCCTCGACAGACCAGTCGTCGAGCAGACTGCCACATCGTAAGAAATGCACGCGTACAGCCAACTGCTTCTTCGCCCGCCATCCAAGCACAGGTAGCACCTTCACTAGGGGCCTCTGTGTCTTCTCGAACCATACGAAGGCGCCTGGCTGAAGGACAGTTGGTATCGCGGCACCCATTATGTGTGCTGCCCTTGACGCCCACCCATCGACGCCTCGGTTTGGAGTTTTGTTGCGCACGAGGAAACTGGACTGCAGCGGAATGGAACCAGGTCGTCTTTAGCGACGAATCCAGATTCAATCTCGGCAGTGATGACAATCGTGTTCGTGTGTGGAGAGCCCGTGGTGAACGCTTCAATCCTGCCTTTGCTGTACAGCGACACATCGCTCCCACAGCTGGTGTGATGGTATGGGGTGCCATTGCCTACAATACACGGTCACCCCTAGTATTGTTCCGTGGCACCATGACAGCCCAGCTGTATGTTCATGAAATCCTGTAACCATATGTGTTGCCACTCATGCAACGGCTCCCAGGAGCCATTTTTCAACAAGACAATGCTCGGCCTCATACGGCAAGGGTGTCACAAGACTGTCTCCGCACTGTTACTACCCTTCCTTGGCCTGCCCGATCCCCAGATTTGTCTCCAATCGAGGATATCTGGGATCATTTGGGACGACGAGTTGGGCATCCCACGAGTTTGAACGAACTAGAGGCAAGGTTACAGCAAATATGGAATGAAATGTCTCAATACATCATACAGAACTTGTATGACTCAATGCCCCATCGTATCGTATCGTGCATTCGCGCTAGAGGGGGTCCAACGGAGTTTTAACTCCTCCGTTCTTTTGCCTTTTTCTCTGAAATAAATTATCCCTTTTCTTTGATTTTCTTATTTACTTATATCAAAGTAGTCATTACGTATGTAAAATTTCGTTTCATTTTGACGACTCCTTCCTGGTGCGCTAATTTTTTTGTCCATGAGTGTATATATATATATATATATCCAGGTGATGCTTCGGTCCGTTGTCTGATACATTACAGTTACGATTTGTCTCAATTCCTCGATTACAGTTTTAGAGCTCCTGAGATATATTCTTTTTATTCACAGTCGCGGACGAAATCAGTGTTCTAGCTCGCGTCGTAAGTGTTTGTCCCGTAAGTCCAGTCTAATTGTTATGTTTTGCCCTTCAAACCAGGTCTCGAAAGAGTTTGAAATGTGGAAAGTTATGCTAAAAGAAACGGAGTCTGTTCCGGAGTTTTGGCGTGTGTAGAACATATAAAGCGAAAACAAACACCGCGATCACGGTTTTAAGAATGGCAACTTGGTGTGCAACTGATTTTTTGTGTACCCGGTTTATTTTTTTAAAACATTTCTTTAAAACATTTATCAGACATTTATCATAGAAGTACTGCTAAAATGGAGACGTATTCCCTTTTGAGAAACTTTTAGACAGTAATTTTCAAATTTAAAGTTTTTAAACTGTTGTGTTAAGAGCTCTAGTAACTCTAGTGTTTGGAGGCAGTATATGCTGACACATTATTTACTTATTGATTCCGCTGAATAATGCCTTTGAACTTCTACGGGCTACTGACTTTTCTTTAAGATTTTATATTTTTTAAGGTAATCAGAATGCCTAAAAACTATGGAATGATGCATACACCTGCTTCAATAATTCCACAGCCTTTTTGTTTTCTTAAAGACCAATGAAATGGTTTTTGGATCTAATTTATCAATCTGTAATTTATCAGGTACTATTGGTTACTGATATGGTACTTTATCAATAGTGCTGTACTTCAGTACTATTCATAAAGAACCGCATAAATTATCAAACTCGTACTACTGATAATTAATATAGTACTTTATCAATAGCGCCGTACTTATGGAACTATTGATAAAGTACCGCAACAATTATCAGTCCGGTACTGTTGATAACTGATGTGGTACTTTATGAACAGTACCGTATTTACTGTGCTATGAATAATGTGTCATATAACCGAGTATGGAAGCATACAAGCTGTAACGTTGGAATACGCAAGCTGCTATGTAGTAAAATCATTACTAAAAAAAGTTTCAGACTTTAACTCTCGCACATATAAACAAAGCAATTCAAGGAAAACAAAGTAAATAGTATAAGGATATGTTAAAAAAAATTACGTAATCCTCATTCAGAAAGCTCGTAAATTAGAACACTTTGTTTAAAATTACAACGTAATGGTTGTTACCGACCAAAAAACTTCTTTGCTTTATCGTTTCATCTCACGAATGTAAAGAAATATAATTTAAACCCCCCATAATTCATTTCCCCTGTTTTTTTTCTTCACTCTAAATTACTTACCAAGGCACGAAAATTATAAAAAAAAATGATAATAATCAGATATACTCTGCGAAGAAAAATGGGACAAAACCCGAGAAAGAGTGAAAAAAAAAGCCCTTCCTTAATCTTATAAAATGAGCAGACACGCAGTATGATGACGCAGAAATTCATATAAATAAGAATAAAATTAAAAGAGTGTTTTGTAATGAATCTTAATTCCAGCCATTTAAGTAACGTACCATAGGAGCAACAGCTTTTGATCTTCTCTCCCACCACCACCACACACACACACCCTTCTACTTTTACCCCAGAGATGGTGGTAATTACACAGTAGGGAACATTAGAGGAGAAAACTCATTGTTTCAATCTGACAGTGTGAATTAAAATTCCGGGCGCATTTTTCGACCAACGGGCAATTAAATGGGGAAAATTCGCTGTCTGTAATTGTTCGCGAGGGGTAAACCGCTGTACACTTGTCAAATCTCTCAAGAGCCCTAACGAAGAAAAGTTTTGTTTTAAAAGGGGTAAAATCATGCGAAGGGATTATTAGGTTTGATTCCTGGTTTAACAGTCAAAGAGCGTGCGGGGTTTGTTTTCCTAGTTGGTGAGCAGAACTTGCCGGGTTCTTTTAAAAGGTTTGTGCGAAATTCGCAGTACTTAGGATAAGAACGTTTTTTAATGGCATGATTACAGCTATTCCAAAAACACGTAATTGCACGTGAATTAAACGGCGAATTAGACGCGTACAAAGTAAACATAGCGATACTTTATTTCACGTGTTGAGAGTTTTGGGGAGGCAGTGATATGCCACAACTCTTCGTTGTAAGTTTGTTGTTACTAATCTTGCTTAGTTTCTGGACAGTATTGTCTTTTTATTTCTAGATACTCTTTAAACTTGCTACTCTTCTTGGACTTGCGAAAAATGCTAGGAAATTCACTAACTTTTCGTAATTTTTAACAAATTAACCAATGAAGCAATTTCGTAAAATTTTCTGGACTGTTAGATCAAACATAACTTGTAGTGACAGAAATATCATATTGAAGTAAATCTTTTAAATTAATTAGTAAATATTAATTAACATGACTTCCTATTATCATAATTACCATGTGTCTATGCGCGTATGATAATTGATGTTAATTTTAATTTATTAACATAAAACACCCTTTAATTCAAAGGAAACATTTGGCTTAATACATATACATAGAATCTTTCAATTACCTCCATTTTCAGTATTTAAAATTAACAATTAATTTTTTTTTAAAATTCACAAATATTTTTTCATAAAACATTTTGTAAAACTTTTATTACATAAGATAACTCTAAGCTTTCAGGTTCTTTTATGAAGAAGTTTAACATTAACGTGTGATGAAAATTTCAAGCCTTTATTTCAAATAGTTTTTTGTAATATCATGCGCGCAGTCAGAAAATCGCATTTTGAGATAAATGCATTTAAAGTTAAAATGTTGCATTAAAATCACTGCTTGGGTGTTCACAATTTTTTTCAATATCATGTAATTTTTGTATCCCAAAAAAGTGGTACCTAATTGTTCAGAATAAATTCTGGTTTCAGTTCATATTAAAGAAAATCGATTTTTAACCTTCTTCAAGGTACTTCCCCCTTAATGCTTGTTAATCCCAGTTTTTTGAGCCGTCCATGTTGGATAGCGGCTAGCGTCTGTATTCTCATTGAGAGCACTTTTTGTACACCTATATGATATTCCCACAACAAAGGAGCCAAAACAAGTCTCATTAATGATCATCCTCATATGGAATACAAAGGCTCTCTCGAGTTTTATTCTCCAAAATGTGACTGTATTTAAAACAGACGAAAATTAGGGGAAATGTAACAAAGAGTTCGTTGTGTAGTTTGAAACGTTACAGGACCATTTAAAATTCCATTCGGAACCATATAAAAGCTTGTCACCTGATGCATCTGGAAAAGTTGCAACGACCATCTACAAGGGACAAGAATATCTTAGCATAGAAGCCAATGTTCCTCAAAGTGAACTGTCCAGAGTCAATGCTGGTTATTCGTAGTTCCATTAACGAGGATCATAACATGGTACAGTGATGAGCATAGCACACCGCTCTAAAAGCAAGAGGTCTGGAGCTTGATGAAACAGCTTGTCATTCTAGTTGAAAGAGAAGAAAAATGGGTAAGATTGTGGCAAAAAAGTGGTTTTGTATTATTAAATGCTAGAGAACCGTTTAAATTTTTCTTAAATGAGGCGTTTGGAGTCACCTATGGTAATCAGCGACCTTTCCAGGAGCAGGTTTCTCCATACCTAAAAGCTAGTGTTCTTTAAAATGAACTCAAGAATGTGAGGAAATCGAATATTTTTTGTTAATTCTATTGCTTTCAAATCCTAGTTCCCTTTCTCAGGTTAACTGAACGGGATGTTTTTCGGTACATTTGGTTCTGCACTGGTGAATTATTTTCTTGCACTAGTCACAATGTAATACACTATCTACCAATAAGTATTTGGACACCCATGCAAATGACGATATCTGCGATCCTGATATACGACATGCTCTCCGCCATTAAATATCGTGTAGGAAACAACGTTGGCATTAGTCGCATACAAGATGCCACGAAGTGCAGATTTATCTGATTTCGAGAAAGGTGTAATTGTCGGATATCACAGGATTGGCCGATACTTAAGGAACATATCTAGCGAGCTGAACTCCCCAAAATCGACAGTGGCCCATGTGATTCCGACGTGGAGGGTGAGCGGTGATTGTCGGAATGTGCCCCGAGTCGGCAGACCTACGAAACTGGGAGACAGAGAACGACGGATGCTGTCCAGAGAAATTCTGAAGAACCGCACCCAACCGATGTACCACATACTCCAGGAGTTTCAACAGACATCCGGGAGTGTTGTTTCAATGAATACCACCAATAAGGAAGCACATATGCTTGGTTTTCATGATCGTGCTGCCACCCATAAGCCTTTGATAACAAAGTCCAATCACGCTGATTGGTCAATGTGATACAAAGCACGTTGAAAGTGGACCGTAGATCAGTGGAAACGGGTTCTCTGGAGGGATGAATCAAGGTTAACCCTCAACCCTTCGGATGGGAGGGTCTGGGACTGGCGTCTACCTGCAGAACGCCTCTTACCAGAATGCATTGTGCCCACAGTAAAGTTCGCCGGAGGTGAAATTATGGTCAGGGGGCGTTTCTCCTGGTATGGACTGGGTATGGACCATTGGTTTCAATTCATGGTAAGCTCAACGCCTACGCCTACTGCACTATTTTGGATGACAGCCTGCTTCCTACGTTGTGGCAGTTTTACGGGTTGGACCCACGTTACATCCAGGACGACAAAGCCAGCTGTCATGTTGCGAGGTCCACTATGGATTGGTATCGTGACAATGGGGTTAACCGAATAGACTGGCCTGCCCAGACCTCAACCTTATCTAGAACATCTGGGAGGAGTTGGATCACCGAATTAAGGGGTGCAACAATCATCCAAAATCGGTGAAGGAAC
Organism: Dolomedes plantarius; assembly: GCA_907164885.2. Classification (NCBI taxonomy): domain Eukaryota; kingdom Metazoa; phylum Arthropoda; class Arachnida; order Araneae; family Dolomedidae; genus Dolomedes; species Dolomedes plantarius. The sequence goes on from OU015493.1 coordinate 196,786,517, forward strand.
TTACATGTCACCACTTTCTCCAAGCCAAGTGGAAGGAAATACCACTAGCTGTCATATAAGGACTCGTGGAAAGCATGCCCCGGAGAGTTGAGGCTGTAATTGCCTCACGTGGAGCCTCTACCAACTACTGAATATGAATAATTTTTTTCTTTTCTATCACAGGCATCCAAATACATATTGGTAGATAGTGTAGTTCACTAAAGTTTGATAATATTATAGCGTGATTCACTGGAAAGAGGACCCAAATATTCTGTGATTACTCTCCATAGGATGAAACAATCTGAACCCCCAAAAAATAATACTTTCACACCTTTACGTATGTGTAATCGATTGCATTACAGGCGAATCTGGAAATGATTTTCGTTTTCTTCCAGACTTGACGTGGCGATTCTTGTTCCTGGACATAGGTAAGAATATCGGGGGGAATAGCACCATTCAAGTTGGATGTTTTCCTTCAAATCTTCCACAAGGCTTGTTCCAAGAGTCAAAAAGTCTGCTGGTGTCAGATTCGGTCGCCAAAGCCCTTTTCATATTACCCTGTTCCCGAAGGACTCAATTTCCACCACGCTCCTCGCCGGTGCGTGACACGTTGTTCCATCCTGCTAGAAGTAACCCTCCGTTAACTCACGATCATCCAGCTGATTCACAAACTGTTCAGAAATGTACAGGTACACGTAGGTGTTCACGACGATGCCACGATGGATAATAAAATGGAGCCTATGGTGTGCAACCGAGACATCGCGCCCCACACAATTATTTCATCATGGAACTGTGTTTGGTGAGTGGCAAAGGGTTAACAAAACCTGACAAAGGAACACGCCTCATTCGAGAACCATGTGATGTGATGTGCTATCTACTGAGAAGCACATTGTGCTTCGTTTCATCCAGATTGCTTCGTCCTAGCTCGAGTTATTTCAGAACATTTGTGGCCTCTTTCGAGTGAATCACCCGATATTTTATAACAGTTAGTATAACACAACCAAACAAAAAGTTTGGGTTGCTTACCTCTACTAAATGAATAGTCCGAACTACGTAATTAACTCAATTTCGTTTAATGCCAGTGGTCAGAGTTACAGTAAGACAGGGCGGGGTCACTTTGTGACTGCAGGGGTAACGTTGTGACACAGTAATTTTTTCGTATTTCGGATCTTGCGCCGCGCTCGTGATACCGGGTAGGCAAATAACAGCATCAACAGCTTTTCCGACATACAGAGACACCTAGTGGCCAGTGTCCGAAAATTCTGCGTGCCATTTGTCTTCACTGGCCAGTGTATTGTTCAAACATGTTGTCAAGCTATTGACTCAAACTTCGGAAACTTTGTTTACTGAAGACTAAAACCTTATACTACCAACTACCACAGGTAATTATTTTCTATTGTCAATATGTTGAGGAGCAATGTAACTTTTGTGTAGGGATATTTCCGAGAGATATGAGAACATAACCTTCGATGAGAACATAACATCGAAAGGTGACGGGGTTACTTTGTGACACATTGACAGTGTCGCAAAATAACCCATAAAATCGACCCACCTCCTCTAGCCGCTCAATGTTGCATTTTTCCGTCCTCTAAAATACCATTGGGGAGAAAAAGTATTGACTATCTGGAAAAAAACTACCCGAAGGTGCAGAATGTGCCGAAAGACGAATTTCCTCACCTTGTCAAAGAACTCATGGCTGCCCTAGGCACCCGAGGTTTGTTCGATGTCCAAGGTATAGATAAAGCTATCCAATATTTGTAATAGGTATATATAATCTTGTATCGAGCTTTTGATAAGCGTTTTACTGTCTAACTTTGTGTCAAGTAATATTTCCTCTTGTATTTCAAGGTGAAAACACAGATGTCACATAGCAGCCCCACTCGGCGGGGCAACTTTGTGACACATTTTAACTTTAATTTCTCCATGGAAATAAAAAATCTGAGTTAGCACAATGCACTATTATGTAAGGAAAGGATGTACCAATGTTCGGCAATTGTTCGTTTTGAGTTGCTTTTAAAACTGATCGGCTGGCACAGGGAAAAAAAACATAACATCCGTCACAAAGTAACCCCATCTTAAGGTTTAAAATTATCTATGAAATAGAAATAAGGATTTTTTTATATTTCCATAAGTAAAAGAGAATTTATCAATTGCAGATTTAAAGATTTGTTCTGATATTCATCTATTAAATTTTGATACTATTTACATTAAATTTTTAAATTTCCGCACAGTCCCTTCGTTGATTTTTCTCATTTTCTTTCAAATAAAAACGGATATAATTTGCAATCACTTTCATCGAATTATAGTCCCTGACTCCCTGATTATTTTTGTATAAAAACCAAAAAAAGAATGAAGTATTGTAGTAGAGACGAGCATTCTCTCTATAATATAGATTAATGACTGTTTCCGCCGATAGTGAAAATAACACCTGTTAGTAATACTGGCGAGACTGGAAGAACTATTAATTATGCTTCCTGTATCGGTGTCAAAATAAAAATGATTATTTAAGAGGATTTTTTTTATCGTTTAAGGTTTTAAGGTTACAAAATCCATTTCAGGTAAATGTGCTTTCAGTGTGTGAAGATATTTCCCGTTAAAATATTTTCTGTCCGATTTATTTAACCAACAATATCCATATGAACTTATATTGAACTTATCTATATATATATATATATAAAACAGTTCCGTAACTGACTCACTGACATACAACGCACAGACCAAACCGCTGGACCAAAAGGGCTGAAATTTTGCATGGCGATTCTTCTTATGGTGTAGGGGTGCACTAAGAAAGATTTTTGAAAAATTCTTCTTAGATTTTATTAATTAAATTTTCAAGTTGTTTTTGTGACTTCCTTTTAAGTTTGCATTTAAAATAATAATTTGAGGGTTATAAAATTTATATCACGAGAAAGATCATAAAAATGCCTTTAAAATGAAATCTTTTTTAACCTTTACCTCGATTTTCTGATTTTTGGTGAATTTTTAAAGATTAATTTTTAGAATTTAATTTATTAAATGCTGATCACGTGATTTCTTTTTCTGGCACTTTAAATAAATTTATCGTCACGTGCATAACAACTAAATAGACAAAAGAAATATTTTTTTCCTTTCTAATGCAGTAGACGATTGGATATTATCCAAAAAAATAAATATCCCTTACGATTTTTTTATAAATATAAATATATATATATATATATATTACATGAATTGTATACATTGATCGTTGCATTTATTATAAATATATATATATTTTTTTTGGCATTAATTCCATACATTGACCGTTGTATTTAATTTGAATGTACTCCGTAGCGAAGCGCGGGTTTTCAGCTAGTATTGATATATATGAACATTGTTACACCTCATTGCTGGCTGCACGTTATTTAATGAAAATAACGTGCACTCTAACTAAAAACAACTGCATACTCTCCCGGCATTTTTTTCAATATTTTCAGAAATTCATCATTCTACTGGCGTATATTTTTTCCCACTGGTTCTTGAACACATCTTCATCATGATTAACACATGTAGTTGGCGGTCACATTACAAAGGATTTGAATACTTATTGAAAATTTTCTATAATAGGCTTCTTACGAATCCAGACATTCCAGACTTTTCTGGTTAAGTTGTAGATTTTGATCGTAATGTGTATAAGACCAGCTCAAAAATCCTGTTCTGAACGTATCGTAGAGATTTAAATCTGATTAACGGCCACAAGCAAAAATGCCTAATATATTTTTGCATTTGGATGAGGGGGCTTAACTTTGAAAGAGTTGTCTTTAGCTAAATACACAATAGTCGTTCTGAATTACTGTAACTGTAATACAATAAATACAAATTAAATTTAGGGAGTGAATGAAAACTGCAAAATTTTCATCGTTTGTCTAAAAACGAACATAACGGGCACACAAAATGGTAAGATAACTCCAATATTTCATTTTAATTCATGGCTGTATATAATCATGAAAATTGTTTCGAAAATTGTTAATTTTTGTATAAGTTGTCCGTAAAGTTCTGCTCTTAACGAAATGTTTATTTAAGCGTTGAAGTTATTAAAATTATTAATTAAAATACTTAATTTATTTTAACGTTAAGATTGTTTTTTAAATCAGGAAACCTCTTGAATTTTCCACAAGTCATTGACAAGAGTGGAATAACCTCTAGAAGTGTAGAAATAAACTGCACAGAGAGAATTATTTAAAATAACTTTCGACGTTCGGAATAAATAATTATTTTGCAATCTCAGATAAATTGCATTACTTTTTTAATTACTACGAGTATCAGCAGAACAATTATCAGGGGAAAAAAAAAGTAAAATTTTATACACTCCAGATCTGCACTCGAAAACTTGTTTTGATATATTATCTTATTGTTTAGTATATCCAGCATTGAAAATTCAATTATAATTGTAATAAATAGACAGAATTTTTTTTTCTTCCAAACAAATTTGCTATTTCGCCTTTACTCCTGAACCCTGTTTCTGTATGCAATCCAGCAGTTCTTTCTTTTCTATGAGTCGATGAAGAAGTTTTCGCTCAGCTACGAATACGCAAATAAATCTACAAAACGCGTTTGAGGATTTATTTTTAATGAATTTGCGCAACTGGGGAAATGGTGGGAGTCTCTTCCTAATTTGTATTTATATGTTGTAATGTCCAGAAGAGGTAGTTAAGTTTTCAATTAATATCATGTCTGTTGTAAAAGGATTCCTTTAGCGTTTCCTTGACTATGGTGTAAATATCGTTTGGTTTAATGTGAATAATGAAAATTTAGGTTTATTTTGCCTTTGGTATTAAAACTCAGTTAAATGTGTTACAGTTTAAGAAAATTTCTCTTCAATTGAATGTGTAATTTAGTTTATTTATTTTTCATGTAAGATATTCTTGGAGAGAGGGGACGTTATCTTATTTTAGCACACATTATTCCACCTCTTTTAAATGAGATTTTACAAATAAGAAAGAAAAATGTTCTGAGCCATGCAGTTTTTCTCCATTGGGTACGATTGCATATTTTAGTACAATAATACAGGGTTTCCATAATTAAACTTCCCTATTTTTATGTTGTCTACAGTCGAAACTATTGTTCAGAAAGTTATGAAATTTTGTGTAGGCCATATTAAAAGGACGGGAATTTGTTTGAGCGAATAAAAATATTAGTTCAAAATTTCCCCACCAGAGGACGTTTTTGATGAATTATACATTTAGCCAACATTTACTATAGTTAAAAAATTTTATTACAACAAGACATATTCAATATGACGGCCATCATTTTCAGCTACCATTTGAAATCGTAAGACAGCATGTTCTACAGTTGACCACAGTGTGTCCCGGGAAATGCTGAGAACATGTCGTGAAATAATGTCTTTCAGATTAGGTATAGTTCTTGGTTTATCAAGACTGACTAGATGTTTCACATTTTCGTAAAGCAACTAGGGCTGAATTATCATTTTGGTAAAACAATTTTACTAACAAAGCTCGATCTGGTAATCGTAACGATGACATTCTGATTAGCAATAGCAAGCACGCTGAAAACAAAATCTCCATGAAAGTTTCTAGGTTTTATAACAGATTCTGCACTACATCGACAAAAATTACTTTGCATATTTGTTTCTTCTTCGTTCCTTCAAATCTTTTGTTCGAAAATTAGTTATCGAACAAGTCTCCGATCGACTTTGCAATCACTTTAAACATTGTAAAATTTAATGAGTATGAGTTATTGTGTTAGGGTGACCTACAGATAAAAAGATGATGAAATCTTTAGTAAAGAACCTGTCGTAAATGTGTAATTCATTAAAAAACGAAACTTTGAACGAACTTTGAAATATAACGAAATTTTGAACTATTTTTTTATTCGTTCAAACAAATCCCCATCCCTTCAATATGTCTTACACAAAATTTCATAACTTTCTGAACAATAGTTTCGACTGTAGACAACTTTTAAGTAGGGGAGTTAAATTATGGACACCCTGTATATTACTACGTTTTTTTCCTGATTGTTATTCATATACTACATCCAGAGAACTATAAGCTAGGATAACAAGAACCATTGTAATGTCCAGTTAAAAAAATTTAAATCCAAGTCCACAATCGTTAGAAAAATTTATAACTAGCCCACTAATTGGGCGTGGGTTCCAATCCCGAATAAGCTTTGGTTGTTTATGTGTCGTCCCCATCATAGAGAGCAATGCTGGCTCACCTATATGGTGCTCCCATAGCGTCCATACTACAGTGGAGGGCTCAGACCATTTACTGCAGTTCCCACTACTCTTCCTGAAGCTCCTGATGGCCCTAAGCCTTGGTTGTGTATGTGTCGTCCCCCTCATAGGGAGCAATGCTGGCTCACCTATATGGTGCTCCCATGGTGTCCATCCTACAGTGGAGGGCTCAGCCCATCTACTGTAGTTCCCACTACTCTTCCTGAAGCTCCTGAAGGCCTTAAGCCTTGGTTGTTTATGTGTCGTCCCTCTCATAGGGAGCAATGCTGGCTCACCTATATGGTGCTCCCATGGTATCCATCCTACAGTGGAGGGCTCAGCCCATCTACTGTAGTTCCCACTACTCTTCCTGAAGCTCCTGAAGGCCCTAAGCCTTGGTTGTTTATGTGTCGTCCCTCTCATAGGGAGGAATGCTGGCTCACATATATGGTGCTCCCATAGCGTCCATCCTACAGTGGAGGTCTCAGCCCATCTACTGTAGTTCCCACTACTATTCCTGAAGCTCCTGAAGGTTCTGCTTGCTTCGACAACCCCAGCTTAACTTCTCTTAGTACCATATCCTTAGTTCTCAGGCTTTGCGATTTGATGTTAGTTCAGCATTGAGAGAGGAAGAATGCCGATGGAG
>OU015493.1:196798331-196833331 GCA_907164885.2 Dolomedes plantarius
GGTAAACCCCTTGGAGGTCGATGGAAATTTATAAATGGTCTATAGTATTCCAAGGGTCTAATGGGGATCGATGATAAATTCTTCAGTTTTAAACTTTAATTTAACTTTTTAGAAATGTAATTATCTCTGTATATAAAACGCGTAGGTATGCGGCACAAAAATAGACGATATTTCTACACTCCGAATGGCAGCGGCTACAACTACCGGATGTAAACATTAGCGGCCGTCCCCGCACGTGTGTGTAGTGGCTCGACGATAGCACGTAATTTGGTACAATTTAATTGCTGTATTTTACTATTGAATAATTTTAATTTATTCATTTGATATGATTAAGTGGAGATATCTGAATTGCGAACAGAGAGTACATACAGAGAGTGATGTAATCTACACTATATTTTAGTACTTGCTGAAATTTTACTCCTTTCTATAAGGTGAAGAAATTTTCCCAACAATTTATTATTTGATGTAATGATAAAGTGTAGATATCTTCATTTTGAAAAATAGTACATACAGAGAGGGATGTAATTTTTAAAATCATTGGTGTCGGGTTTCTCAGTCTGATCTTTAACTCTGTTCTGAAGTAATGGAAATTCACATTTTTTAATCATGATGTTTTAGAATCAGCCTTATAATGAATTTAGCAATGATTATAAATTTTTTTGTCTAAACTCCCACTAACTTTTAACAACGTAAATTTATGTTGACAAGTAATGGTAACATTCCTTACATATGTTACTTTTAGTTGAGTTGTTTTGCAAAAGAATATATATAACTAAAAGTGACCATGTTGGTCGCGCAGCGGCTAGTTAGATAATAATATCCGTTTTAATATGTATAAATGCGGATTTGCATAGGGCGGAGTGATCCACGCATCTAAAGTCGAATGTCATGACCCTTTTATATATGTATCGAATGCCGCCGTCAGCTTTTATTTGTGTACCAACACTAGGCAGAACTGGAGAAATGCACTGGAACTTAAGGTGAGAAATCACTTTAAAACCTTAAAAAAAAAACTCAATTTTTTTAATTATGATTTAATTTTAAAGAATGGAATCTAAGGAATCTTTTAAAACAATGAAATCGGTAAAATTATTTAGTAAAATATGTATTTATATTCGTTATGTTAGTTATTGTGACTATACCATGATAAGCAATTTCCGGCCAAACATTAAAAAAATTGTATCAATGCCTATAGCACAACCACCACATTAACTGAATTCGAACTTTCGTGCAATTACAATCTGTGTTTCTGAAATCTTGTTTATATTTCCGAAATTAAAAATGAAAATAGTACGAAATTAATAAAACATAAACAAATGAACCACTTTTTCTATTTTTTTTTCATATTCTTAGTCAAATTGTTATCTTTAAGTGTTTTATGTGCAATTATTAGTATTATAATTATGTATGATGTATATTATAGAGAAAAATGTGAGGGGGCGATGTAGGAAAAAGGTTGGAAACCCCTGATTTATATGAACAAACTCTACAGAATAGCACAAATTGGACTCTAAAGTTTTTTTTGGTGTGATAGCACATCAATAATATACAAGGCACAACTTGCAAAACTTTAACCAAGCTTTCAGATTTAGTAGTATAAAACCTAAAATATATAAAAACTATTCATAAAATTTAAGAGACCAGTTAGCTTTATATAAGTAAGCAAAAGCTCATTGCATATTTTTACATTTTCTGATATAAACTTCTGTCTGTACGGAACCCAAGCATTAATTCAAGGGACCTGAAATACAGAATAAAAACTGTATAATTTGAGAGGTTCCCGTTAGGCAACAGACCAAAGGACACAAAATTGAAAGTTCGTGAAAGTAGTGTGTTTATGAATCAAGGCATAGATTAAAGCTATTCTCTTCTGGCTGTCTAGTCATAAAGTAAATTGCACCAAGAGCTACACTGGTAAAGTGACAGAAATTATAATAGGAAAGTTTTAAGATTATTTTTGACAGAATACCATGCTTTATAGTGTTTACATCACATTTGAAGAATACGCATAAGAGAAACTCATAGCTTCTTAAAAAAATTAAAACTACAATAAAAAACTACCTTAACCAATAAAAAACTTTAATATAAAACCTACAATAAAAGATTAAAATGGCAAATAATCTGAAATTTTAGAATTTCCAGTAGAGACAATTGCAACCAAATGCTCCCGTTGCTAATGAAAAACTGCGTAAATTAGTTCATTAGTATTAAATGCTCTTTAATTTTTATTGTGAACGTGATAAAAGCTATGCGTTCCTGTTTGATACTTCGGGGACTCTCCAACAGCTTCTTATGAGTAGAAAAGTTAATTCCCAGTTATAACTGTTTCAACCTTAAAATTTATTTAATGCACAAACACAAAGAAATATAACTAGATATAAATCCAAAAAAAATTTCGCTTCAGTCTAATTATATGTATAATAGCCGTTGTCTCTGTATAACACTTCCGGGCTATACACATCTTTCAATTGAAGCCCTCAGTAAACAAACAGCCGGTTAGGCTTAATTTCAATTTCAGATGTGGATCAGAATTTTTTCTTACCTAAAAACTAATATCTTCTCCATCAAATCACGTTTGTTCAGCCTATTTTTCTATAAAACATTCAGAACTAAAAAAATTGGATGCTTTTAGCTGTATATTTAACAGTTTTTAAAAATCTGTTTACTTTTGCGATGAATTCTGAAAGTAAACAAACTTGAATGTGACTGAATCAAGTAGCTCAAGTATTCATATCGCGTAGTGAGCTGTAAAAAACTGGATGGCAGTCTACTACTCCAATCGCATGAAAAACTAAATAAATAAAAAATAATGAAAGGGTTTGCTTTTACAAGGTGTGGATTAAATGCAATATTGCTAGATAATTCGGGATATTTTTTAACTTTCATATACGTTTTTCCATTATGACATCATTATTAGTATTATGACGTCAAAATGACGGGTTGGATGGCAGTCTAATACTCCCATCGCATGAAAAACTAAATAAATAAAAATTAATGAAAGGGTTTGCTTTTACAAGGTGTGGATTAAATTCAATATTGTTAGATATTTCGGAATATTTTTTAACTTTCATATACCTTTTCCATTATGACGTCATTATTAGTATTATGACGTCAAAATGACGGTTTACCTTCTAGTTTCTTAATAAATATCTTAAAAAGATTTGCTAAAAAAGGAATTTTGAAACTGTTAGGCGACTCTAAAGTAGTCCACCTGACTTTAAAATAAAAGACTGTAGCAAACTAAAATTACTGTAGCAAACTTATACTTACCAGTCTTAAGACGTATATCTAGAACCTAGACAATAGTCACAACCCCAAACTACCAAAGTTCTTTATTTTAAATCTTCCTCACCTACGCTAAATAGTCGATCGCTTGCCTTAAGATCTGGGCTAAATCTTTAACTAGTCTCTCCAGGAAAATGTCAATTTCAGAGAATTTGCTTACTTCACACTGCTTTGTGGTTTTTCCATCAGTCTCTTCTGAAACACAGTTCAAGGCTAATTGTCGACTTACCATTAACAAGGTGTCCCCTTTGTTAAGTGGCTGCAAATGCATAGGCCTGGATTCAAATCCCGGGAATGTTTTGGTACTGTTTCCTCGCTGAAAGCAACATTAGTTCGCCCACTGAGCGTTTCCACTATAAGGAAGCCATCACGTCCCGCGATGTTCAATATTGGACGAATGTTTCCAGAATAAGTATTTACCGCATTATGAAGACAATACTAGGTTTTGTGTTCTTTGATGTCCGTCGATAATCACGCGAATTATTGTGACACGAGGGCACAATTCAGTAAAACAAGTTAGAAATTTAAAGCAAACACTTCGCACCAATGTGGTAACTCTATATTTTGAATTGGATAGATACCTTGACGCCCGGTGGCGTAGTGGTTAAAAGCTTCAAGCTGCCACACCACAGGTCCAGGGTTCGATCCTGCGACTGGGCAAGGTTGACTCATTCTTTCATCCCTTGAGTGGGTCGATAAAATGAGGACCAAGTTATATGGTTCTGTTTCTTATGTACCCTGTGAATCCTCTAACGGTCCAGGCACACTATAAAGTAATAGGCATAAATATAAATAATTCCTATTTTTTCTACGTAGAGATAGACTAACATAGACCGAATTGGGGCTTCAAATAATAACACAACAGTACCGCAACTTGCGGTACTAAGAAACTGAACTTTAAAGTCGTAATGAACCCTTTCAGGCAGAATATACGTTCACTAGCAATACCCGTAACCATCGGGCTCTGAACTAACTATGGAAATCGTGCAGCCACCTAGGCTAAATACTAATACGTGCTCTATCACTTAAATTCCGCTATCACCTTCAATCTAACTTTCCTCGACTCTTTCGTATGTCTACTAATAGCGTAACGTACTACCTTACAAATCTCCACTCCCTTCTTGGGCTCTTGCCAACTCAGCGTGTGTCACTTAAATAGACCAGACACCTGCTCCGAACTCACTTCGACTGGCCTGCACTGCGCAGCTACCAGAAATTTGCATCTGAGCAACACGCGAACTCTACAAAGTATGCTTCGGAACTGACTCTGGGAGTCCCGCTGCAGGCTGACTACCTGCCCGAGACGTATGCTGCATGGCACCCCAAGCCCACGGTCAAGAAAGTGAAGATGGGCACCACAGGCCTTGGTCCACAATGGACCGTTGCGCCAATGGTTAGTTAGTTAGATACCTTACGATAAAGCTGTATATTATATCTTCGGAAAAGACACCTGATGTTTCTTTTACCAGTTTTGGGGTACTTTTTTTCAGTTAAGCAAAGACTTGCGGTTTTTCTAATAAAGAATTCTACGAAATATCTAACTAATGCTTTCCAGTTTCCCTAACACACTATATCTACCTTAACATTTGGAATATTTACGTATGGATAAAGGTGCATTCAAGAGATCCGACTGTCGACCAGCTCCAAACTAAAACTGAAGCGTTCAAGAGAATGAGATTTATGCTTAACTATTACAAACGTGTTGGCGAGACATGTTTGCGACTATCTTCTGTATTTGTTTTGGTAATATTATAATACATGCTTCAAGCATCAGTTGGATAGATTTATACGCAAGCAAACGAACCTGATGTAGGAAATACTTCGATTACAAATTGAAATATACATATGTCATTTTACCTGAAACGCTTACTTTTACGCAGCATAATCTCTTTCGAGAAATATAAAATATTCGAGTTGAAATTATAATGTTAATGGCTAAGTTTATTCTGAATCGAAAACCATGTTGTCAGTTTCAATTAAAATATTTTATCCTCCATTGTGTAAGGACTTTGCCTTAAATAATGGACTGCCAGCCTTTTTGTATTTTATGCTTTAGTTGCATTTCTCGACTAAATACAGGCTATTTACAATATACATAAAAAAATTAAATTCGCGGGTTCACGGTATAGATGAGTAAGGTCAGAGTTGAGTTGTCGCTACGCTCATTGAAGTCTTTCTAGGCCCGGCAGTATATCCTTGTCTCCGGTTCCAGTGTCACTCTGACTAACTTGAGCTCTGAATCTCTGAATTCACGTTCGGCGACTTTATATACCTCCGCTGAAGGTTATCGAAAGGTCTGGAAAACGCCAAATTACTTTATTCAGTTACATTCCCAGACGACTAGGTGCCTTCGGTTGGCAACTAACTTTTTTGTGGCTGCTTTTCTGTTCCTCGAGCTGTCGGTAGCTCTTCCGGCCTTTATGTCGCCAGGCGACTGTCTGTCTGCAGCCGTCTAAATCAATTATGTGCACATACCGCGCATTGGTTGGTCTCCCCAGAATTTCCATTCATAAAATATTCGTTATTGTACGGGATGCGTTGCAGTTGGGATCGTATTGAATTTTAACTCCACTGTGTGTGGTTTTGTAATCAATTGTGTGCGACCAGAACCAACACTGGGATACCCTCTGCAGGAATTTTCGAATTTTCGAAAACGTGTCCCTTTACTCATCATAAACGTTTTTGAACTAATGGCTTTCAAATTCAAATTAAAATGGTAACTGCTCAACGTACGCAGTTCAAACACGTTTAAATTCATACTGTGAAATGATGTTAGAGATTTAAGACCTTTGGCTGAATTAAATTTAATAGTGACTGTGTGATTAGTTAGTGAAGAAAGTGACTTCTCCAGTTTTCCCGTTTTATGTATCTAAAAAAAAAAAAATAATTCCTATCATGTTTTCCCAAAAACTAAAAATCAAACAAAACGGTTCGGAAATTTAAGCTTAGTCACTCTTAACAAAGCACAATTTTTTATTTACCTACTCTATTCCATTATAACAGAGCACAATGAAAAGAAGCAACACAAAAAAAAACTATTCTTTCACCCCTTGTGTTGAATCTAGCAATAAACATGATTTAATAAGACTCATTCACTACTGAAACCGTAACGGGGCTTCATTAGAAATAAATCCCTCCCAGGATTTATTTATTTATTTATTTTCCTTCCTTTTTATTCCCTTACACAACAAAAGTGTTTTTTATTCCGGTTGCAAGAAAGGGAGAAAGAAAGACGGAAAAAAAGATTTAAAAAAAATTGTTGGTCTCGTAAGAGAAGCAATTTATCGAATCCTACAGAAAAGAGGGTGAATAATTTGAAAAGAAAAGATAGAACAAATCGTGTTCGTTTACAGGTTGCGGGTTTGCCCGGAGACAAAATTTTTATTGCTATATGCATGTGTTTTGGTTTTATGTTCAGTGGAATCAAATAGATCGATTTATTGCTGTGACAGATAACATTCTATTTTCTTCTCTTGGAAGTTATAAAAATTCTTTTCAGACAGAGGATTTTTATCTAGCTCTGGAGTTTCGTTAATAATTAGTATTTTGTTTTGCCGAACGGGGGGAGATCTTTAAATAGGGTATTTGCACGTTACTCTTGTGATGTATTATTCCTCTTGGAGAGGGAAAGGACTGTGTAGTAAAATTTAAATGATTCTTTGAATATTCGTATAACTTAACGAGCTGAATACCCGTACTTCGTTACGGAGTACATTCAAATTAATACAACGCTCAATTTATGCAATTAATGCCTATATATATATATATATATATATATACTAGCTGAAAACCCGCGCTTTGCTACGGAGTACATTCAAATTAAATACAACGGTCAATGTATGCAATTAATGCCAAAAAAAATAAATATATAGATTTAAATAAATACGACGATCAATGTATACAATTGATGTAATACATATATATATATATATATATATATATATATATATATATTTATAAAAAAATCGTAAGGGATATTTATTTTTTTTTTGGATAATATCCAATCGTCTGCTGCATTAGAAAGAAAAAGAATATCATTTTTGTCTATTTAGTTGTTATTGTGATGTCGGTAAAATACACTTAATAATTAAGATGATAGCATATAATTAATACATAACGCGCGTGGTAATGTCTGTTTTAAATATATTTGCATTGTTGAAACTCTGTAAGCCTCTACTCAACTTGTTCCAACTAGCGGCGATCCAATTTTTAATTGCTTGATTTTTACTGAAGATTATTAGAAAAAGGTGCGCAATTTTTTTGATGATAATTAATAGTTTAGAAATAATTAACGTTTATATTAATATCGGGTATTCAGATAATTAAATTAGTAAAGTAAGTAAATTTTAGTAACGATTGTGCTTTGTTTTAATCAATTTATTAAGCCTCTGCTAAATATATGTAAGGGTTATACTTGTGGTGATCAGATATTAATTGATTTGATTAATGTCATCGCATTTGGAGAAGGTGCGCAAGTTTCTCTAAATGTTTTGACATTGAGAAGAATTAAGTTTGAAATAGATCATCACAGGTTATACCTTATTATTGTTAATATTGATAAATTAATAAGTTTTATTTATGAACCTTGTGAATGGCTGGCATATTGTTTTTTTTTATTGTTTTTTGGCTGGCGGTTTGTAATTTAAATGGTAAAAGTCTTAGAAATATTCTTTGCTTTCCTTCTATCCTTAAAAAATGACCCAGCGCCTAGCAACAGCTTTCATAGCCTCCCCCACTATCGGTAACCCAATACATCCGCTACGGCCCTTTTTCGAACGGGGAGAAATCTTGGAAGGTCAGATGCAAGGCGCGCAGGGATACATCGCCGGGTGGATGACCAGGCCGCCAGGAAATTAAAATAACCAACAAGAACGAGATGAGGGGTGGTAAAAATAAATTGTATAAAGAATTGCAGAGTGCAAGAATGCCACCTGTAGCCTTCCCCCCTCATTTCGGCCATTAGAAATTCACGGAGCACCAAGGAACTATTTGGTGTGGAGGATGGTTTCGCCGGACTGATGGAAAGTGTGACAAGGTGCTGACGAGGGAGCGCGGAGTTTGAAAACAAGAAATTTTTGGAGGATCCTGAACGGGGAGGCGAGGGCGAAAGACCGAGGGGTCGGGGCTGAAGCTCTGGCCTCGGGACGACGCTAAGATCCCGACGATGATGGGACGGCCACGGGTGAATTTGCTTTTTCCTTTCCTTTCCCATCCTCTCTGTAAATTCTATCCATAACCTCTCTACCTTTGATTAAAGCTGCAGCAGATCATTAAGATTAGATTTAAATGTAAAATTGAAATTAAGATGAGCAATTGCATATAGAATAATTCAGGTTTTTTTTTTATATTCGCCAGCCATTTTATTTTGAATTGTCATTGTATATATTTTATTGTATTGCGGGGATATAGATGTTAGTTTTTATAGCAATTGTATTATTGAGGATTTAATATTGGTATTCCGAAAAATGTTGAATAGAACTGATTACCAGATTGGTGGTAATATTGTTAATGTAATCGGAAGGAATAAATTTGTTATGTTAAAGTATATCTTTGTCATGTCGGTCCTTGCTTTTTTAGTAAATGTTCTGATTTTTAGCTTTAGGTTTTATTTTATTTCAGCAGATATGAAGCTTTTTCTTTTAGGTGAGATAATTTTATTTCTAGGTGTTCTTCAAGATTAAGTAAATTTATTAGATTTAATTTCATTTTTTCTTTTGGCTCATTATTCACCACAGTGAAGCATTCAGTTCGAACCAGTGTTAATTATAATATTAATTATGATGGGTTATTGCATTTAAAAATAACACAACGCAACTTTACCATCTATCTTAAAATGTACTAACCACTAACGGCCAAATGGCAAATACTGTTGTATTTAAATTTAACTGAACCCCACCTTAATTAGTAAGATTTATTCCTACCTACAATTAATTAGATAAATTAATATAATATAATATAAAGTTTAAATAAACCTAAATACACAAAATTTCGTTGCCACATTATGCACGTGACGATAAATTTATTTAAAGTACCAGAAAAAGAAATCACGTGATCAGCATTTAATAAATTAAATTCTAAAAATTAATCTTTAAAAGTTCACCAAAAACCAGAAAATGGAGGTAAAGGTTCAAAAAAGATTTCATTTTAAAGACATTTTTATGATCTTTCTCGTGACATAAATTTTATAACCCTCAGATTATTATTTTAACTGCAAACTTGAAAAAAGTTATAAATACAGCTTAAAAATTTAATTTAAAAAAAATCTAAGAAGAATTTTTCAAAAATCTTTCTTAGTGCACCCCTACACCATAAGAATTGCAATGCAAAATTTCAGCCCTCTAGGTCCAGCCGTTTGGTCTGTGCGTTGTATGTCAGTGAGTCAGTTACGAAACTGTTTTATATATATATAGATAATAAATACAACGATCAATGTATGCAATAGATGTAAAAAAAATTATTTATTAAAAAATTGTAACGGTTATTTTTATAGACAAAATAATGTAGAAGAAAATATTCAAATTAAATCCAATAGAACATACTATATAATAGAATACAGTTAATACAGTACAGTTTGAGGAACATATCTTTTACTGTATTTTAATATTTTTGGGGGATAATGTCAATCGTCTGCCGCATTCGAAAGAAAAAACTGTTTTTGTCTATATCGTTGTTATGCACGTGATGCAAAATTAGTTTAAAGTGTCACAAAAAGAAAAAAAACCACGTGATCAGCATTTAATAAATTAAATTCTAAAAATTATTGAATGGTTATTTGTTTTGTATTGTATCAATGTATGTACATATCAAATTTCATTAAAATCGGTACAGCAGTTCTAGAGATAATCGACTAGAGATAAGTCTGCAAATTCTCTTAATTTCTTACACCAGTGTAAATACAACGGTCAATGTATGCAATTAATGCCAAAATATATATATATATATATATATATATATATATATATATATATATATATATATATATATATATATATATATTAAATACAACGATCAATGTATGCAGTTGATGGAAAAAAAAATTATATTTATAAAAAAATCGTAACGGAAATTTTTATAGACAAAATTATGTAGAAGAAAATATTCATATTAAATCTAATAGAACGTAATAAAGAATACAGTTCAGTTAATATAGTACAGTTTGAGGAACATTTCTTTTATTGTATGTTAATATTTTTTTGGATAATGTCCAATCGTCTACCGCATTTATAAGAAAATTTTTTTTGTTGTTGTCTCTTTCGTTGTTATGCATGTCACGCAAAATTAAAAGAAAAAAACCACGTGAACAGCATTTAATAAATTTAATTCTAAAAATGAATCTTTAAAAATTCCCCAAAAATCAGAAAATGGAGTTAAATATCCGAAAAAGATTTCATTTTAAAGAAATTTTTATGCTCTTTCTTATGATATAAAATTTATAACCCTCAGATTAATATTTTAAATGCAAACTTAAAAAAGTTACAAAATCAGCTTAAAAATTTAATTTTAAAAAATCTAAGAAGAATGTTTCCAAAATCTTTCTTAGTGCACCTCTACACTATAAGAAGAATCGCCATGCAAAATTTCACTCCTTTAGGTCCAACGGTTTGATCTGTGCGTGATATGCCAGTCAGTCAGTCAGTCACTCAGTTACGGAACTGTTTTATATATATAGATAATTTCCCCCCAAAAACTGAAATTACGAGGACGACTACGTTTTTGTGATGAAGTTGTGGCTTTCAAGAAATGCAAGATTTACGCGAAATGCTCTGTATGAATCTACGAACGCGAAATGCTCTATATGAATCTACGAACGCGAAATTTAAATAATTTAGTGCCCTATATAAGTTCGAAATTATTTAAGAAGTACTATGTCCGCGTGCCTGTGAAAAGTAAATCTAAGATCACGTTCCACTATTAAATTGAAAGGATATATTTTGAACATGAAATCGATATTTTACATCTTGCGAATTATTAGAAGAGATTTTGTGGAAAAAATTAAAGATAGAAAAATAAACTTTAAAGTTTAATCGGGATTTGCTGTTGAGCAAAATATCATTACATATTCTACAAGGAATATTTAATTTTTTTAATAGTTCATATATTTTTATAGCGAGACAACACTAGAAACTTATTTAAAGGATCATCTATGATTTAAATTCAAGGAAAGAATGCGAGACAATATAAATTTAAAATTCGATTAATCCAATCTTTTAACGTAGGATTAAGTTCCTCCATAACGGTCCTCAGGAAAACAAAATTTCAGACGCTAAAACCGTCCGTCGTCGAGAGTTATAATTTTAGCAGCGTGCCAAACCCAGTCTGTATCGCTTGGGTAAACAGTATACACTTAAACAGAAAAGTACCAAAATACGTCAAAATTTTGACAGACATATATATATATATATATATGTATATATATATATATATATATATATATATATATATATATATATATATTTATAAAAAAATCGTAAGGGATATTTATTTTTTTGGATAATATCCAATCGTCTGCTGCATTAGAAAGGAAAAAAAATATTTTTTTTGTATATTTAGTTGTTATGCACGTAACAATAAATTTATTTAAAGTGCCAGAAAAAGAAATCACGTGATCAGCATTTATTAAATTAAATTAAATTCTAAAAATTAATCTTTAAAAGTTCACCAAAAATCAGAAAATGGAGGTAAAGGTTCGAAAAAGATTTCATTTTAAAGGAATTTTTATGATCTTTCTCGTGATATAAATTTTATAACCCTCAAATTATTATTTTAAATGCAAACTTAAAAAAAGTTTCTAAAACAGCTTAAAAATTTAATTTAAAAAAATCTAAGAATAATTTTTCAAAAATCTCTCTTAGTGCACCCCTACACTATAAGAAGAATCGCCATGCAAAATTTCACCCGTTTAGGTCCAACGGTTTGGTCTGTGCGTGATATGTCAGTCAGTCAGTCACTCAGTTACGGAACTGTTTTATATATATAGATAATTTCCCCCCAAAAACTGAAATTACGAGGACGACTACGTTTTTGTGATGAAGTTGTGGCTTTCAAGAAATGCAAGATTTACACTAAATGCTCTGTATGAATCTACGAACGTGAAATTTAAATAATTTAGTACCCTATATAAGTTCGAAATTATTTAAGAAGTACTATGTCCGTGTGCCTGTGAATAGTAAATCCAAGGTCACGTTCCTCTATTAAATTGAAAGGATATATTTTGAACATGAAATCGATATTTTATATCTTGCAAATTATTAGAAGAGATTTTATTGAAAACATTAAGGATAGAAAAATCGGGGAAAATAAGGGAGCAAATCTGTTGAGCAAAAAATCATTAGATATTCTAAAAGGAATATTTAATTTTTTTAATAGTTCATATATTTTTATAGCGAGACATAACACTAGAAACTTATTTAAAGGATCATCTATGATTTAAATTCAAGGAAAGAATTCGAGAAGTATAAATTTAAAATTCGTATAAATTTTAACGTAGGATTAAGTGCCTCCATAACGGTCCTCCGGAAAGCAAAATTTCAGACGCTAAAACGTCGTCGCTAAAACGTCGTCGCGAGTTATAATTTTAGCAGCGTGCCAAACCCAGTTTGTATCGCTTGGGTAAACAGTATACACTTAAACAGAAAAGTACCAAAATACGTCAAAATTTTGACATATATGCATGTGTGTGCACATATAGTATGTATGTAGGTATATATATATATATATGTATATATGTATGTGTGTGTACTTACGTACATATGTATAGATACGTATATACATAACACATATATACATACAAAAAAGGTAAGCAACGATAAGTAATCGTACGTTAATAACCGGCGCTAGTTTCGTTAGAGGTACTACTGATCTTTTTCTTTTCTTTTTAAATATTCATGGGTGAAACTGCTATGAAACATTTTAAAAGTATAGCAAATAATTTCATTTTATCGTGATATAATTTTTTTCTCCAAATAAAGTTTTACTGAACAGTTAAAATATATGAGTAACAAGTTAAACCACTAGTGTATTTCCTAGAGAAAGGCTCAAAATTTTAAAATGTACATTTCCTTTTTTACATCAAATGAACAATAATAAAAGAAAATTATAGGAAGAGCCTTCAACTCAAAAATGATCATTTTGTATTTTTTTTAAAAATGGGATTTTTTAAACTTTTAAAAGAGTCAATTTTTATCAAAGCAAAATACATAGGGCTACCTTCTCAAGAGAGGGGAGTATTACGCGAAACTGAATAACTAATGTAATTTTCTCTACTGACCGAGATCTGTGAGATTTCATCTTGTTCATATGTTGGTTTGCATTTTGAGATAATTTTGCTGTTTGTTCAAAGTTTTTACTACCCTAGACTGTTTACATTTAGGAGCAGCTGATCAGAAAAACATCTTTTAGTCTAATTACTATTCCTTGATTTACTTACGAAGATAGGATAACTATTTTTAACTGTTTTTTTCTCCCTTTCTTTCGTTGTAAATTCACTTAGACTATTACACTGATATAGTTTAGGTTGAATTTTCTGGAAATGTCCAGAAAGAAAATTTAGAGACCGTCTTTCATTTAATTAAGTAGTTTTAAATTGCTTTGACTCATTTTTATAAACTATAGTTTTCTTTGTAAAAAATGCAGCACCATTTTTTTTCTAAAGTGTGTCTGTGAAAAAGAAAGAACTTCGTAGAACGGAAATACTGTCTTTTTATATACCGTTTTAGAAACATGATATTTTTATAATCCCCAACCCATGTAGGGACCTAACGCATTTTGTAAAATAGTAAATTTAACCTTTACTAGCTTCTTTTTTTATCAACAGTGCTATTAGCAATGTATTTAGTTTTATCTTAAATGCTGTTAATTTCCTGTTCTACATTCTTTTTACAAAGAAACATATTTTTTAAGCTATAACTTCTGAAGGAAATTTTTTCAAACAAATCTTCTGTTCATTAATTTTATTTTAACCATAGCGATGCAATTTTATTTTCTTATACTCTAAAGTTTGTCTCGGATATTTTTCCTTGCACTGGTCTACGAAAACCTAAAGAAATTTAACTGATATGCAGTTTTGGGGCAAAAATATTGATAGACGTTCTTAAAATGTTGTGCATAACAGATCCTAACATACAATATTTCTTTGCGTTATGAAGAATCCATATATTATTAAATCAATCCCTGAAAAAATAATTCCGAAGTATGAAAAGCCTTCATTCGGTGATACATGGCAGATAATAAATATAAGGAGTTCTGTTCTTACCTTTTACATTACCGGACAACAAATGGCGCAATTAATAAAGAGAGAATATAATATATGTGATACCAATATTGCAAAATCTCTTTGTAGAGACAGAAAATATGGCTTTCTGCTTGTAGTCATCGATATCGAATTCGGTAAATCATGTAAAGAATAATCATATAAAATTTGTATCAGTTTCTATCACAATGTATCGTACTAGAAATATAAAAATTATTATTCGGTAATATCCTATTCATTTCTCTCTGAAGTACGGAATCTTTTTTTCAGTCATTAGTCATCTATAAAGCTAGCCGATTATTCGTTCACATTAAATTAGTTCTAATGTTATTATATTCTTATATTCTATCATCTCATTCTTAACAGTAATTTTAGTGTAAATCATTCGTGAGTGGGAATGAACATTTTACTGATATAAATATTTTTTTCAAGAAGCTTGTTTTGTAGTTATAATTAGAAACGATTTTTGTCGTTCATTATAAAGGAAAGAGCTCCTGATATCGCTCATGTTAAAGAAAAATGCTGTTAATTAAACAAACAACAGGAATAGTTGATATGGCGTCAATTAAAGTGATTCACGAATGTATAGACTGATAAGTTTCTTAAATCCACGCCACATCTTGCGCCATTGCTGCACTCGCAAAGTAATATTAAAGTGATACTGGTGGATATTTTTCTTTGGTTTGTCAAATTTTTTACATTAAAATGAAAAATGATCAATTTTTGCAGCTCTTTTCCTGTATCCAGGTCTTAAGGAATCGCATTTTGACACTGTATTAACTACTCTGAAATTCTCACGAGTGATTAACTTTAACATTGAATTGCAGAATACTTCCTAATAACATCCAAAACAAAATGAACTTTCAGTAAGAACAATGTTTGTTACTAACTGCCCACTCTGCAACTATATAAACTATACAAAATTTAAAATAAGACTGCGACTATATCGTACTATATAAACTATAAAATAAGACGCAAAATGAAGTATCTAAAACTGGTAGGGTTTGGGTGTCAAGTCTTTACCGCTGATTTTTACAAGAAACCCGTAATTTTCATGCAATTTTGTATCATCCATAATCGTCAGATTCCCAACTCAAGATTTAAATATTCGATATACTTGGTTTTAGGATCGTTGTAACACAGGCTATCTACAAGTTTGGCGAAAAAATTGTGAAGTTTCGGGGAAAGCAGAGATTTTATCACAACACGCATGAATTCGGGATATACTTTGTCCCTAAATTTAATACATATAGGCCAGTGGTTACCAACCGGTGGTCAGCGGACCATAGGTGGTCCGCGAGAGCCTCGGGAGTGGTCCGGCACCACATATAAAAAAGTTGCCAAATAAATGGGGATTTTGAAAGCAATGTTCATTGAACTAGATGTTCATCTGATGACTATCAGGTGTTGAATTAAAATTTCTTTAAAGTCTAACATAATTATTTTATTATTAGAATATGATATGTTAGAATGTGAGTACGTTAATGCTGTATCCCTTTCACCCCAGGAATATTATATACAACCTATACCTCCTTAGAAGGTTCCTCTCCTGAAATCGGTGGTGAGGAGGGGGGGGGGGTTCCGCACAAGGGGGCAGTTTCTGGCTTAGTGATCCACAGACTTCTACGGGTTGGGAACCTCTAATATAGGCAAACCATCCACTCCACCAAGACAAAGCTATGATTCTTTTGAATTAGCGTCAAACTTCTAAAGAGTTAATCTAGATTAGATCACTGTTGCTTTAATTTTTACGCCTGTTTAATATCTAGTATATCTAGTTCCCTCAAAAGGTTGTCTGGGAGAACATAAAATATTATCGTCCTTTATAAATCTAACCTTGATAACAAATGGTATTGCAAAGTAACCAGTGCCGTTATTTCACTTTTAAAGAAATTTTATTGGATTTTTTTTTCGACAAACGTAATAGATTTGTACACATTCTCATATTTGCGTTACATATATATTTACGTATATTCTAACATGAACGAATATCCACAGGATGTTTACTCAAGAGATTTTACACGAGCGTAATATAGCTTTACACATTTTTTATACATAAATAGGATGTATTTTTTGCATTTCAACTGCAGTAAGAATAAGATAAGACTTGCAATAAATGAAATATACGACTTTCTAAAGGTTTTAGCTTTTAAGCTCAACATAATAAACAGAACTGATTTTTTATGGTTGGATATATTAGCCAAAATTGGGATATTCAACGGAAATAACTAATTTTTTGCTTTATTAAACGAGGAAATAAGAAATAGATTAATATAAAGTGCAAATTTATATATTTAGCGGATTATTGATAAATTCCAAAATTATACATTGCGTTCTGTAATCCGATTGTTTACTAACAATACGTATTTTTTTAATCAGGGCAGTATATGATACATTAACTAATAGAGCAATTAAATGCATGCCTCTACATAACGCCAAAATGTACCTGCGCGTATGGAAAATTCTCTCTACTATACGTAATATGTTGCGGCTTGCTAAAGCTATATCTATTTTGATAATAAATTTCCTTATCTTATATGCATAGTTGCTGAAATTACGGAGATAAACTAGAAAAATTTGATTGAGTAAGGGAATATACAAATGGCTTATACATTTGGTGTATACATACAACATTCTTACAAAGTATGACATATGCTTAGCACTAGAAAGACGATTGCCGTCATTTTGACGGTTTCGGACATACTATTGAGCGCTATGTCTGTATTTGTGTCCTCAGACTTTGAAATTTTATAACTTTTTTCTAATTTTACGCGAAATATGCACACACATTTACAAAATTATATTCGATAGTAAACAGGGGGAGAAAATGTGTTGTATACCGAATAAGACCGAAAACCGTCGATTTGACGGCAATATAGAAAACAGGCAGAAATCTTTAAAATAATACCGGGAAAATGTTAGTTACTTTTCGTCCCTTCCCCCTTTTGCAAATAACAGAAATATTGACTCTTCGGCAATATTGGTGTTGAAAAATAAGGACTGCACAAAACCATGCATATATTTTGACGGATAAACCATGCCAGATTGTCAGCTCGGCATACCTGCATAAAAATATATCTAAAAATATAATAATTTATTATATATTCGTATGAAGTAGTTCAAAATTTAAAGTATTTAACCATTTTTTTTAAATGGTTAAATACTTTAAATATTTTAAAAGAATTCAAATATTTTAAATTTAAATAATATTTTAAATTTAAATATTTAAATATTTTAAAATGGTTAAATACTTTAAATATTTAAAAGAATTTAAATATTTTAAATTCTTGATTTTATTTTTAACCCTTCAAAATGACAACGTTCAGTCTTTTTATTCAGAAAAAAGAGATGTTATTCCAGTCATAGTCAAAAATACCCACCAGAAGTTCGAAGAAAGATCTCAAGAAAACAAGCAGAGACTGGTATTATTACTACTATACTATTGCATTTTATATTTCAGATTTATAGTGCTTTTCACCGTCTACCGAAAAAAGTAAAACCATTTAGATTAGTGCTAACATCTCTCAATTTAAATTCTTAATATCCGAAAATTTTGTTTTCTGAATCTTTAAATATTTATATAG
The DNA here is from genome assembly GCA_907164885.2 of Dolomedes plantarius. Lineage (NCBI taxonomy): Eukaryota > Metazoa > Arthropoda > Arachnida > Araneae > Dolomedidae > Dolomedes > Dolomedes plantarius. The sequence goes on from OU015493.1 coordinate 196,816,449, forward strand.
GGAAAAGAATAGGGATAAATTCTGCACAAAGACCTAATATATTATTCGCACATCTCAAAAATCGTATTCGCGATACTTTTCCAGAGGATAATAAACATAAGACTATAATGGGAATTTTCCGATCCTTTCTTTGCATTTCAGGATCAGAGTCATCTTATTAAGTCACATAATAGAATACAGTCACAGACCAGTCATTTTTTGTTTTAGAACCCAGGATTTGATTTTATTACCAGAAGGTCGCAGTTTACGTTGAAATCTTCAATTTAATCAAATATGGTGCAGTTCCACGAGAGACGCGATACGATTCTATTTTCACAACTCATCTTGGGTATAAAAGGTTTCAGAGAATGACATAAAATGAAAATACACGAAATCTGTAGATTAAGTAAGTCATTTTTTCTCTGCATTTTCGGTAAATTAAAACAAAACTGTTTTAGCATTTTCTTATGCATTCCACGTATTTGGCTCTTTTGTTGTGACTGGTAAATTGATCACTAGCAGCTCTGGCGTAGCTTCTCTCAAGAAGCATAGTGATGCAGTCGAACCCCGTTATAACGAACTTCAAGGGACCAAAGGTTTTGTTCACTATATCCGGTGGTTCGCTATTTCCGAACCATTAAGAAAAATGTTAGAGTTCACAAAATGTATAACTCATTAGTTGTTATATATATTCAATAATGATGTATTGAAAGAATAACTTCAAGGGACCAAAGGTTTTGTTCACTATATCCGGTGGTTCGCTATTTCCGAACCATTAAGAAAAATGTTAGAGTTCACAAAATTTATAACTCATTAGTTGTTATATATATTCAATAATGATGTATTGAAAGAATAACTTCAAGGGACGAAAGGTTTTGTTCACTATATCCGGTGGTTCGCTATTTCCGAACCATTAAGAAAAATGTTAGAGTTCACAAAATGTATAACTCATTAGTTGTTATATATATTCAATAATAATGTATTGAAAGAATAGTAAAATCTATTAAAAAATAAAATTGACTAAAATCGATTTCATTAAACTGACACAGTACAGTCGAACCTCGTTATAACGAACTTCAAGGGACCAAAATTTTTGTTCGCTTTATCCGGTGGTTCGCTATATCCGAACCGTTAAGAAAAATGCTAGAGTTCATAAAATGTATAACTCATTAGTTGCAATGTGTATTTAATAATGATGTATTAAAAAAATGATAAAATCTATTAAAAATTATCATTAATGAATTAAAACGACTAAGATCGATTGCATTAAACTGACACAATAATAATTAAATTACGTGCAATAGCTAAACGGCGGGACCAAAATTTTCGTTCGTTATATCCGTGAGTTCGTTATATTCTGGGTTCGCTATAAACGGGTTCTACTGTACTAATTAAATTAACTAAAATAGAAGACAAATGTAAATAAATTGATTTTATCTTTAATAGTTGCTCACTGTTTTGATACAGAAATAATCTGTAATCTTCTGTTGACGTGATGCCGATTTCAAAAACATTTTATAAATTTCTTTGTCCAATACATCAGATGACTCCAACAGTCTTCCTCCCACTGTTTGTGTAAACAAAAACTTATTAATTGCACACATCGCTGCTGTAGCATCTGAGATTGTGGAGATTTCTTCAATTATGTGCTCCTCTTCATCAACATCAGAAGCAGAATCTTCGATTTCAGAATGATTCATTTTAATTTCTTCCGCAATGTATTCATCAGTCGGATTTTCACATGTAATGACTTCATCATCACATATCTCGAACAATTGCACGCCACAATCTGAGAAAAATGAAATTTTGTGCTTTTCTATCCACATCGTGATAGGTAAATATTCATCATCTTCTTCAACATTCTTTGCTTCTTCAACATTCGTTGCATCTTCAAAATTCTTAAAAAGTTTCAAAATTTAAAAAAAATTCAGTTCTCGACTGAAAAAATGTTCTTTATAGGCGATTCTTAAGATTTCGGAGGTTCGCTATAAAAGGATAAATTAGCTTTAAATACAATAGGAAAACGGCGGGACCAAAATTTTTGCTCGTTATATCTGGGAGTTCGCTATATACCAGGTTCGCTATAGCGAGGTTCGACTGTATCTGTAAAATGTATAAATATATGCATTTTTTAGGTACTAAAATTACATTAGATAGAAGAAAAAAAATTTTTAACTAGATAAATTTTAATTTGATATTAATAATGATTAATATCACCGTCAGTTTTGTATCAGTAGCTTTCTTTGCTGGCTATTATGTCTGGTAATAACAAGCTTTGAATTTTCAAAACTTCACAGCCTCTCTGAATGAACAAAGATGAAGTCCTCACTAACTTGTGTTTGGAAGAATGTAAGGTATACATAAGATTCGATTCACAAGAATCGAACTTTTGAGTGAATGAATTGAAGAAGCTGCTTGAGATATGCTAATTTCGGCATACGCGCTTGGTATAAATACCAAGCAGCTTGATTAATACAGAGGTTGAGGAAGGTTTTGTTAAGGTTGATAGATAAGCGAGTTAAGGGAGCTACGAGAAAAGCAGCTCCAGGTGCTATCCTGCGCTAGTGCTTAGGGGGCCCAAAGTTTACGTGGCAGTACTGCTGGTTTGACTCTCTGCTGGTTTGTGAGTATTTGCAAAGTGTATTTCTATTGAATGTTAATATATATTCCGTACAAGTAGTACGTATGCGTATTGTTGTAAAAGCAAATTCTATATGTGCAACGAATTCAATAAACATTGTTTCATGTATAAACTGTGTTTGTATCAAATTCAAATAGAGTGCCCCTTAGTATAATACTCTATAAGGAGGTCTGGGTTTTAAATATTTTCCTGCCTTTTTCCTGGTCAACCGAAGCTTATGAGTTGTGGTCATGAAGATCTTTCAGTTAAATATAAAATACAGTGTTTTTTCGAGGGTCTTGGGAGTATACAGTGTAGGAACCGGAGTGTCGAGAAAGGAAAGTCGTTTAGGAGCAAAGACTCCACAAGATTACGGACTTCAAAGTGTTCCTCGGACGTTCTGAGAGGCCCAAACGGACACAGGAGGAGTGTTGGCTCACAAGCTTTCGTAGCACAATCCAGGTGGCGGGAAATTCAAATTCAAACTAAGCTACCAACAGCTCTAGCTGCAAAACCAACTGCAATACCGATACTTTTCTATTTTTTCTAATGCGGAGGCACTTGTCTGTTTGATGGTGGGTATCTTCTGACATTAGTCCATGTAGATCCATGAGGTAGATCTTCCGACATTGGCCCGTTAGATCCGCGAAATCTTGCTGACGACTTCTTTAATTCGGGAGCACATTTAAGGTGAGCCAGCGTTGCTCCCAATGAAGGGACATCATGATAGCGACCATGCCTTATTCAGGATTTGAACGCAAGCCCACAGGGGGGAAGAGTAGGACGCTATCCACTATACCATGAGGGCGGCGGTACTTTATCCTTGATTATTGGCTCTAATACAAAAGTTTTTAATTGCATTTCCTTCATTCTCTTTAGTGGATCAAGGGTTCAGTTATATGGTTCTGTTTCTTATATACCCTGTGAATCTTCTAACGGTCCAGGCACACTATAAAGTAATAGGAATAAATATAAATAATTCCTTTATTTTCTACGTAGAGGTAGACTAACATAGACCGACTTGGGGCTTCAAATAATGACACAACAGTACCGCAACTTGCGGTACTACGAAACTGAACTTTAAAGTCGTAACGAACCCTTTCAGGCATAATATGCGTTCACTAACAATACCCGTAACCATCGGGCTCTGAAATAACTATCGAACTCGTGCAGCCACCTAGGCTAAATACTAATACGTGTTCTATCAGTTAAATACCGCTATCACCTTCAATCTAACTTTTCTCGACTCTTTCGTGTCTCTACTAATAGCGTAACGCACTACCGTACAAATCTCCACTCCCTTCTTGGGCTCTTGCCAACTCAGCGTGTGTCACTTAACCCTTTGAGGGGCGCCGTATGCACAGTGAAAACGCCTAAATCTAGTCTTTTTTTTCACTTGCATTCAATGTATCCCAGTTAAATGAGAAGAAAGTGGTTAGTACTGCCATCTGTTATCAATTTAAAGAACTAAAAAAAAAAAATTTGCAACCTTTAATTGTAAAAATTATCAAGATTCTTTAGGTTAAAAATAAATCGGCAAAAAAATCTGCACCGTACAAACGGTGGAGGTTGTTGCCCCTGAAAGGGTTAAATAGCCCAGACACCTGCTCCGAACTCACTTCGACTGGCCTGCACTGCACAGCTACCAGAAATTTGCATCTGAGCAACACGCGAACCCTACACAGTGTTGTTTCAAATATGCTTACTAAAAACAGAAACCGACTACAAACAGATAATCGCGATGATTTAAAAAATCTGCTGACAAAAACAGAGCCGAACATTCATAAATGGAAAGCAACGCACCAAGTTCATCTTTCTCATTAGAATTACTTTTAACGCTATTCCATAATTTTTACCTTAATATTATCCATTGTTAGCTTGATTTTCTGTGTGTATTGCTAATGTTAACATGGTTAGTTTATAATTTCAGGATGTCTTATTTACAACATCATTCTTTAATATGGTGAAGGTCATCGGTAGAAATATAGATACATAAAAGGAAACAAATTTGTCACTGCATCTTTTTTTGTTCGCTTAGGAAAATTTCCTACGGCGGGGGGTGCTCTGAGTAATTTTTTTTTTCTGAAAAGGGGGCCTAGTTCAAATAAGTTTGGGAACCACTGATCTAGATCATATGCATAATGAGTTAAAATAATCTTTAAACTATGCTTTAATATATAGGTTAGGGACATGTGTATTCCATCAAAAAACCGTAAGGATTAAAATATAAATTAAACAAAATAGAAAAAATCGGAGCGTGGAAATATTTTTTAAGTAAAAGGTTTCTTATCACAACGATCGTTTATTTATAAGCAAGTATTAGCAGTTACGTTTTTCTACATAGTTTGAAACATTTTTATCTCAGAATATAAAACATTTACAACAAATAACAGGGTCCAACTCGTCTACTTAAATTTCTGAACCTAAAATACTTATTTCTGCCCCAAAGCAATTTTGTACTTTGTCACGACTGCAGTTACTACCCAACACACTATATTTTGTAGAAGGGTACAGTGTAACACACAAAAATGCCATCTCATATAACACAACGGACATCTTTGTGAAAATCCGGTGCTGAAGTCAAAGTTCAGACTGCTGTGGTATTTCCCCTTCTAACGTGAAAGTTAATTGAAAAGACTTTCAGAGGGACTCCAAGCTGAATGTTTTTTAAAAAGAGTAAGCATTGTGGCTTATAGAAAAAGATTCATCAAAAGACTTTCTAAAAAAAAAAATGGAAAAATTAATCGCTAACGCTGCCGTTTGTGAAAGACAAGTTTGCTCTGTATTTCATAACTCTGCGACGTACGCACAATACTGGTGCCGAAATAAAACCGTGAGTAGATTGTTCGAAAGCTTTTATTTGATCGTCTTCTAATCGGAATCTGACAAACTGTTGGTTTGGCTTTGTAAGAACCAATCACAGATGGATGCAACCGCTCTTCTTATTTGGGGGACATAATTCCCTCGTTTTTCTTTTCGTGTTTAGAAGCTGCCTTTCGGTACGCAGTGATGTTTTATCCATATTTCTAGATATTAAAAGTAATTCTATTTTATGCTACTTTTAATGCATAACTTATATTGAAACTTTAAATTTTTATACATACAGACTTACCGTCAACTGGAGTAACTATGGCCTTTGCGGATAACTTAGGCCCAACAAACCTTTTATTATATACAGGTAACCCTCCTATAACACGGTAGATAGGTTCCTAGAAAATGCCGTGTTGTGTGAAACCGTGTTATATGAGACCCAGAGACAGTTCAAAAAAGAGGGGGGGGGGGGGGGGGCTACGTTCTGAAAACTTATTAAATTTTTTTTTTTTTATAATTCCATTAAGCAACTTAATTTTTATTGAAATTATAAATGTATGTATAACACAAAACGAAAAGAAACGAAAAAATATTATTTTTCATTTAATATATACGACCTTAATTTAATAAATTTCTTCCTCATCACTGCTGAGTACAATCAAACGATAACGTTTTTTCGATTGAACGATATCACCTTCACTTTCAGAACCTTTTTCTTCGTTTAGATATTTTGCACCTTCTGTCCTCTTTGAAAAATCTGTAATTTTGGTTTATTTGCTGGTTCTTACAAGGTCATTGCATATTCACGGTAAGGAGATAGACAATTTTGCAGCTCCCTTTTGAATTTTCGGCTTCTTTCAACGGAAGGGTCTGCATTCAGGAAAAAGGATTCAAGATTTTCAGCTAAGCTTAGGCATTCTTGTAATTTTATAGAGTTATAAATGAATAAATTATTTGTTTATACATTTCCATATAAAGCCACTATAGTTCATTATTCCTTCCCGTCATTATTTTAAGGTAATTTAGATTTTAAATGTGTTAAACAAAAATCAGGTTATCTAGTGCTATAGAAGTACAGTGTTGTACACAGGCTTTCGCAATTTTTTATCGTGTTAGAGAGAAACCGTGTTACAGATTGCAGTGTTATACGAGGGTTCTCGCAATTTATGCTATCGTGTTACAGCGAAACCGTGTTGTAAGATGCTGTGCTGTAGGAAGGCTACCTGTACCTATCTATATATATAAAACAGTTCCGTAACTGACTCATTCATTCATTCATTCACTGACTGACTGACATACAACGCACAGACCAAACCGCTGGACCTAAAGGGCTGAAATTTTGCATGGCGATTCTTCTAATAGTGTAGGGGTGCACTAAGAAAGATTTTTCAAAAATTCTTCTTAGATTTTTTAAAATTAAATTTTTAAGCTGTTTTTTAAACTTTTTTTTACGTTTGCATTTAAAATAATACATTGAGGGTTATAAAATTTATATCACGAGAAAGATCATAAAAATTCCTTCAAAATGAAATTTTTTTCGAATTTTTAACTCCATTTCCTGATTTTTGGTGAATTTTTAAAGATTAATTTTTAGAATTTAATTTATTAAATGCTGATCACGTGATTTCTTTTTCTGGTACTGTAAATAAATTTATCGTCACGGGCCCAATTTTTTTTTTTTTGGAATTAATTGCATACATTGACCGTTGTATTTAATTTCAATGTACTCCGTAGCGAAGCGCGGGTTTTCAGCTAGTATACCTATATATTTATTATACTTATTAAACCTATTAAGTTTAATCCAGCTATTGGCCTTTGCAATAAATAAGAGATAACCACTCTCCTTTGTCTAAATACAGCACGTACAATATTTTTTTTTCATTTGTTGGGCCAAAGTTACCCGCAAAGTCCAGAGTTACCTTAGTTGACGGTACTGTACATATAAATGAAAGCGTGTTTGAAAGCGTGATTAATTGAGGAAACTATTAGACTGGAGAAAGGTTTTCTGGAAAACTGCCTAAAGTGTTTTGTTCTTCTAAAGAGTACATAGATGCATTTGAATATTACAAAGCATTGTTTTCTTACTTTAAAAGCTTTCAATAAAGATGTAACGATTTGTTTTCAGGAAAAGGCTAAACCACGGCAGTTTGAATGCATACACCACATAACAATTTTCTGTTATCGCACCCTTCTGAACTTTAATTACAATCTTCGTTAAAGCTATATAAGGTTTTAAAATTAAGTTTGCTGAGTGAAAATAAGAAAGGAAACTTAGTAAAAAGGTCATCATAAAAAAGTAATACCTTATAAACTACAGTTTTAAAGTACAAACGTTAAATTAGGGACATTCTTCTATTCCAAATATGATTGAATTCTTATAAAATATTTCTACATTTTATTTATAAGGTGCCCAAAAGAGACATCTCTGTTAATTGGGCTGTGATTGTCATTTCTATGGTAGCATGTTGAAGGAACTGGAGAATTTTAGTTTCAGTTCATAGGAAAAAATAAATATTTCAGAGTAAACAAAATGCTAGAGACAGTTAAAAATCAATGTAAATAAGGTTAACATAAGGTTAAATATTATTTCATACAATTGGATAAAAGAAAGATTTTATAGTCTTTGTCAAAATACAAAAGGTGTGGTATACGTCTGCAGTATAATACGTCCCTTTTTTTTTAAACGAATACTAAAAAATATTTAAATGTTTTAATGAGAATGCTTCTTTTAAAACCTCATTTTGTTTTCTGTTTAATGAAAAAATTTTATAAAAAGTTTTAACAGAATTACTCTAACACAGAAAATATTAATTATGAACTTAAAAAAACAATTTGCATGAAAATGTACAAGTTATACATCTGTTTTACGGGTTAGAAATACTAACTTAATTTAAAACGATCTTTTATGCACAAAATTCAAAGTCCATAAAAACTTACTAACAAGGTAAATAAAAAGTGTATACATATACATAATGCTTAATTAATATTTACTGAGGCTAATTACTATTTTGACAATAATTAATCCCAGCGAGAGAATAAAAAGCTTAACAGCAATTAAAACACTGTCGCACTCCCGGGAAAAAAAGGCCTTAATTATTTCAGACGAATATTCAATGAGAAATTGCAGCTAAAATTTTAACAATAAGGAAACACTTTTGCAGAAATATAATTTTAAGTAAAAATTTGTGAATTTTTTTTTTCACTTAAAATATTTTTCAACGATGAGGATAATTTTAAATTTGCATGGATAAAAACGGCAGGAGCGTTGAAATAACTTCTCTGGATGTGGACTTAACTGATTAGAAAACGCCATTAACAGGGTACACAAGAGAAAATAACCCTTCGTAAAAAAACAAAAACAAAAAGAACATGCACTTATAAAATTAGTAAACACTGTTAGCATTATATCCTCCCCTTGAATAAATAAATGAGATAAACGCAAAGAAATAAAGAAAAAATAATTGCTAGATTTCTAGAAAGCACTGCCCGAAATAAAAAAAAAACTCCTCGCAGAAGATGCGTAAAAAGGGACACACCAAAAGCATAAATCATTCACAGTCGGTAGTTTTGGGGAATTGTTTTCTTCATCTGTAGTTAAACGCAAAGTTTTAACTCTTTTTAAGAGTTTAGTTCTGGTGACGACGTACCGAGATACATTTCGACGATTATTTATTTATTTATTTTTTTTACTACTCTCTGCTCGGAGAAAAATCATTTATCTAAAAGTTTTCTTTCTGCGTCTAGTCAGTAGCATCTTCAGGAGAATGGTGATAAATGAAACTTAACGGTTATTACTGCTCTGTTTGGAAAAGAATTGTGAGAAAAATTAGGTGCATTATACTCGAGGCATTAAGTGCTGTTATAGAGCTTAAAAAATACGCTGGTCTTTTTTTTATGTTTTGCAGGACGGAGATAAATAAATTACTATTTACTTTGCTTTAAAAATGGGTAATGTAACACATAAAGAACATTATTATTTGCTAACTATATATATATATATATATATATATATATATATATATATATATATATATATATATATATATATATATATATATATTAATATATATTATAATATGAGTAAAGAAATGTATTTATGGGTTACCCTTCGAAGTAGAGAAACTGGATGAGGTTGTTCATGGCTCAAAACCGAGGCTTAAAGCTGCCGTGTACTAACCCAACTGGATTCGCTCACCTCAATGTTAACCTTTTCCTTATGGGGTGGGATAGCATATATCCCAAGAATACTGGCCCAAGAATGAATGTATATATATGTATATATATATATGTGTGTGTGTGTCATGGCACTTCGCCGCGTACTATTTTATCTACTAATTAACCTAAATGGAAGTCATAATCTTTAGACCGGTGGTAAGTATCAATACTTAAGTTACATTGAAACAACTTTATTTCTCAACAGTATTAAAAAAAAGCCTCCTAAACCCAGCTAAATCGCCATTTCCTTTCATCTCTCAACCCCCCGACGGACGCGCGTCCTATATCTCCAAAAAATATCCCTAATCTCATGCTTTGTTATCTGAAAACGCGCTGCACTTTTCGCGAGTGTGAACATCGTGATGAACATCGAGGATGAACTCGTGATATTTGCATTTATTCAGGCGCTTCCCGCCTGTACCTTTGTCGACGAACTTCCGAGCGCTTGGGAACAATTAATTATTATCAATGACCATGAACTCTCCGCTGCGAAAAACAACCTACTTCTTGAACTGGAAACCACACTATCAATTCTAATAGAAAATTACCATTTAACGCTAATTAATATAGTGAAATATAGTTTATGCTTCCAGCCTTACTTACACACACACACATATATATATATATCACCCTTAATATATATATATATATCACCCTTAATATATATATATATATATCACCCTTAATATATATATATATATATATATCACCCTTAATATATATATATATATATATATATATATATATATATATATCACCCTTAATAATCGGCCCTTAATGGCCGTTCTTACAAAGGGGGAATGAAATTTTCTATTCTAAAGAGGGAATCGGAAAAAATGGGCGCCGTAAGCTAAAGGTTAACCCATGGAGAAAATCTGTCTACTATTGATAGCTACATAAATGCCGATAATCCAATAAAAATATTTTCAGAGAGCCTGAACTTTTCTGAGCCTCGCAACAGGATTCATTTTACAAATTTTGTCCACCAAAGGAATTGACGAGCGTTTAAAATACACGGTACCAGATTTTCCCCCGAATAATTTTAATTTTAAAATGTTATTTGCATTTTTTTTTTTTTTATAGAAATCCTCCAAGATGTAAAATTTTTTCCTCTATTACGGAAGAACTTTTTTTTTAAGTCGGCAATCCTTGGACATATTTTCTCCATAGGTTAACATTGAAATGAGCGAATCCAATAGGGTTAGTACACAGCAGCCTTAAATATAAAGGTTTAAAATCTGTCATAAAGTGCGACGAAAGAGTGCTGAAAGATTCCTGTTTATATTATCCCTGATTTCATTGTGACGTGGAGCAAGAGAGGGAAGGAGGGGAAAAAAATATCCTGGAAATGGGCTAGCAGGAGATATCGATGAAGAATGAGGAGGGGGGGGGGGGTTGCAGAATAGAGTTGTCGCTGTGAAACGGGAAAGCAGAAACACGGCGATATCGAAAAGTAGAGGGGAGTGATCGAAATGAAGAATTGACAGCGGCGGAGGAGGGAAAAAGAAGACACAGAGAAGATTGATTGAGAATAAAGTACGGCACAATGTGAGTTGAGCTGTAACCCGTTTCGATTTTGTGGGGTGTTGATTGACATTAACTGTTGCGTGTGCGGAACTTACTTGAAGGGTTGATTTCTCAAAGTGGGAGGCGGAACAGCGAAACAGTGTTTGGCGCGGACGAGGAAAATGACTGCTTGGGAAGTGGTAGCACGCCGTTGCACTTAAAATATAACACTCAAAATCAAACAGTAGTTCTGACGATATCCGTAATGTATAGGTGTGTGTACACACACACACACACACAAAGCATATGTTACTAATTCTATAATATAGTACAGTTGAACCCCGTTATAACGAACTTCAAGGGGACTAAAGGTTTTGTTCGCTTTATCCGGTGGTTCGCTATATCCGAACCGTTAAGAAAAATGCTAGAGTTTTACAAAATGTATAATTCATTAGTTGCAATGTGTATTAAAAAATGATAAAATCTATTAAAAATGATCATTAAAGAATTAAATCGACTAAAATAGATTACATTAAACTGACACAATACTAATTAAATTACGTATAATAGGAAAATGGCGTGACCAAAATTTTCGTTCGTTATATTCCGGGTTCGCTATAACGATGTTAGACTGTATACAAAAGATATCAAAACAAGTACTCAGCTATTTTCACTCCACCAATCCATCTGGACTGCCAGTGACATGATTATTTTCCCAACATTTAAAATAGTGCTAAATTTCTTCCTTGGATTTACTTTAAATTAAGAGTACAGTTATTTAAATATTAATCTTGAAATCATTAATCTTGAAAGCAAAATATCTTTATATATGTAAATATTAATCTTAAAAGCATCAGGAATAAATTAAATAAAGCCATACCAGATTGTTAATGGATTAACCAACTCCATATATTTTAAATAATAAAAAAAAAAAAATCATGAAACGACGTACAAAATGCTGTACTAAGGGACTAGGGATCAAGGAATCGCTCTGTCAAAATATCGATATATATTTAAATATTAATCTTAAAAGCATAAGAAATAAATTGAAGAAATCCATACCAGATTGTTAATTGATTAACCAACTCTAAATTTTTAATAATAAAAAAATCATGAAAACATACGAAATGCTGTACTAGGGATCAAGGGATCTCTCCAGACTAATATATATACATTTAAGTTGCTAAGCCGATTTTTTGGGCAGTTCGTGAGAGAAAAGTATTGCATCGATTTACTTTATTTTGGTCTTAAACGAAAGATTTTAATCGATAGATGTGTCAAATTTTGGTTTTTGTAACCGCAGTTTCTATTAACGATCGATAATGTACAATTAAAAATTACTTTCTGCGCATGCTCAGTGACACTTTTAAATCTGGCTTTAGATACTCATTAAGCACGAAGGTGCACAAACGCATTAATTTGGCATGCTCAGTGACATGTTTAAATCTGGTTTTAGATGATTACTAAACATGAGGCCGCATAAACACGTTAATTTGTTTATTCCGAGGAATCTCTCTAGCTCTCTCTCTCTGCCATTTTTATTTTTAATTATGTTTGTGTGATACAGAATTAGACCTGACGGAAATTGTTTATTTCCCACTGTTGAGTAACCTTTTATCCTTTTATTGGGTTCAATAATAATTTTTTAAAGTGGATTTCTCTATTCTTAATATTATGATTATCATCATTTGGCAATGATGTGTTGAGTATAATTTGTGTATTAGTACATTTATTTATAATCCAGCCGTCATGTTTTGATATTAGTTAATATCTTAATTTTCTAACTGTCTCGTTCAAGAGGTCAATGAAAATGAAGCACGGGGATATTTTCTTACCTAGTTTTCTAGTCACTACTCTTTAAAAAATAAAAAGGGGGGGGGGACTGGAAGCGGGGGGATAGGTAGGGTTCGACTTGAACTGGGAGTCGTTCTCTATGTAGCGTGTATTTTTATTGAGCAATTCGAAATCAACATAGTAATTGCTATATATTTCGCGACAAATTTGATAATACCATATAGTACTCGGGCAGAAAATTTTTGAACTATAGCAACTTTAAAAGTGCATCTTTCTTGTATCCGTCATTACTTCAAAATCATGATGTGTTGATTCAACGTTTTAAAAATATGTTGATGTGTTACCTACGTATACAGAAGGTAACAGTTTATTAGAATTTTCAAAATATATTATCAATAGTTACAGAAAAAAACCCTCGATTGAATAGTAAGTTATAAAACAAAGTAAACTATAGTAAGTTATAAAGAAAAATGAGGTTATGGGTGATGACAGTTAATTATTAGGGATGAGAATTTAAACAAAACTTGTATAAAAAGTATAGGAAACAAAGAGTCGTGAGGGCAGCTTCATTCTATAATTTAAAAACTTCTCAACTCGCAATCAAATTTTCACCGTTTGTTAAAATTCCTTTCTCCTCAAGTTGAAGATTGCTGTGTGGGCTGGTCGACAGCATTGTACACGGAGGTGAAGATGAACTGGGTCATTGAAAGTTCGAAGTTTTTAGGGAGTAGAGCTGGTAAGTACGGTACTGATGCGTGCGTTCTGACGTCAACCTTATTGTAGGAATATTTTGTGTCCGACGCGGAAGGTACTTTGTCTATTACGACCTTAGCCCATCCACACTGCGAATTTATTATCTTCTTTCTTGTGAGAGAACCCTATAAGTGAGCTAACGTAACTCCCTAAAATCAGCAATGTCCTTGGACAAGCAGGAATCGAACTCACGGAGAATGCACTCGGGGAATGCCCATGGGCCAAACCACTGCTCCACCTGGCCGGTTTCCTTGTAGGAATATTTACGTCTATATATACATGTATCCACATATTAAAACTTCTATTTTTTACATGCGAAAAAAAATCAAGTTTTTTTTTTCTCATTTGTTAGCTCTTTCCATCAACTGCACTAGAGAATTGTAACATGCCCCGCATACACACATATATATACACACATTGAACTCTAGAAGTCAAAGAGCTATTACGATATACTTTCAAGTTGTGTAATGTTCCCCGACGAGAAATGCATAATTAAATTCTTTGAAAGAGAGCATACAGTCAAAGATGAGAACAAATTAAAATCTGAAATATTACGAATTAGAAAGTTTTTAGAAATTAAGCGCCAAGTTAAAATTTTTAAATAATTCTTACATTAGGACTAGAAATTTTGAAATTCCATCCGAGTTTATTCTTATAAAATAATAGAACTTGATTTTGATCAGTATGAATACTTTCCAGAAAATCACAGCATTCTGTAAAACTACCAATGCATGTAAAATTTCCAACGGTTGGCCTAAAATATTTTTCTTAATAAAAGGAATTCGAGCAAACTAACATATTACTGCAGTTACTTTATTAACAAAACACTAGTAAGTGAAAACTGCATAGGTTTAGTTAGTTTTTATCACTTGCAGTTAATGGAAGCATAATTATTCAGTTTTCTTATCAGTGATATGTTTTATCTATCATTTTAGCGATTATCTATAGAGCATATTATAACAGAAACTTAATTACATTTACTGAAAAAAATATTACTTAAAAATAATGTCATTCTTCAAAGGAACTGATAAAGCACTCAATAAACTAGTGGTACTAAAAGCGTATTGTAGTCCTTTTTAAACAATCCTATTTTGCAGTCAGATTTACCTATAAATTAAATGGATTGAAACAGAAGGCGAATTCTATAAAAATGGAATGTTATTATGAGGTCGATGAACTTTTCCCGAATATATTGTTGAAAGTCACACATTATTTAATTTTGTACATTTTTTGTTTCAACCATCTGAGAATCAATATTAATGTTATCCACTATATTTATGAATGCCAGTTGCAGATTAAAAATTTTAAATCATGCACCTGATTTTGCCTCAATAAAAATATTTATAGAAAAAAATATTTATCAAAAATATTTATCATTAAAATATTTATAGAAAAAAATATTTATCAAAAATATTTATCATCAAAATATTTATAGAAAAAGGTCTATGGATCATCCTAAAATTATTTTCTCAAAAAGTCACAACAAGTTAGTTAATGAATTACACTAGTTGCTTTATTGAGGGAATATGAATTAACGGAAATGACGTAACTTAGTAATTGATACGAGTTTGCGCTGGGCACAATGCTCGTCATCAGCTTTGTTTTCTCGTCAGTCTTTATAGTTATCATTGAAATAGCAACGATAATCTTTCGACGATATGATAGCATAATTTGTTGTTTTATCAGTCCTTTTACGGTTATCATTAAAATCGGCACGATAATGTGTTAGATTAATGATCCGATAATGCGTTAGATTAATGAGTTAGATTAATGTGTTAGATTAATAACGATAATGTGTTAGATTAATGTGTTAGATTAATGAGTAATCATCCTAAAATTATTTTCTCAAAGTCACAACAAGTTAGTTAATAAATTACACTAGTTGCTTTATTGAGGAAATATGAATTAACGGAAATGACGTAACTTAATAATTGATATGAGTTTGCGCTGGTCAAAATGCTCGTCATCAGCTTTGTTTTCTCGTCAGTCTTTATAGTTATCATTGAAATAGCAACGATAATCTTTCGACGATATGATAGCATAATTGGTTGTTTTATCAGTCCTTTACGGTTATCATTAAAATCGGCACGATAATGTGTTAGATTAATGATCCGATAATGTGTTAGATTAATGAGTTAGATTAATGTGTTAGATTAATAACGTCGCCCAGTGGCTAAGTGGATAAGGCATCAGCCTGCCACGCCGGGGGTGCGGGTTCGATTCCCGCATAAGACTTGGCTGTATTCTAGGGAACCGGTCAGTCTTCCGCCTGCAATTGGAGCCCCGTCTAGAAAGGGGAGCTGCAACCCATCGTCCATCGCCGGTGTCATCGTTTGTCAATGAAATTCTTCTGTGATTGTGTCATTTGTCTGTTTCTATGTCTTGTATTCATAAGTACACCGGACTGGGGTGTAATGTCGTCTTCCCCCAGGGACATTAGCCAAAAAAAAAAAAAAAATTAATAACGATAATGTGTTAGATTAATGAGTAATCATCCTAAAAATTTTTTCTCAAAGTCACAACAAGTTAGTTAATAAATTACACTAGTTGCTTTATTGAGGAAATATGAATTAATGGAAAGGACGTAACTTAATAATTGATATGAGTTTGCGCTGGTCCAAATGCTCGTCATCAGCTTTCTTTTCTCGTCAGTCTTTATAGTTATCATTGAAATAGCAACGATAATCTTCCGAAGATATGATAGCATAATTGGTTGTTTTATCAGTCCTTTACGGTTATCATTAAAATCGGCGCGATAATGTGCTAGACGGTATGATCGACTTGCGCCATAAAGCATCTACAAACCCCCTTCCTGAATGAGACGAAAATTCCAGCCATCTCCTGACTGCTCCACACTTCGCAATCCGAGAATAAGTTAGGGCAGTATTTAGCTTCTTAATATTCCCTTTCGCTTTGGGGAAACCGAAATTCCCGCCAGACATTATCTTCATCCGTAACCTCCCCAATAATAATTACCGCGGATTTCCGCACTAAATGTGCCGTAACAATTCTCCGGGCGCCGACTTGCAAAAGTTTGAGTTTTCGTTCACAATTTACTGCCACCCAACTTTGCTCAGTTCCTAATGCCAACGGCAGAGCCACCAAGAATTAATGCTAACGTTCTCCAGGAGGCAGTGCCTGTTTCGGGACATGACGGCCAGGCTTCATATTTTTAAACGCGCTGGCCCCGAAATTAGATTTTGGA
>OU015493.1:196838331-196878331 GCA_907164885.2 Dolomedes plantarius
TATGTGTGTACATATGTATATGTATTCAAAAGTCATTTTCCCATACTAAGGTAATAAAAGAAAGAAATGTATTAGGGCCTAATACCCCATAAGCAAAACTTAATCAATAAAATAAAGTAAAAATTAGAAAGAAGAAAAAAAAACTTAGTAACTTTTATTTTATTATTCGGAAATGTTAAGCATTTCTCAAAAAAAAAATGTTAAACCATTGACTTAACAATTTTCATTCTTTTAAATAATTGTAAAAAGGCTCATAAGACTGCAATAATTTTATAGAGATTTGTAGATCCTCGTGCACCAAAAGTAAACTATTTCACCCAAAACGCCAACCAAATAATTTTGATTCCTGAAAAATGTATCGAGAGCCTACACAATGCTTGCAAAAGAAAAACCCCTAAAAATTAGCTTTGCATAAGGAGAATCTTCAGAATCAAATAATATTTCTTTTTGAGAAGCAAATGGTTATTATTTAATAATAATTTTAAGCAAGTTTAAGCAGCATGTAAGCACACCAATCTGAAATAACACACACCAAAATTGGCACCATCAAAAAAGACAGTAATTCTGCCTCTGAAAGAGATACGCATATTTTTAAAATAAAATGACAACAGTAGAAAATAATTTATAAATTCGAATAGTTAATAAAAATAAAGTTAATTTATAAAACTATAAATGGTAATAAAAATGTTATAATTGCAGTTAACACAAAATGTAATAAAATTTTTACACGCTAAAAATTAATTCTTATATAAGATAAATTTTTGGTAATTTGTTGAATGATTAAGCTTTTATTTTATCAATAATCACAAATATTGCTTTTAAAATTAAAACTGCGTTTTTAAATGCATATATATATATATACTTAACAGCATTTATTAATCTACTAGATTCTCTTAAGGGGACTCGCGACTCTTAAGTCGAGGAAATAAGGCATATTTTCATACTTTTTGACGCTTTGTAACTATTTCAATTTAATCCCAATTTTTCCAAATTCTGTGTATATGATAAATTGATATATTTATTTTAATAAACAAATTTTCAACTCTGAAAATAATTTTAAATATTTTTTTAAAAAATGCTTTAGATATACCTTGTTTTTTTTAAGCATTTTTATTGTATACTGGCTTGCGCGCAGAACTATGAAATTAATTTTACACTTAAATGTATAATTCCTGTTTTATATTTAAAATAAATAATTCAAAATACAATTGAGCATAAAACATTCAACATTAATATATTTTTTCAATTTTTTTTAAAACTGCTCAAAACATACTTAAAATTTCCTTAATTTTTTGCATTAATTTACCCCTGAAAAAATAACAACAAAATGTGCACTGATTGCAATAACTCTAGTTCAGACGCAATAAAATAACATGATAATACAGTGATAAAAATTTCATGGGATTATGTTTCATAGTTTTTTAAGATATCAGTTGCGGAATCATGCAAAATTATATTTTGAGAAAAATGAGTTTAAAATTTTTCTTACCATAAACTTGATCAGTAATTAAATATTTAGAATATCAGTATCTCCGGAACTAAGCGGAATATTTTCATGCGGTTTGCTTTATTTTGTTCGGAAATCATCAGGCTTTAACATATTTTTTTCAAAACATCGAATGTTTTAAAGATTTAATGGTAGTGAGTCCCCTTAAAGCATTAAACACATTTTTGCACTTCGTAGAGCTTAGTTGTCCTTCACGTCGTTCGAAACAATTTTGTTAGATTGTGTTGTGACAGCTGTCATATCAGCGTCCATTCGAAATCCAAAAGTTACCAAAATTGAGAACTTTTTGGTGTAGCTGTTTTAACACTGAAGATGGAAAAACATTAGCAACATTTTAGACTTATTACGCTCTATTATTTCAAAGGCAGGTAAAAACACAATTAAAAAGAAAAAAAGATTTCTGCAGTTTGAGAAGATGGAATTATGAAGTTACCCGAAAGATGGCAGAAGGAAATGCAAGAAAACGAGAACCATGTTCAAGAAAATTATTGGTGAAAAATCAAACAGGTCTTTTTATTTTTACTTAAAAAAATGAAACAACTTTTTGACCAACTTAATATGTGTCATAATCGATAGTTAAAAACAATTATTGCTTCCGTAAATATTGAATAATATGTAAGGTATACACAAGATTCCATTCACAAGAATCGAACTTTTGAGTGAATGAATTAAAGAAGCTGCTTGAGATATTCTAATTTCGGCATACGCGCTTGGTATAAATACCATGCAGCTTGATTAAAGCTAAGAAGGTTGAAAAAGGTTGTTAAGGTTGAAGAAGGTTGTTAAAGTTGATAGATAAGCGAGAGGGAGCTATGAGGTAAGCAACTCCAGGTGCTATCCTGCGCTACTGCTTAGGGGGCCCAAAAGTTTACGTGGCAGTACTGCTGGTTTGACTCTCTGCTGGTTTGTGAGTATTTGCAATGTGTAATTTTATTGAATGATAATATATATTCCATACAAGTAGTACGTATGCTTATTGCTGTAAAAGCAAATTCTACATGTGCAACGAATTCAATAAACATTGTTTCATGTAGAAACTGTGTTTGTATCAAATTCATTTAGAGTTCCACTTCAAATTATATACACCCAAGTGCGGGTAGAAGTGAGCTATACTCTATAAATATTTTTCGTAAAAGTAATCTTGGTTACATTAATAAAGAAGCAACTGAAAGAAATTTCCTGCACCCCTAGGAAAACTGTATCAGTAATTGTTTGTTTTCATTCTTTACTACACTCAAGTAACCTGGTCTCAAACTTTTATGTAACGATTCGGAACATATTCAGAAATACAAAAATAGGGTTGAAACATATCTTGTCTTACCTTTGAGAACACGTGAACTCAAAAGCGACATCCTGATGACACTGAACTCCAGTAAATTTTCGAATATTTTGATCAAAACTGCCAACAAATGTTTTGTTTTTCAGTAAGAATAAATTTCAACTTAAAATTACCAACTTAATCTAAAAAGCTAGTTTGTTGATACAGATCTGACAAGGTCTTAGTGCTAATATTAAAAAAAAAGAAGGAATTAACCACACTATCGTGGAAGAATCCTTAGAAAAATCAGTGGACTTGTTTGCTCGAGCCAATTTTTCCATAGAACAATTGGAGCTCGAAGCGTTCTCTATCGATTCGCTAAACACGCCCCAGTAATTGAGAAGACCCACAGAAGGAACCTGGGGTCATCTCCCTCTAGGCGAATACACGCGGGAATAGCTCAACGATAAAGGACCTCTCTATCCTTGAAACACCACCTCCTACATCTTTTTTACCCATTGTGCTGCTCTTTCTATTGGAACTGGATTTTTTTTTTGGGGGGGGGATGCGAAACTGGCTTTTCGATGAAGTTGTTTCCAATTTTTCTGACAAATGAACTTGTCCCTCGTCGCGGAGAAAAAATGAAACGCAAAATGCAAAACGTAAAAGTTCACCATTCACAGCAGTTTTGGATTGAAGCATTTTATGGATGTTTAAAGGGTAGTCCAAACTGCATAGATATTTTTTTTAAGATGCAAAACAAGGATATAAGTATTATTTTTTTTTATTTGTAGCATAGTCACGCTGACCAATATTTTTGAGATTCATAGCATGGTGGAATTTTTCTTGAATTGAGACCGTTTTTATATTATCTAGAAAATGTAAGTTTTTTTTTTTTTCCTGAGGTATTAAAATGAATGCATTGGAAAAATTGTAAATATTACAAAGAGTGTAAAAACCTAAAGTGTCCCGCAGAAGTATTGATGAAAATTAATAACATTCATTGATTCATACATATATATATATATATATATAAATAAATAAATAAATCTCTGTTGGATTATTTATTTGTTTTTTTCATTATGGGGATATGAAGCTTCTGCGCTATCCTCTATTGAAAATGTTTTATGTTTTCTTTGCTGGATATGTTTTATGTTAAAGTGATTTAGCAGTCTATGCTTGAATTTTATTTTTTGTTTATTTCTATTGTTTATATTTTACATATATATATATATATATATATATATATATATATATATATATATATATATATATATATATATATATAATTCAAAGTATGTGTATGTATGCTCCCACATGCTTATAGTTTAAATTGCTGAGTTTATATGCAATAAATAATCAGTCCATTTTTGTATGTGTATCAATATGCATATTTACTCAATTAGAAAAGTCATTAATAGGATTCTATAAATTCTTAAAATAACACCTAGCATGCATAGCCAATGGTGTCAAAAAGTTGTTTCTGAGTCTCCAAAAAGAGAGATTTAGCCTAAATTTTAAATACTGTGCTCGAAGAGGAAATTTAGTAAAAGAAGGGAAAGTAGAATTTCCTCCATTGCATCGACCTTGTAATTAAGTATTGATTACAAGATCGTGATTCAAGGTTTTGAAGGAAACGTGACTAAAAGAGCTGTCGGTTTGTCATGCCTCCATTCCATATGTTCTTGCCAGTGCGTACTGTATGTACCGCATGATAATGTAACTGGGCCATCTGAAAATTTCAACATCTTTGTCTGTTTTTCAGCATCAAGTTGGAAATGTTAGAAAGACAAGGAGAGACAGCATTGAACCTGAAATAAAAAGAAAAACCTTATTTATTTTTCAAATTAAGTTCATTGTTTAAGACCTATTTGATCATTCACTATTAAATGGCCCCTGAGCACCGCTTTGCGTCTCTCTGAAGCGAATGTTTTAAGCTAAAACATTGCTAGAAAAAAAAGAAATCTCAAATGCAGAATTTAAACCATAGCACTATGAAAAATTTAAAAAAATAAAAGAACAAAGGATTAATAAGAAGCAAAGCCTGAAATGTTGGGATTTCCACAATCTCTGTCCTGTATATATGAAGAAAATTTATCGTTGCTCGCTAAAGATTACTAGATATTAAAAGAATGGAAAATGGAGACTGATAGGCTTATATATTAAACGTGATTTAAAAACCCCAAACCCCCGTCAACATTACTTCAGTGTTTAAACGTCAAAATTTATATTTTATATATAGAGTGATTTGATATAGTGTTCACTTACAATTTTTTGTGAAAACAACATAGATTTATGTGCTTCCAAAAGTGCATCATATTGCTGAATAAATCCTCCATTTTTGTATGCATACATATAAATAACTAACAGAGGGTAGGATTTTTTTTCTTTTTAATAAAATGTTTAACTTAATCAGGTATTCCAGTCATTAGATTCTGTGAATTTCGGTTCACGAATACTGCATAAAAAGGTTTAATTATGTCCATTGGAAAGCAGGCAAATTTCATAAATTTGCTTAATATACATTTCATGTGTCCTCTTATAAAAATTTTGAAATAAAGAAGCTAGTTCTTCAATACAAAGCCAGAAGTTTTCTTTGCAATGAACGAGAACATTATATTACCCTGTCTATCTATATATATAAAACAGTTCCGTAACTGACTCATTCATTCATTCATTCATTCATTCACTGACTGACTGACAAACAACGCACAGACCAAACCGCTGGACCTAAAGGGCTGAAATTTTGCATGGCGATTCTTCTAATAGTGTAGGGGTGCACTAAGAAAGATTTTTCAAAAATTCTTCTTAGATTTTTTTAAATTAAATTTTTAAGCTGTTTTTTAAACTTTTTTTACGTTTGCATTTAAAATACTACATTGAGGGTTATAAAATTTATATCACGAGAAAGATCATAAAATTTCCTTTAAAATGAAATCTTTTTCGAATCTTTACCTCCATTTCCTGATTTTGGTGAATTTTTAAAGATTAATTTTTAGAATTTAATTTATTAAATGCTGATCACGTGATTTCTTTTTCTGGTACTTTAAATAAATTTATCGTCACGTGCATAACAACTAAATAAACAAAAAATATTTTTTTTTCCTTGCTAATGCGGCAGACGATTGGACATTATCCAAAAAAATATTAAAATACAGTAAAAGAAATTTTCTAAAAACTGTACTATATTAACTGTACTATATTCTTTAGTATTCTTTATATTAGATTTAATTTTAATATTTTCTTCTACATTATTTTGTCTATAAAATTATCCTTTACGATTTTCTTATAAATATATTTTGCATCAATTGTATACATTGATCGTCGTATTTATCATATAATATATATTTATATTTGGCATGAATTGCATACATTGACCGTTGTATTTAATTTGAATGTACTCCGTAGCGAAGTACGGGTTTTCAGCTAGTATATATATAAAACAGTTCCGTAACTGACTCATTCATTCATTCACTGACTGACTGACATGCAACGCACAGACCAAACCGCTGGACCTAAAGGGCTGAAATTTTGCATGGCGATTCTTCTAATAGTGTAGGGGTGCACTAAGAAAGATTTCTCAAAAATTCTTCTTAGATTTTTTAAAATTAAATTTTTAAGCTGTTTTTTAAACTTTTTTTACGTTTGCATTTAAAATAATACATTGAGGGTTATAAAATTTATATCACGAGAAAGATCATAAAAATTCCTTTAAAATGACATCTTTTTCGAATCTTTACCTCCATTTTCGGATTTTTGGTGAATTTTTAAAGATTCATTTTTAGAATTTAATTTATTAAATGCCGATCACGTGATTTCTTTTTCTGGTACTTTAAATAAAATTATCGTCACGTGCGTAACAACTAAATTGACAAAAAAAAAATTTTTCTTGCTAATGCGGCAGACGATTGGACATTATTTTGTCTTTAAAAATATCCCTTACGATTTATTTATAAATATATATTTTTTTTATACATCAATTGTATACATTGATCGTCATATTTACTATAAATATATATATATTTTTTTTTTGGCATCAATTGCGTACACTGACAGTTGTATTTAATTTGAATGTACTCCGCAGCGAAGCGCGGGTTTTCAGCTAGTACGCGAATAAAATCCTCTACATACGTTTACCAACATTTACTAAGAGAACACTTCACTGAGAATAAAACTTAAGACTTTGATACTGCGCAATAACAAACATGGTGAAACCCAGTTACTCCAAATATATAATATACGTAGTTCTCTGCATTATACAGCTGATGTTATGCTGTATATTTTACGATGTAACTTATGCGAAGTTACTTTAATACATGACCCGGTTCTTGGTGTATTATTTGGTCAACGGAGCATCAACATTAATTTCAAAATCTAATTTCGGGTCCCCGGTTTTAAAAATTTGAATAGCACGCCGTATTTAGGCCGTCCTGTTGGTTTTAGAAGGTGCAGCAACAAATTCGTTCTGCAGCTCGGGCATTGAAGATCTCGGTGGGTGAAGACCAAACTAATTCAAATCTGTCGCCGCTAACGCAGTAGTTACAGTACATTTAGTCCGGATATGAGAGGTGAATATTATTAGCGAGATTACGTCATTAATTTTAATGCGCGTATTATACTTGATGAGATATCCAGTTCTACGGAATAAAATGGCCGAATCGAGGGCTGGGAAAGATTGCGGAAAGTTTTATATGGGGCATTACAGTCTGGCATTAAAGTATATGGTCATACCGCAGAACAAGAATCTGCAATACATATAAAAGTTGCCTTATGAAGAATAATTATGAAGCTCATTCTATCAAGCATCATTCATTCTAAATTTTAATAGAAATTCATTTTAAAAAGATAAATGAAATATTTTTAAGTTCTATAAGTAATATTGCTTATAAAGAGATAATGGTGTAAGATAAATGTTATATTGAAATGGAAATTTAATGTGCGTATTATACTTGATGAGATATCCCGTTCTACGGAATAAAATGGCCGAATCGAGGGCTGGGAAAGATTGCGGAAAGTTTTATATGGGGCATTACAGTCTGGCATTAAAGTATATGGTCATACCGCAGAACAAGAATCTGTAATACATATAAAAGTTGCCTTATGAAGAATAATTATGAAGCTCATTCTATCAAGCATCATTCATTCTAAATTTTAATAGAAATTCATTTTAAAAAGATAAATGAAATATTTTTAAGTTCTATAAGTAATATTGCTTATAAAGAGATAATGGTGTAAGATAAATGTTATATTGAAATGGAAATTTAATGTGCGTATTATACTTGATGAGATATCCCGTTCTACGGAATAAAATGGCCGAATCGAGGGCTGGGAAAGATTGCGGAAAGTTTTATATGGGGCATTACAGTCTGGCATTAAAGTATATGGTCATATCGCAGAACAAGAATCTGTAATACATATAAAAGTTGCCTTATGAAGAATAATTATGAAGCTCATTCTATCAAGCATCATTCTTTCTAAATTTTAATAGAAATTCATTTTAAAAAGATAAATGAAATATTTTTAAGTTCTATAAGTAATATTGCTTATAAAGAGATAATGGTGTAAGATAAATGTTATATTGAAATGGAAATTTAATGTGCGTATTATACTTGATGAGATATCCCGTTCTACGGAATAAAATGGCCGAATCGAGGGCTGGGAAAGATTGCGGAAAGTTTTATATGGGGCATTACAGTCTGGCATTAAAGTATATGGTCATACCGCAGAACAAGAATCTGTAATACATATAAAGTTGCCTTATGAAGAATAATTATGAAGCTCATTCTATCAAGCATCATTCATTCTAAATTTTAATAGAAATTCATTTTAAAAAGATAAATGAAATATTTTTAAGTTCTATAAGTAATATTGCTTATAAAGAGATAATGGTGTAAGATAAATGTTATATTGAAATGGAAATTTAATGTGCGTATTATACTTGATGAGATATCCCGTTCTACGGAATAAAATGGCCGAATCGAGGGCTGGGAAAGATTGCGGAAAGTTTTATATGGGGCATTACAGTCTGGCATTAAAGTATATGGTCATATCGCAGAACAAGAATCTGTAATACATATAAAAGTTGCCTTATGAAGAATAATTATGAAGCTCATTCTATCAAGCATCATTCTTTCTAAATTTTAATAGAAATTCATTTTAAAAAGATAAATGAAATATTTTTAAGTTCTATAAGTAATATTGCTTATAAAGAGATAATGGTGTAAGATAAATGTTATATTGAAATGGAAATTTAATGTGCGTATTATACTTGATGAGATATCCCGTTCTACGGAATAAAATGGCCGAATCGAGGGCTGGGAAAGATTGCGGAAAGTTTTATATGGGGCATTACAGTCTGGCATTAAAGTATATGGTCATACCGCAGAACAAGAATCTGTAATACATATAAAAGTTGCCTTATGAAGAATAATTATGAAGCTCATTCTATCAAGCATCATTCATTCTAAATTTTAATAGAAATTCATTTTAAAAAGATAAATGAAATATTTTTAAGTTCTATAAGTAATATTGCTTATAAAGAGATAATGGTGTAAGATAAATGTTATATTGAAATGGAAATTTAATGTGCGTATTATACTTGATGAGATATCCCGTTCTACGGAATAAAATGGCCGAATCGAGGGCTGGGAAAGATTGCGGAAAGTTTTATATGGGGCATTACAGTCTGGCATTAAAGTATATGGTCATATCGCAGAACAAGAATCTGTAATACATATAAAAGTTGCCTTATGAAGAATAATTATGAAGCTCATTCTATCAAGCATCATTCTTTCTAAATTTTAATAGAAATTCATTTTAAAAAGATAAATGAAATATTTTTAAGTTCTATAAGTAATATTGCTTATAAAGAGATAATGGTGTAAGATAAATGTTATATTGAAATGGAAATTTAATGTGCGTATTATACTTGATGAGATATCCAGTTCTACGGAATAAAATGGCCGAATCGAGGGCTGGGAAAGATTGCGGAAAGTTTTATATGGGGCATTACAGTCTGGCATTAAAGTATATGGTCATATCGCAGAACAAGAATCTGTAATACATATAAAAGTTGCCTTATGAAGAATAATTATGCTGCTCATTCTATCAAGAATCATTCTTTCTAAATTTCAATAGAAATTCATTTTAAAAGGATAAATGAAATATTTTCAAGTTCTATAAGTACTATTGCTTATAAAGAGATAATGGTGTAAGATAAATGTTATATTGAAATGGAAATTTAATGTGCGTATTATACTTGATGAGATATCCCGTTCTACGGAATAAAATGGCCGAATCGAGGGCTGGGAAAGATTGCGGAAAGTTTTATATGGGGCATTACAGTCTGGCATTAAAGTATATGGTCATATCGCAGAACAAGAATCTGTAATACATATAAAAGTTGCCTTATGATGAATAGTTATGCTGCTCATTCTATCAAGAATCATTCTTTCTAAATTTTAATAGAAATTCATTTTAAAAGGATAAATGAAATATTTTCAAGTTCTATAAGTAATATCTATATATTTAAGTTGCTAAGCCGACTTTTTGGGCAGTCCGTGAGAGAAAACTACTGCAAAAATTTACTTCATTTTGTTCTTAAACGAAAGACTGTAATCTGTAGATTTGTCAAATTTGGTTTTTGTAACCGCAATTTCTATTAATGAGCGATAATTTACAATTAAAAATTGATTTCTGCGCATGCTCAGTGGCATGTTTAAATCTCTCTTTAGAAACTGACTGTTTCTACGCATACTCAGTGACATGTTTCAGTGATAAACAGATTTATTTCAAGGAGTCTCTAGATCTCTGCCATTTTTATGATAATTATGTTTGCGAAATATAAGATTAAACCTGATGGAAATTGTTTAATTAGCGATAGTTTACAATTTAAAAAAAAATTGCTTTGTGCGCAAGCTCAGTTACATTTTTAAATCTGGCTTTAGATACCAAATACAAGGCTGCACACATTAATTTTTTTCTGCACATTTTAATGATTTTCTACATTTGGAAATGATGTGTTGAGTATAATTTGTGTATTAGTACATTTATTTACTATCTAGCCGTCATGTTTTGACGGGTAAAAACTAGTTGCTTATAAAGAGATAATGGTGTAAGATAAATGTTATATTGAAATGGAAATAAAAGTTGTTTTTTTCACCTTCTATAACTTTATTTATGAGATACATTTTTATCCGCCATGAACGCTAAAATAATAAATTATTGCCGAATTGCAGTAAAGAATACTGATTATATAAACCATGTAACAGGGTTGGGCAAGATAAAGTGTTAAGAGCCATTTGGTAGTGTCTACATACATAGAGGATCCAAAGCACATATAAAGGTTATACAAGCGTTCCTCGAATTACGACCGCCGACTTACAATCGTTCTCCCTTACGACCGAAATTTTTATTTTTACTTTTTTTTTTCAAAAATATTGCCTCTCGAATGTACAGTACATACCTATATATATATATATATATATATATATATATACACAGTCGAATCTTGATCGATCGTTTTCCGAATCATCGTTTTCCCGCATGCGTCGTTCATTTCTTCCAGTACCAGCGATTATATTGCTTTGTTATGTTCCCACATCTATCTTTTTTCCGCATTTATCGTTCATTTCAGTCGGTCCCTTGAAAAACGATAGATCGAGATTCCACTGTATATATATATATATATATATATATATATATATATATATATATATATATATATATATATATATATATATATATATATATAATTGCATAATTATTAAAACATATGATGCAATAGTTTAGATATCCACATGATAAAACAAATAAACCTTCGTTCGCGCGTTAACAAAACAAGTGCGCATTCGTCGCTTCTAATTATTATTACACAAAAATATAACTATTTTGTATTGTTAAATATGTAGTGGTTAAATTTTTATCTGTGAAGTTAAGTGCATACCTAATTTTATTCCCAGTATGGCTGGAAATAGTAAAAGTGCCAAAAAAAAATTGAGATGTCATAGACTTAGAAATGAAACATACGAACAAGCCGAAGTACAATAAAAAAAATTGTTTTGAAAGAAATTGCTATAGCATTTCACTATATTAATAAAGTAGTACAACAATTAGAAGCAATGGATCCAAATGAAGAAAGATTCACAAGTGTTAGAAAAATCTGCCTTGCTACCAGACAATATACAAGGAAAAGAAGACGCAAACTGTTCAGACTCCCTTGTATAACTTTGTTTAAAAAAAACTTTCAACGTATCTTCTGTCGCAAATTCTGAACCAATGAATGGTACTAACATAATAAGTAGTGATGGCGAAGAATAATTTATATCTTCTAAATAAAGTACAATGCATTTTAAATTACTTATGTATGAAAGTAAAAAATACATGTATGTACATATATAAAGAAAAAATTGTTTGAAACTCGACTTACGACCAATGTCTCGGTTTATATCTCGGTCGTAAGTCGAAGAATTCCTGTATTTGATATGACAGAAATTTTAAGCGTTGTTTTTTTTTTTCTTTTCATATAAAATGCATCACTCTCCCATTGTTAGAATAATTAATAATTATACATTCTGAAATAGTTTTAATCTTTAATAAATTTTCCTTTAATTGTTTTACTAAATTCAAATATGACATATTTTCAGTTGTTGCAGGTCGTAGCCATTTAGTTAAATGTACATTGTAGCTAGAGAAAAAAAAATGTGAAATAAGAAAAATTATAAAATTATACTTGAAACTTCATAGTATCTGCATACGACTAATTGTAAATGAACCATTATTTTACGAACGATTAATGAAAATTTTGACTGAAGCATCTCTCAACCCGGATTATAAAATAAGTTTATAATGCAACCTTAGGACACTGTTCACTGTTAGCTCATTATTCCTTTAGTTATGTATTTTTGCAACCGAATGTTCGATTTTGTTCTAACTCATTAAAATGTAGTTTTATAGATCCTGACCGTTTTTGTGCGTGTTGACTGAGTCTGATGTAGCAATCCGAACTTAAATACCAGGAATATAAAATAAGGCACCAAAATATAGTGACCCCGAACTTTGAATAACTTTTTCAAGATTGGCAAGTTTTTGCTTGAATCTTATTTCGTTCTGGCAGAAGATTGTATTCTAATTTTGAACTTGATTCCTGGTCATTTCAGAGTAATCTTTTTACGTTTTGAATTGTTTTGCACATTTTTATTATCAAGACTGAAAAGAGTAAAGAAACGATTGACAAAACCTCAAATATCAGTGAATAGGAAATTTCAAGGGTTGGTTTTAGACCCGGTTTATTGGGGGGGGGGGATCTGATTCCGAGTAATGGTTAGCACAAATTGAATCCCAGTTTCACATTCACCGTGTGGTGCCGTGGCCTTCATAGCAAAACTTCAGTACTCGAGAGAGGTTGCTTCCGAAAGAGGACAGAGCCATTTATTCGAATTAATTTCTTTTATTGTTTTTCGTTAGTATAAAATATTTACATGTTTTTTTACAAAATAGATACAGGTTGCATCTAACTGGCTCTTCTAAGCGTTCAACATCAAGAATTCTCAAGTAGAAAGAACAAGTCCGTCGATTTTCCCGCTTGTCTCCGCCGTCGCCTTTTCTTCGCCCAGTCGTCCGTTAGTAGCTCTCTCGTCCCGAAAAACCTCTATTGTCCCGCTTGCTCTCAACCCTCTTTTTAAGCACCTTCCGAAGCTTCTAGAACAATCCAGACTCCCCTTCAGAACATTGCAGGCGGCTCCAAAAGAGACCTTCCACGGTGTTTAATGACATCTGGTATAAATGAATAGGCGGTACGAAAACCGTTGGCTGCTCAATGAAAACTGTTGGGTGGATTAAACAGCATAACTTGTCCCATACCTAATTATCTGAAATAAAAAACCTTTGAAAAGAAAGTAGACATGATGAGTCTAACTAAAATGCCTTTATTTTTCTTATTTTACATAAAAACGTAGTAAAAATGGGGATTTGGATTTGATCCAATAGCTTGGAAGATAAATATTTACAAAACTTAACCATTAAACAAAAAAAGAATACAGATAAGCGTGTCATGAACGGGCGAAAATTAACCAACTTTAATTTTGAAAAAACCTACTTAAACTGAATGGTAAAGCTTGGGATAGGTACAGGAAGAAAGAAGGGATACAAGCTTAATGGCTCGACAATACGTCGCAAGCACATCTAAATATCAAACTTGCTGCTAAAACAGCTACTAACACAATGGCTGAAAGCCCCAGCTCACTCGCAGAATAGTTACTGCTTAAAACCCCACTCGCTGAAAAAATGCGTACATCTTAAATACTTGTTGTATTTACTTGTACAAACCCAATTGGCTGTGACGCGAGAGCTTCGTAATTCCAGTCCTGCCTTCAAAGTTGAAAAACCTGCATATTTATTTTAAACCATCCGTTCTCGACACGTTTTTAAATGTCTCGTTTTTCGATGAAGAGAGGACAAATACTACAAGTACGAATACTACAAGTACGATAGGCGGTACGAAAACCGTTGGCTGCTCAATGAAAACCATAGTCCACTGCCGCCTTCCAAGACACGCCAAATGAAAAAATACTTTTTACACACAATAGACTGGCGTTTCCGAGAAATGGCCAGGTGGTTAAGAGGAGAGTATAGCCACGTTGCTACAACCGCTGATAACACGATAACACGAAATTCCAAGGCTGTGATAGCCACGTTAGATGTTAAAATACTTTCGTGTGTTAGGGATATTGTTCAAAACACTCCAGCAAATAATACCAATGAGATTTTAAAAAGTAGGATACTGCAACGTTTTTGACAATCAGAAACAATGCGATCCAAGCAATTGCTTCAAGATTTGTAGTTGGATGATAAATTGGACCTTCTCAACTTTTAGCTAAACTGAAGCATTTGTCATCCGGAGGTGCTACTGATGTATTATTACGGGCTTAGTAGTTACAAAGATTGCTCACATATACTCAACAGATTTTATCCTTTTACACTGATCCTTTAGATAAATTAGCCTTAACTGAACCACTGTTTGTTGTATGTGCTGTATGTGTTTCAAGAACCACCAAACATTCTTGCTAAAAATATTTCAAGAATTGATCATTCAACTATGAGCCACAAAAAAAAGTAAGAGCTGGAGAACTGCAATTTGGCCACCACTGCCATGTAACTATACATAGTGTAAATAATGTGTAGGTTCCTTTACACATTTAACTATTCAGCTAAAATTAGAACTGAATGCCATGCATTTACTGCAAACATTGGATTTTTAATTATGCTTTGTTAACATGAATGCAATATGATAATAGCGTTCGATAGAGACAAATCTTGTTTGCATTCTGAACATCCTTTATTGTAAAACTCAGCGTCTTTTAAAGCAGTGTATACAAAATTCAAACAGCATAAATGCAGTACAAATTCGTCTGTGCGGGCCTTTTAGAATATTTAAAAGCTATTAAAATGTAATGAATCAAAATATAATATTGCGCAAACATAACTTTATGTTCGCAAAATGGTATGAGAGAACTGAGGGTATTAGCTTTTGAAAATTAGTCAATATTAATTATTTTGTGATGAAAGTAGATAAACGGTATGCAGTATTATGAAAAGCGTTTATTTTTTTAGTTACTGATGAAAGTCTAATAAATAACATGCGTACAGATGAACGAAATAGTTTTCTTTGTATTCATGCATAGTTACATATTTATAAATAGTTGTAAAGATTTAACAAAGACAAACATGTATAGCTGAAAACTGATAGTTTAATTGGGATCAAGCCCTGAGCTATCTCATCACCCCCTAACCTCTTGAATATAAATTTAAAAATTTAATTTTTAGGTAATAAATTTTTAGCTTTTCATTTTTTTTTCTTTACAGGAATATTAATTCTTAATTTTCTCTCCGATTTGGGAACTCTAGTGTTACACAGTGTATAATTATTAAAAAGTTTTTTCCCGAATATTCATTTCGCTTCCGTTATAATATTCATTTCATTATAATATTTATTAACAAAAATACTATACCAGTTCCATTTTTAATTTTTTTCTCTCAATCTAATGCTTTAAATCCAAGAAAAATGAATTTGAAGTAATAAGTTGAGAAATACAAGATACATACAAATAGTCATAAGAAAAGCAGTATTTCTGTTTTAAATTTAATCCAAACTTAAATAATTGTAGGTCTTCGTACATAGAAATACATGTCCTTCTAAAATTCTAGATAAAAATATTGTTATCTTTATAGAACGTGAGACTGTTTGTCATAAAATTTCATTATCCTTCTTTACATTTTACAATAGCTTCGAGCTAAATCTTTTCAAAACTATAAAATGCTACATTTGTTTGAAAGAATATGGAAATGAAATGATGAAGGATATATTTTTTCCTTAATATAAGCTCACTATTTTAAATTATTTTATTTCAGTAAAGCCCCTTTTGTTAAATAAAATATAACATGATTAAGTTACACCTTGTTATACCAGCCGCTGTTTCACAAAATTTAATAACAGCAACTATCATTTTACTGTTTAAAATACATACAATCTCAAAAAAAAATAGTTTTAAACTGTTAGTTAAAGAGATTATCATGTCTACAAAAATTTATACCGACTGTCTCAGAATAAATATCATTTACATTTCAAATATATCTACTTTTAGTTGTGGAAGAAATTAAATCTTTCAGTGAAAACATCCGTAAATTTCGAATTGCTTGGAGTTTAGTTTTCAGATGTGTATTCACTGTCTAGTTATTAGCCAAAAAATATCGAGATTAGAGAAAAAGGATTTGAAAAGGATTTACAAAGGCTCTTCTAAATCCTATCATTTGCGTTTTATGTCGCTGCATATAAAAATCACAACTGTATTAGTTTCGCGAAGAATAAAATTTGCAGAGCATTACTTCCAGGGCAAAAAAAATTACGAATTGAATAAATATGTAATATCAGTTAAGACAGATTTTATTAAGAAGATTAAAAGATTAATCAATGAGTTCTTTATGAGCATTAGTTATGTTAGTTAACAATTAAAATTCTGTATTAAGAATAAAGTCGGGTATTAAGCAAAGTAAAACCATTTGAAAAAGAAATATTTGAATCCTTGGAAGCAAGCATAAAATAACATGCATGCATTAGCAAATGTTATCTCTCGAATTCAACACACCAGCTTAAAATTTCACTAAAAAGTTATAAAACATTATGAAAGATAAATCACCAAGATTTACAGTTAAATTACGAATATATCTCAATCATTACAGGACACGTTTACTACACTCGCCAAATTACGACTTAAGGAAACGAATGGCAAACAAATGTGATGAACACTTCTCCATTCCAAAATAGATTAAAAAGGATGACTACATGGTTCGAACAAGTTAATAGTTCTGCCCAGTTAATAGCATTCGTGAATTGTTTATTGTGACAATCGCACTAGTGCTCATCGAACTGATGAACTAATAACTAGTTCGAAACATGTAGCCATCCTTTTTAATTTATTGTGGACTTGAAGAAGTGTTCATTACGTATCACCAAATTAAGTTTCAACCTTGGCTCTTGAACATTCCTACTAAAGGCACATGTCTTTCTATAATGCATTTTCTTTTATAATTGGTTTAATAAAATATAAACATAATTAATCTCAGAGTAAAGGAACGACTTAAGGAAACGAATGGCAAACAAATGTGATGAACACTTCTTCATTCCACAATAAATTAAAAAGGATGACTACATGGTTCGAGCAAGTTAATAGTTCTGCCCAGTTAATAGCATTCGTGAATTGTTTATTGTGACAATCGCACTAGTGCTCATCGAACTGATGAACTAATAACTAGTTCGAAACATGTAGCCATCCTTTTTAATTTATTGTGGACTTGAAGAAGTGTTCATTACGTATCACCAAATTAAGTTTCAACCTTGGCTCTTGAACATTCCTACTAAAGGCACATGTCTTTCTATAATGCATTTTCTTTTATAATTGGTTTAATAAAAAAATAAACATAATTAATCTCAGAGTAAAGGAACGACTTAAGGAAACGAATGGCAAACAAATGTGATGAACACTTCTCCATTCCAAAATAGATTAAAAAGGATGACTACATGGTTCGAACAAGTTAATAGTTCTGCCCAGTTAATAGCATTCGTGAATTGTTTATTGTGACAATCTCACTAGTGCTCATCGAACTGATGAACTAATAACTAGTTCGAAACATATAGCCATCCTTTTTAATTTATTGTGGACTTGAAGAAGTGTTCATTACGTATCACCAAATTAAGTTTCAACCTTGGTCCTTGAACATTCCTACTAAAGGCACGCGTCTTTCTATAATGCATTTTCTTTTATAATTGGTTTAATTAAAAAATAAAAATAATTAATCTCCGAGTAACTGAATATAGCGTATAAATAGTCTACAAAGGAATAAAGATAGCTAATATGGATAGAAGTGTTAAGTGTTGATACTATTTCACTTGGTTTTTTTATGGTTTAAATTTCAAACATTTCCCATCTGATAAACTATCAAAAATTGTATTTTATGGATCTTTAAATTACCCATTCAGGTTTTCCTACACTTATGAAAGAAAATTTGAGTGAATATTAATCATAATCAACAGTCTTATCAGAAAAAAAAATGTTTGAATCCTTGTACGCAATTGCGCATTTTACACATTACTTAATACCGTCCCTCATTTAAGTGGTAATATAAGATTTGATGCTTATTAAAGAAATTTTCAACCGTTCTTTAACTTTTTTTTTACAATTTAACATGTTTTTATTTTCTCATTGAATTTTGTAACTTTTTTTATAAGTTTTCGATATGTTCTGGATATCAATTTCAAATACTGCAATTCTAAAAAAAAAGAAAAAAAAATTCTTCCTGTTTGTGAATTTCATTACTTTATTCCAGCATTTTCATTTATTTATATACATGATTATATATAAACTAGAAGGTAACCCGTCATTTTGACGTCATAATACTAATAATGACGTCATAAAGGAAAAAGCATATGAAAGTTAAAAAATATCCCGAATTATCTAACGATATTGCATTTAATCCACACCTTGTAAAAGCAAACCCTTTCATTATTTTTTATTTATTTAGTTTTTCATGCGATTGCAGTAGTAGACTGCCATCCAGTTTTTTACAGCTCACTACGCGATATGAATACTTGAGCTACTTGATTCATTCACATTCAAGTTTGTTTACTTTCAGAATTCATCGCAAAAGTAAACAGATTTTTAAAAACTGTTAAATATACAGCTAAAAGCATCCATTTTTTTTTAGTTCTGAATGCTTTATAGAAAAATAGGCTGAACAAACGTGATTTGATGGAGAAGATGTTAGTTTTTAGGTAAGAAAAAATTCTGATCCACATCTGAAATTGAAATTAGGCCTAACCGGCCGTTTGTCTACTGAGGGCTTCAATTGAAAGATGAGTACAGCCCGGAAGTGTTATACAGAGACAACGGCTATTATATATATAATACCTAAGTTCGAAGTCGAAGGATCACTTAGCAAATATAACGGTCACTAATGGAAATTTGAAATTGCTTTTTAAAACAAACACTTCAAAACACAGGCCAACAAGCAGAAAAAAATGCTGCTCTTATTTCGTTCTATGAAAAACATCAAACATTAAATAGCACCTCGGATTCACAATTTTTTTCTTCATTAAAATCGTATTATAGCCAGGGCAGGTATCGGACATCCTGTATTATAATCCCTGGACAACAGTACCTCGTATGCGCAGTATTTGGTTTAGGGTGCTGATCGCTCT
This sequence comes from Dolomedes plantarius, assembly GCA_907164885.2. NCBI lineage: Eukaryota > Metazoa > Arthropoda > Arachnida > Araneae > Dolomedidae > Dolomedes > Dolomedes plantarius. The sequence goes on from OU015493.1 coordinate 196,857,847, forward strand.
GTCTAGAACAAACTAAACCAAACTGTCTAAACAGGGAATATACCCTAGTGCAGGCGATCGACTTCAACCAACAAACACATTACACTTGGCATTTCTTCGTGATAGACTAGGTACACAAATTATCTTTGTGCAGCCCTAGAGCAGCTTGAGTCAGCTTTTCGAGAGCGAGTGTTAGATAAACGAAACTAAATTTAACTAGTACCATGCTTATAACCTCATTTATTAACACTTAACATATTCTCTGATGTATCTGTAGGTACTGTCTGATAGTAGAACAGCAGTACCATGTATTCGGCGTACAGCATAGGCGTAGCGTGCTTCTAACTTTTTTTTTTTTTTTTTTTTTTGGGGGGGGGGGGGGTACGAATTGAATTCAGTTCGGGCCCTCCTCCACGCATTGACTGCCGGACGGTCCTTAAAATATGAAATATTAGGGTTTTTTTTTTTAAATTGAATAAAAATAGAATTGATGTTTGAGTAGTATTCAAAAGTTATACAATGAGAAAAATAAATATAATAAATAAAATGAGAAAAGAAATATAGCATCGAATTTTTTTTATGGATCATATCATAGTTTTTAACAATGTTAAGGCTTAAGACATAATCGAAATATTCAGTATCACAGTTTAAAAAAGCGGAAAAAAAACCACCTTTCTCAAAAGTTTTCTACAATTTTACGATTTTAACTGAACGTTAATAAATTAACGTTTTAATTTATTTCAAGTTAAGGCGGGGACGCCTATGACGTACAGTGTCGAGAGCAGATCGTTCTGTCTAGAGCTGGCAGCACACCGTGCAGGCTATCGATTCCAACCGTCAAACCAATTTCACTTGGTATTTCTTCGTAACATATACCTTGTACAAATTATCTTGTATAGCTCTAACTCGAGTCGGTTTTTCGGCTATCAACAGCGATTTCTGAGTCAGGTTCTACGTCAGTTCATTTTAAGGGGACAGTGGACTTTCAAAATTATAAAATTTGTCCAAAAATTCGATTTAAAAAAAATCGAATTGTGAAACTACGGACGCGTAGGAATGTGCTGCAAAGAGAATTTTTAATCTGTGTGATTACTTTCCTAGTTGTAGGCATTTGTATTTAATTTAGATATTATTTGGTTACTAATAGCGATAACTTTAAATGTGTTTTTCTCAAAATAAAAATTTTCCTGTCATACAAATATTCAAATTGCTCCAGACGCATTTCTAATTATCGTATTGCTTTGAAATTTAAGTTTTATATACTTAACTGTATATCAAATAATTCTTATTGAAAATAATTATGCTTCGTAGCTCAGAATTTCGAAATTTTGTACTTGAAAAGACGATTTATAGGTATTTTGAGTAATAAAAAGGGTGTTTTAACTATTATTATTTTTTTCTCTTTCTATTTTTAATGAATGCTTAAAATAAGCAATAAGTTTCATTGTTAGTTCTATAAGGTATCCTGTAAATAAAAATTACCATATTATATGCAAAAAAATGCTCATGGAACATTTTTAATTAGGACAATTTTTGATATAATTAATAATTCATAATTCATAAATTATTAATATTTCATCATCAAATTTTAACCACTTTTACATATCTATAGAACTAATCACATATTCAAATTTAAAGCAAATCCATTCAAAACAAAACAAAATTAAGTTTGAAGGTCCACTGTCCCCTTAAGGTTGCTGTGTATTAACCCTATTGGATTCGCTTCCCTCAGTGTTAACCTATGGAGAAAATATGTCTACTATTCACACCTACATAAATGCTGATAATCAAATAAAACTGGTATTTTTCAGATATCCTGAACTTCAGCACCTTGCAACGGGGTTCTTTTCATAAATTGCGTCCCCCAAAGGAATTTCGAAGCGTTAAAAACTCACTATACCAGATTTTTTCCCGAAAATTTTAAATTTAAAAATATCACTTGCATTTTTTTAAAACGAAAAATTCCCCCACGTGTAATTTTTTTTTCTTTATTACGGAGTACAGTTACAAAAAAATACTTTAATTCAAGTGGGCCATCCTTGGACACATTTTCTCCGTAGGTTAACATTGAGGTGAGCGAATCCAATAGGGTTAGTACACAGCAGACTTAAGTAACAGCTCTTTATTGAACGCATTATGGAATTTCACAAAATCACAAACACCGAGAAAAAGAAATTTTAGGAACTATAAATGTTACAAAAGTTTTAGTAACAATGTGTGTTGATACTTAATTTGAAACATAAAGGTGAAAAATTGACTATCATTGGACTTTGTCCGATATTAAAAAATGCCTGTTAAAGGCAGTCATCCTGCACACTTTTAACATTTCTTTTTATTTAGTTTCATAGCATAAATTATTTGAATGTATCAAAAGTGAATTTTTTTATGTCTTTTTATAGTAACCTCAAAATTTATCAAAGGCAGCTTGATGTGTATAACCCAAATTGTGAATATTCTTCAAAATATCCCATTAACGAGTAAATGTAAAACGAAAGAAAGTAAAAAAATGAATTTCGGGTTTTTTACGCATATTTTAATCATATGGAGCAATATTCAAACCATTTTTCCTTTTAATAGATTGAAAGAGATAAGTGCATAACTAATTAGCGGTCATAAATTATTTACGGTTCCCATATCAAAGTTCGAAATTTCATTAAAATTTCTGGTGGCTTCAGCGCTTAAATATCACAAATGCGTTCACTGATAACTAATTCCTCTCCCCCTCACTTCCCCCCCTCTGTAAAAAAAATATTTCAGAATTAAATTCATGAGACATCAAAGATTCATTAAGAATTTTACGCTCAATTAATTAATTTTCTTTGAAGTTTTGAAGCTGGTGATTTTTTTTTATATACCTCTAATTTGATTCCCCAAACAAAACGTTGACTTCGGAAATGCAATTTGTACGACTTGTAGTAACATGTCCACTGACCATTTCTAATAAGTTGTTTTGATTCGTAACAGATTTATCTCTGGAGATAGTAAAAAAAATTCTCATATGAGAGAAAATTAAATTTATAAATAAGATCCCGGTAGCGAGAGGTTACTCTTAATTAACCGACTTGATTCAAAGTTTTCTGTTGAAAAATAAAAGCCCCTAATGAAAGCTGCGAGCATTAAACCGTATGATCGTGCTTTTAAATGTTTTCGCTTTGATCGAGAAGATTTCCTTCGAAATATTGCGGTGTATCCAACGAAATGAGAGAATTTTGATGAAGAAATAAACGCCCGAAACGAGAAGTGCCGCGCTTTAAGCTGATAGCGCTCATTTTCACATGATTTCACATATTTCGCTAACAAAATGTGACCCATTCCCGTTTTAATAATTCTAGCTCGCGAGTTTAAATGTTAATGCTTCAGTTTCCCGTTTGATGACTTTCGTGGTGGAGGATGTTCCGTCTCACATAAAAAATGGCGTTAATAAATCAGTTGTTACCTGCTCAATATTTTGTGGAAGTTCGAATTTCTTAAATTGCAGAAATTTCTCCCTCTTTGCAGTGAGTGTTATTTGGAAATGTAAGGGTTCAATTTCATTATATTTATGCCTTCAGAATTTCTATTTGGTTTATGACTATATTACCAAGTTTGTACGAAATTTATAATTTGCAAATGTGTCAAAAGTATAGAGTTTGGGTTCAAGTTATAAACTAGTTAATTAATATATATATATATATATATATATATATATATATATATATATATATGCACACACACAGACACACAGGGTGCGGCAGAAAGAACGTTCTGATTTGGAATGTCAATAACAAAAATACAAAGCAAGATACAGAAAGAAATCTTTTATACCTGAAAAAAATAAAAAAGTATTTATTATTATTTTTCAAAATTATTATTGATTGTTATTTTTTTATTATTATTTATTTTATTTATTTATTTATACCCTCGGAACGTTCTTTTTGCCGCACACTGTATATATATATATATATATATATATATATATAAATGTATACATACGTGGTAAACATACTTGCATACATACTTACTTATATGTTGTTGTTTCTAATCCTGTGGCATCCTAATTAAATTCAGATGAGATCTATGAGGTTGATGGCTCGGGCAAAATCAAAGTAGAGGGTTTGATATGAGAAGACGAGATCTCCTCTGGTAAGGCCCAGGTTAGGTTTGGTTTGGAACGCTACGGCCAAGTTTTTGCTACACGAGGGCTAATTAGACCGGGACCTACAGTTTAAAGCCGATTCCGAACGGCTACAAACGTCCATGCCAACAGTGGAACTCGAACCCACAGGATCTGAACCAACTGCCAGCGCCCTAGCCATTAGCGCCCTTTACACGTACGCTCTTTCCCGCGTGGAATCACAATCCCGCGCGATTGAGTGCAGGTGGGAAGGTGTCGGAGAGGAAGGGAAAGCTGCTTTAGAGCGTACTGCAAGTTTTCCCGCGCGCAATCCCGTACGCTCCAAGCACTCGCGAAAGAGCGTACGTGTAAAGGGCGCTATTCGGCCATCACCTAGCTAAAGGTAAGTGAAGACACTCCGGACATAGCACTCGGGAAAAGACCTTTCGTCCCCCACTTCATTATATACATATGCATGTGGGTGTGTGAATGCGAGTACGTAGATATTAGTTTGTTCGTATTTATGTGATGTCGCAGCATGCAGTTCCTAAAATACAAAGAAAAATATCCCTTAAGATATATAGATCTCCATAACTGACAACCAAAAATTTACCTCACTAGAAAAATATAAAAAATATAGACCCAAACAACCAATTACTGAGCAACAACAAACAGAAAGGATCACAAAATGTAATATTTACTTCTTTTCATTTGCGCAAGCTGATAGAATTTTCAAGTATCAATTTTTCCATCCCAAAACTTACCACATGCCATGAGGGAAATATTAACATATATTTATATATATACAGCCATCTCGTGGATGTCCCAATGAAATGAGGGAAAATTACCCAATTTTTTCGTTCAACAAAAAATCAATGAAAAAATTGGGTAATTTCCTTCTTTTCTACGTGTCATGAGTAGTAGTAGTGACAAAGTGTAGTTCTACAACTTGAGTCCCTTCCTGTGACATAAACCTAAGTGAACATCTAAGGGAATATGCAAGGCAAGCCAAAAAACGAAATTTGATATAAATGCTTTACTGCTCATTTTACAAAATTTTAAGTATCGTCTCCTTCAAAGTAATCTCCTCTACTAGCGTAGTGATGTACAATTTACAAAGTTTGTTCCAGTTTTGGAACTCACTGTATAGAGTATTTCTAAGGGGCACTCTATTTGAATTTGATACAAACACAGTTTATAGATGAAACAATGTTTATTGAATTCGTTGCACATATAGAATTTGCTTTTACAGCAATAAGCATACGTACTACTTGTACAGAATATATATATATTAGCATTCAATAAAAATACACTTTGCCATACTCACAAACCAGCAGAGAGTCAAACCAGCAGGTCTGCCACGTAATCTTTGGGCCTGCTAAGCACAAACGCCGGTTAACACCTGGAACTGCTTACCTCGTAGCTCCCTTAACTCGCTTATCTATCAATCTTAACAAAACCTTCTTCAACCTCTGTATTAATCAAGCTGCTTGGTATTTATACCAAGCGCGTATGCCGAAATTAGCATATCTCAAGCAGCTTCTTTAATTCCTTCACTCAAAAGTTCGATTCTTGTGAATCGAATTTTGTGTATACCTTACAACTCTCTGCGTTGTCTTTCTGAAGCCTCATGTTGTCTTTTCGCATTTTCCTAAATCTCCTGTATGGTTTCGAAACGACGTCTTCCCAATTTATGTTTAAGTTTCTGAAACAGGAAAAAAGCTCAGAGCCATAATCCCTCATCTCATCTTTGATTATGATGTTCTTAAGAAATTTTTCATTACCATTTGCATCGGCAAGCAGTTCCTGGCTGATTTCAACTCTGTTATCTTTTTATAATCGTCACTCAAGAAACGCGGCACGAATTTTGCTGATCCTATGCAGATCCTATGCTCATGCCCACTTCGTCAAGAAATTTTCGGGCAGTTAAGTAGCTACTTCCACGCAGTACATCATGACCACTCTCGGCACTTACTGATAATGCAGAAGACCATTCAGGCCAGGAATCTTTACAAAGTAGTGTTCTGCCCCCTTTAAAAAACTTGAATCACTTACAGCAGTGCGATTGACTCATACAGTTCTCTCTGCATACTTGGTTAAGTCATCGGAATGTCTATGAAAATTTTATAAAGCTTTTAGCAAGATTTCGTACACGCACTTTGTTCTTCAAGCTCTTCCATTCTCAGTTTTTGCGCAAATCCGACAAACAGATCGTGCACGTGCTCAGTTCAAAGGATGTCCCACTACGACTAATGATCATAACATAACTGGGTAAATGGTAATTTGTTGTCAAAACCTACCGCTATTTCTGCCCAAAAGTGCGGAGCGTTCTCGGCGTCGATTGGCTCGTAATTCCAAAAGTTCGTTTTTTTTCTTGAACATAATTTGCACAAGATCTTCATTTCTATATCTGGTTCCTTTTATCATACTAATGGCATAATTTTAAGGATTTCACTTTACAGTACCAGCAGGGCCCGATTATGAAAGCTGGGGGCCCCTGGGCAGATGCTATTTGCCCCCCCCCCTTACGGACATTTATAAAAATACATACTATTAGAAGTACTAGGTGCATACACCAAGGGGGTTTTGGGGCCCTCTTGCATCAGGGGGCCCTGGGCAAAGTCCCGATTTGCCCATGCGATAAAAAGGCCCTGAGTACCAGAGCTTGTGGTGGCCCAGTGGTACAGTACGCTGGTTTTGATACTGAGGGTGCTCGGATCGAATCACCCAATCGAATTCAAAATCGAATTCGGAATCGAAATCAAATCGAAAATCGAAATCGATCGAATCGAAATCGAATTCGGATCGAATCAATTTCGTGGCTTCGCGCCACGAAAAATGCCTCCGTTCGTGTCGTCCCTTCATAGGGGGGGGGGGGAGGTAATGCTGTCCGCCTATATGGTGCCCCCACAATAAAATGGGCAGTAAGATTGCGGCGTTGTCTAGGCGAATGTTTGGCGACAAGTGCATCTGCATTAGGGAAAAAAAACTTTACAGTACTATTCACGTTGTGAACTTCTTAGCGTATTTCCTGTACTTCATGGTAATAGATTTTGCCATACACGAGTATTTTACTCTTTTTCGCGGTTAACGCATATGCTTTTGTCGAACTGAAACATGAAGCAAACAAACGTTAGTTCCACGAAATTATTCATTTATCTATTTGGTCGATTCCTGACGTCTCTCATCGTATCGCCGCGATCGCATAACTAACTATATTGCTGTGTGTGATGCCATACACGAGTATTTTACTCTTTATCACGGTTAACGCATATGCTTTTGTCGAACTGAAACATGAAGCAAACAAACGTTAGTTCCCCGAAATTATTCATTTATCTATTTGGTCGATTCCTGACGTCTCTCATCTTATCGCCGCGATCGTATAACTAACTATATTGCTGTGTGTGATGCCATACACGAGTATTTTACTCTTTATCACGGTTAACGCATATGCTTTTGTCGAACTGAAACATGAAGCAAACAAACGTTAGTTCCCCGAAATTATTCATTTATCTATTTGGTCGATTCCTGACGTCTCTCACCTTATCGTCGCGATCGCATAACTAACTATATTGCTGTGTGTGATGCCATACACGAGTATTTTACTCTTTATCACGGTTAACGCATATGCTTTTGTCGAACTGAAACATGAAGCAAACAAACGTTAGTTCCCCGAAATTATTCATTTATCTATTTGGTCGATTCCTGACGTCTCTCACCTTATCGTCGCGATCGTATAACTAACTATATTGCTGTGTGTGATGCCATACACGAGTATTTTACTCTTTTTCGCGGTTAACGCTTATGCTTTTGTCGAACTGAAACATGAAGCAAACAAACGTTAGTTCCCCGAAATTATTCATTTATCTATTTGGTCGATTCCTGACGTCTCTCATCTTATCGCCGCGATCGCATAACTAACTATATTGCTGTGTGTGATGCCATACACGAGTATTTTACTCTTTTTCGCGGTTAACGCTTATGCTTTTGTCGAACTGAAACATGAAGCAAACAAACGTTAGTTCCCCGAAATTATTCATTTATCTATTTGGTCGATTCCTGACGTCTCTCATCTTATCGCCGCGATCGTATAACTAACTATATTGCTGTGTGTGATGCCATACACGAGTATTTTACTCTTTATCACGGTTAACGCATATGCTTTTGTCGAACTGAAACATGAAGCAAACAAACGTTAGTTCCCCGAAATTATTCATTTATCTATTTGGTCGATTCCTGACGTCTCTCACCTTATCGTCGCGATCGCATAACATATATATTGCTGTGTGTGATGCCATACACGAGTATTTTACTCTTTATCACGGTTAACGCATATGCTTTTGTCGAACTGAAACATGAAGCAAACAAACGTTAGTTCCCCGAAATTATTCATTTATCTATTTGGTCGATTCCTGACGTCTCTCATCTTATCGCCGCGATCGTATAACTAACTATATTGCTGTGTGTGATGCCATACACGAGTATTTTACTCTTTATCACGGTTAACGCATATGCTTTTGTCGAACTGAAACATGAAGCAAACAAACGTTAGTTCCCCGAAATTATTCATTTATCTATTTGGTCGATTCCTGACGTCTCTCACCTTATCGTCGCGATCGCATAACTAACTATATTGCTGTGTGTGATGCCATACACGAGTATTTTACTCTTTATCACGGTTAACGCATATGCTTTTGTCGAACTGAAACATGAAGCAAACAAACGTTAGTTCCCCGAAATTATTCATTTATCTATTTGGTCGATTCCTGACGTCTCTCATCTTATCGCCGCGATCGTATAACTAACTATATTGCTGTGTGTGATGCCATACACGAGTATTTTACTCTTTATCACGGTTAACGCATATGCTTTTGTCGAACTGAAACATGAAGCAAACAAACGTTAGTTCCCCGAAATTATTCATTTATCTATTTGGTCGATTCCTGACGTTTCTCATCTTATCGTCGCGATCGCATAACTAACTATATTGCTGTGTGTGATGCCATACTGCTCGCAACTGTTATGAATAGAGGCCTAAAAAAGGATTAACATAAAATGTGCATTACAGCGCAAAACTAGAAAAAGAAATAGAGCATTATCTGAGTCGATAACGTCTCAAAATCTTTTAACAGAGCAAATATACAATGCATATATATCAATATTTAATTGTTTCAAAAATATTCTAAAGATTAAAAGGGTAAATAAAACTGCTAAGGTATATGGAACGCCTCGATTGATTTCAAACACAAGGGTGTTGTTAGTTGATACTTTCTCAGAATTTTGAATCTTACCTTATTCAGCATTTCTCCAGATTCAGAAATTTAATGAGACCATCCTGCATACATTATTCAGAAATTATTCGGCAAATATCATTATCTCCATATCTCAAGAAGTCGGATTTGTTTAAAAAGGAACCTTTGGAAACGTGAATAAATAAGTACTCGTATTCCATTAACTTCTTTCAATAGCTGCGAATCTGAGTACGCTATTTGCATTTTAAATGCAACCTTAAAAATAGGTATGCATACATACCTCCATTATCCGAGAGCCTGATATTTATGTAATTCTGTTTCAAAAGGGGGGAGATTTAGAAATAAATTGATGTTTATGTCGTAAAACTTGCGATTACAGATTGAGTCTCCAACCGATGCATTAATAAGTGTGTCATCAGATTTTGAATCCCTTCTATACCATTAGTTTTAAAATGTTTGTTATAAAATTGTTCATTTAAGGAAAGAGATGTTTTCATTCCTATTGCGTTTTAAGGAAGTCTAGAAAATGTATTTTCATAGTGGCAGCCATTTATAGAAAAATCTCATTTCTATGATTGCAAAAAAAAAAAAAAAAAAAAAAAAAAAAAATTCCTATCTAAAATAATTTCATAACATATGAAAGGAAGAGTCATTAAGTCATTAAAGTCACTTTCCGAAGAATATGTAGAATCAATATAAATTTTTGGTTTGATATTATTTTATATCAATTACAAGCAAATAGATTTTACAGTAACGTTCAAAAATGATATTTATTTGATTGTATTTCATATTAGCGTCCGATAAAGAAAATTAATTCATTTTTAATATTTTTAAAAATTTTAATTTATACAGCATTTTAATCCATAGTAATGGAAAATGTTTATACTAATTGATATGGCAATTTTATCTTGGTAACAATTAGGGGCCTAATGATAGTAAAAGAAGGAAAATATTTAAGCTCACAATTTTGTTTTAAAAGCTTTTTAATCATCCATAAGAGTGGGGAGATTTATTCTGATTAATACTGTACATTCTACTGTAGCACAATTTTTATGAAACAATTAATAATCATAAAATAAAATTTTCATTTAGTCTGCAATTAAATTAAATTCGTTGGATAATATGTTTTTAAAAAGCCTCTTACATATGAAATTATAAACAGCAGAAAACATATTTGCTATATATTTGAAAGCTGGTTATTCTCATTTAAGTATAATGCATATCTATTATTCAGGTATTTTGTCTTAGAATTCTATGTTTTAATAGAAAATAAACTTTTCATCGTTATTTTATTAATATAAGAATAAAAATTCAAACCATTTGTAGTGATCAAAATACAATATTTGATTTTTGTTTGAGAACTTCGATATTTTTCCAAGAATAGTTGGGGTGCATAATTAAGCTTTTTATAAAAGGAATTGAAGAGGAAACCCTCGGAAAATATATAAAAAGATTCAATTACAACTATTACTGGGATCGAAGACCCGATGCGACTAACTGTTGAAATTTTGAAACAACTTTATGTGATTATTGAGAAAACGTTCCTATCACATATGGGACGTTGTAACATCATTAGCGAGACGCTATTCGATTTTCTATCTTTAACCCTTTCGATACAAGAACCGTATGTTATGCTCTTATGATAAGCTCTTGTGCTTGTTAGAGAGCGCAAACATTCCTTACAACTTACAAAAGCCTAGGGGGTTGAGGCATACATATAGCTATTACATAACTGAAATTAATGAATTGTTATTAGGCTTAACTCTGTTGATAAGTAAATATATGCTTCAGTAACTCGTATATCACCAGCATATCCGCTAAATCAGTTAACGAAGTAAAAGCCTAATGCTTCTGGAAAGAAATAACAAACAATATTGCTGTTGCCAAATATTACACAGGATAAATAAAAAAAAAAAAACACAAATCTGGTTATGAGCTTATGAATTATATTTAGTCGATTATACGAAAGGCACTGAGGCAAGGTACAGGATAGTCACTGTATGATAGTTGAACTTTAAAAAATAATTCCATTGAGTTGCAAAATTCACACCTGCCTTCATTACAGATCTTAATTCCCTCTAGGTCAATAGCATAGGAAACAAATAACATACACTGCTGGCCACCCAAATTGCAACACCAAGAAAGACAAGAGATATCACAACAAAATTTATTTTGTAGATAACATGTTGACCAAGTATCAAATGATTAAATTTATAGACTTCTGTGAAGTGTGGTTCCTGCCAAAATCAGTAGCCAGAGTAGCCGCCATTGTTGGAGATCACCGCTGCCACACGCCTCGGCATTGATTCAAAGAGACTTTGGATGAGTTCTTGGGGTACAGCAGACCAAGCAGCTTCATCACGTTGCCAAAGTTGATCTGCTGTGGCAGCTGGGGATGGAATCTGGGTCAATCATAGAGCAACCATGGACCACATGTTTTCTATCGGCGAAAGATCCGGAGAGCTAGGCGGCCAGGGAAGCAATTCAATCTCGCGATTGACGAAGAACCGTTGGACAATGCGTGCCACGTGTGGTCGCGCATTATCCTGCTGAAATATGGCTGTGGGCAAGCCCTGAATTTAAGGAAGGACAACTGGCTCCAACACCTCGGAGATGTAGCGCTGGCTGTTTAAAGTACCGGCAATGCGTACTAGAGGTGTGCGAGAGTGATATCCAATACCGCCCCCTACCATAATACCCGGTGCAGGACCAGTGTGGCGGTGCATAACGCAGCTGTTCCGCATCCTCTCTTTACGGTGTCTCCAGACTCGAATGCGACCATCGTGGTGTTGCAGATAGAAGCGTGACTCGTCAGTAAAGACAATTTCATTCCATTCTGCCGTCCACATCCTTCTGTCATCGCACCATTGGCGGCGGAGACGTCTGTGGTTCTGTGTCAAGGGTAGACAAAGCAATGGACGTCTTGCGGACAGACCACTCTGCTGTAAACGGCGTCGAATGGTACGCGCAGACACTGGATGATGCGTTACAGACTGCATGTGCTGTGCTATGGTTCATGATGTGACTGAGCGATCCGTCACTGCCATGCGCACAATTTGCCTGTCATCGCGTGAAGTGGTGCGCTGAGGTGGATGCGATCGAACACGCCGGTCCGTCGTACCCTCCTGCATCCAACGATCACATATCCGCATTACAGTTGTTTGGTTTCATCCAACACGACTACCGATTTCCCTGAAAGATAATCCACAATCTGGGTAGGCCACTATCCTTCCTCTGTCGAACTCGGATACTTGATCAAAAGATGATTGTTGTTTTCGACGAGGCATAATTGATCTTTTTCTTGAAAAAACCACAAGAGAAACACAATTGCCGAACTTGAAATCGTCGAAATCTCCAAGCCTTAAATAGCGCTTTGAAGTGGCGCCACAGGCGCGCGTGATGTGCGTCTGCGCTGAAATTCTAATCATTTGCATATCTCACCTCCGTTAATGCATGTTGTAAATTTCATGTTATTTGCACGTTTCCTTCAGGGTGTTGCATTTACAGTGGCCAGCAGTGTATATTTTAAGCAATTTGAACAAAGCCCCTATTTCAAAATTTGGATCAAATTTCGGTTTGATTTTCTTTTGAAATTTGTCGTATATACTTACAAACATTAAAAAACCGAATAAAGGAAAGGACTGTTGAAAAAAAATTATAAAAAGCACAAAAATATTTATTATTCACATCAAAGATTGTATGAAAATAAGAGTTAAAATTTTGTTATATACTTTAAAATTTGCATCTCCATTTCTTCATTTGGCAATAGTCCATGTTTTTTTCTTCGGTATCGTTTTCTTTGACATAGAACTATATTTCTTTGAATTATTTACTTACGCACATACCGTAACTGAATAAGTTTCTATTTAGCTCCAACTTAAATTTTTGCACGGCTTTTTAATTTAAACCTAGCTCCATTGATATATATCATATTTTGAGTTTATGCGCAATATTAGAGAAGTAATTTTGAAACTGCATCTACCGTTAAAAAAATTTGCAAATTAAAACACCTACGGCGCCATGCACACGCTTTGATGATATATATACCAGTTTTTCCAATTTGTACCCTGGATTTGTTTCCAGATTTCTTGAAACTGTGCGGATTTGCATGAAAAGGGTCAAGTCTGAAGATAATTTTTAACCAAAGTTATCCTCAGAAAAAAATCAGTAGAAAAATTTTAAGTTTTCAGGGATGTGCTTGAGTTCTGTGATTCTTTCCATTTTTTATGTGTCAAAAATCTTGGACCAGTTCACAACTTGGTTATTTTAATTCAAATTTATAATGTTCCTAGCGATATATAAGTAATACACCTGTTGACGAATACTGTACAGAATAAGCATGAAAAAAAAGAGTTATGAGCTCATGACATACGCAATTCGTTCTACAAAAAGCACCGTACATTTGAATATTTGAATAGTACATTTGAAACTTTTGATAAAAGAAATAGACGAAAATTTCCCGCAAGCTAGAATTACGCGGTAGAATTATTTCGTTATGTAGACAGTAAAGGAGATAATTTATATAATATTTATTAAATATCGGAAATTCATCACTAATTGAGGCGGAGAATTTCAAAACTGTCCTTATCCCCCCAAAAAAAACATAATAAATAAATAAATATATATATATATATATATATATATATATATATATATATATATATATATATATATATATATATATATATAGAGAGAGAGAGAGAGAGAGAGAGAGAGAGAGAGAGAGAGAGAGAGATAAAGAGGTACTGGATTCTGATTACGGTGTCACTCTTGCATGTAGTTAACTGGATTATGTAATAATACTTCCTATTTTCTTAAACGTATATTTGAACATTAAATTTCTTATCTACAAAAGTATTTTGCTATTTCAATGACAATTTCGAAACTCACTGCCTTAGTTAAAAAATTTGACGCACACATAATTCCCGTTTAACTCGCAACTGCATGATGAAATAATACATTCTTGTAAGAAGCAGTCGTAGAAAACTATAATCATTAAAATAAGGGAGGTTTATATGAGCCTGCCTTTCATGCAATGCATGACTTTCCATAGTATCATATAAAAGACCCGGAACATATTTAATTACCATTTAAACATTAACGTCTCAATATGTATGAATTGAACCTTTAAAGAGTTAATAAGGAAAATAATGTTGGGCTTTGAATACTTTTTCACCTACCTGCAAAGTAGCTTTTTCAACAGACACTTATTGAAACACGTTTAAGACCGATATAAAATTTACACCTTAATATAAGTTTGAATTATACACAAACTTGTATTATTAATTTCCATATGATGTATAACTGAAAGTTTCGTTTACTGGCATGTGTAGAAAAGAATTGATACAGTACACTGAAAGAGCTTAACTATTTCGACAAAACTATCAGCCTATTCAATTTCAAAGGGAATGGCGGAATTATATTATCACTAGGCAGTAATTTGATTATTTATCAGAAGAGAGATAATACTACTCCATTCAGCAATCATGTGTATTTATATTTACTAATTAAGCTACTTAGTACTTGAACTCCTGAACTATGCTGTTATGAATTCCAAATCGATGCATTATCGTCGCTAATATTCTCCATGCCACTGAATATTCGATTCATATTCAATTTGATATTCAAATCTGATTCTGTATTATTCATCTCTTTCTAAATTGGGATCAGTCTATAAGGGGGAGAACTGAACTGAGATCAAATGCGACAAATATATTTCATAATTAATTAATTATTAATAACACTTAAGAATAATTAAGTAAATTAACTTTTCTATGAGGCGAATGAAAGTTTGTTAGCGATTTTGAAATACATATGTTACTTTCTAAATTTATCAGGTTATAGTAAGAGGGCTTATAAATTATGTTATAACGGCAGAAACTAGATTGCTTTACAATACATAAAACATACAAATATGCCATGTAAATCATATGAGGAAAATATCGTTTTATGTCTCCATTATATCTGTATTTCAGTGTGTACACGTGACAGGAAAGAATAATCGTAAATTATAAGACCTTCAACTGAATTTTAAAATCCTAAAGAAAAAATTATGTAAATCATTTATTATACTAAAATTATCTATAAATATGCTTTAAAACAGCTTTTTCAGTCATTTTTTAAAATTAATTGGATTTCGAAAATATATATTTGATCGTAGATAGAAAGAACTCATCTGTTTCAATCACGGACGTGAAGAGAGCTGTGTAGGTATTTTACATAAATATTAAGTTAGACTATATTATTTTGATAAAAATTTTCGTAACTGAGACATTACATATTTTAGTTAGCCATAAATTTCATTTACTAATGAGGCCTGCAAAAGATTACCTAAAAACAGATTTTCAAATCAATATATTTCAATAATGTGTAAAAACTCTTCAAAATGTTTTTTAAAAAAGTTTAGAGTAATCTTTCTGCATTATATCTGTCTTTCAGCCTGTGCATGAGACAGAAAAGAAATTAATTTAATTTTTAATCGTAAATTATAGGACCTTCAACATAATTTGAAAATGCTAGCGAAAAAATTACTTAAATCCTGTATTATCTGTAAATATGCTTTAAAACAGCTTTTTCAGTCCTTTTTTATAATGACTAGGATTTCAAAAATATATATTTGATTGTAGTTAAGAAGAACTCATCTACTTCTATTAGAGAAGTGTAGAGGTTTGTCTACAGTATTTTACACATTCGGCATAATATCTACATTATTTTCATAAAAATTATCGTAACTGAGACATTACATATTTAAATTAGCCATAAAGCACATCCATTTTTACTGAAAATGCCTGCAAAAGATGAACTAAAATCAGATTTTCAAATCAATATATTTCAATAATTACCTACACAAAAATTCTTCAAAATGTTTTCAAAAAGGTTAGGGTAATTTTTCTGCATTATATCTGTCTTTCAGTCTGTGCACGAGACAGGAAAGAAATTAATTTAATTTTCAATTTTTAAATTATATGACCTTCAACAGAATTTGAAAATCGTAACGAAAAAATCATGTAAATCATTTATTAAACTTAAATTATCTTCAAATATGCTTTAAGACAGCTTTTTTAGTGTTTTTTCTAAATGAAAAGGATTCTGAAAATAAATATTTGATTGTAGTTACAATGAATTGATCATCTTCTATCAGGGAAGTGGAGAGGACTGTCTACAGTATTTTACACATTAAGCATAATATTTACATTTTGATAAAATTATCGTAACTGAGACATTACATATTTACATTAGCCCTAAATCTCATCCGATTTTTACTGAAAATGCCTGCAAAAGATGAACTAAAATCAGATTTTCAAATCAATATATTTCAATAATTACCTACACAAAAATTCTTCAAAATGTTTTTCAAAAAGGTTAGGGTAATTTTTCTGCATTATATCTGTCTTTCAGTCTGTGCACGAGACAGGAAAGAAATTAATTTAATTTTCAATTTTTAAATTATATGACCTTCAACAGAATTTGAAAATCGTAACGAAAAAATCATGTAAATCATTTATTAAACTTAAATTATCTTCAAATATGCTTTAAGACAGCTTTTTTAGTGTTTTTTCTAAATGAAAAGGATTCTGAAAATAAATATTTGATTGTAGTTACAATGAATTGATCATCTTCTATCAGGGAAGTGGAGAGGACTGTCTACAGTATTTTACACATTAAGCATAATATTTACATTTTGATAAAAATTATCGTAACTGAGACATTACATATTTACATTAGCCCTAAATCTCATCCGATTTTTACTGAAAATGCCTGCAAAAGATGAACTAAAATCAGATTTTCAAATCAATATATTTCAATAATTACCTACACAAAAATTCTTCAAAATGTTTTTCAAAAAGGTTAGGGTAATTTTTCTGCATTATATCTGTCTTTCAGTCTGTGCACGAGACAGGAAAGAAATTAATTTAATTTTCAATTTTTAAATTATATGACCTTCAACAGAATTTGAAAATCGTAACGAAAAAATCATGTAAATCATTTATTAAACTTAAATTATCTTCAAATATGCTTTAAGACAGCTTTTTTAGTGTTTTTTCTAAATGAAAAGGATTCTGAAAATAAATATTTGATTGTAGTTACAATGAATTGATCATCTTCTATCAGGGAAGTGGAGAGGACTGTCTACAGTATTTTACACATTAAGCATAATATTTACATTTTGATAAAATTATCGTAACTGAGACATTACATATTTACATTAGCCCTAAATCTCATCCGATTTTTACTGAAAATGCCTGCAAAAGATGAACTAAAATCAGATTTTCAAATCAATATATTTCAATAATTACCCACACAAAAACTCTTCAAAATGGTTTTCAAAAAGGTTAGGGTAATCTTTCTGCTATAAAAGAATACTTTATTCCAAATTGCTGTGCTTTTATGTAATTAAATGAGGTTCGATTTTCTACATATTATTTAATAAATAAATGCATTGAGAAACATTATTTCCCGAAACCGCAAATTGCTAGAAGCAAAGCAAAAACTTTTCCGATATTTCTCTAAAATACTTAAAATTTTTTGTCATTTTTCTTACTCTATACATTAAAAAAGAGAAATATTTCTATTTATAAAACAGTATTAATGTCTTTAGAATGAGACATAAAACATATACATTTACATTCAGGAATAATTGCCGGCGCAGCAAAATTATTTGATAAAAGCTATTTACAAAAGATATGATTTTTTCTTTTCGTCTCCCATTTTATTTTCAAAGCCGAAATGTATTCATTAGCATTTACTTGATTTACTTTGTTTCCAAAAGATAAAGACATTAGTTATGTTTTTATATTTATATTCAAGTAAAAGTAAATAAACATAGAGATCAATATGTCCTATTTTCTTTGTTTCTTCTCAATGGTTTTAACATGATTTGGTTGACTCGGAATGATTTTTTTTTTCAAAATTTGAATGCGACTAAAAACGCAATAATCTAATGAATACTTTTCAAGCAATAATGAAAATAATGCATTTTATAAGGAATAATGACAGTGATTTTTTAAGTAGTAACGGAAAGAAAGGAATACTATAAACAGTATTACTATGTTTTAAATAATTAATAGTGTTAAATTCATTGATATAAATTGAACGTCTCCTTTCTATTCAAGTTAACTGACAAACTAGCATTTAATTACTAGCATTTAATTGTGCAGACCTCATCCTTGGGCATCTGGACCCTCAATATTGCTGATAGTGCATTTTTAACTTCACGCCCAAAACCTTTACACTTCTAAAAATAAATCTTATCGCCTAGAATTATTCGCTTTCCGCTTAAAGTCACTTTTAAAAGATGATTTTCCCCACAGGAAAATACGCGTGCTTTGTCAATGGATTGTTAGATTCTTATTATTTTAAGCCCCCTTTCCCCGTACTTCTCAACTATATTTGACAGTTCAGTTATGTTTTGACATATATATATATATATATATATATATATATATATGTATGTATGTATGTATGTATGTATGTATGTATGTATGTATGTATATATGTATATATATATATGTATATATATATATATATATCGATAGATATAGATAGATATTTAGATAGAGAGAGAGAGAGAGAGAGATTATACATCCTCTGGAAAAAAGGAAAAGGTAAATAAGTAAAAACAGTATATACTCAATATATCCATTATTCTCACTTAATGTAATCATGATAAAGCACCATTCAGAGGCACTCTCGGATAAATTCCCTCTTGAAACCATATGCAATGTTTATATCTTCAAACTAGCTAGTTATGTCCCAAACCTACTTGATGGGGAAGAGAAGTTCATGCTGTAGAGTAGTCATTCCTCGGAGATACCTACAACTTGCTATTGAGTTAGTCACGTGACAATGTGGTATCCTTTGGAGATGGCGTTTTCATAAGATAACTCTCATTACCACAAATTCAAATCTATAGAAAAGCGTATGAAAGCCTTTGGCCTAAATCCACCTTACGAAGATCTTGCAGTTGCATGAATTGTTGTTAAACATGTCCTCTTTTCACTGGCATAATATTTTGTTTCCTTATTATTTTAAGCTGATGACTATTCTATATTTTTTGTTTGTTGAATCGATTTTTTTTCAAATCCGTAAGCTCAGTTTTTCTAATAGAATGACTTAGTTTTACATTTTTCTAATTTAAAGCTAATAATTTTTAACATCTGCCTGGCTTTTCATCGTTAATTAAAGAAATTTAGAAACAAATGAAATAATACTGAGTAAAACTCAGTAGTAGATGAAGCACAGTATAATAAATGAGAAGTAAAGTTTAAATAATAATACTAGACTACTGTGACATGGAATTCGACTTTGTAAATATATTTTCTAATCTCATAGTCTTGATACAGCATTGATTCGGTTCCATGCACATTTTAGTGTATCTGTTTTATTATGCATGTCCTAAGATGTATGTGATCTTGTCTATGGTTTATTTTATACCGGTTTCCGGAAGAAAGGTATGTACCTCCCGGAGGCTAATTTAGCGTAACATGTAGAAAGGTACACAAAATAAATGAGTGGCTTGCCACCCCTTCTCGGCTGTAAAGGGGTCTTAGAGTCCCTATAGCAACGACCTAGCAACATCTTTTTAGCCAATGAGAGCTGAAAGGTGTTTGTTCGAGGACATAGCTGCCCTCTGCGCTTCCCGGTTCTAAAAAAAATTTGAGAAACGTTTTCTTAGTGAGTTGAAGAATAAGCAGCGACAGGAAGAGGACCTCGTGGTGGTCCGATCTAGAACTATCCGCCATTTTTTCTTGCTTTGCCGATTCCGCTGGGCGACTTAGTAGAAACGATCAGATGCTTCATTCTCAAACGAGGGTGGTGGTAAGTCATAATTATTTGCGTTATATTTATCAGGCGAGAGTACAGTGCTTGATTGAAAATATGTAACTTGAATTTTATGTGTTCTAATAATTTTTTTAATGTATGAAAACAATTAATATGATGATTTCTGTAAAAGTTTGTAATCAGTGTTTAAATTAATGTTAAGTAATATTAAGAGAAATTAAATGGTAACATTAGATATTAAATTTGAGTTCGTGTCCTTTAGTTATTCTCAGACATGTGTCAGAGTGTATTTCTCAAATTAATAATTTTGCAAAAAAAAAAAAAAAACCACTATACAAAATATTCTAATTATTATGTGTTCTAGCTTCATTTAAAAGCT
>OU015493.1:196880831-196998331 GCA_907164885.2 Dolomedes plantarius
TCTTTAAATTGTTATAAGTCAAGAACCGTTAAAAATAAATAGTTGAGACTTGGAATATGTGTTTTTCAACTATTTTACTTTAATTTTAATTCAGCAAATTTGAAAAAAAAAATATTTGCTTTTGAAATATGATTTTTTAAAAATAAGTTACATAATTTTTTTGTAATTTTTTATCTAAATATTTTTAATTTCTTTAAAAATTAATATTTCAAAAAATGCTGAATCAAAATTAAAGCTTTTATATTTCTGTTTAATTAAATGAAAAAATTTAGAAATTCGACAAATATTATTTCGAGTCATAAAGATTTTAAATTACCCCCCTTTTATTAAAAAGTTTAAATTTTAAAATTTTTTAAAAACTTTTTGGGAAATTTTATAATGTGATTGTGTTTACAAATTATATAGTTGACCATCACAAAGCAATTCAAAATTTTAACTGAATGAATAAAATTTTTTTTTAAATGTGTTCCGGACTCCCTTAAAAATATCGCTATAAAATATAAAATTATTAAAATTAGTAAAGAATAATATAAAAATTACTATAAAATAACTATAAAATATAAAATATTAAAATTAATAAATAGTAGATAATTGAAAGTACCCTAACAGGTCTACTACCATTCAAGTTAATAAAATGTTGCTGCCTAAAATATTTTTTTATTACGTTGTCTCATTCTTACTAGCATTTGACAGCAAATAAATAAGCCAATATAACAAACTTGACATGTAAAAAAAGGGTAAATGTCTAAAGTTTCAAAAGCATTCTACATAACCAAAATTATTTATAAAAAACACTTTTACATACAATAAAACAATTAAATATTTTAAAATTAGTTACACGATAGGTTAAAGTAATTTAATTTGTTACGTTTATTTGACAATTCTTATAATTGAAGATCGTGACTTCGATTAGAGTTGCAATAGTCACCATGTCTTTCCAGAAAGTGAATGGTCTAAGGCCAGCCAGTTGTATTTTCAGAAAAGGAAAAATTGACAGTAACATGGCAGAAAGGTTATTACATAACAATATGATTAATGCATTCAAGAAACATTTCCATACAAGCAGATATAAAAGAAACTTTTAGTATCGTCTAATCAATGCTACTGAGAAACAGATCCTATAAATCTCTGTCTGATGGTAGAGATAATACTTAGTTTAATAATTAATTATATCTGCTTCAAAAAACTCATGAAGATAATGTTTCCCACTCATATACACTGATACTAAACGCATTTATAAAAATTATACATGATTTACAAAAGGAAAAATCTATTGAAAAAAGCTGTATTCGATATTTTAAATACTCATCAAGGTGTTAGTGGTTAAATTCCTTATTTTTTTTTCTTCCTGTGTTAAGGCTGCTATGTACTAACCCCATTGGATTCGCTCACCTCAATGTTAACCTATGGAGAAAATTTGTCCACGGATTGCAGAATTGGAATCAAAGATTTTTTTTAAAAATTGTACTCCGTCATAGAGAAATAAATTGTACATTTGTGTACTTTTTTCTTTTTTTTAAAAAATGCAATTAATATTTTAAAATTTAAATTAGTAGGGAAAAAATCTGGTATAGTGTGTTTTAAACGCTTATAAATTCCTTCGGTGGACGAAATTTATAAAATTAATCCGGTAGCGCTTTGCAGAAAAGTTCAGGCTATCTGACAATACCAATTTTATTGGATTATCAGCAGTTATGTACCTGTCAATAGGTGACAAAAATATATTTTAAATAAACAATTTAGGGGCAGCACTTAACCCCCCCTATAGAGAGAGAACCATTACAATCCCTCAAAATGTCAATCATAAGGGTGGTGAAATTCTCGAACTGTCAACTGGACTCCTCCCACCACAAGAATCTGCAAGAAGAGGAAAAGGGAAATACGATTTTTTTCTTAGTACATAGCAGCCTTAAACGTTGACAGGGCTTTGCTATGTTACTCATTTTATTGAAAATTTGTTCGAGGTTCAAAAAGACTCATAGATAGTCATCAGATCAGTGATAACAATAGTACTTTAGAGCTAATTATAAGTAACCTAAAATCTGTCGAGATTTTGTTCGTAAAAAATTAGAAAAAATGCATGGAAAACTAACTAGTAAGATTTCATGTAAATTCAAGTTTAGCTAGCTAGATGTCCATGTTCTTTCTCCCGCTTAACCGTACGCAATTACCACCTTATTAACCTATTATCCAATTCAACTTATTTGGTTACTTTGATATGCCTGACATTTGCCCCTTCAAAACTCTGAATCTACTATGAGGAACGGACTGGAATGTTTTGTCTCTCAGATTATGAAAAACTTATAATTTGCACTGTAGGGCCGACTTCACAAATATATGCAGCTTCCATCAGACTGACAGGGGCTTTACAGCCTAATATCATACACTAGGTACTTTGCTTCCTAAACTGGTTTTCCAAACTGTAAAACTCGCTTCAAAAACTGAGTAATCACTATCACCCTATGTGTCAACGGCAGCTCCAGGGGAGGCTAGTAAGGGGCAATTGCCCCCCCCCCTCCCCTAAAAAAAAAGCCCGACGTATTTTTTTTCATAGCCTAAAATTATATAACCGTAGATTTAATGCTAAATGAGTTTAAGTTTAAAAGGAGAGGATGTTTATTTCCTTATATATATATATATATATATATATATATATATATATATATATATATATATATATATATATATATATATATATATATGTATATATATATATATGTATATATATGTATATATATATATATGTATATATATATATATATATATATGTATATATATGTATATATGTATATATATGTATATATATATATGTATATATATATTTGTATATATATATATATATATATGTATATATGTATATATATATATATGTATATATATATATATATATGTATATATATTTATATATATATATATATATATATATATATGTATATTTTTAAATATATATATATATATATATATGTATATATATATATATATATGTATATATATTTATATATATATATATATATATATATATATATATATATATATATATATATATATATATATATATATGTATATATATATGTATATTTTTAAATATATATATGTATATATATTTATATATATATATATATATATATATATATATATATATGTATATATATATGTATATTTTTAAATATATATATATATGTATATATATATATATATACAGTCAAACCTCGCTAACTCGAACCTCGATTTCGCGAATTTTTCGATATCTCGCAGAAAAAAAAATTCCCTTCAAATTTCCTATGCACTCAATGTTAAAAAAACCTTGATTTGACGCATTTTTTTGGCTCATCCCTCGATAACTTGAATTTTTTTTCCATAAATGGAGAAGAAATTTTTTTCTAAAAACAAAAAAATAATATCCAAAAAATTGAAATTTCTTTAAAAAAAAACAGCTATTCAAAAATTACAGTGGTAAAACCCTGCATAAACTTTAAAATGAAGCTCTATAAATACGGAAGATAACACAATTAAATCGCAACTTCAAAATTGAATACGCTTACTACTGAAGCGAAAAAGCAAATTATCGATGAAGTTGAAAAAAGTTCGAAAAAGAAAAAGGAAATTGCAAAGGAGTGTGGGATTCCAGGCAACACATTGTCAACTATTTTAAAGAATAAAGCAATTATCCTAGAAAAATTCGATGGCGGCTTAGGCAAGCGAAAGAAACTCAAAACTAGTAAATTTCCCGATATGGAGAAGTACATAATGATTTGGATTATGCAATGTAGAACTCAAAACGTCCCCCTAGATGAACTTTCAATCAAAGATAAAGCTGAATCTTTTGCAAAAGAATTTGGTTATTTAAATTTCAAAGGCAGTAATGGTTGGTTTGAAAATTTTAAAAAACAAAGCAACATTACATTTTTGAAAATGTGTGGTGAAAGTGATGCGGATGAAACTGGACTTTTTTTTCTAAATGCACTCCAGACAAAAACATGCTTCTAAAGGGTGAAGCATGTCATGGAGGGTAGAGGAGCAAAGAGCGTTTAACTTTATTGTTTTGCGTGAATATGAATGGAACAGGGAAGATAAAACCGTTAATGATAGGGAAATCGAAAAAAAAAACCAAGGTGTTTCAGAGGGATAAAATATTTTCCTTTGGATTACGAAGCTAACCGAAAAGTTTAGATGACATCTAACCTTTTTGAAAACTGGCTCAATAGTTTAAATGAAAATAGAAAAGCGGAAAATTGGGCTTTTCGTTGATAATTGTATGGGGCACATACCATACCTAAAATGAAAAACGTAAGAATTGAATTCCACACCCCGAATACTACACCAAAACTTCAACCACTTGAACAGGGCATCATCCAAAGTTTCAAAGAAAAGTATCGTCATCAAGTGGTTAAAAAAATGTTGTCCGAAATGGAAGAAGTTGTTTTACCATCTGGTGCAAATATTCTACAAGCTATGCGAATGGCAGACAAAGCTTGGAACATTGTGTCTTCCTCTACGATAATGAATAGCTTTAAAAAGGCTGGATTCATAAAAGACCACGAAAGTACTCAGATAATCAACATCGACCACCCTGCTGAAAACTGCGCCGAAAATGATTGAAACCGAGACTCATGCACCTCGATAACATGGAATTCGATGACTTTGTCGTCATAGATGATGCAGTAATGGTGTATGGTCAGTGAGAGGACAATGACAGCATCAGTCACACGAAAGCTTCTTGTGTATATCAGAAGAGGATGAGAAAGAAATTCGAAATTCGCCACCAAATGTGACAAACAAAGAACCACTATTTGCAGTGGACACTTTGAGGAGATATGTTGAAAGTCAGCCAAATATGTCAGAGGACACAAGCCATTGTCCACTTAGAAAGTGTAATAGATCAAATTTCATACTCTTCTCTGAAGCAAACAACAATAGAATCTTTTTTCTAATAATTTTGTAAATAGTGTTTATTAAAATAAAAAAAATAGATTACTTTTTAAAAAGGTATGTAAAAAAACTTTTTTTCTCTATTCTGCTATCGATAACATGTGATTTTCGATAATTCGAATTTTTTTGTCTCTCCCTTCAAGTTCGAGATATCGACGTTTGACTGTATATATATATATATGTAATGTTTACAACGGATGATGACCCAGGCAGACGATGGTCCATGAGGTAGGGGGATTCAAAGAGTCTCAGCAGGGGGTAGTCGTCGTTGTTTTCAGCAAAACGAGTGGCGGGCAGTCACACTGTAGAGTCAACTAGATCCAACACCAGAAAGGAATAGGCGTTTTCATCTCGATTTATATTTATTTTTCGGGAATTTCCCGGGAACATCATATGGCTTTTTTCACTGACTTACACACCATCGTTTCTTTGCATTAATCCTTACATTGTAGCCTATTCCGGTTTCTGTTGGCATCATCATCTACAGGACAAAGGGGACGCAGCGCGCCCAAGTTTTACATCCTAACAACACTGTGGCCAAAACACACAAAAGCGGGAACGAAACTGAAATCTCTCGCCTTCGTACGATTAGATTGAACTTCCGATTGGTCAAAATTGACACCTGACTTTAACACGTCCTATGGGGTGATGGTTTCGAATGTCGTGGAACATTCGGCCTTATATAACTGTTGGCCGCACGTGGCTTTTAGGGGGAAAACTACTAGATTATTTCGGTTATTCCTAGGTCAACTTTAAATGAGGGACAGCATTCTGTTGCGATAAGATGAAAGAATTTTGAATAATCGTTTTAATGATAACGAAAGGTTATTGTTATATATATATATATATATATATATATATATATATATATATATATATATATATATATATATATATATAACCCGAAGAGCTGACATATCCCCCCCCCCAAATCTCTTGACTGGAGCCGCCCCTGCTATCCGTAGACAGAAGTTGCGAGTTCACGAAACTACTTTAAAGGCCTGTTTACATAGAATTCGTCAGCCTGAGCGTTACTAGTATTGAAATATGTTTAACCAATTACAAACCTTCAAACGATTAGCAACGAAATTGTTAAGGCCTGTAATTGGTTTAAAATATGTTAATACGAGTAACGCTATCGCTAACGGATTCTACGTGAGCAGGCCCCCTTTTCCGAACTCTACCTAACTAACACAGGCTGCTCGTGCACCATTGTTTCCATTTGATACCCAATTCCCGAAATTGATAAAAATAAGGGTGTCGACAAAGAGTTATCATAAGGTTTCATAGCAACGGGGAAGACACAAAAATAAACCATCGCGAATATACAGGAGTGTGAGCAATGCACACTCTCTGAAACGATATTAAAAAGGGGAGAAACGTCAGTTCATATGTGATTCGAGCTCAGTCAAAGGAGCTTATATTTAATGGGGAGTTTGGATACTAGAAAGCCGATGGACTGATAGAGGATTGCACTAGAGGGAGGATAACGTCGAAAGTAAAACTGAAGTTAACGTTCGAATTGCATTTCTAATAGGTTAACATAGTAGTTGGAGAAAGATGTATGTTTCGTTTCGTTGATGTTATCACTTACAGATGTACTTTTAAATAGCAATTATTTAGACAAATTGTAAGGTATACATAAGATTCGATTCACAAGAATCGAACTTTTGAGTGAATGAATTAAAGAAGCTGCTTGAGATATGCTAATTTCGGCATACGCGCTTGGTATAAATACCAAGCAGTTTGATTAAGTAAGAGGGTTGTTAAAAGGTTGATAGATAAGCGAGTTAAGGGAGCTACGAGGTAAGCAGCTCCAGGTGTTAACCGGCGCTTGTGCTTAGCAGGCCCAAAGTTTACGTGGCAGAACTGCTGGTTTGACTCTCTGCTGGTTTGTGAGTATTGTAAGTGTATTTTTATTGAATGCTAATATATATTCCGTACAAGTAGTACGTATGCTTATTGCTGTAAAAGCAAATTCTATATGTGCAACGAATTCAATAAACATTGTTTCATGTATAAACTGTGTTTGTATCAAATTCATTTAGAGTGCCACTTCAAATTATATACACCCAAGTGTGGGTAGAAGTGAGCAAAATTCTACACAATGCTGGGTCTCATTGCAAGTGAAATTCGTAATCTCCTTTTAGAAACTTCGAGGCAGCTATTATCTGGTACTTCGGGTGGATAATCCATTCTTAGATGAATATCAAACGTTACGTACTAATTCAAGATGGCAAAAATTAAATAAGCCAGCAATTTTTTAACGTTTACTGATTGCAATGTGATCCCCATGCGTCACTGACAAATTTTTTTTGCCGTCCTCTAGACGTAAACAACCTGATTGAAACTTGATCTATGTTTCTAACCACCCCTAGGCACGTGGAGGATTAGGTTGCCCAAAGCTAAGGTTTTTAAATATATCGATTCAAAACGTTGGTTCAACCGCAGGGCCAGGTGACTAATATCATATAAAATTTGCAGCACAGAAAAAAGTAACATTATCGTTTCCTGAACAATCGTTTATTAGCAAACATCCTCCTCAAATAGCGTGCAACTGGGCAATATTTTATTTCTCAGGTCTAAAACATCCCCATTGTTTTTTTTTAATATTTTCTTACAACTTACAAATCTTTTCAACAATTACCTACTTGTGCTGAAAACTATCTTTAGCAGCTCGTGTGTTATTCAGCCCACATAAAAACCTGAAAGACTGTTATTGTATCATTATGTTTGTAAAAATTATGTTCTAAAAATTAATTTATTTTCTTAGAACTAAAAACATGGCATACTTGGTATATCATATGACTTGTACTTGACTTTTTCTTACATGGTAACTTGACTAGTTCATGTAAAATCAAATATATTCAGAATTCGGAGTAGCGTGATTAAATGTTAAAGCTATTTAATATTTTTCGCTATTAAGCTATTTGTAACATGCTTCCGGTAGATTCAAAAATCTAAATTAGCTTGTTTCCATTTAATAAAGTTATCCCACTTAGTCTCGTCTTTTTATCTTTCTCCCTTTTCCATGCTTACTAATTTTGTTAAAGTCAATACACTTAAACAAAATTAGAAAAAAAAATAATTTAACTGCACTGGTCGTCTAGAACTGAGATAATTTTATAAATATTAATGCATTATTTTTTGGTTGAAAGGAACGGCTTATCGATTGAGACGGCTGAATTACAAGGTTATGATGTATAATTTCTTTCAAAAATATGAAAAAGAACAACATTACTCTCAAGTAACTTAATTTATTTCGAAAATGCGAAAGAAGGTATAAATGTAGAAGTATTCCATTAACTTCTACCAGATCTTAAAACATCTCTTCATTTGCATTGTAAATTTAAGTTATAAAATCGGAGGGAAAAAAACAGTCTCTTGTTATTGATAATGATGTCGGCATTACAGATTTTGGTATTCAAATAAGTCAGTACATAAAATTAAGGCATTTATTATGTTAATGTATTTTATCTTACCCTGTAAAGATAACTTAATTTGCAGTCTTATCTATCTAAAACATTTTATGGCTTAATTCCTGTCGACCTATAACTAGGGGGAATAAGTACACAACAAATTGTAAAAAATGAAGAGACAGAAACATCATTTCTATTTATTTACTTATTTAGATATATAATTAGATCTATTAGATATTGATTCAAACATATTGTAATTTCAAAGTACTATTAAAGTTAATGCAGTCTTGCTTATAGTAATTAATTATAACTTACATCGCCACGGGAATATTGTAGTTTTTGAGATATCATCTAAAACAACCTTTTTCATACATCGACCCCTTTTGAAAGAATGATTTTCTTCAACGACCCCCTCAGATTTTTCTCTGTAATATACAGCATACAACATAATTATATTATAATACTAATAATTGCGCATAAAACATTTAAAGATGACAATTTGACTAAGAATTAGAACAAAAAATTAGACAAGGTTGTTCATTAGGTTTATGTTTTATTATTTTTGTATTATTCTCCTTTTTAATTTCACAAGTATAAACAAGATTTCACAAACACAGATTATAATTGCACAAACATCGCCAAGAGAAAAACTGAACTGCTTCTGATCGGTTACATCGGGAGGACCCATGTGCAGTTTAAGGTCCAGTGGATTTCCCCAGTTCCGCCTATTGTTGGTATATAAATAAAAGCCGACCGCGGCATTCGAGCTATAGACAAAAGTAACTTGAGATTCGACTTTAGATGCGTGGATCACTTCGCCCTTTACAAATCTGTTTTTATGCATTTTAAAATGAATATTATTATCTAATAATTGCATTCTTAAAACATTAAATTAAATTTTAAAACAAAAAAAAATATCATTGACCCCCAATAGACCCCTGGAATACTATAGAACCTATTTAAACTTCCATCGACCCCCAAGGGGTCCACGTGGACCCCGTTGGGAATCTTCGACCTAAAACTAGTGATTTTAAATTCTTAACAAAAAAAAACTTTTTAAAAGAAATTCAAATATATCTGTCTACATTTCTATTTCCTACTAATATTTCTAAAAAATCAATTTATCATTTTCTTTTCTGCACGTATTGAATTATCGTACAGAAAGAAAAGGACACTTTCTGCAATTGCTGATCATTTTTCTCAGGCAAATGTAATAAGTCTTATAGTGGGCCAAAATATGGTTTCTTAGTGTTACTATGACCTTTTTTCACAGATTGGGACTCAAACCATGAATGTCCCGATATGCCAGTGGCGCACCTAGGGGGGGGGGGCACGGGGCCCTGCCCCCCCCAAAGAAGTAGAAATATTGATTTTGCATTATAAATATTTTTATTCGTTCATCTCAGGCCCCCCCCCCTCATGCATTATAACTATTTTTATCCATTCATCTCGCCCCCCCCCCCAAGAAAAAATCCTGGGTGCGCCACTGCGATATGCAGATAAATAATTTTACCTTTAATTCATCTTCGAGAAAGAAAAGAAATATTCTAATTTTTGAAGAAAGACATTGGCAATATTTTTAGACAATTATCCAATTCATTTAAAATTATCATCAATATTTCCTTTATGATTTATCAACAGTCGTTTTTTCACTTGGGGACTCGAGACATGACCTCCTAACTTGCATATGGGTGATCCCATGACTAATCTATTCTAGTAACGTGAGGAAGCTTTATTTTAAAGAAATTTTTTCTCTTCTATTTCATGTTTAAGCAGGAAGATTTTATTTCCGAACTTCTCCTGGCGAAAGAAATCACTGGTAAAAAAGGTGACTAACTGCAGGAAAGCATATTTTGAAATATCTCTCTCTCTCTCTCTCTCTCTCTCTCTCTCTATATATATATATATATATATATATATATATATATATATATATATATATATATATATATCCAGCTGACGTGAAAAGTAGGTGGCATGATACATGAATGAAATTCATTCGGATTATTCTTACAAAATTATTCATTAAGTGTTTGAATGATACAACTCTTGACAAATCATGAAGCATTTTATATACATGTCATTTTATGTAGCTATATAATTCACTACCTCGGTCGGCTTCATAATGTTTTTTTTTTTATTATGCAGCTGCATACATATTCATGATATCTTTTCCTGAAATTAACTAGGATCAAGCTATAATTAGGATGGGAAATGGCAGAAAGTCCACTGCACTACAAATAAATAATTTTTCTATTAAACAAAGATAGATCTTTTGCGATCATGTTATCTAAATGAACTTGTTACATTAGACCGGTCCAAAAAGATGACGCTTTTGACAAAATATTCAGAAATGATCAACGTCGATTCATACATTATGTCCTTAGCATACTACTATATGCTTTTTCATGTTAAGCAACTGCGTGTCATTTCGAAGTCATCTCTTTCCGAAATTAACATATCATATTATAAATTAATCGATATTCGCAGCGGCGTTATGAATCCCTCTCGATCTATGTGCTATAATTTCTATCAGAGTAATCTAGCGTAATATTATAATCCCGGTAATATCAGTTTCGTAAGATCTTTGATATAACTGATTGTTTACGAAACGTGAACATCAATGGGATTTAGTTACTGATAAATAGATTATAAATGCCCTGATGCTGTAACATCAAAGTAGTCTGTTTTCACTAACTATTTCGGTACCAGAATTTTTGATTGGCTTCAAATTAGAGAAGTATATGCCGTAAAAAAAGAGATATTCAGTTGTTAGTACTTGAAAAAAGAGACAATGTACATATATTTTAATCTGATAAACGGTACACCCATTTTTTTTTTACTTAAAACATCTTATTTAAGTATATATATATATTGTGATAACTTAAGACTCCGGATAGCTAAAAATGTTCAGAGTCAGTCTACTACATTAAAATGCAATTTTATTAAATTTAAGTCGGAAACTTTTTACACTATTTACAAATGTGTTGATCTACCTTTAGACATAGAGGGAACTGGTCTTCGTAATAGCCAAATAATTTCGATGAGAAGATGTCGGCAAGTACATTCACAACTAAACCAGCCTCTAGAGCATACAGCTCTGAAAATAGAGTAACTTCGTAAGGAAAGTTATAGCTAACGAGAAGCTTATAGAGCGGGCTGCTCTGAAATATGAAGATAACTTCTTGATGAAGTAACGTGCTAACAGAAGCCTGTAGAGCAGGATGCTCTGAGATAGCTATACTTCAGGGTGAAGTATTAGTTGACGAGAAGCTTAGAGCGGGCTGCTCTGAAAAATAGAGTTCAGGATGAAGACGGTCACTCCAGGACCTCTGAGACGAAAGGTGCTCTCTAGATGAGAGTCTCGACCAAGTCTGCTCTAAAAACTGGATTTCTTTTTCCGGAGTTGGCACTCGTGCTTCCGGTCACGTGACTGCAAATTTTTAGGTTGCCTGGCCCAATTTGTGATTTCATGTTCGTTGTCTGTGATTCGCTTGACGACGAAGGTATGTGGTCTGCTCTTATAAATCAGCTGATCTGAAAATCATTAGTTCACGTCGAAATATTCATTAGTTTACGTCCTCCCAGGGGCGGCGGCTAGGAGCAACACTATTCTCTGCTTCCAGACACCTTGACGCTGATCTATAGAACTGTTCGCAGGTCACCTGCTGTGGGAGGTCCGGCTGTCTGGGTTATTTATTCGGAAAGGTCGTAATGGATTCTTACAATATATATATTTGGAAACTTCTCTAGCCGGTCACCCCTATTCAATGGCCATCCTTCAAAACGGCCACTTGTTTTCGGAACCCTTACTGGTCACCATAGAGTTTTACTAATATATATATATATATATATATATATATATATATATATATATATGTGAGTGTGTGTGTGTGTGAGTGTGTGTGTGTGTGAGTGTGTGTGTGTGTGAGTGTGAGTGTGTGTATGTATGTATGCATGTATCTAATATCCCCATTAAACGCGAGTTTAAATTATAACCTTAAAGGGAAAACTAGCTCATATTTACACGACTGGAGCTAGACTCAGCCTGAAAGGAATAAAAAGTAGATTTAAATGCAATCGGGCCAAACTTCTTAGTACATCATTTATTGGAGCGAAAATACACCCGTTCATTCCCGAAGAACGGCTCGGAATAATATCACCTTTCAACATTAAACGCGAGAGGGCGAGGTAGACATGTGACTATTATTTGTAGGGTCAACAGATTTAGGGGCTCTTGGATTTAACCTACTCCTGAATTCGCATATAAACACGTGTAGAAATGCAAAGGCATGAGATTCATGGGAAGTTCTGCTGCTAAGGGTTTTGAAGCGATAAATTAATATTACTGGGGATTGGATTTAGAAAAGGGAGTTTAAATGCTAGAATGGAGGGCATAATATCCAAGATAATACTTACTTACACACACACACACAAGTATATATATATATATATATATATATATATATATATATATATATATATATATATATATATATATATATATATATATATATATATATATATATATATATATATCGAATGTCATTCCATTTCAAGCCAGATGAGAAGTAAAAATTATTGAGTGTACCTATATTATATATTCAGTATATTTCTATGTCTTTCAGAGAGGAACATTTTGGAGAATATCCATAATTCATGGTTTTATGTACATATAAGAAAACAGTGTATGAAAATTTTTGGATCTGGCAGCGATTACTTGGGCTACATCCTGTAATTAAATGAGCTCTACATTTCTTGGATACCCGAAAGAACATTTTTAACTGGAAAATGCACGAACACCGAAAAGGAAACACTTTAACGGTGCCAGCAAATACCACTTTATTTGCCTTGGACAAACATCTTATCTTGAAGAGCCAAGGTGTAAAGGTTATTATCGTAAGCCTTAGAATAAGATTTTTAACATTAATCGCGATAAAAGTAACGTTTATTGCTGTCCAGCGTTGATGATGCACTAGTGAAGGATATAATAAAATAAGTCAGTTTTGAATTCAGCCAAATTTAGATTCTCAGAGTTGCCTTCCTCGTGGATCTTGGGTTCATTTACTGAACTTAAAGTTTCAAATTTTCAGAAAAAAATCTTTTTTTTTATACTTTCTATTGAATTCTTATAAAATCTCTAGATTATGATAAAAGAGGCCATCAGTGTTAACATAGCTAAAGCAATAAAAATAACTGTAAAATATTTTTAACATGTATTGAAATGAAGATGGACTACAATTGCACTCTAAGTATTGAATTTTAAATTGAATATATGTATAAAATAAAATGAAAATTGAAATTGGATCAATTGTTAAAATTAGTTCCCCTAATTTGCAATAAAATTAGCAATTAACTTCTGACTAAACCCTGAAAATCAAGAATGAAGATTTCAACGAAAACTATACTTAGCTTTTAAATTTATATGCAAAATTTATCTAAACTAATGGAGCGTGAAATTAAAAATTAGAATAAGCATTGAAGTCATTACTCCGATTTCAATGAATGAAAGAACTATTTTTCCAGGGAAAATGTTGAAGGATGCTTATAACCTAAATTTACATATTTTATGTATTTAAAAACCTAATTAGATACAAACAAACATGCATTTATAGTTATTTCAAGCATACTTACTATGTTAGCGATCTGATAATTTCAGATCCAGTTATTAAACGTTAAAAAAACATTATAAATTTCATTTCTGATGATTCCTAGAATATCATGCTTTTTAAAATAGCTGAATTAAGCTTTCCTAGTACAGCCATTCTGCGTATCTCGAAAAAAAAATTGTTTTAATCCCTACCCTAATTATTACAATTACCCAAGTCTGAATATTTCAGGATAATTACTTGCCTCGAGCTCATTACGTGCAAGATATGAAAATAATTTTATTCTTTCTATAATGTAGAATTACTAAATTTTTTATCTTTCTAACTGAGGTAATCCGATTTCTTGGTTCGTAGCTATTAACTTAAATATATATATATATATATATATATATATATATATATATATATGCATAATATTAATAGTATTCCAGAATATTTTTGCATTTCTGTTTTATTATATATGCATGTATGTAAATGTGTATGTATAATGTTAATAGCAAAAATCTGCTGTTATGGAGTTTTGAGGTTTGTAAACATCTATAAAAAGACATGACGTCATACATATTTTATACATTATATAAAATTTTGGGGGCTTGTGGCGGCCCTGTGGTACAGCGCGCTGGGTTACGGTGCTGAGGGTGCTCAGATCGAATCCCGGCGTGGCGCCACGAAAAATGCTTCCGTTCGTGTCGTCCCTTCATAGGGGGTAATGCTGTCCGCCTATATGGTGCCCCCATAATAAAATGGGCAGTAAAATTGCGGTGTAGTATAGGCCAATGTTTCATTACAAGTGCCTCCGCATTGGCAAAAAAAAAAAAAAAAAAAAAAAAAAAAAAAATTTTGGCAACTTATGTCTACTTTTAGTGTTGCCAATCTTACACTGCCAGAAAGTCGCAGCTGTATCTATCAAATTAAATGTTTATACCATTTATGTTAATTATTTTTTCCATGTTTTTATGTTTTTATGTTTTTTATTCATATTTATATTTTTATGTTTTTTATTACGTTTTATGTTTTATGTTTTTTATGTTTTATGTATTTATTTTATGTTTTTCTTTTATCACGTTTTTTATGTTTTTATGTTTTTTATTTATTATGTTTTATATTTATTATGTTTTTCATGTTTTCTATGTTTTCGGTTTATGTTAATTATGTTTTTCATGTTTTCTATGTTTTCGGTTTATGTTAATTATGTTTTCTATGTATTCATATTTCTCCCTATCTGTTAGCTGGTAGAAGTCTTAACAAAATTTTCAATTATGACGGGTTTTTAAAATATTTATTCATTGTTAAATCAATACTGAAGCAGCATATTATTGTGAAAAGTACGAAAAAGTATTATACAAATAAGAGAAAATATATGCAGTAGCATAACAATGAATTGCCGCTCACGCATGAACTGAATGGGATTATTTCACTCATATTCAGCTCGTTTATAACAGTCAAATACGATGCCATAAATTGATACATAGGTAATAAGCGCTGCTGTCCATACTCTTTGACATTCCCCTTGATTTGCGTCATGAGTTCCCCATATCTACCAGTTGACTCACTCCCTCATATGCAATATCTTTCTATCACCAGCCAACGTTTCATCTTACCTCTTCTAATAGTTCCTCTTTGAACATTTATGTCACATTTTACTCTCTTGCTCGCTTCATATTTAGTTGGCGATATTTTTGGCGACAAACGCTGAAAATGACGGAAAACTTGGACTATTTCATTCACTCCTAGAGAAATGCATTTAGTGACTTGAAAAGTGATGCATTAGCGCGTACTGGGCTCGATATACTGTTATCACTGACAAACGCTTTAATATACGGTTAAATCTTCAGTGGTTCGTTTCAAGAAACTAAAAGATATTATTCTGAGTTGTTAGTTCCGTAACTCTTGGAGATTTTCCTCTGTATGATAACAAAAAATAGATATTAGTCTATTCTAAACGTTGAAACGTAATTAATAAATATAGAATATTATTACGTTTAAAGCAGTATTTCCAAAGCATTGAAATATTTGATGGTCCTTAAATCCAAAAATTAATATCGTGGTTAACTCCCTTTTTTTCAGCGTTTTGATTTAAGTTAACGATTATAAAACACAAGAAAATAAGCTACATTTTTCTGGAAAACCGATAATTATCACCATAAAAGTGTTTATAATCAAAATATAGTGGTTCCTCTGTACGAAAATATGTCATATAAATCAAATAATGGTGCCAAACTGAGAGGAATATAATTGGAAACTACACCGGGGTTAAATAACGGCTCCGAGGTCTGGATATCAAAATTTGTTGCTTTGTGCTGGCAAGTTGTCGTTAGTTTTCCTCGACCGTTGGAGACCGCAATAAAGAATATTTGTAAAACATACTGAAAATATCCTTCGAGGAAAGAAATCAGTATCGTTGAATAATCAAATAAAATAAAGTGATACAACTATGCTCAAGTCAACATCGCAAGATCTCTGAAAGCAAGGGGAAATGCTGTTGGAAAGATTGTTCAACAACTGAGTCGACAAGCGCGAGATCTAGACATATCCTTAGCTTCGAAATTATCCACCATAAAGGAATGATTAAATTAAAATAAAAAATTAAATATAGATCGGCCAACATCGTATATCAATGGATTAGAAACAGAAGACATGGAAAATCTAAAAAAAGTTATTCAAAGCAGAAACCAAAACGACTGCTATTCGGAGGCCACATGGCTACAAAGAGTGTGATGACTGATGCCACGACTGTATTGATCTCTTCTTTATATTTTGACGTATGCAAATCCATGAATTTTCACTTAAAGGAAACTTGTGGAAACTAACTAAAAACTAAACTCATGACATAAGAGTCCGCTGTGAACCAAAGCCGGCGGTGTCCATCTCCGCTTTCTTGACCATGGGACTGGGGTGAAATATAGCATATGCGCCTCAGTCAGGTGGTCAACCTGACTTGGGACCCCCAGAGATTAATTCCCAAGATGGTTTGGTCCTCATTTTATCTAGACACTCAAGGGATGAAAGACTGAGTCGACCTTGTCTAGTCGCAGGGTAGAACCCTGGATCTATGGCGTGGTAGCTTGACGCTTTTAACCACTACGTCACCGGGCGTCAACTTGTGGAAACACAAGCAGGAATAAATGACTTCTTATCAACCACAATATAATGAAATTTTTTTTTAATAATTAGTATATTGAAGTGAATAAGAAATCATTTGTCCGTATCCTTGCAATATACTCCTATCGGAAATAAGTCAGCTGTACTCGGTCCGACTCTCTATCCCAGAACATGTTGTCGTTTTAAAGTATATATGAGTATACTTTATAAATCTGTTACTTATAAAATTGTGATCATCGGCATCTAACTTTCAGCACCTAACATGCTCCTTCTAAAATCCTCTTCCACATTTGAATGAATATGAGATGGCGATTTCCTTATTTACTACGTCAGCAACGAGGAGAGAGTTCTGTTTCAACGCCCAGTTGCACTACACAGAAGTAAATACTGAAAGCCGATGTTTTGAAAATTCTTAGACATTATATGGTAATGAACATTAACTAAACAAAAAGTTTAGCTTCAAATCAAATTGATAAAGAACCATTAAACATGTAATTTATTTTCCTGATGTCATTTTCTTTATTTCAATAACATTCATCTCAAATTAGTTGGTTCGTAATCCAGATTCTGACCAAGATAGAATTTCATTACTTGCGGACCTCTGGCTTTATTGAACAGACGACCAGTTTTGAAATCATTGATTTAAAGAATTTGTTTTGGTTTTATAATTCGTAAACACCCTATGCATGGGTATTATTATGCACCATGCCTAATAATACCCATGCATAGGTTTATGCATGGTTTGAACCATGTGGTATAAACATTTCTCTATGCGAAATATTATTTATACCTCTTAGAGAAAGAGAAATACTCTTTGAGAAATATTCTCTATTAGGAGACATAGAGACTACTTCTCCAGGAAAAGTATTCTGTAGTCTAGAGAATAGAAATCATTTTTCTAGAGAAGAGGTATTCAAAGACTCTTTTACTAGGAAAAATATTGTATCTTCTATTTGCATCTTTAATTTCATAATCTCCTCTGGCTAAGATATGTTAAACACTTGATACCCATTTTAAAGAAGGTTCTTCCGGGCAAATGTTTCTTGTATCTTATATATAATGCCATATGCGGTTCGCATTGTATTTCATAATGCATGTTACTTTATTGAACCCGCCGTCGTTTTAAAGTATATATGTCATTTAAGTTTAGGGGCTTAAGATAGTAATATATTTGTCATAAAACTTTTGGTAGAAAGTTTTATTTGTTAAATTCAATAAAGCAATAAGCCATCTGTATAAGAACTTGAACGTTAAGACTTACTGAAAAAAATCATCCATAACAACTTCGGGAGACTGTAATAAATAAATCAAAAGGAGTCGTGCCACGTTATAATGAATTGTAATATTGATTCATTCAAAACGCCGAAGATAGTATGCATGTACGCTTTCCCAAATTTATCTAGAGACTTCTGTTTCTAACTGGTAACTTTGTTACTTTTTTCTGGAAGTTTTTATCACTATCCTCTTTTCTGTTTTTTGAAAGAAGAAATGTATACGACACATTATAGTTCTCTTGTGTGTGTAGGATGGAAAATAATCAACGTCAACCATTTACGGATAATTATACTGTATCATTTTGCTGGGAAGTAATAACTGAGTTTAGTATAATTTAATGTATCGGATTTCAAACAAAAAAAATAACGGTGCTATGAAAAGAAAAAACATTCTGCAGTTGGTTGGCAAATTATCAGTTAAAATTCTTTCGATGTCGCACTTTTTGGAGCAGTGGTTTTATATTTCAGAGTATTTAACAACCTGTTTTGTGCCCTAGAAAAAGAATGATAAAATGGTTATAACACTAAGCTTTTTTTTTTCTTATCGTCAAGTAAATTCTCAACTCTTTTGCCACATACCGTATTTTTTGGACTATAAAGACGTACCGTTTTACATGAAAAAAAATCGAGTTTAAATTGGGGTGCGTGTTATGGTCTGAGGGTAACATTAAAATAAAATAAATATTTTATTATATATATATATATATATATATATATATATATATATATATATATATATATATATATATACCGGGTGGCCATAATTAAACTGACAGTGCTCACAGTGTTCTGTAGCGAGATGCTATTTGCGAGAATGACGCCACATTTTGTAGGAAGATTAAACAAGACGAGGGACGAAGGATTTCGCGAAAAAATAAATTAGTTCCAAAAGTCACCGCTAGGGGAATATTTAGCGCTGTGTAATAGAAAATAGAGTGTTAACAAATGCAAATTAATACGGAATAAAATTACCTTTTATTATGCACATTTTCTTATTTAGTTCAAGTGCAATATGGCAACACTTTTAAAAAAGCGTAAAATCTACATAAACACCGATAAAGTCTCGTGATCTGCAATATCACGTACGCTGAGCAGAAGAAGAAGTTCTTTATTCAAATTTCACGTTACATCCATTGGCACAGTGCCAGCTGCTTGGGTTTTAAAAGGCAATGTGTTACGTTTCGAATCAATCGGATTGAAAGTTTATGTGCAATGTCTCCTTCTTTAGTCGAGCGTACGTTACTGGTCAAATTCTTTTACCTCAACCAGTGCAACGCGTCAGTCGCTCTTCGTGCTTTTAGAACGCACAAAAAAATGCGTAAAGGTAACGGTCCTGTGTCAGTTAATGGGCTAAAAGCAATGGTTGCGACGTTTGAGAAAGCAGGTTCTCTGAAGGTTCAGTCAGGCAGAGGACGGAAACCTGCACCACAGGATACAATCGAAGCAGTTGCCACGGCGATTGTCGACAGAGGACCAGACAATATTGCTGCCACCTCTAGTGCTCGTGGATTAGCTCGGAATATGGATATGCCTAACAGTACGGTATGGAAAATCTTACGAAAGATTATCAACTTCTATCCATACAAGATCAGCCCTGTACAGGAGTTACTGTACCCCGACCATGATAAGCGATTGACTTTTGCTCTCACCTTTCTTGCCAGAATGGAGGTGGATGATGCTTGGTCGTGGAAAATCTTATGGGGAGACGAGGCCCACTTTTACCTGCATGGAACTGTGAATACCCAGAACTGCCGAATTTGGGATGACAAATCGCCACATGCACTCACAGAAATTCCCTTACATTCACCAAAGGTAACTGTTTGGTGTGGGTTCACAGCGGAATTTATTGCAGGTCCATTCTTCTATGAGAACATTACCCCGACAGGACCGGAAACCTGTTCTGTTACCGGAGAGAAATATCGCCACATGTTGAACAGCTTTGTCATTCCGGCACTTGTCATTCCAGCAAAGCTTTGTCATTCCAGCAAAGACGATGCCTGGGGGAAATCATTTTCATGCAAGATGGAGCCCCTCCACACGTTGCTGTACGGGTGCAACAGCTGCTACGACAGAAATTCACAACAGAAATAGTCATTAGCCGCTACTTTCCAACTGCATGGCCACCTCGGTCGCCTGATCTTACCCCATGCGACTTCTGGCTATGGGGTTACCTTAAGTCCAAGGTCTATCAAGGAGTGGTCCAGGACCTGGCTACGTTGAAGGATAAAATATCACGGACTGTACGGGAGATTCCTGCAGACATGTTACTTTCTGCTGTTGTGTATACTGTGCACAGAATGCAATATGTGGTCCACAACAACGGCAGCCACATTGAACCTCATTTGAATGCAAAATAAAAGGTAATTTCC
This sequence comes from Dolomedes plantarius, assembly GCA_907164885.2. Lineage (NCBI taxonomy): Eukaryota > Metazoa > Arthropoda > Arachnida > Araneae > Dolomedidae > Dolomedes > Dolomedes plantarius. The sequence continues at coordinate 196,901,534 of OU015493.1, forward strand.
GTATTGATTTGTATTTGTTAACACTCTATTTTCTATTACACAGCGCCAAATATTCTCCTTGCGGTGACTTTTGGAACTAATTTATTTTTTCGCGGAATCCTTCGTCCCCCGTCTTGTTTAATCTTCCTACAAAATGTGGCGTCATTCTCGCAAATAGATCGCGCTACAGAACACTGTGAGCACTGTCAGTTTAATTATGGCCACCCGGTATATATATTATAAAGAGTTATCACAAAAGAATCATCCGATTACAAATTTTAATATTTTCAATAATTACAAACAGAAAATTATAATTAATATGTTATTGTAAACAAAAAATGTTAAATTTTTAGTTTGTAACATTTTCTTTTCAACGTTTTTGGTGCAGTATCTTCACCATAAATTTACGAACGGTTCTTCTTTGCCAAAATATCAGTGAGTGGTATAACCTACCACGTTATGTTAGATATTTGGCATTCCCTCGGTTGAAGGAAGATATTTCCTTTCCTTTTTCAACAAGATGGTGCACCGCTCCATTGGCATTTGGAGGTTGGTAAATTTCTAAACAGAGAACTACCACACCATTTGATTGGTCGCAGTGCAGCCAATGATTTGGTCCTACACAGCTACCCTCCTAGGTGACCGCACTTAACCCCATGCGACTTCTTCTTTTGGGGATAGGTCAAAGCTCTTCTGTTCCTACCACCTTTTCCTACACGTTTGCCCGAACATAACGCATTTGTGAAGCTTTACAAACAGTTAATAGTGAAACATTACAACGTGTTTCGCAAGAAATGACATATCGCAATGATATTATACGGGTGACTAAAATAAATCATATCGAACACCTGTGAAAAAAAATTAACATTATTCCTTTACAATGACATATTAATTAAAATTTTCTGTTTGTAATTATGGAAAATTTTAAATTTTGTTGGATGATTCTTTTCTGATAACCCTGTGTATGTATATATATATATATATATATATATATATATATATATATATATATATATATATATATATATATATATATATATATATAATGTTATGCCATAAATATGGGGGGGGGGGCGATGGCGTGAACTTTAAACGGGGTTTTTGATTAGGAAGAAATGCGAATTAGCTATTTAGGAATGGAAAAATCTCAAATAATGGGAATAAATGCATTGCGGCGAAAATAGCTTTAAGGATTGGACTTGATTCGAATTCGAATATCTTCGTGGGGAATCTAAAAATAGAGTGGTAGCCTTGATAGTTCATGCTAAAAAATAATGCACAGTCATCAATGGAACTCGATAGAAGGTCTATGTGAAAGCATAAGTAATGATCGTCATAACGCGTCAGTTGGAGGATGCGTAGTGAATTAAAAGCTTGTAGAACAAAAGATTTAATCTTCAGAGCCATGGTAACTTAAGAAGGAATCGGACGTGTCGCTCTTGTGCGCACGTAATTTAAACTGGGATGTGAGCTAATCTTATTAATGGAGCTGATAGTCTTGAGGAGATCTAATAAATATTATTAAACTGTACTGGATTGTCTTCATTTCGTTGAGTGGTGAGATGTCTGCAACAACTAGCATGATTCTACGTAATTTCCTAGCCACCGGACCATGGACTGCCAAGTAATCGAGAGAGATTTGCATATCTTCTATCAGGAAATGAGGAAAAAAAGCAGGAACATGACACACACACACACACACACACACACACACACACACATATATATATATATATATATATATATATATATATATATATATATATATATATATATATATATTATCTTTATGAAGTAAGGAATTGAAAATATCTTTAAATACCTAACAAAATATTCTTTTCCAAAAATCCTCCCATAAATTTAAGGTGCATTTTAGGGTCCAAAAAATACGGTAGTTTGAAGCTGAATAACAAATTTGCAGTTAAATACAAAGATCTAAGTACCGACTTAATATTTTTGTACATGATGGTCCTATTTTGAAAAGTCGTATATCCGCAAACCTACTTTGCCAATGCATTAACGAAATATATATATAATATATATAATAAAAATTTATATATGTATATAAGTATATATATATATATATATATATATATTATGTATATTTTTTTATCTTTATGAATTAAGGAATTGAAAATATCTTTAAATACCTAACAAAATATTCTTTTCCAAAAATCCTCCCATAAATTTAAGGTGCGTTTTAGGGTCCAAAAAATACGGTAGTTTGAAGCTGAATAACAAATTTGCAGTTAAATACAAAGATCTAAGTACCGACTTACTATTTTTGTACATGATGGTCCTATTTTGAAAAGTCGTATATCCGCAAACCTACCTTACCGGACATTTAGCAGGGATAGCTATAAGAAATTCTTCCCTAATATGAAAGAAAATTGTGGGAATCTTTGAATGATTTTTTGTTTAATTTCGTCATATAATGTTATACTTAGAAAATCCTTATCAGGGTTCCCCAATATTTGCTCAGATGATACCACCTGGTGTAAATAAGTTATGAGCAGAATTAAAACAAGTGTGGATCTCAGTAGTACCCAAAACTCGTGACAATAATAGAAAAATCTATAGGGGGGTATAAATGGAGTATAAATAGTTTATTTAGATCTTCCCACAGTGTCTGAATTCGATGAAGTTTCTAAATTCCGGATGTTTTTGAGACTGTTTCAGGAAAAGGGGATAGATCGTTCACATAATTTTATGAATCATCCCATTTCTTAAGTAACATTCATATTTCTGGAATAAGTCTTCATATAACCAATTTAACTGAGTTATGTCTTGATAATTTTTCGTTAATACATTCTAATTAATTACTTATAATAATTAATTAGAATGGCTTATTGTCAGCAGTGAAACAAAACTCTTCTTTTATATCAAACTTGCAATATTTACTCAAATATATTTTTTTTACGAATTAAAAGTATTAAGTAACTGCTTTTAGGTAGCTTTTATTTTTATCTTGGTTTGCATTTTTATGTCAGATTTAATGAGCTACATATATATATAATAAATAAATCCGTTTCCATCTCGCAAATATGACCGAATTTTTCTCCAGTGATACTTTCTTGCACTAATCTGGAATTTCGCATTTAGTTATATAAGCGAAATATGAATTTATACATGAGCAAAGATGGAAACTTTCTTGCGTGTTATGTCATATTTATTTCCTTTTATAACAGACTACTTCTTCGCCACAATCAAAGGGAACTTCCTAAACACCTGCTACCCTATACAATAATCGCCAACGCTGGTCCAAAAGATTCACACTTGGCGACTGTTCTCTCGTCTCCCACCAATCTGCGGTTTTTATCATGCGCTATTAAAGGATAGAGACCCGTATCTCAATGGGTTTTGTCCATCAAGAGTTTCCTACGGTTGCTAGGCAACCGCTGCAGCACGTGCTCAAGATTGCTCGGCAGCACCTTCCCTAGGTTGCTTTTCCTCGCAATGATTACCGTTGCTCGGGTTCCCTAATTTTTTTATTATTTTTTTTTCTATGCCATGAAAAAAATCTTGGAGGTGGGGGACGAATAGTTGTAATTGGAAGAAAAGTTTGTTGGTTTTACAGAGCCATTTGAATATAAATAGGGAAAAGGAAAGTCTTAAAATCCTGTGGGTGTTTCTTCATATTGGTAAGATTTTAACAAAGAACCTTCCTGCAAGGCTCGGACGGAATTTATGTCCGTTTGCATTTTATAGGTAAAAAAATATGCTTAAAGCCCAAAAATATGCATAGAGAAGGAACACAATGTGCCTTTTTTGTAGGTTTTTGTATTCTTCATAATGCCGGCAAGGAAAGAGGAAGAACTTCGTGAAAGTTATTCGATATATAGAAATCGCGAAAGTAAATTTTCAGAAAACATAAAATTCCTCGGGGATTTCAAACTTGAAATCGATGAATAACATCTACACTTATATCCGAAATATTCGTCTTAGAGTATTTGAAATTTTACTAAAGGTATTGACAAGATATTCTGTTGCAAGGGCTTTCACCTAGAATTGGTGATGAATATGTGGTTTGCTCGTTTAATCTAGTTATAGAGGTGCTTGGACAAGAGAAGTCTTAGGCAGAAAATCAGAAAAAGTAGAAAGCAAAATTGCATTTCTATGTAAATGTATAAGTTTTGTCTTGAAATCAAAGCAAAAGGATTCACTTTTATGTGTCTAAACACCATTGTGTCACAAGTGTCATGAGACGTGAGAAAAAAATAGATAGGTGCTATAAACCAGCTTCATACAGGGAATAACTGTGTCTTTTGTCAAAATTAGTTTCGAATTTTGTTGACCATCAAAATCGAAAACAATACGCAAAAGATGGTTTCATGAAAAAGAAAACATTTTTATAATCTATTCTATCAGAGCAAAAATTAATCCAAGCACTAAACGATAATTATTTTTGACTAGTGAAGATTCCAATTGGTCAAGTAGTGCCTTCGAGGGTATCCATCCATTAATCATAAAAAAAAAGGAAATACTCTCCAGAAATGTCCATTGCAGTACATAGAGATATTCATTGAAATATTTTTTAACACCAACTACCAAACCAGAAAAATGCTCATGACTTCTTGTCTATGCTCGCACGACATGACTGTGGTAATTTTAAAGATTCAAAAACCAAATCATAAGTTATTCGGTATTTCTCCAGTCGTTCGGATGCTTGAAAAGCAAGCATCCTTATTCAGTAAATGAGTATAAAAATGTGCTGTATGAAAAAAAAAAACTTTTACCGATTCACATAAGATTGTAAGAGATAAATTTTCATTTATTCGCAGTGAATGGGGAGCATTTCATAAATAAGCCAAAAAAACAGTTTTCCACTGTAAAATTTTTTTCAGAATATAAATATTCTACACTGGGATGAAATCATGCCACAAAATGTGGAGGTCAGAGGATTAATAAATTTTAAAATGCAACAACTAATTTCCGTTAACTATAAGGTCCCCATCTAGTACGTTAAGTTGTAAAGCCTTCTGAACAGAATAGGATAACATGCAAGCTGGTATGTATATGTGTATGTATACAGTCGAACCCCGTTATAGCGAACCTCGTATATAACGAACTCACAGATATAACGAACGAAAATTTTGGTCCCGTCGTTTTCCTATTGTACGTAATTTAATTAGTATTGTGTCAGTTTAATGTAATCGATTTTATTCATTATCATTTTAATAGAATTTTATCAATTTTTAATACATCATTATTGAATACACATTGCAACTAATGAGTTATATATTTTGTAAACTCTAGTATTTTTCTTAACGGTTCGAGTATAACGAACCACCGGATAAAGCAAACAAAACCTTTGGTCCCTTGAAATTCGTTATAACGGTGTTCGACTGTATATACACACACACACACATTAGCGATATAAAAGATACGGTAAAAACGAAAAGAAAGGGAAGCTGCCTACGAGATGTAATTATAAAGGATTATTAACAGATGTAGTTATTAACATAAGAGAGTAGACGAAAGAAAGGTAGACAAAAAAAAATTGTTCCTTCTTGTAACCCAACCTCCTGTTCTTTAACTCTTCAGCGCAGGAGTTGATGTTGTCCATGTGCAGCTATTGCACGGTATTACGTATATCACGAAGATGGACAATCTCATTGTTTTTTAGGTTTTTGGACATAATAGGAATCCATTCGCAAACTGTCCTTAGATCCAATAAACCGGACAATTTTCAATTAAGGCGATTTATCTCTATTCTTTAGCCTTCAACTATAACTATATCTCAATATTATCAAAAATTTATATTTTGTCATAAAACGCAGAATTATTATTTTCAATTTGAAAAAAAAGTTTATTATAAAAGGAATAATCAAGGTTGAAAGAGACGTTGCACTTTGTGCCCCACGCGCCTGCTGGTGTTCCAAAAATTGGCGCTTCCGCTGAAGAGTTAAACAACAGGGCTCTTAAAACTGCCAAGTACACGGAGTACACGAATCAAATAGCCATTTGAGAAGATTGTGTATGACAGTCAGCCCATTTCTAGTCCCTCTGATTTCAGTGTTGCAGTTAATTGCTTTTAGAAGGAACTTGTTCTCAAATAACATGTTCCTAAATACAATAAGATGTGTCTTTGTGTACAACCACATAACATATGGAATCTACTATCATGGCTGTCAGTCAGTAACGCACAGTCGATGAGGCACGTGCTTTAATAATTTTGCCTCTCCGCCGTCAGCACAAAACAAGGAGTAATCCGTTTAAACCTAGCAAAGTAGTTCGTTAAAACATGTGAGATGAAATTTAAGTAGCAATACTAAAAAAAAGTGTGAACGACATTTGATGCAAAGATAACAATGCACTTATATATTATTCACTAAAGAATCTAATTTTCCCTATTTTCCTTTTTTTTCCAAAGAATCTGGTTGTTGTAAAACCTCAAAATATCGGCTAAACATGCAATATTCATTTCTGAAATCTTGGTATACAGAATGTCGCGTGATCTGTAATGTGAACTTCACACGAACCTTGTTATAAATCTATTTTGTAAATTATAAAATGAGAATGTAAGCATAATTTCAAGAGTATCTGACATTTTGTTTCTGTGACGTTTATACCTGTAAAATGTATGCTTGTATATTATAGTCAAATACATATTTTAACATTTTTATATATTTTTACTTCCTACTCACGTACATCCACAAATATATATATATTTATACGGAACGGTGCAAGTTATCGAACATTATTGATTGCTTTTTTTTCTTATCTTAAACAAGGGGTATTTTGAGAAACAAAATGTAGGGTACAATAGGTACAGCATCTTTAGACTTTATTAACCTGCAATTCTCCACTATGTGTTTTTTACCCATTGATTTCACAAGAGAAAACTCAGAGCATTTGAATATTAGTTAAACAGTTCTCATTATGTATACAGTATTTAGAATTATTTGTTACATTTCGTGCATTACTAGAGCCAAAGCCTATTTTATTGTGATGGATTAATCGATAAAGAATGGTAAATATCAAGTTTTCGAATTGCAATCGACTAAATTTTAATGTATATTGATTAATCCTTCACAATAAAACATTTCTCCGCTCTGGTAGAGCATAAACTAAAACAGATGTTAAATATTGTGTACATGTTTAGATAATGTTTAGCTAATTTTCTTAATCAGTGCAAAGGTTTATTCATAGACTCATAATTGATCTGATTAGAATAGTTTACAGACAACGGTAACAAACGACATATCAGTTCAGACAAGAAAACAATCACTGTTCCTTTTGTTAAAAGATCTGCTTGGAAACATAGATCAAATAGAATAATTTTCACCAAAATACACATTTCTAAGATGCTTAATACACGTCTATACATCTTTTAGAAAATCTCTTCATGTCTATAAGAAATCCTTAATTCATTCCTGAACTAGAAACTAGCTGCTTTAATAACTATGTTTACCTTTTTAATAGATATATCTTACATAAAATTCTATACTTTAAATCCATATGTTCAAGTGTGTGTGTGTATATATATATATAAATGAATGTTTGTTTGTTTGTTCCTATTTTATGCGCTGCCGTACTGTTCATCCGATTGCGATGAAACTTGGTCAACTTATTGCTTGAACTTGCACGATGGTTATAGACTATTTTCATTCCGCTACGAAGTTCCATTCCCGAATTATGTTAGAAGTATCAACGGGCATTGACAATCGCCAAAAAAAAAAAAAAAATAGCCAAATTTCCCAGGATATTTTTGCTCAAAGCCATTGTAACATTTCATTGTTGCCAATTAAATTATAACATTTCCGTAAAAATAAATAGAAATGAATTAAAAACGTGATTTATTCATATATTGGCGCATGCAAGAATGAATTTGATATATTATTTTCATGTACGTGGCAACGCCGGAATGTTTCTTTTTAAAAATGAAAATATAAGGATGGAAAGTCATTCATTTTCAATGAATGTGTTATTTATCCATTTCATGAATTGAAACTATCCCAAGCTACCTGTTCAAACTCATATATACTGCAGGACACGTTGACTTAGCTAGAAACACGTGCGTTTAGCCTTGACGCGATGATTTATATAACTGATGTGACATTGAAACATAGCAGATGATTTAGTTTTGAGAAAGAATTACAATCACGAAATACGTGTATATACTTTTTCTATAATACGTAATTACCAGATTTGCTTTTAATATTGAATGTGATCTCAATCCATTCAAACATTATCGATTATTTTTCTATAATAACAAATCCATTCAAACGTTATTGAATAGCTGTAAATTAATGCTTTAAAATGCCCAAAAAGAGGAGAGCAACTTTTAATCCTGCAGAAGTAAGGGGGAAATGTCAAAGATTGTTGAGAAATGAGCAATGTGATAAATAAAAAACAGAAGAGCCGGAAGCCAACAGAATTCGAAATGCAGTTAGACGCACACAAGAATCTGAAGAAAAAACATTCCCAAGAGCTCGAAGATAACAGAATTCGAATTGTAGTGATCCGAAGCAGTGAGACTCATGAAGAAACTTTTAACGCTTCGAACATACGATTGTCTTCGAGCTTCAACATCGAAAAGAGAGGAAAGCGATGAACAACGACAGCACCGACAACAAACTAATGCTATTTGCTACCGCAAAAGAATTTTAGCGAAAACTGTAGAACATCATAACATGAGGCTAATCATTGAAAAAAATAATAACAGAAACTGAATCCCGAGCTAAGCCGGGTAATGCATCTAGTATATAACATAAACAGTTCCGTGACTGAATGACTGACATATAACGCACAGACCATACCGCTGGACCTAAAGGGCTGAAATTTTGCACGACTATTCTTCTTATAGTGTAGGGGTGCACTAAGAGAGATTTAAAAAAAATTCTTCTTGGATTTTTTAAAATTAAATTTTCAAGCTGTCTTTGCAACATTCTTTAAAGTTTTCATTTAAAATAATAATCTGAGGGTTATAAAATTTATATAAAAAGAAATATCATAAAAATTCTTTTAAAATGAAATCTTTTTCGAATATTTACATCCATTTTTTTGATTTTTGGTGAATTTTTAAAGATTAATTTTTAGAATTTATGAAATGCTGATCACGTAGTTTCTTTTCTTTTTGCGATACTTTGCTTCACGTGCTAACTAATTTTGCTTCACGTACATAACAACGAAATAAATTGACAAAAAATATTTTTTTCTTGCTAATGCTGCAGACGATTGGACATTATCTAAAAAAATATTAACATACAGTAAAAGAAATATTCCTAAAACTTTACTATATTAACTATACTATATTCTTTAGTATGTTCTATTAGATTTAATTTTAATATTTTCTTCTACATTATTTTATCTATAAAAATATCCGTTAGGATTTTTTTATAAATATATATATTTTTTACATTAATTGCATACATTGCCCGTTTTATTTAATTTGATTGTACTCCGTAGCGAAGCACGGGTATTGAGGTAGTATATATATATATATATATATATATAATCAATATATGTAATTAATATATATGTATGTATGTATATATATGTGTATGTGTATATTATATGTATGTGTATGTATATATATATGTATATGTGTATGTATGTATGTATATGTGCATATGTGTATGTATGTATATATGTATATATTTATGTATATGTGTATGTATGTATGTATATATATATATGTATATGCGTATGTATGTATGTATACATATATGTATATGTGTATGTATAGATAGATAGATAGATAGTGATAAATTGGAGAGTTAACTAAACTTGTTTACGCTTGAAAAGGTGATACATAAAATGTAATTTTATAATGCATGTAAACAAAGATTTCCTGGAAACGGATTAGTCCGTTATTAAACTAATGCTGCTTTATCACAGGTAAACAATATTATGATAAACAAATTTAAGAAATAAAATACATACTGCTAAACTTATGCATGATACTTTTTCCCCCTTGAACAGATGATTTTTTACAGCGTTTTGTTACTGATAAAGAACGTCCGTTTATGGCATTAATTACCGCCATTATGCATTTATCCGAGAATAATTACTAACGGGAATGTAAACAAATCGTTTAAAATTTGTGTTTAAGGATGAATGCATTTGATACATCATAAGTTTAGGACAAGGAACTAATTTGTTTTTAACATATAATATTTACACAAGACATTTCGGCATGACAGGAAAAGCTTGTGCGGAACAGTAAGATTAAACGAAATATATAAAAAAAAAGATAAGTAAGCAAGTAGAAACAAATGTTAAAACATATTTAAAAAAGAGTGTTTACTTTAACGCTCTTTAAGGAGATTTCGTAGAAAGTAATTCACGGTGATTCATAACTTACCCTTTGATACTTTACAAATCTAAGTTTCTGAAAATAGAATTTTTCCCCATAACGGCGAAAAGCATGTGATGTTAATACTAACATTTTTTTATTTATTTTTTTTTATAAAAATAAAACAGTCTTTTCTTATACACATAAGCGTTGTGCATTTTTTTTTCACACACTCTTTCAAAATTTATCTCATATCATAAAAAATAAAAAAATAAATAAACTTTTGATATCCTAAGCAAATGCGGAAGGAAAAAGATGCGCGGAATAAGACAGGGGGAGGCGAAATTTAATGGCGATTCAACCCCCACCCCCGATGGCGTGTGAAGGCCCTTTCAAATTCGAACAAAGAACCTTTTAAGGGGCTGTTCCTCCAATCTTTGTACATATTTCCACCCTCCCAAGGGAAAAAAATTCCAACAAAAAGTATTTTTAAGGGTGTATGCTGCAAATTGTAACGAAAGGGAAAAAGAATCTGGGATATTCTTGTAAAGGGAAAAAATCTTTAGCTTCTGACTATTCATACTTAACGTAAGTGGTTGTATGCATTCTTGATACTTCTTCCCATCCCTAAGAAGTAAAATAGCGGTACACTTTCATTTTCCCTTTACCCCCTCCGTTCTTCGGGTATTGACAGTTTAATGCATTTTGTTCAGTTTCACACCTGTCCTTAAAAAAGATTTGATGGAAGAGATGTTGCAGGAATTTTTCCTTCACGCAGGAGCGTTCCTTTAATTTGCCCTCCATTCATTTCCTTTATTTAAGGCAGGAAACTGCCGAGATTTAAGCTGCATGCTTTGTTTCTCTTTCGAAATTAACAATGAAATTTTTAAGTTACTATTCATTCCCGATAAGCACGTGATTGAGCTATTATCCGATTACCTGAAGTACTTTTAAAAAAAAACCTCTCCGCAGTCACAGAATTAAAGTAGTCAGATGATATTCATTTAAAAATTAATTTGATTCCTATCAGGCCATTTTATCTTTAATTTTTAAATTGCATTTACTATTAATTAAATCTCGTTTATTTGGTATGCCCATTTACTTATATATATATATATATATATATATATGTATGTACTATATATATATATATATATATATATATATATATATATATATATATGTATGTACTATATATATATATATATATATATATATATATATATATATATATATATGTATATGTGTATGTATGTATGTATATATATATGTATATGTGCATGTATGTATGTATATATATATGTATATGTGTATGTATGTATGTATATATATGTATATGTGTATGTATGTATGTATATATATATGTATATGTGTATGTATGTATATATATGTATATGTGTATGTATGTATAATTCAGCAAAGAAAAATGCATGTCTGTTAGTCTTGAGTATTTTCTCTATAATATGCTTTTCGCTTGCCTTATAAAACAATTTGTTTGAAAGTACTTTGTTTAGAGAAAAATTTGACTAATACCGTTAAGGCCGCTGTGTACTAACCCTATTGGATTCGATGACTTCAATGCTAACCTATGGAGAAAATGCGTCTACTTTTGACAGCTACATAAATACCGATAAACTAATGAAAATGGTATTTGCAGATAGGTTGAACTTTTCTACCTTGCAACTTGATTCATTTTATAAATTTCGTCCACCAAAGGAATTGAGGAGCGTTTCGAACACAATATGCCAAATTTTTAAGGGGGTCCAGGACACTAAATTGTTCGAATTTTCGAAAAATATTTTATTGCATTAAAAATTTCTGTGTTCTTTTACGCTTAAAATGACGTTTAAATGATGTTTCTATCTTAATTAGAACAGAAGAAATTATTATTTTTTTTGCAACATTCTAATAGTAGGCAATCGTTGTTTAAACCTGTAAGTGCGTTTTTCTGCATGATGGGTTTTTTCCCCATTTCTCGTCTTTAAATTGTTATAAGTCAAGAACCGTTAAAGGTAAATGGTTGAAACTTGGAACATGTCTTTTTCAACTATTTTACTTTAATTTTGATTCAGCAAATTTGAAAAAAATATTTAATTTTGAAAATATGTTTTTTTAAAAATAAGTTACATAATTTTTTGTGTAATTTTTAATATAAATATTTTTAATTTTTTTAAAAATTAATATTTAAAAAAATGCTGAATCAAAATTAAAACTTATATATTTCTGTTTAATTAAATGAAAAATTTTTGAAATTCGACTAATAATATTTCGAGTTATAACAATTTTAAATTATCCCACTTTTTTTTAAATTTTTTAAATTTTTAAATTTTTTAGAAACATTTTGAGAAGTTTTATTATGTGATTTTGTTTACAAATTATATGGTTAACCATCACAAAAAAATTCAAAATTTTAACTCAATTATACAATTTTTTTTAAAAATGTGTCCCGGACCCCCTTAAAAGAATAATTTAAATTTTAAAATATTATTTGCATTTAACAAAAAAGAAAAATGCCCCGAGGTGTGAAATTTCTTTCTCTAATACGCATTACAATGTGAAAAAAAATCTTTAAATTCAAATTGGCACATATTTTCTCCATCCTTGGACATATTCCAATCCTTGGACATATTTCCTCCATAGGTCAACATTGAGGAGAGCGAATCCAATAGGGTCAGTACACAGGAGCCTTAAGTGTAAAGAATTCAAAGACATTTTTTGCCGACGGAATATAGTCGATTAAGTTTTGTTGAAATCGAAACAGTCACTTCTCGGTAGACTCTGCCATCCACATTTTAGGTGGTATGGAGATTAGTGTTTCAGATGAATGGGGGGGGGACTCCTAAAATTGTTCATAGCATAACCCGAACCTAAAAAGTAAAACAGTATATGATGTAACATAGGGTGAATTTAAATTTAATATTGTGTAAGGTATACATAGGATTTGATTCACAAGAATACATAGGATTTGATTCACAAGAATCCAACTTTTGAGTGAATAAATTAAAGAAGCTGCTTGAGATATGCTAATTTCGGCATACCCTTTTGGTATAAATACCATGCAGCTTGATTAGAAAGAAAAGGTTGTTAAAGTTGATAGATAAGCGAGTTAAGGCAGCTACGAGGTAAGCAGCTGCAGGTGTTAACTGGCGCTTGTGCTTAGGGGGCCCAAAGTTTACGTGGCAGAACTGCTGGTTTGACTCTCTGCTGGTTTGTGAGTATTTGCAAAGTGTATTTTTATTGAATGCTAATATATATTCCGTACAAGTAGTACGTATGCTTATCGCTGTAAAAGCAAATTCTATATGTGCAACGAATTCAATAAACATTGTTTCATGTATAAACTGTGTTTGTATCAAATTCATTTAGAGTGTCACTTCAAATTATATACACCCAAGTCTGGGTAGAAGTGAGCTATTCTCTATAATTGTAATATCAACAATTTAGTTACACCACGGACCAGAATGAGAGATCGGTAGACGTTAAATCAGCAGTATTTGATAGCATACTAATAAAGTTTTTTTAATAGCTGTAAAGTTATTATACAGTAGTACATTTAGTGAACTTAAAAAAATGTTAGTATAGGTGCAGACTACAAAACTAAAAAGATGAAATACTATTTCCGTATTTGACTTATGATTATAATTAAACCCATTCAAGTTTCGACTACGTACCAATATTACACAAAAGAAAAACAATGGAAATCCCCAAGAATAGTTTAGTTTTATTAATGTAAGACTTCAGATGGGTGCTTAGAAAACAAATTCTTGATATCACTTTAATATTTATTTTAAGAGGGGTTACTTATATTTTTTTTTGTTTATCCCTAAAAAAATACCGCATCATCCTAAGGTGTCGCAGCACACCGATATGAATCACTGCTCTCGAGAAAATGTTTCTAAGAATTTCTAATCATAACTATGTGTAGAAGAAATGTTTATAAAAATCTGTTGTTTCTCTATTCTTAAAGAGAAAGTGTCTCTCTGTCGATTATCATTTCTTTCATACCTAAAAAAATTTAAGACTTCATCTTAGGGAAGTTAATAATGGACCCGTACCCACACAAAATCTCGACACATTTAATATGCTCGGAATGAAAATTTAGATCTCGTATCAACGAAACATAAAATAAAAATATAATAATACTGTGTTATTAAAAGTACTGTATTTATTGCTATAGGGAGAGTCTTTATTAAGAATGAAACAGCTGAAGAGTGAACTAAAAGAATTAACGTGTCCGAAATTAAAAGTTACCCATTGAATTAAATTCTTTTCTTTCCTTCTTATTTTGTGGAAAGATAAATTGTGAAGAGTGAGAGAGAGAAGATATTTAATATCAAGTTTTTTTTTAAATTTCTTTTGTGAATTATAAAGGAAACAAAATACGCTTATCCTAAAACTTATGAACGGTCGAAAATATATATATATATATATAGTCATTACGAACAAAGAACTAAAAGTAGCGTAAACCCTAATTCAAAATAACACCTCGGGTTAAATTATTTTAAGAATTCATTACTACCTTCAAAATATTTTTAAGGATAATTAAACCAACAGAGTGTAGTATAATCCTATAACTATTAATACTATGCACTCCAGTTTTTCTTTCACAATATTTTATGGAAAATTAATTCAACAGAGGGTAGCATAATCCTATAACTATTATGCTATACACTCCAGTTTTTCTTTTATCTTGCCTTAATTTGGAAATAAATCCTGTAATAATAGTTATGCGTCTATATTAAATTTGTCTTTTATTAACAGCTTCCAAAATTACTAGCTTCTAAATGTAATGTTGCATGTTTCTCTTCATTAACTATATCTAGAGGAAAGTTAAACTGATGCATAAATCAACGATAAAATTAGTGTTTTCCTCTTAATTTTGATTGCTGGGTTACAGGCTAACGTGTAAATCTTTGTGATGCTGGAGAATTTGACGCGATTGTCTCAACGGAATGTTTGATGTTTCTTACGTAAAACAATCGTACCTAACACTTCGATATAATGAATTGTTACACTGCTAAATTTAAACCTAATTGCAAGCCCGTTTTTTTTCGGTATCGAGCAATTTTGTATTTAACTTAAATTTCTCATTTAAAAGCAACCAAATAATGGGTTTCTGTTTCCAAACAACAACGAATGCAGTAATTCTAGACATTACGAATACCAACGGTTGCAACAAGTAACATATATGTGATATCCTTCCTTCTCTAATGTTCTCCACGAACATCAAAGGTTGCCGTTGAGTGACCTTTTCATGATTTTTCTAAAATGTAACGTATATGCGATGTCCTTCCTTCACTAAATTTCTCGATGAACACCAAATGTAGCACGTTCAGTGACTTTTCCATGATTTTTCTAACATGTCACGTAAATGTGATGTCCTTCCTCTTCTAAATTTCTCGATGAACACCAAATGTAGCACGTTCAGAGACTTTTCCATGATTTTTCTAACATGTAACGTAAATGTGATGTCCTTCCTTCTCTAAATTTCTCGATGAGCACCAAATGTAGCACATTGAGTGACTTTTCCATGATTTTTCTAACATGTAACGTAAATGTCCTTCCTCCTCTAAATTTCTCGATGAATACCAAATGTAGCACGTTCAGTGACTTTTCCAGGATTTTTCTAACATGTAACGTAAATTTGATGCCCTTCCTCCTCTAAATTTCTCGATGAACACCAAATGTAGCACGTTCAGTGACTTTTCCAGGATTTTTCTAACATGTAACGTAAATGTGATGTCCTTCCTCCTCTAAATTTCTCGATGAACACCAAATGTAGCACGTTCAGTGACTTTTCCAGGATTTTTCTAACATGCAACGCAAATGTGATTCCTACTTCATATCAAAGGGGTTCTCCCAAGAACCTTCGTTCATTTGGGAAGGGGGGGGAGGTAACTTTCTCTGTGTGTAAATAGTGATTTTTATTATGTTTTGCTGCCAAATTATAAGAAAAAACCTCATTTTATCGTATATTTTTTTCCTTTTTTTGCATAGTGTATCTATTTTTCATTTCCGAAAAACAACCCGATTTAGAACTACCTCATAACATTAAAATAACTGCGATCTGTTTCAAATTCCGGTTAATACAAGAAAGCAGATTTATATCTAGAACAAAATTAATTGGAATTACTATAGTATTATAGGTGAGTTATCTGTGTATCTAGTTAAAATAAATTGTTGCCTTTTCATTCAAGTTTCGTGAAATCTGATTCTAAATATCTAGCAATGCAAATTGTTTCGTGCTTAGGAGATTTCCCTAACGTTATGGTGCAGAATTTTAAGTACTTTTCTCGGCAAAATATATCAAGGGTGGTCTACATTATCTTTTAATTAAATGTTTATGGTTAAGAAGCTCTCGTGCTCTAAAAAAAGTGAATGCAGGTTAGAGGAAACAGTATATTAAAATATTTAAAGCCATTAAATTAAATTATAAATTTTCCGCCTTATGTACAAATACAAGCCAAAAAGCTAAAGCTGTAATCAGCTCGCAAAGTTGGATCCAAACAATTAACTTTTATCTCTATTTTATAGTCTAAATTTTTTACAAAAAATTGAAAAAACCTGCTGAAGTTGAAACATGCTAGTCAAAGCAATTTTTTGTGGTGGTCATTGATGGAATGTTATCAGTAGGTGCTAAAAAAATTTTATTAAACTTTGAAAAAGATCGATATAAAACACTGCGTGATTCTCTTTTTAAACGATAATGATAAATAGATTTTTTTTTTCAAAAAGGAGCATCAAAAATAATTCTATTAAAGCGGGGACGTTCGATCAGTACACTAAATGGCAGTTAAAAAAGAAGTATTACTACTTTTTTGCCATGATACTACAAAAAAAAAGTATTTCAACAGATTTCAATTTTGCAATTTTTAATAAAATCCGTATCTTTATTGAAAGATTCCTCTGCTATGTTGTTTAAAATTGTAGCCTAAAAATTTCTTATTTTGTATATCTAGAATTTCTAAGTAGGCGGAGACCGAAACTGCTTCTCCGATGATAAGGCTTTTGATGATGATACCAACCACTGACGTCATAGGTCGTTTCTAAACCAGTTAAGGGGAGGGGGTAACTTCAACCATATCGAAAAGACAAAAAATTAATTGCTAGTAAAATAAAACAATTTTTTAAAAGAATTCTTTTAACTTATTTTTGAATATGTGAACGGGATAATGCAGATGATATGGTTGTAAACAGGAAATCCAACGTAAATAAAGCACAAATAGCAGTAAGGTGCAATTTTGCAGACAGCCGTTTCGAAGCTGCAAAGGGGCTTCTTCCTCAGTGCAAAGAACTTAGTGGCAGCTCAAAAAGCCGAAAACTAAGCTTAGTTTTCGGCTAATCTTAAAAAATCGTTTTATTTTACTAGCAATTATTTTTAATGCTACCCTACTTATAGCTGCATAACGTTAAAGTATATTTTACTTGTCTTCTTCAAAATCAATTTGAACTGTGAAACGATAGATCTGCAATAATCATAAGAAATTGAAATTCCCTCACATCGCCGGAGCAGTTCTGTTAGTAAAAACCCGAGTTTAGGATACTTTCATTCAACTTCAGGTCTTGGTAGACGGTTGTTACGATGTATCAATATAAGAAATGCAATTTTCTCTGCCTAATGTTTTCGAGTTCCTTCCCATAAAAATATTTTTATAATTTTAATTACAGGGTTACAGATTTGGCCCGAGTGTAGTGTATTTCTCGGATGAGCCACTCTCGGTTTATTGTTGTTGTTGTGTTGATTATGCCCCCTGGCTGGAAAGTATTTCAGACCAGGTCCATATAGGCTAGGGGGGGGGGTGAGGTGTGCGGACCCGGTTTATAATGACACCACAAGGGTCGGAGTCCGAATAAGGCAAAACGTCGCAACGTCACTGGCTACGTCAGTTTTCGTCTACTATAGATCACGTGATTATCGGGTGGCAGAAAACAGAAGCCGTTCCTATGCGTTTGCATGTGTTTTTGGACGATACCTTCATTTTGAGTTAAATAATTTATGTTTATTTATAAAATTCCTCATATTAGTTGCATGTAACAGGTATTTTAACACATTTTTTTTTCATATATTTCGCAAGGTTTAAGAGAATATAATCATTCTTTCGTTGAGAATGATTATTATTATGTTGAGATATGCATAGATATCAGAATAAGTTACTTCAGGCCAGCGTCTTGTATCGTAACTCCAGTCTTCCTCTGTCAATAAATACGGGTCACATAGTGAATAAACCTTTCCGGGCTGTACCTGAATGTTTAATTTAGTGATATACCTTTGTTTAGATACCGTATCTAAAGACTTTGCGCAATCTGAGAGCATTTTATTCAACAAGCTGTGAGAATGCTCATTGAACGCCATGTTAAATTATGCAATGTTTTTCCACTCCTCGCCAAACAAGAAGTAAAATCTGCAAGAGTTGAGATGTGACATGCTGCGAGACACTGCCCTATTAGCCAGGCGCCACCTATATTTTGTCCGAGCAGGCCCAAGGTCTTGGGGGATCTTACCTTCCCCAACCACTGACTTCAAGGAAGAACTTTATGGTAATTGGAATTAAAGTTCCCCTATCCGGCTTAGACACGAAACATTTAATGGCGCTTGTCGGGATCCGATCCGATCACTCTCAGTACCGAAAGCCAACACGCTACCACTAGGCTACCCCTGGCCTACGGTTAATTGTGAAAAGGGTCAAGGTCAGTTGGTTAAGGGCGCTATGGTCATCTTTTTGATACACAAGGACTCTTTTGACAGGGCCTGCTCTATTGACAGGGGGTTGCAAGCCTATTCCAAACGGCTGCAAACAACCATGCCAACAGTGGGACTCGAACTCACAGAATCTAGTACCGAATGACAGCGTCCTAGCCATTTGACCATCATCCGGTGAATCAAGAAGGAGAAATAGATCATTGAAATTGCATATATCTTCTTTTCAAAAACTAGAATTAGTTTTTATATGCATTTTTCACTGTCAGTTCTTGATATGGAAGTATTAAAACTAGGGTTGTTAGAATATATTTTTTAAAGAGAACGTGTCCTCCTTTTTTTTTGTCCCGAAGTTTTTGTTCATACTTTTGTTAATCTGATCTTTTTCTGTCCTCTTTTATTTTCAGTTACTTTTAGTCTATTTTTTTTCATACCGCAAAATTTGTTCAATAGCAGAACAATGGTTTTCAGTACCAGAACATAATGGAAATGTAGAAAGATTATTTTCGACGATTGGGGCACAATGCACAAAGGAGAGAATTTGTCTCAGCAGAGAAAGTTTTAAATCGATATTATCAGTGACTTATATATATATAAATATAACGTAAGCAATTCTATAATGCAACAAAAAGTGGTGACAAATTGCTTTCACAAGTTTTTAGCTCAAAAAATACGAGAGACCTGTGACTGAGGAAAATTTACTTCGATTTTTTTAATTAACTAACAATTACTGTGAGCTATTAGTATTATGCATTTAAATTGTTGTTGTGTTTTTGCGTATTAAGTTGTGTATTAAGTTTGTGAAAAAAGAGCGGTTTTACTTCAATATAGTTCACTTTTACAACTTAAACTGGAGATTTATAAATTAAGTTGTAAAAGTGAACTATATTGAAGTAAAAACGCTCTTTTTTCACAAACTTAATTTTTATTTACAAAATGAATATAAATTATTGTTGATGGATGGGAAAATTTTTATATTGGCATATTTCCATATACCGTCCTCTTTTTGTTCTCTTTTCTTAAGCTTTCTTAATATTCTTTCAACTTTAAGCAACCCTAGTTAAATCGTCAATACCACGTGCGTCGAAAATTTTTATATTGGCATATTTCCATATACCGTCCTCTTTTTGCTCTCTTTTCGTAAGCTTTCTTAATATTCTTTCAACTTTAAGCAACCCTAGTTAAATCGTCAATACCACGTGCGTCGAAAATTTTAATATTGGCATATTTCCATATACCGTCCTCTTTTTGTTCTCTTTTCGTAAGCTTTCTTAATATTCTTCCAACTTTAAGCAACCCTAGTTAAATCGTCAATACCACGAGCGTCGATTTTAAAGAATGTCTAAATAACACATATCTAAAGAATTCGTCCGCAAGGGCAATCGACACCAAAGTCCTCAGCTATTAACAGGTTTACCGAAATGTTTTTAAAACATTCGCCACGGCAAAGAAGTATTAGTGACAAACTTTGTAATTAGCTTGAATTTTCTAAAAACGTTGTTTCGAAAAATTGTAAGGACTAGAAAGAAAGAAAAAAAACGAAAGAAAGTACGTCCTATCGTCGATATTTTTCCCGTTGTAAAACACAGGTCACGAGGTTAGGAAAGAATAGGATCCTATTACAGTCCTCTCGTACAGTCATTACAGTTGCACATTTTACAAAATACGATTAATGACTGTTAGAGGCAAATGGCATACGCGACAAAAAATTCAGGAATGTTAGAAAATTAATCGTAAAAATCATAGCTAAAGCCAACTCCTTTTTGTCATTGTCTTCAGATATCAAAAGAAAAGTTCAGTATTGTCAGAAAATTAAGGTGACGGCCTACATTCGGAGCCAATTTTTTAAAAAATTGTTTTTTTTAAGGATTTTTTGGTCTTTTATGGTAAAATAGCATTTAAAATTAGAAAAAAAACTTGCCTGTAAATACCATACTTTTTTATAAATTGGTCAATTTGAATAATTTTTAATGAAATTTAGCTAAAACGCCTATCACTCTGCACAAAATTCTAATGCTGCTATTTTAATTTCCTTCTCACACATGATACATATAACAGTTATCTTCAAAATGACCCACAATCCAAGAGAAATTTTAAAATGCAAAAATAATACAGACAATTTTATGTTCCAATATGAAAATTTTCCCTAATTCGCCATTCCTTTCCTTATAAAAACAGCCTTAAACAAATAATTATTATACATCAATTATTGTGCGTCATTTCATTAACAATAGCATCTAAAGCATTTCCTGAAAATTTTATCAAATTATATGCATTATTATGTGAAATCTCATGATAACGGTAGAGATTTGTGCTAAAAAACAAAATTCTGAGATAAACGCATTTAAAGTTGTTTGTCACTTCAATTTTGTATCAGACGATGTTTTTAAAAATAGCTATAACTCTGCTTCTAATTGATGTAGAATAAAAATCAAAACGGTTTTGAAAAGTGAAAAGATTGAATTATGCGATTCTTGCAAAAAATAAAATTCACCAAAATAGTCAAAATATGGCATTTTCTACGTAGGCAGTCACCTGAATAGTAAAAATTATAAGTAAGGCCAAAACCATATGTCATAGGCTTTAAAAAATCAAAAGAATAATCGAAGGATAGTAGAAAGAAATTCCAAAGGAGGGAGAGAATTTGAAAAAAAAAATAACATCCACTTATGCAGGATAATCCATCAGTAATAAAAATACTAGGCTTGAAATTAGGTTCAAATTTAAAATTTTCTTTTCAAATTTCAGTACTTGTAGAGGGTCGTTACGTTATTCTCCTTTTTTATGAAAATAATATATTTGAGTGTTTACATGCAATACAGATATCTATAAGCTCAGCTCGTTTAATTTCTGTTCGTGATAAATTTAAATACCAATGCCCAAAATCTGCATTCCTATTAAAATCGTTATAAAAATTTCCATTAATTCCCAACAACAATGCATTGGTTGCTATTCATTTATTTCACTGACGGGCAGAAGAGCTCTTTGATAATCAGCTAACAAATAAATATTCATAACCGGGATAGGAGAGCAATTATTTCATAATCTCAACACCCGTATTGCATGCTGTGCACATCGCAAAATTATTTCCCCTTATTTTCTTGATTTGTCGGCTAATAGCTATTCCGGAATTAATAAAATTAAATATTTCCTCGAGTTCTTTTTTTTTTTTTTTTTAATGGAGCAAAAATTTCCTCCGGCGTCTAATGTAAATAAGCCTTTCAAATTAGCATTATCAAAAATTTGCACTACAGAAACGAAGAAAAACTTTTAAACCAGCCCTTGCATCGCTCCTTTTACATCGGGAAAAAATCCTTCATTAAATTCACCCGCTATGCATTCATTAATTTAGAATCTCCTCTCGTTTTATAAACAGAACGCGGATGTAACGCATTTACCGGCAGCGGTTGCAGTTAATTACACGGTACCTTAACCGTGCAGGGCGGTGAAAAATTAATATAAAGATTCCCCCTCCCCCCTTAATTACGAGTGATAATGAGGGATAAATTTTTCTGAAAGTATTTTTTTTCTTCCATGAAAACCACTGCTACGCGCATGGTATGCTAGCGTAGTAATTAATAGAGATTGCGCAGCTCGAATTCAAAATAGATACTCTTTGAACTGCGTTTGGTTAACTCGGCATGCGTAACTTGTAAACTGAGCTGAATTATTAATATGGCTTTTGACTCCCTCCCCCCCCCAAAGACCTGACTGCTTTGTCGAATTTAATATGACACGCCTAAAGGCTTGTTAACGTTCAAAGGTTAGGCTGGTGTTAACGGACCTTTGCCTGACTGGCGCATGAAAAGAAGTCAAGGGCGCGCATTGTATATTCCGAAATAAATGTTGTAAAATATTAGGCAAAGAGTTACTGGGTTATTAGCTAGAATTTTACATGGGAAATTTTTTCTGAACAAAATTGCATTTCAGATGCATGTGTCTAGGTAGATTAATTATTTGTCGGGCACGAATATAAATTGAATTAACATTTTATCACTGATCTCGGGGCTATGAATTATAAATGTTAATTGAATTGTCTATATTTATTTTCCGCTTTTTGAGGTTTGTGAGGAAAGTCATTTATAATATCTCTTCTCTGATGGAGTTTAAATTGGCAAAATACCAGCCTAAGATTTGTTTATCACTGGGTTCATAACCTCAGTGTTGGCGAACGGTTGTTAACGATAAAATAATAAAATATCTGTTTAAGGAAAAACAGCTTGTTCCATTGTGTTGAAAAAGGGAATATGTGAGGAGAGTCACTGAAAATAACACTTTCTGACAGTGCCGGGATAGTTAAGTCGGCCAAATATTGGTTTCAAGACTGAATACCAGATTTTTTGAAGCCTAGAATTTGAATCCCAGAATGTTTAAAGCATATGCATGAAGGAATTGAAACACAGGCACCTTGATGAACTATGTTATGGATATACGTATACATGAAAGTATTCATCATAAACCTTCACGTTTATTATTCAATATGCTACCACTTTTTTAAGCAGATAAAAAATGAATTGAGAGGTAAAATTAACCTTCTTTCATCCGTCCTTAACAGAATTTTAACAATGATTTAAATTGTTGTTTTATTGCTTAAATTACTAAATTTCACTTTGAAATCTTTCTGATGCTTAGGTAGAGATAAATGTGAAAATAAGAAATCTTATTTTCACAGTAAAACCTTTACTACAAGTTTTACCTTTGCTACAAGATCTTTGCTACAAGGCTAACTATTGTCAAACATGCGGATGTTCTGTGTTAAAACGTCCTAAAGAAAACTTCTTTGATTTATTTGCAACTCGTGTCTTTGTGTCACTCATATCCAATAATTACTCTCTTAAAAGAGTAGTTTTGAGTCATTTTTTGCAAATGTTTTTGCTTTACTGCTTGCTAAGGATAACCCTGTAAACTCTAAATACACTTAAAGACCTCTATTTTTCCATTAAGGGGGTCCAGGACATAAAATTCTTCAAATTTTAGAAAAAAAAATTTATAGCATTAAAAAAATATGTGTTTTTTTCCGCTTAAAAGGACGTTTAAATCTTGTTTCCATCTTAATTAGAATATGAATAGCAGCCAATCTTTGTTTAAACCTGTAAATGCGTTTTTCTGCATGATGGGTTTTTTCACCATTTCTCGTATTTAAATTGTTATAAGTCTAGAACCGTCAGATAAATACTTCAAACTTGGAACATGTCGTTTTCAGTTATTTTACTTTAATTTTGATTCGGCAAATTTGAAAGAAAATAATTACTTTTGAAAATATGATTTTTTAAAAATAAGTTGCATCATTTAAAAAAAATTTTACTCTAAATATTTTTAAAAAATGTAATTAATAATTTTAAAAACTCTGAATTAAAATTAAAACTTATACAGTTATGTTTATTTAAATGAAAACATTTTAATTAAACATTTTTTTGAAATTCTACAAATAATATTTCGAGTTATAAGGATTTTAATTTGCCCCAATTTTTTTTAATTTTAAATTTTTATATACTTTATGCAAAGTTTTATAATGTTATTTGTTTACAAATTATATGGTTAAGCTTTACAAAAAAAGTCAAAATTTTAAGGGGACAGTGGACTTTCAAAATTGTGAAATTTGTCCAAAAATTCGATTTTTTTTTATTTTATTGAATTGTGAAACTACGGACGAGTAGGAATGTGTTGCAAAAAGAATTTTTAATTTCTGTGATTACTTTTCTAGTTATAGGCATTTGTATTTAATTTAGATATTATGTGGTTACTAATAGCAATAACTTTAAATATATTTTACTTAAAATAAAAATTTTCATGTCATACGAATATTCAAACTGCTCCAGACGCATTTCTAATTATCGTATTGCTTTGAAATTTAATTTTTATATACTAAACTGTATATAAGATAAATCTTATTCAAAATAATTATGCTTCGTAGCTCAGAATTTCTAAATTTTGTACTCGAAAAGAGGATTTATAGGTATTTTGCGTAATAAAAAGGAGGTTTTCATTATTAATTTTTTTTCTCTTTATATTTTTAATGAATGCTTAAAAAAAGCAATAAGTTCCATTGTTTGTTCTATCAGGTATCCTGTAAATAAAAATTATCATAATATATGCGAAAGAAATGCGCATGGAGCATTTTTAATTAGGCCAATTTTATATATAATTCATAATTCATAAATTTTTAATATTTCATCATTAAATTTTAACCACTTTTACATATCTATTGTACTAATCACATATTCAAATTTCAAGAAAATACATTCAAAACAAAAAACAGTTAGGTTTGAAGTCCCCTTAACTCAATAAATAAAACATGTTTTTTAAATATTTACTGGACTTGTTAACTTGACCAAGAGCTTTTGGCCAACTTTTACATAGCTGATAGATTTATATTTTGAGAATTATAAATACCCTTACCAAAATGCGTAGATAAACTTTAAGAGTAGGCAAAAAATAAATAAATTATATATACAGTCGAACCTCCATATATCTAACTTCCACATATTGAAATTTTCTATACATCGAACTCTAAAGAAAATCTCCGTGTTCATTACATAGAAAAATTGCTTCTATATATCGAAAAAATCTCTATATATCGAAATTTTTCAAGACAAATTGGGAAATTTTATTCCACTTTATAATAAAATCTCTCAATTTTTGGCATTTGAAACAATATGCCATGGACTTCAATTCGCGGAAAATGTCCCTGATTAAGTTTTTAGTAGACTGAATAAATAAAAAATGTAACTGTGATCATTGTAACCACTGTCTGGATTATTGATTTTTTAAAGGTATGTAGTACTCAATAAATCTTTCATATTAATTCATTTTTTAGTTATTAACTTTCATTTAATGGGATTCGCATATAAATTAGAAATGGAGTTTCGTATACGGAAATTAGCTTTAATTTTTTTAGGAGAATTATTATAAAACTAAGCTCAATTCTATATATAAAAATTTCTATAAATCGAATTTTTTTCCAGCAATTTGCTACTTCGATATATGGAGGTTCGACTGTATATATATATATATATATATATAATATATGAGTTTTTATAATATTTTTGAAATGGAGTTTCGTATACGGAAATTAGCTTTAATTTTTTTAGGAGAATTATTATAAAACTAAGCTCAACTCTATATATAAAAATTTCTATATATCGAATTTTTTTCCAGCAATTTGCTACTTCGATATATGGAGGTTCGACTGTATATATATATATATATATATATATATATATATAATATATGAGTTTTTATAATATTTTTGAAATGGAGTTTCGTATACGGAAATTAGCTTTAATTTTTTTAGGAGAATTATTATAAAACTAAGCTCAATTCTATATATAAAAATTTCTATATATCGAATTTTTTTCCAGCAATTTGCTACTTCGATATATGGAGGTTCGACTGTATATATATATATATATATATATATATATATATATATATATATATATATATATATATATATATATATATATATATATATATATATATATATAATATATGAGTTTTTATAATATTTTTGAAATGGAGTTTCGTATACGGAAATTAGCTTTAATTTTTTTAGGAGAATTATTATAAAACTAAGCTCAATTCTATATATAAAAATTTCTATAAATCGAATTTTTTTTCCAGCAGTTTGCTACTTCGATATATGGAGGTTCGACTGTATATATATATATATAATATATGAGTTTTTATAATATTTTTGAAACATTTCGAAAGATGAAGCTCGCATCTAGTTCACCGGAGATATAAGCCTGTACAGTGAAGCTTATCTCTCTTCCTCTGAACATTCTTCCATCGTGAATAGGAAATCGGGGGGATAGGGGGAACGGAATAAGAAACAACATCTGAAAAACTCTCGTAGTTTTTATATTATGTCGACCCGAAATGTAATAACGCTGAACGTCCCCCTGCCTTTCCCGAGACATCTGTTCGCGAGCACAAAATTTTGTTGCATCATTACCATACACCCTCCTCCTCATCCAGACGCTCTAAGGAGAGGAGACAGTCCATAGTTATTGGTAAAGATTAAGACGCTGCCAGCTCACGGAATGCTCTTCAAGTGATTGTTTCAGAGGGAAGAAAATAAGAGTAGTTTAGAGAGCGTTTCTTAGGTTGTTATTATTTCAAACGAGAGTTTCGTCGTCGTCCAAATGATGAGATGATTGCGAAGGGGGTCGGTGGACGGTAATTTTGCGCGCAGGTAGCTTCTTTTTTTTTCTTTTTTTTCTGTGTGTGTTTTTGAACTAGAAATAGAAATTTCGAAATGTTTAAATTTTTGGATTTTAGTATCAGAAAGGGTGATTATTTTGATGGATATGGTTCATGACGTGCAATTAATTTTCACTAGAATATTTCACATGCGACAATTAGATGAAAGAAGCTCGTTTTTACTGGGAGGCGATATTTTCAATGCGCTGTTTAGTTTCCAATTAGTATGCAAGACCATGATGCGTATTTATATAACTACTAGAAGGTAACCCGTCTTTTTGACGTCATAATACTAATAATGACGTCATAATGGAAAAAGTATATGAAAGTTAAAAAATATCCCGAATTATCTAACAATATTGCATTTAATCCACACCTTGTAAAAGCAAACCCTTTCATTATTTTTTATTTATTTAGTTTTTCATGCGATTGGAGTAGTGTACTGCCATCCAGTTTTTTACAGATCACTACGCGATATGAATACTTGAGCTACTTGATTCATTCGCATTCAAGTTTGTTTACTTTCAGAATTCTTCGCAAGAGTAAACAGATTTTTAAAAACTGTTAAATATACAGCTAAAAGCATCCAATTTTTTTTAGTTCTGAATGTTTTATAGAAAAATAGGCTGAACAAACGTTATTTGATGGAGAAGATATTAGTTTTTAGGTAAGAAAAAATTCTGATCCACATCTGAAATTGAAATTAAGCCTAACCGGCTGTTTGTTTACTGAGGGCTTTAATTGAAAGATGAGTACAGCCCGGAAGTGTTATACAGAGACAACGGCTATTATATATATAATACATAATTCGTACTATGTAACTATTATTATATGCAACCAAATACTTACTCTATGTTAAAGATGAGTATATTAATGGCATGTTTTCTGCATATTGCTAAAATCGAATGAAGTAAAATTACCCTTCTCCGTTTGTTTACACCCCCCAAAAAAGGATCCATTTAGCAAATTACCATTAGTATATATTTAATAAAAAACAAACGCAAAGAAATAAGTTAGAGGAATATTGATGAAAAATTTTATTTCATTGCAAAAAATCGGAACTAATTTGATATTAACGACATTTAATGAAAATAGTATTGTAAATTTAAAACAAGATATTGTTTTTTTCTTTACCTTCATTTACAAAGGCCTCTAAAAAAATAATGGCTGAGATCTGACTTTGTGAACAGTTTGGCAACGTCTCAGTATTTTAAAAAGAATTAATGAATAGAAAACATTTTCTAAGAAATCTCCAACTGATTCGATTTAGAAAACAGAAATTGGAAACGTGCACTTAGTAAATCGCGATCACCACTGCTTTAATTTAATATAAAAATCTTATTGCTTACATTGTATCATCTTTCAAAAACTTAGGGCCTGTTCACATAGGAGTCCGTTGCGTTGCGTTAAGGAAAAGATGACGTTGAGACGAAAATAAACCGATCATAGGCGTTAAAAATTTCATTGCTAATCGGTTGGAGGCATATGATTGGTTTATTTTCGTCTCAACGTCATCTGTTCCTTAACGCAACGCAACGTGCTCCTACGTGAACAGGCCCTTACACTACAGAATATATGCAAAACTAAACAAGTAATAACGTGTCCGCTCTTATAATTGCTGGTTTTAAATACAGCACTGGATTATTAAGAATCCCACCTCAGTTGAAACGTTCCCTCTATTCGGTATGATAAATTATGACTGCATTTCGTGATAAATAATGTAAATTTAAATTTTGATATGATTAATTCTTGAGGAATATTGAGATTTTTCCGTTAACAGAAATTCCCTTAGGGGGGCGATGTCTAAGATTTCGCTGTAAAAGAAGAGCAATTAGCAGATTGGAGTTCTGATAATCGATCATCGCAGAAGAAAGAGCTCCATAGTTAGAAAGTACAATAATGGACCATTTGGAAACATTAGGTGAATATTCGTGGCAAAAAAATTGCTCTGAATTGTGGAAAAAAACATGTACAGATTATGACCGCCTCATAGATTTTTTTTTTTTTTTTTTTTTTTTTTTTGGGGGGGGGGGGAATGGTTCCTTACAAAAAAATTTTTATCCATTATTCTGGAAATGTGAGGAAGAAAATCTAGTTCCTCACTTTTCCAGAATAGTACACTCGACTAAATACCGGCCCCAAGAGCAAAAATGTACATCTTTTGCGTACAGGTAGCCTTCGACGTACCTTTCGGCCTCTTTGGCATGCTCTATACCTTTTGTCATCTTGCGTTGTAAAATTTGTGTCCCAATGCGTGATAGACGAAGTTTCTTTCCAACGAGGATTGAATGACGGCAGTTTGTTAGTCACCACTCAAAATTTAGAGAAATTCCGTATCAAGAAATCCTTTCCCGCCATCCTGGTTATCAGTTATGCCTTTATGAGGAATCAATAACAGAGGTGAAACTTAGGTTTAAGGATTTCTGTACACTGGAAATATAAAAGGTGCGCCCATAAAGTAACCGGACATTTTTTTTTTATAAATAAGAAAAATATTGCTCACCTTCAAGAAAATTTATCTCCTTCAAAATAATCGCCAAAGGAGTCTATACAATTTTTCCAACGTTTCTTCAAGTCATTGAAACACTGCTTATAGGCGTTTGAGCTGACCCTTCGGAAAATACGCATAACATTTGATTTAATATCCGAGACGTTTTCAAATCTCTGTCCTTTCATGGATTTTGCATTTTTTTGTTACAAAGGACTTATTTCTCACGAATTAGTTCCTGAAAATCAAACAATTGATCAGCATTTTTACAAGGAGGTGCTTTTTCGATTAAGAAACAGGATAAGGCGAGTTAGGAAGGATCTGCTTGATTCTGGTCAATGGGTTTCTTTCACACGATAATGCTAGGCCCCATACAGCAATTTCTGTACAACAATATCTTGCTAAGCGGGGCTTGTGGCGGCCCTGTGGTACAGCTCGCTGGTTTTCGGTGCTGAGGGTGGTCAGATCGAATCCCGGCGTTGCGCCACGAAAAATGCCTCCGTTCGTGTCGTCCCTTCATAGGGGGTAGTGCTGTCCGCCTATATGGTGCCCCCATAATAAAATGGGCAGTAAAATTGCGGCGTAGTATAGGCCAATGTTTTATTACAAGTGCCTCCGCATTGGTAAAAAAAATTTTTAAAAATCTTGCTAAGCATTCAATTACAGTGATCAATCACCCACCATATTCTCCCGACTTATCTTCAGTCGATTTTTTTCCTTTTTCCGAAGCTTAAGATGACCATGAAAGGACAGAGATTTGAAAACGTCTCGGATATTAAATCAAATGTTACGCGTATTTTGCGAACGGTTAGTTCCAACGCTTATAAACAGTGTTTCGATGACTCGAAGGAACGTTGGAAAAATTGTATAGACTCCTTTGGCAATTATTTTGAAGGTGAGTAATATTTTTCTTATTTATAAAATATTGTCCGGTTACTTTATATGCGGAACTTGTATATTTTTGCTTTAAATTCCGCCTCTTTAGCATGTTTCATGAATTTTGTCACCGGCGTCGGGATAAAGAGAGTCCATGCTCTAATTCCATTACTTACAGACTCATACAATAATATGCTTATGAACGTTATATAAAAATATGTTTAAGGGGACAATGGATCTTCAACCTGGAATTTTTTAATTTTCAATTTTCAACTCTATAGGACATAATCAGAATAAAAAAATATTCTTTTTTACTACATCGAAGACCCTATAGAATTAAAAAAAAAGGATATTTTGGCAGAAAAATGCCTGTCTTTCAAAAAAAATTTCAAAAATTCTAGCATTTTTCAAAAAGCTCCAAGCGCATTCTGTGTCATTTGAAAACCTTAAATCTTTTAATGTAAGTTTACCATACATACATAAATATAACTGTGCATTGAATTTTATTTTTTGTAATTTTTTTAGGAATCAAAAGTCATAAATAGTTTTTTTTTTTTCCCATCTGCATGCTAATTTTTTATTTTTTACTTTATTTCATGATCTATGAATTTGAAAAATATTTGAGTTTTCAAAGAATTGTGCACAGTTTTATGAAAAACTCTTCACTTAAAAATTCCGAGAAATTTTGAAGAAATCAGAAGAAAATGAAAGCGCATGAATGCACATTTTGAAAATTTCCAGCATTTTTGAATAATTTTTTGAAACACAACATTTATTGTTCCACAAAATACCTATTTCTGAACTCTGAAAGTCTTCAATACAGTTAAAAAGTGTAATACTTATTCTCATGTTGTATAAAGAGTAAATACTGAAAATAAAAAAAAAAATTTTAAAAATGAGGGTGGAAGGTCCCTTGTCTCCTTAAGAACGTTATATAATTTGGAACAGAACTGCATTCCATATAATATGATGGAAAAAATCCTGCCATACTTTACCTTATTATTACATATAAATGTCTAAAAATTATACCCGAGTACAAAAAAGAAATTATTACGTACACCCAAACTTCTCCCTTCTATTTTTTTTAAACTTTCCCCTTTGTAAATAAAGAATTGTGGGACGGCACGATGGGACGAAAAACATAATGTGAAAAATATTTTCGTTTTTATTTAGCGTCAGCCCGAAATGTAATAACGTCAAACGTCTCCTCCTTCTTCCATATATCTTCAGACTCACTGTGTTTTGTGCATCATTATCATACTCTCCACTCCAGTTTGAAGTCTAGAGAAAGGAGAAGGCCTGCAGTTATTCCTAAAGATTAAGACAGAGCGCAATCACGGAACACTCATCAAGTGATTTTCAGACAAGAAAGTTTAAGGGGATATTTCGGTCGTTATTGTTATTTCGGAGAGGGGAGTTTTCTGTTTTTCTCAAATGATGGCGGGGTGTCAGTACTGTAGGATTGATAACAGTTGTTTACCGTTTTAATTTTTTTTTTCATTCATGATCTTTAACAAACGTCTCCTAAGGAAATCATAAATATTTAGATTATAAAAAAATATATGTAATGAATAATCAGTTTATATAATTACAAATTTATATTATATTATATATATATATATATATATATATATATATATATATATGTATGTATGTATGTATATATATAATATGCAGTCGAACCCCGTTATAACGAGCATCAAGGGACCAAAGGTTTTGTTCGCTTTTTCCGGTGGTTTGCTATATCCGAACCGTTAAGAAAAATGCTCACAAATGTATAATTCATTAGCTGCAATATGTATTCAATAATGATGTATTAAAAAATGGTAAAATTTATTAAAAATGATCATTAATGAATTAAATCGACTAAAATCGATTACATAAATCCGACACAGTACTAATAAAATTACGTACAATAGGAAAACAGCGGGACCAAAATTTTCATTCGTTATATCCGTGAGTTCATTATATACCGGGTTCGCTCTAACGGGGCTCGACTAAATATATATATATATATATATATATATATATATATATATATATATATATATATATTCAGGAGGATGAAATTCATAAATATTTATCTTATAATATTTGAGAAATAATTATGTATAAAATGTAATCAAAGGTATAGCAGCGTATTAAACAACTGTCAAGAGTCTCTTAAACTAATGTTTAGTGACTTTTGACTGTTGTATAAAACATTTATCATTTCTTAGAGAAATAAAAACTTTGAAACTCTCGCCAAATCTTTTCTTTTCCATTACAAAGTACGAACATTACATGAGAACTTCTTCACAGAGGATAAAAGAAAATCGAAGAAAAAGCTAAAAATTGTGACATATTTGTGATTTCTCCTCTATAATAGTTATAACGCCTGGGATATCTTAGTGGTAAGAGCGTCGGAATTCGTCCCGGGGGGTGCTCGATTCGAGTCCTGACAATCGCCACTGAATGGTCTCATGTCTAAGTCGGGTATGTGCCATTTCATCTGTAGTCCGGAATGTTCTTCCGTGTTGTTTGTAAGGGTGGGGGAGGGTACAAGCCCCCCAGATGTCACCCCGTGTGGGGGATGCTCTGTCAAAATTGTGACAGCAAAACCGGGCAAAAGCTCGGCTTCCGACCCTTGTGGTCCCCTATAGCTAAATATGATCCACATCCCTTCTTCCTGGAGTATTTATTGGATTTGGTTGAGTTGTATCTGCCTGGGGACATGAGCAAAGCAAGAACAACATAATCATTATATATTGTTAAAAATTAGCTTCTAACGTTTTTTAATTATTTTTGATTTAAGGGGACAGTGGACTTTCAAATCTAACTTTTTTTGTTTTGAATGGATTTGCTTGAAATTGGAATATGTGATTAGTACCATAGATATGTAAAAGTGGTTAAAATTTAATGATGAAATATTAATAATTTATGAATTATGAATTAATAATTATATCAATAATTGGCCTAATTAAAACTGCCCCATGCGCATTTCTTTTGCGTATAATATGGTAATTTTTATTTACAGGATACCTTATAGAACTAACAATGAAACTTATACCTTTTTTTAAGCATTCATTAAAAATATAAAGAGAAAAAAATAATAAACACACTTTTTATTTCTCAAAATACCTATATATCATCTTTTCACGTACAAAATTTAGAAATTCTGAGCTACGAAGCTTAATTATTTTCAATACGATTTATTTTATATACAGTTAAGTATATAAAACTAAAATCTCAAAGCAATACGATAATTAGAAATCCGCATGGAACAATTTGAATATTCGTATGACATGAAAAATTTTTATTTTGAGAAAAACACATTGAAAGTTACTGGTATTAGTAACCAAATAATATCAAAATTAAATTACTACATAACAAATAAATATAACTTACCTTATATACAGTTCCTTATATACAGTTCCATTGCATATATATATATATATATATATATATATATATATATATATCATTTATCTAAAGTTTGCAAATACTATAGCCATATGCATGGCGCAGCCTAGCAGCTAACACAAAAAGAACAAAAACACAGGTGCATTAGCACCCAAAGATAGAAATATAGGTGAATGAACACCCAATTGGGTGTTCATTCACCTATATTTCTATCTAGCCTATGCCATTGCTAAGCTGCGCCATGCATATGGCTATAGCATTTGCAAACTTTAGTTAATGATATATTACTGCTTTGTGGTTAATGACTGTTTTAGCGCATGGCCACGAAAGCTATTTGCTGTTTTTCTTTACGTTGTATATACACTGCTGGCCACCCAAATTGCAACACCAAGAAAGACAAGAGATATCACAACAAAATTTATTTTGTAGATAACATGTTGACCAAGTATCAAATGATTAAATTTATAGACTTCTGTGAAGTGTGGTTCCTGCCAAAATCAGTAGCCAGAGTAGCCGCCATTGTTGGAGATCACCGCTGCCACACACCTCGGCATTGATTCAAAGAGACTTGGGATGAGTTCTTGGGGTACAGTAGACCAAGCAGCTTCCACACGTTCCCAAAGTTGATCTGCTGTGGCAGCTGGGGATGGAATCTGGGTCAATCGTAGAGCAACCATGGACCACTTGTTTTCTATCGGCGAAAGATCCAGAGAGGTAGGCGGCCTGGGAAGCAATTCAATCTGGCGATTAACGAAGAACCGTTGGACAATGCGTGCCACGAGTGGTCGCGCATTATCCTGTTGAAATATGGCTGTGGGCAAACCCTGAAGGTAAGGAAGGACAACTGGCTCCAACACCTCGAAGATGTAGCGCTGGCTGTTTAAAGTACCGGCAATGCGTACTAGAGGTGTGCGAGAGTGATATCCAATACCGCCCCATACCATAATACCCGGTGCAGGACCAGTGTGGCGGTGCATAACGCAGCTGTTCCGCATCCTCTCTTCACGGTGTCTCCAGACTCGAATGCGACCATCGTGGTGTTGCAGACAGAAGCGTGACTCGTCAGTAAAGACAATTTCATTCCATTCTGCCGTCCACATCCTTCTGTCATCGCACCATTGGCGGCGGAGACGTCAGTGGTTCTGCGTCAAGGATAGACAAAGCAATGGACGTCTTGCGGACAGACCACTCTGCGGTAAACGGCGTCGAATGGTACGCGCAGACACTGGATGATGCGTTACAGACTGCATGTGCTGTGCTATGGTTCATGATGTGACTGAGCGATCCGTCACTGCCATGCGCACAATTTGCCTGTCATCGCGTGAAGTGGTGCGCTGAGGTGGATGCGATCGAACACGCCGGTCCGTCGTACCCTCCTGCATCCAACGATCACATATCCGCATTACAGTTGTTTGGTTTCATCCAACACGACTACCGATTTCCCTGAAAGATAATCCACAATCTGGGTAGGCCACTATCCTTCCTCTGTCGAACTCAGATACTTGATCAAAAGATGATCGCTGTTTTCGAGGACGCATAATTGATCGTTTTTTTGAAAAAAACCACAAGAAAAACACAATTGCTGAACTTGAAATCGTCGAAATCTCCAAGCCCTAAATAGCTCTTTGAAGTGGCGCCACAGGCGCGCGTGATGTGCGTCTGCACTGAAATTCTAATCATTTGCATATCTCACCTCCGCTAATGCATGTTGTAAATTTCATGTTATTTGCATGTTTCCTTCAGGGTGTTGCATTTACAGTGGCCAGCAGTGTATATATATATATATATATATATATGCAATGGAACTTCAATTATCTGTACATTTAAATAAGTATATTTTAGCTTTTCAACATTTTTCATAATTGTACCAGTTTCGTGTACGATGATGAGTAACACAATTCAAAAGAAACTCTACTTTAGGTAACTTTGTTTACAAATACAAATGCCTATAACTTGGAAAATAATTTCACGGAAATAAAAAATTCTTTTTGAACACATTCTTAATCGTACGTAGTTTTACAATTCAATAAAATTAAAAAAATCGAATTTTTAGACAAATTTCACAATTTTGAAAGTCCACTGTCCTCTTAAGAAGCTTTTGTTTTATATTCAAAATACGATATAATTACAATGTTCACTGCCCCTAAATACGTTTATAGAGAATGAAGCTAAACAAATAATGCGCATGATTTTTTAAAATTTTCGATTGAAATTTTACACATATCTACACTTTTATACACATATGTACGTATATTAGTACTGCATAGTGAAATACTATACTCAGTGTAATTATAAAACCTAACACAGATATTTAATTGAAGTCGTGTATCAAATTGTATAGATAATATTTGATGAGTTAAAAATCTTATAGTTTTCTGTATGATATTTTAGCTGGTATCGAATAAGAGAAATAAAGGGAAGAACATTTCAAGATCATGTCTTGTTTTTAAAATGTTAAATATATGCAATAGTTTCCAAAATTAACTTTATTGTTCATAGTGTTTTCCTCCAGTGCAAATAAATCTGAGGGCTTTTTGAACGATTGAAATCAACAACTTTGCATTCATTACGTATATAATTAGCCGCTGTTTAAAGTAAGAAATTTGAAAAGAAATGTTAAAAATCCTCATTTGTGTACTTTACAGGAATAACTTCATATATTTATGCAAATATAATAGGATTTTTTTTACTGATTTCAGTTCTGTGGTAAATTTTGTAACCTTTAAAGGGACAAGGGACCTTCAACCTTAATTTTTTCAAATTTTCAATTTTAAACTCTACATACAGAATGAGAATAATTAATATTCTTTTTTACTATAATAAAGACCCTTAGAATTCAACATAAGGATTTTTTGGCAGAATATTACCTGTTTTTCAAATTTTTTTTTCAAAAATGCTAAAATTTTTCAAAATGCTCCACGCGCAATCCATATGATTTTAAAACCGAAAATTTTCTAATAAATTTACCAGATATATAAATAAATATATTTGTGCATTGAATGTTTTTTTTTGTTTGTTACGTATGTAATGTCTTAAGGGGACTCACGACCCTTACGTAAAGGAAATAAAGCATATTTTCATACATTTTGACTCTTTGTAACTATTTCAATTTACTCCCAATTTTTCCAAATTTTATGTATATGATAAATTGATATATTTATTTTAATAAACAAATTTTCAACTCTCCAAATAATTTTAAATAATTTTGTTTAAATGCTTTAGATATACTTTGTTTTTTAAGTACTTTTATTGTATACTGGCTTTCACGCAGAACTATGAAATTAATTTTACACTTAAATGTATAATTCCTGTTTTATATTTAAAATAAATAATTCAAATTACAATTGAGCATAAAACATTCAACATTAAAATATTTTTTCAATTTTTTTAAAACTGCTCAAAATATACTTAAAATTTCCTTAAATTTTGCATTAATTTACCCCTTAAAAAATAACAAAATGTGCAGTGATTGCAATAATTCTAGTTGAGACGCAATAAAATACCATGATTATGCAGTGATAAAAATTTCATGGAATTATATTTCATAGTTTTTGAGATATTAGTTGTGGAATGATGCAAAATTACATTTTGAGAAAAATGAGTTAAAAATTTTTCTTACCGTAAACTTCATCATTAATTAAATATTTAGAATATCAATATCTCCGGAACTAAGCCGAATATCTTCATGCGGTTTGCTTTATTTTGTTCAGAAATGATCAGACTTTAACATATATTTATTTCAAAAAATCGAATGTTTTAAAGATTTAAGAGTAGTGAGTCCCCTTAAATAATTTATTTATTTATTTATTTATTTATTCTATTATATTTTAAACATTATTTCATGGTCTATAAATTTGAAAAATATTTGTAGTTTCAAAGCATGATGCACAGTTTTATGACAAATACTTCTATTAACAATCGGGAGAAATTTTGAAGAAACCAGAAGAAAAGGAATGCGTATGGAGCATTTTGAAAAATGCTAGCATTTTTGAAGGACTTTTTGAAAAACAAGTCTTATTATTCCACAAAATAATTATTTGTGAATTAATTATAAGGGATTTCAACGTACTAAAAATAATATTAAAATATTAATTATACTTAAGTGGTATATAGAGTATAATATTGAGAACTGAAAGTAAAACGAGATTGAAAGTACCGTGTCCCCTTAAAGTTTAACTTTTTCAACTCTCCCTTTACTATATGCAGCTGGTTTTAAAATCCTAGTAGTGGAGCAATCTATCCAATAAATTCAGGCGACTTCTACTATCTCTGTAAATACTTTAAATTTGACACTTAATCTTGTTACTTTAAATGTATAGCTCTATTTGCGGTTTTTTTTTTCTCCCCTTTGGCTTATCAGGATTAGACGATAATCCCCAAATTTTCTCGGTATTTGGATAATAATTCAAATTTTAACCGTGGATTAGCTTCGACGTGTAAGATATCTCAAAAGCTAATCTGTTCGTTATCTCTCGCTACAAGTCAAATAGTAATCATGATGATAAAGTTTTTTTCTAACTTTTACATAATTAATAGACAATTCTATGATAATTTAAAATCAAATAATTTTTTCATTAAAAATTTAGTAGCTGCTGTTTGAAAAATCGAATAGATTATCTGCAACGATCAGATATACATTGCCTCACCTATAATTTAATTAAAATAACTAATTAGATAAATAACTCCAGTTAGAATAGTAATCTAATAATTATAATTTATTTAACGAGTTCCTTGCTTGGTAGTTGTATCTACTTTTATTCTGTTTTTATTCATTTATTTATTTATTTATTTTGTGGGGTTACTTTTTTCTGGATGGTTTTTCTCAATTATTTTATTCAGAAATAGAAATTAACTAAAAATCACTTTCGTTCTGCACAAAGATTATTAAGCATTTTTTTCGTGTATTAAACTATATAAACTCAAAATATTGAAATTTCTATATTTTATATTTTATATCTATCTATCTATCTATCTATCTATCATATATATATATATATATATATATATATATATATATATATATATATATATATATATATATACATACATATATATATATATATATATATATATATATATATATATATATATATATATATATATATATATATATATATATATATATATATATATATATATATATATATACAATACATATTCAGGAGGTATATCAACATATACCTTAATATTATAAAGTATTACGATACCCACATAAACATGAAAGGAATAAATTCTTTTTCTAAATAATATCTCTCAGCGTATATAAAAAATCGGTGTTACGAAAACGGGATAAGAAACAGCATCTACTCCCATATGTTCCATGTCGACTAGATATATAATAACGGAGAGAGTATCCATTGGCCCGACATCTGTTCACCAGTACTGAATTTCTTTTCATTATTAGCATGCATTCCATATCCATGTTACACATATACTGAGAATGGAGTCGGAAGGTATAGTTAATGACTGAAACACCGTACTGCTCACGTTTCTCTGATTAATATAGTGTTTCAGAGTAAGAGCAAATACACGGGCATTTTAATTACTGCTTATATCAAAGATATTAATATTAAGAATAAAATATGTATAATATAGTACATAACACAATAAGGGAATAACTTAGGGACAGACAGTTCCATTTCTTATGGAAATAGGCATTGAAAATAAATAACATTATTGGTTTGTAGGTTAATACTGTACAATGATAAAAACTTATTGAATTTCCTCGAGAGATTTCTGATTAAAAATTGCATTTATAACGCATTATTGCAATAAATGCTTTCAGATGTTGAAAACTAGAAGATACATTAATAATGATTAAAATATGTCTACCTCGCCTTCCATTAGAGTAAATTTCTAATTTTAAACCAATATTTTTAGTATTTTAAAGAAAATTATTAACATTTTTTTCTTAGAAAATATAACTTTATTATTTTTCTTAGTAGTATAAAAACCTATTTTTCATTTACATTAATATCATGTATATAGTATATATAAATATGAATTAACTATGTGTTTATAAAGACTACGACAATATATCATTACATGATAAAAAGATAATAAGGATAAAAAATTAAATAAAATAAAATACTATTAATTGCATAAAACTAGATGTTCATGACATTAAAAATTTACCAAAAGCAGCAATGTAGCATATAGAAAAAAAATAAATTTCATAAAATTCTCTAGAAATGTATTTGAAAAATTCATGAGCTCAGTTTTGTATATTAATTATAACGATAAAAAAGTCGATTAAAAATGTTCAAATAACTATCAACTGATAATTTAATCATAATTAATTGCATAAATTAACTTCTTTCAACACAAGTAGATAATGAACTTTAATTTTTAAAGAAATACATACATACTTTATATTTATATATATGTATGTATGCATATATATATATGTATATATGTATATATATATGTATATATAGATATATGTATATATATGTATATGTATATATATGTATATATATATATATATATATATATATATATATGTATATATATATATATATATATATATATATATACATATGTATGTATATATATATATATATATATATATATATATATATATATATATATATATATATATATATATATATATATATATATATATATATATATATATATATAGTCATAATAGTCAATAACATTGCCAGGAAGGAAAATAAAAAGCTTATACGATTATGACTGCCCATGTAAAATTGCACGTGCAATCCCTGTTTGCTGAAGAATTGCTCCAATTTATACATGACATCTCGACAATGGGTTTTTATCATTAAACCGGTATACTGAACGGTGGAAAGGACCTGAAAAATAAGTTTTCTTTTCTGTACTTTAAAGATTACTTTCTAGTTGATTGCTCTTCAATTTCGACTGCCATTTGAACTGATGTAGCAATTCTTTTCTCATCACTCGAATCTCTTTCATCTGCATATGCAGGATTTCTTGATTTCACGTGGTTATTCATTTTTCATTTCTTGTCTCGCTGCAAACTGACGCACTTAATCCGTCATCAGAGATATGAAATAGTTTATTCTGGAAAATGAAAACCGACTGTGGGGATACTTTTGGTCATTGGGGTTGTCTGAGAGATTTTACACTTAGTTTTATTTATTTATTTTATTTTTAATGTTTTACTCTTTTGTTCAAACTTGTGTTTTTATTCAATCCTACGATAGAAAAACCTGGGAATTATACTTGTTTAAACTATAGAAGAATAATTTTGTCTCGGATGGTAGTAATTTTGTTCCACATAATTTAGAAAGAAGAAAATATATGCCTCTATGTCTATAACTTTTATTAATAAATCTGACTCTGTCTTTTTCTGGAGTTTCTTCGGATTCTATTCGAATGGTATCACCAGCTATAACTATAGTTTAAAAACACATTATAATTGCGAATGTTGCTTGATACTGAAAATTAAATTTCCTTATAAGTTAGCTACAAAGAATTTTCCTTGGAATAGTTTGCCTTCATGTTCTACCATACCTAAAATGAGACACTGAGAAATCAAACTTTTACCTTATTTTCTGTTCAGCAAAACCTTTGCGTCGCGAATCAACTCCATTTAATTGAAGGAATCTCAGGCTGTGTAGTTATATCTAGCTCTTTTGATTTAAAAACGTATGTAATGATATTAGTAGTGTTTAGATATTGAAAATACATATAGTGTTTTTATAGTTCGTTTGATTAAGGCTGCTGTGTACTAACTACACTGCTGACCACCCAAATTGCAACACCAAGAAAGACAAGAGATATCACAACAAAATTTATTTTGTAGATAACATGTTGACCAAGTATCAAATGATTAAATTTATAGACTTCTGTGAAGTGTGGTTCCTGCCAAAATCAGTAGCCAGAGTAGCCGCCATTGTTGGAGATCACCGCTGCCACACGCCTCGGCATTGATTCAAAGAGACTTTGGATGAGTTCTTGGGGTACAGCAGACCAAGCAGCTTCCACACGTTGCCAAAGTTGATCTGCCGTGGCAGCTGGGGATGGAATCTGGGTCAATCGTAGAGCAACCATGGACCACATGTTTTCTATCGGTGAAAAATCCGGAGAGCGAGGTGGCCAGGGAAGCAATTCAATCTGGCGATTGACGAAGAACCGTTGGACAATGCGTTCCACGTGTGGTCGCGCATTATCCTGTTGAAATATGGCTGTGGGCAAGCCCTGAAGGTAAGGAAGGACAACTGGCTCCAACACCTCGGAGATGTAGTTAAAGTACTGTTTAAAGTACCGGCAATGCGTACTAGAGGTGTGCGAGAGTGATATCCAATACCGCCCCATATAATACCCGGTGCAGGACCAGTGTGGCGGTGCATAACGCAGCTGTTCAGCATCCTCTCTTCACGGTGTCTCCAGACTCGAATGCGACCATCGTGGTGTTGCAGACAGAAGCGTGACTCGTCAGTAAAGAGAATTTCATTCCATTCTGCCGTCCACATCCTTCTGTCATCGCACCAAAGTGGTATTTTCAGATAGCCTGAATTTTTCTTCACCTTGCAAGAGGATCCATTTTATAAGTTGCGTCCAAAGGAATTGAGGAGCGTTAAAAAAACACTATACCAGATTTTTCCACTGAAAATTTAATATATCATTTCTATTTAAAAAAACATGAAAAATGCCCCGAGGTGTAAAATTTCTTTCTGTATTACGGAGTTCAATTAAAAAAAAATCTTTCAATCCAAGTCGGACATCCTTGGACACATTTCTCCATAGGTTAACATTGAGGTTAGCGAATCCAATAGGGTTAGTACACAGCAGACTTAAATAAAAATGTATTCAAAAGTGTATATACCCACACACCATATATTTCAATCAAAAAGAAGTAATCTATTCTATTCGCCAATAATACTTTGATTTTATCAATCCATAAAGATACATTCTACTGACTGCTATTCTCTGATTTTTCTCACTTTTCAAAAACCTAAAAAAAAAATAATAATTAGGATGTATTTCTACGCTCGTATAAACTGATGTTGAACTTCATTTGCACTATTTTAACCACAATGTTGCGCTATGTTTTGCCCAAGGCAATTCCACTTGTCGAGAGCAAATGCTGTGTATTTATTTATTTGTGCAAAGAGTCACTTTTTTTGTTTGTTTCCCGCAACCTATTACATAACGAAATGGATGCAAAAAGAAGTCCTCCAACTTGTAATCAAACGGTCGTAATCACTCATACTGCCCCCTCAAAAAATCATCCTTCCCTAATACCGTGCACATTACGGAACAAATCTAGGCTACCCCCCCCCCCTACTACCGCTTTGAAAAGAAAAAAAAATAATCTACCTTCCGTATTGAACATTACTGAGAATTACATGCAGGGTTTTGTAGCGTACGAAAGAGGGGGGTTGTGCCCTCTTAAAAAGACGACCAGCTGGAGGAGTTTTAGAATGAGGATATATTAGGGATATTTTCGGGGGGAATATTATGCAACTTGGGAGTAGGGAATGATGATAGGCATGCATGGATTTCTGCCGTCTTACAAAATATGCCGTGTTATCAATTTTTTATTTGAATATCCCCTAAAGAGATGCTTTTATTTATTATTATTTTTTATTTATTTTTGGGGATTTTTATCATTTTCAATTTAGGAGGAGAGGCTTTTACTGCGACCTTATCGCTGCAAAATTAATGTAAACGGCAAATTTTCTAAAATAAATGAGATGTAAAAAAATTAGTGAAATTCAAATGCTTATCTTAAGTAAAGGTAATATCATTAAATGGTTTTATGTTATTTTTTTTATTTTTAAATTTTATTGCATTTTGAAAGAAGCAGGCATAAGTTCGCGTCATTAGTTCCTATTTCTTTAATAAAGACTTTTGAATATGCTCAATAAAACTTCACTCAATATATTTTTGGATAACTGTTATGGTAAAAGCTTCAACCCTAAAAGAAATACAAATATCTACCAACATTTTTAGATTCAGCATTCA
Source organism: Dolomedes plantarius (assembly GCA_907164885.2). Classification (NCBI taxonomy): domain Eukaryota; kingdom Metazoa; phylum Arthropoda; class Arachnida; order Araneae; family Dolomedidae; genus Dolomedes; species Dolomedes plantarius. Next base: position 196,945,379 of record OU015493.1, read on the forward strand.
TACTGATTATTCTTTTTATATGACTTTTTTACGTTCAGCATTCATACTGATTATGCTTTTATATGACTTTTTTAGATTCTGCATTCATACTGATTATACTTTTTATATGACTTTTTTAGATTCAGCATTCATGCTGATTATACTTTTTATACGACTTTTTTAAGATTCAGCATTCATAATGATTATACATTTTATAGGATTTTTTTAGATTCAGCATTCATACTGAATATACTTTTTATATGACTTTTTTAGATTCAGCATTCATACTGATTATACTTTAGATATGACTTTTTTAGATTCATCATTCATACTGATTATACTTTTTATGACTTTTTTAGATTCAGCATTCATACCGATTATACTTTAGATATGACTTTTTTTAGATTCATCATTCATACTGATTATACTTTTTATGACTTTTTTAGATTCAGCATTCATACTGATTATACTTTTGATATGACTTTTTTTAGATTCATCATTCATACTGATTATACTTTTTATGACTTTTTTAGATTTATCATTCATACTGATTATACTTTTATGACTTTTTTAGATTCAGCATTCATACTGATTACACTCAAACCTGTTTTTAATGCGGTGGATAGGGACCGCATAAAAGAAAAAGCATGAAAAAAATCGCACAAAACTTCACGATATAAAAAATATTTTTCGCAACACATTTAAAAAGTATTTTTTTTATGCGGTGAATAGGGACCGCATAAAGAAAGTCTCACGTAGAAAATAACTCAAAACCTTACGAAACAACTAGGAATTAAATACTCAGCATTAAATACTTGATCCGGGCAATATCCACCATCTTCAATAATTTTTTCTAACACTTTAGAATAATTTTTAGCGGCTGTTTCATCAGCGGATGCAGCTTCGCCCTTTATTTTCAGATTGTGAAGTGCGTGTCGTTGTAAAAACCCAACTAACCAGCCATTGCTTGCAGAAAATTTCGGGCTTCCAATGTAAAGATGATGAACTAGACGGCTCTAAATCCTTCAGCTGATTACAAAACCGTATAGCTTTCTCTTTAATTAATTCTCCGTCAATAGGGATTCGTTTTTGAGTTAATTCTTGAATCCACAATATGAGCGCATTTTCAGGTTTCTCTATCAAAATGTTTCTTGAATACGATGCTTGTTTAGCGCTTTCGTTTGTGGCACAATTACTAGATTTATTTATTTCACCTTCAAAGGTACACATAAGATTCGATTCACAAGAATCGAACTTTTAAGTGAATGAATTAAAGAAGCTGCTTGAGATATGCTAATTTCGGCATACGAGCTTGGTATAAATACCAAGCAGCTTGATTAATAAAAAGGTTGAAAAAAGGTTTTGTTAAGGTTGATAGATAAGCGAGTTGGGGGAGCTACGAGTAAGCAGCTCCAGGTTTTAACCGGCGCTAGAGCTTAGGGGGCCCAAAGTTTACGTGGCAGTACTGCTGGTTTGACTCTCTGCTGGTTTGTGAGTAAGTCAAAGTGTATTTTTATTGAATGCTAATATATATATATTCCGTACAATTAGTACGTATGTTTATTGCTGTAAAACCAAATTCTATATGTGCCACGAATTAAATAAACATTGTTTCATGTATAAACTGTGTTTGTATCAAATTCATTGATACAAATAGAGTGCCACTTCAAATTATATACACCCAAGTCTGGGTAGAAGTGAGCGATACTGTATAACCTGCACGTTTTTGTATGCACGTTTTTGTATGTAGATTCAACTAATCCAAATTCTTTACCAAGAGCTGTGGATCCTTCCCCATCTACTATTCGTTTTAAAATCGTAGTCGTTGTTTCTAAGGAAATTGCTTTTCTCTTCGCTTTGTTTTTGTCCTTATTCATTTTCAGAGATTATGTCTAAAAATAAAATTAAAATCCTAAAAATTTATATCTAAATAGAAAAAATAACAAATTTACCTTCAATTTATGCTTTGAAATGAGTCTTATCTTAATGGTCCAGGAATATGAAAGCACTTTGAAGGACGTCAATTAAATAATGCGATTATATAATTCAATACATATGTAATGTAGCTGGCTGACGCAATACTGCATTTTATTTGCAAATCAGTATCAGTATATGTAATGTTATGAAATATCAAAAATCGAAAAAACTAAATGGCCCATCAAACCATATATATTCAATTGATGTAGAAAAAAATATATATATTTATAAAGAAATCGTAAGGGATAATTTTATAGACAAAATAATGTCCAATCGTCTGCCGCATTAGCAAGAAAAAAAATATTTTTTTGTCTATTTAGTTGTTATGCACGTGATGATAAATTTATTTAAAGTACCAGAAAAAGAAATCACGTGATCAGCATTTAATAAATTACATTTTAAAATTAAGATCATAAAAATTAATCTTTAAAAATTCACCAAAAATCAGAAAATAGAGGTAAAGATTCGAAAAAGATTTCATTTTAAAGGAATTTTTATGATCTTTCTTGTGATATAAATTTTATAACATTCAAATTTTTATTTTAAATGCAAACTTTAAAAAGGTTACAAAAACAGCTTAAAAATTTAATTTAAAAAATCTAAGAAAGATTTTTTCAAAAATCTCTATTAGTGCACCCCTACACTATAAGAAGAATCGCCTTGCAAAATTTCAGCCCTTTAGGTCCAGCGGTTTGGTCTGTGCGTTGTATGTCAGTCAGTCAGTTACGGAACTGTTTTATATATATAGATTATATGTAAACACTAGCCGAAAAACCGCACTTCGCTACGGAGTACATTCAAAGTAAAAACATCGGTCAATGTATGCAATTAATGCCAATATATATATAATAAATACGACGATCAATGTATATAATTGATGTAAAACACATATATATATATATTTATAAAAAAATCGAAAGGGATATTTTTATAGACAAAATAATGTAGAAGAAGATATTCAAATTAAATCTAATATAAAGAATAATAAAGAATATAGTACAGTTAATATAGTACAGTTTCTAGAACATTTCTTTTACTGTATTTTAATATTTTTTTGGATAATGTCCAATCGTCTGCCAAATTAGCAAGAAAAAAAATTATTTTTTGTCTATTTAGTTTTTATGCACGTGACGATAAATTTTTTTAAAGTACCAGAAAAAGAAGTCATGTGATCAGCATTTAATAAATTAAATTCTAAAAATTAATCTTTAAAAATTCACCAAAAATCAGGAAATGGAGGTAAAGATTCGAAAAAGATTTCATTTTAAAGGAATTTTTATGATCTTTCTCGTGATATAAATTTTATAACCCTCAAATTATTATTTTAAATGCAAACTTAAAAAAAGTAAAAAACAGCTTAAAAATTTAGTTTAAAAACTCTAAGAAGAAGTTTTCAAAAATCTTTCTTAGTGCACCCCTACACTATTAGAAGAATCGCCATGCAAAATTTCAGCCCTTTAGGTCCAGCGGTTTGGTCTGTGCGTTGTATGTCAGTCAGTCAGTCAGTCAGTGAATGAATGAGTCAGTTACGGAACTGTTTTATATATATAGATATGTGCGTATGATTTCTTTTGTTTTTCGTTTATATGTTTATTTTTTGTATTTCTGTTTATTGTTACATTGTTTTGTACTTTTATTTTTATGTAAGCATTTTTTATAGGAAATGAAGAGAATAAAAGGCTTTAAGAACTAAAACCTATATCATATATAAAAAATTGGAACAGATCCAATTAAATTTGTATGGGTTTGTATCAAAATAATTGATTCGTTATACGGCTTTTCGCTTTACGCCCAACTTTTCCGGAACATATCTAGGCCGTAAAGTGAGGTATGGGTGTACTTCCTGTTTTTTTGCATTAATGTTCAAACATTTGCTAAAAATCAAATCAATTTTTAATTCTTCTAAAGAATTTCCCTAAACTAATTTGTGTTCATGATCGTTTGCGAGTAGAGCAAATGTCGTAATTTTTTACAATATTCTCTTTTTATCGTTGCATGTAAAAAAAATAACTGAAAAAGGCCGAAAATAGAAAAGGACTTGAGAACGAAGATGTCCTGGAATACATGGCCTTATACTGCCTGATATCTTTAATATTTTCTGTTTAATACATATAGATATATAAATATATATATATACATATATATATATATATATATATATATATAAATATATATATATACATATATATATATACATATATATATATATATAAATATATATATATATACATATATATATATATATATATATATATATATATATATATATATATATATATATATATATATATATAGATATATATATATATATATACATATATATATACATATATATAAAATATGAAAAAGGTCCCCTTAACAGAAATCAGTTAAGGGGACTCACTACTCTTAAATCTTTAAAACTTTCGATTTTTTGAAAAAAAAATATATGTTAAAGCCTGATCATTTCTGAACAAAATAAAGCAAACCGCATGAAAATATTCCGCTTATTTCCAGAGATATTGATATTCTAAATATTTAATTACTGATCAAGTTTATGGTAAGAAAAATTTTAAACTCATTTGTCTCAAAATGTAATTTTGCGTCATTCCGCAGCTGATATCTCAATAACTATGAAACATAATTCCATGAAATTTTTATCACTGCATAATCATGTTATTTTATTGCGTCTAAACGAGAATTATTGCAATCACTGCATATTTTGTTATTTTTTCAGGGGTAAATTAATGTAAAACTTTAAGAAAATTTTAAGTATATTTTGAAAAGTTTTAAAAAAATTGTAAAAAATTTTTGATGTTTATTGTTTTAGTTCAATTGTATTTTTGAATTATTTATTTTAAATATAAAACGGGAATTATACATTTAAGTGTAAAATTAATTTCATAGTTCTGCGCGCAAGCCAGTATACAATAAAAATACTTAAAAAAACAAGTATATCTAAAGCATTTAAAAAAATTATTTAAAATTATTTTGAGGGTTGAAAATTTGTTTAATAAAATAAATATATCAATTTATCAGATACATAAAATTTGGAAAAATTTGAGTAAATTGAAACAGTTACAAAGACTCAAAAAGTATGAAAATATGCCTTATTTCCTCGACTTAAAGAGTCGAGGAACGACTTAAGAGTCGTGAGTCCCCTTAAGGTAAATGCACCTATAATGGGCCATGTCCCTATAATGGGCCGCCCTTTAGAAATGTCGAGAAATTAAGGGTCTATTGTTACCTAAGGCAGTAGAAGGGGTGAGGGTCATTGGCTACTTAATAGACCCTTAATTTCTCGACATTTCTAAAGGGCGACCCATCATAGGGACATGACCCATTATAGGTGCATTTACCTTACTGAACATACCTTGCAAGTTTCTTTGGAAACAATTGGTAGATTTACAAAATTCGTTGTATTTGTTTCAATCTCCTCTTGATCTATTATTCTTCAAAGGGCAGTTTTCGAAACTATTCAGCAAATGTACTTATAACACTTGCTTTCTAAAATTGAACATTCATATTGATTATTCAATTCTTCAATTATTATGCAATAGTTGAAAGTTAATGGGTACAGAGACTATTTTCAAAACCTCAATATCTCTCTAAAATCTGATTTTTTTTTTTTTTACGATGATCTCGAAATGTAAAATAAAAATTCATTTCTAACTTCTCATATCCTCCCATACATTCAAATCCGCCTTCGTTCTTCCATTTTTCCCCCTTCCTTTTTAAACCTCTTTGCTTCCACTCTGTCCGATCTCTGCACTTAAGATCAATTTCCAAATTCTCTTTCTCCTTATCTATCTTTCTACTCGATTTTTCTCTGTACTCGCCGCCTCTGCTCCTGATATTTTTATCATGGCGTGAATTTCCATTTCGATGAATAATCGAGCGCAGCTTTTTTTTTTTTTTTTTCAACTTTTTTTTTTTTAACCCCAGCGAAGAAATTGAAATAAAATTTCCATCTTTGGTAATCTTTACTGGCGCCTTTGAATGCCTTTTGGGAGCAGCTAGGTATAGATAGAAGAAAAAAAAAAGTGTAACACAAGTAGCATTCATTTGGTTGTAGGCGTAAAATGGACATTTCATGCTGTTTACTTAGAAAGTCTTTAGAATGATATCCCCTTTACTTAATCTTGTGCACGGGAGGTGTCAATTTTTGTAAAATGTGTCGTAGATATAATTCAGTTTCCGAGTAAAAACGGGGTTTATTTCGCTATTTTTCAGGTCTTGTTATGAAATGGCGAAATTTATTTGAGAAAACTTCAGTATTGATCCCCTTTGCACCCACGTTACATATATGTATGTATGATATATATATGTAAATATATATCAATAATTTTATATTTTAGTATAAATATAATTCATTTTTGTTTATAATAAAAAATGGCTACTCCCAAATTATCTCCGAGTGAATATTTATCATAAAAAATTTGAATATTGTGTTTGAATATTTATCATATTCAATAATATATAATATGATATATATATTATAAATTACAACATATTTTAGTAATAAAAAATGGCTACTCCCAAATTATCTCCGAGTGAATAGTTATCATAAAAAATTTGAATATTGTGTTTGAATATTTATCATATTCAGTAATATATAATATGATATATATATTATAAATTACTACATAGTTTAGTAATAAAAAATGGCTGCTCCCAAATTATCTCCGAGTGAATATTTATCATAAAAAATTTGAATATTGTGTTTGACTATTTATCATATTCAATAATATATAATATGATATATATATATTATAAATTACAACATAGTTTAGTAATAAAAAATGGCTACTCCCAAATTATCTCCGAGTGAATATTTATCATAAAAAAATTTGAATATTGTGTTTGAATATTTATCATATTCAATAATATATAATATGATATATATATTATAAATTACAACATAGTTTAGTAATAAAAAATGGCTACTCCAAAATTATCTCCGAGTGAATATTTATCATAAAAAAAATTTGAATATTGTGTTTAAATATTTATCATAATCAATAATATATAATATGATATATATATTATAAATTACAACATAGTTTAGTAATAAAAAATGGCTACTCCCAAATTATCTCTCCGAGCGATTAATTTTTCTAAAATTTTACGGAGATTGCTTGGCGCACCACCATTAAAAAAAAAACGTATCCATTGCATGGGATTTCATTATTTGAAGCGAAAAAGTCGTAATGTTCGAAAACGATTGAATTGTTTTAGCTAGCAGCAGAGGTCTTAAAATATATTTAACCGCGAAATCCTAAAGTCAAGAGTTGCAATTCACATCTCGCCGAGCATTTGCAAGCAGTCTTGAATCGGAGAGAAATGTATCAAAATCGCTAACATAATATGTTGCCAATATTAAGCATTAAGGAAACCTGATATTAGTTTTTGGGTCATATTAGTAACATTTTAGCACCAATGTTACATTTGTTACTTAATAAAACACGAATCTGTCAGTGAAATCGTTAAAGTTTGTTGCCAATATTTCGCAGCAAGTAAACACGATAGTAATTTTGGTATCATTTTAGTACCATCTTAGTACCAGTGTTATATCTGCTACTTAATAAAACGTCAATATATGATTGAAAGCGTTAAAATTTGATACCAATATCTTGAAGCAAATTAACTTGATAGTAATTTTAGTGTCAGATTCGTATTACTAGTGTCAGCGTTACGTCTCTTAAGAAAACATCAATCTATCAATCATATCGTTGAAATACGTCAATAATATTAAGCAGCGACTATAAAACATCAATAAAACTACTACTTAATAAAACATCAATTTATCACTGAAATCGTTAAAATTCGTTACCAGCATTAGGCAAGTAAACTTGATGGTAATTTTAGAATTTCCATTTATGGTCATGGAAATTTTTTTTTATCATATATTAGAAGCATATTAGCATCATTTTAGTGCCAACGTTGCATCTTCTACTTAATAAAACATTAATTTATCACTGAAATCGTTAAAATTCGTTACCAGCATTAGGCAAGTAAACTTGATGGTAATTTTAGAATTTCCATTTATGGTCATGTAAATTTTTTTTTATCATATATTAGAAGCATATTAGCATCATTTTAGTGCCAACGTTGCATCTTCTACTTAATAAAACATCAATTTATCACTGAAATCGTTAAAATCCGTTACCAGCATTAGGCAAGTAAACTTGATGGTAATTTTAGAATCTCCATTTATGGTCATAGAAAATATTGTTCTTCGATAAACATTCTTAGCTCTTAACTTCGTTCTTTAATGGATTTAGTGGTATGCACCAGAATCACTTATTTAGTCAAGAATGATGTATTAAGTGTGCTCGAGAATTTGGTTTTTTGGCATTTTTTTTAAGACAGCTACATTGTAAAAAAATAACTGATACAATCCTTTTATGAATTTCATTCCAATTTTTGAATCTATGATCATTTTTAGGGAAATATCTCATGTAGACAATTTATTTTCATATTTAAGCCCCTAAAAAGTATAATGAGCTTCAGAATCAGTTTATGGTGATAGCTACATGTCTTATTATATTATGCATTGTAAATGGGGGAAATAAGGGTGTGTATGTGACCGTATGTTTAATCAAAAGGCTTTAAAATAAGTTTCGTTTCAATGAAAATAAGTTTTAACAACCTCTGCTGTTTAGCATTAAAACTTTCCATGAAATAAAAGATGAATTTCCATACTTTCGCAAAAAAAACTTCCCTCATCTATGCACACGGATGAATTACCGTAAAAAAAGAACTGTTTCGTCCTCAAGAAAATGAAATATTCATAGTTGTTTCTCAAAATAGAACAGAAACTGACAGAATTCTCGTGCATTTTTTTTTCGCTCGCAAATGCTGCAAAACTTTGCGTTCTGTCATGCTAATAGTTAACCTATGAAAAAATTCGAGACACCGACTTATACTAGTTATAAAATTTGACATTCGCCAAGGAAAAATGATGATAAAATCAGGGGAAATAAAATCGAAAGGGTGAGATTCTTTAAAATATTTAAATAGACGATGTAACTTTCTTAAAAACGGTTTCAATTCATTTTTGAGAGCTTCTAGAATATAAATAAGTTGTAGTTTATCTTCAATTCTGTTGACTACAGCTTCGTTGCATTTATGTCTGTTAGACTATGAGATTTTGTGAAACGTTTCGCTTTCAGACATGTTACTTATTAGAAATAAGTTAAACGTAGACAAATATGGATAGGATAACAATTCTTTCTAAATATTTTCACGAAGCATTGAAGTAAAATGGAAAAAAATCCATATTCATTTATTTCGTTTAAATAGAAATGCGACGGAAATAAAGAACTGATTGAGACATTTACGGATATTGCGTATTCATTTGAAGGCAATAAATGCACTCGTGAAGAAAACTCTGAACTTGTGTATTGCCCCCGTATACCTATGCGTTTCTGTTAATAATTATTGTTGTGGCCGTGATTCTAGAAGATTAGTACCTTGCGTTAAACAAACAAAAGAATAAAACAAGAATTCACTTACCACACTTTCTGAATAAATGACACTTTTATTAATACATGAACTAAGAGATCACATAATTATTCAAACGTGGGCATCACATCTTTTCTCAAAAGGCCTGGAAATATTAGGATTTCTTGAATCCATTAACATCTGCGCCAATTCTGTACTATATGCGTACTTGTAGAAACCTATCTAATACGTGTTAAGTAAATTCAGTCACAGAAGATCTATTTTTTCTTCATCAGTATATTGAAGATTGGTTATTCTTTTTATGCGACACGTGCAGCCACGTGGTTCAGAACCATTTTTCTACAAGCAGATGTATGGGTTCTCTCCCCAAAAAATTCCCGACAGTTCTTGAGCCGGAAATTCAAAGATCGCCGCTCTTTTTCTGTTGCCATCATTTTTATCCAAACTTTGCAGTCGGGGAATGTCAGTGCGTGCGCATTCATTGAATCGTACGAGCAGGAGAAAAATTGTGTGCAAACCAGTTCCGGCTAGTTTTAAATCGATGTTCCGGAAGTAGTTTTAACTTAGTCGATGTTTTCATAACAGTTTCACTTAGACGTCCTTTGGCAGAATAAAGTATTTTTGTGTCTTTGACAAACTTTTAACTGCAGCTTATTTCTTCATCTGAATGGGCAGTCATATGGCTTCGGTGCAAAATATTTCAGCATTCTGCCTCATCGTGTACTTCTTTTCAGTTGTAGCTTTCATATTCACCCCATGAAAAATGCTTAAAGAGTAAAGAACTATTTACGTCTTTCGCCTGCAACGAAAGAGAAGCTGCAATCTACAGACCATCGTCGGTGTGCGTCTTTTGTGAACAAAAACATTTTTTTTCGTTTGTGTATAAGTATATTTTCTATTACATCTTCATATAAACACCGGACTGGGGTCTCTTAATGTAAGCCCCAGGGACATAAGAAACAACAACAATAAATATTTACTAATCCAGCAATATGTTCATTTGAAGGCAACTAATTCCAATAGTATATATATGAATATATTATATTTTAAATGAATATATTGAAAATATAGTTTTTACTGATGGTTCCATATTATTGGAGGGACCCAATTCTGGAGTCCACTGTTCTCTCAATGTCCACTGTCCTCTTTTTTTCATTCGCAAGCCCAGCTGGCGTATTTGAAATAGCATTTGATGGGAAACTGCTTACAATCAGAATTGCCCTTTCCCAGCTGACCTGCCACTTGAAAGAGTTCTCTAGAGCTGTTATACTTAGTGACTCTAAGGCTGCTTTACAATCTGTGGGGTCAGCTTCGAATTCTCTATCCTCTGTTGTCCTTGATTGTCGGGGGCTGTTGCAAAGTTATCTGTCAGTAAGAGGGTCATTGTTTTACAGTTGATCCCTGGGCACCGTAGTGTGCATAGCAATGAAATCACTGACTCTCTGGCCAAAAAAGGTTCTTTGATCTTACAGACATCTTCTTCCAGTGTCCCTTTCAGTACTGTAGAGCGTATAATCAAAAATACGTTGAAAGAGGAGTTCAAAAAGAGTCTCGACGTTAGAACTTCTCAAAAGTCTTGGAGAGAAAATTTTTTTGGTGTCTCCAAATGGCCCAGATATAAAATGGTGGCCGAGTTTAGACTAGCCACTGGCCATGACTGTCTCCTGGAACATTTACATCGCTTCATCATTGTTTCTAGTCCTTTCTGCAGACTCTGTGGCTTGGGACGGGTCATGAACTGTGAACATTTGTTACATTGCCCTGCATTAACTAAACGTTCTCTTGTAGACCGTTACTGGGAGGCTAAGGGACTTTTGAATTCATAGACTGTTTGCTGCAGCTTTTTTTTGTTTTTTGTGTATCTTAGACTGTTTGCTGCAGCTTTTTTTGTTTTTTGTGTATCTTAGACTGTTTGCTGCAGCTTTTTTTGTTTTTTGTGTATCTTAGACTGTTTGCTGCAGCTTTTTTTTGTTTTTTGTGTATCTTAGACTGTTTGCTGCAGCTTTTTTTGTTTTTTGTGTATCTTAGACTGTTTGCTGCACCTTTTTTTGTTTTTTGTGTATCTTATGTTGTGCTTTTTTCTGGCTGTAGTCGTCTTTCAATCTGTGCCATTGGAAATCAAAAAAATATTGAATATATCAATCCATCTGTGCGTTTTATTAAGATATTCTTTAGAAGAATAAATTATTTTTATGGCTTTAACAAGCCTTTAACTGTAGCTTGTTACTTCCTTGCATGGACAGACATATGGCAAAATATTTCAGCACTCTGCTTTATGGCATAAATTTTCACATTTACGTTTACCTCATGAAAAATGCTGAAAGAGTAAAAACAAAATAACATAACTAGTTCTAGATGAAAAGTATAGTAACTATGCCTAATTTATCAATGCATTAACCATTATTTTACAAAAGAAAAAAAAATCCATAAACATTCATGAGAACTTCTTTGTATCTGAAAGATATTCTGTATGCGGGTCGCGTGAAGAGCGATCTGATAGGTTGACATGAATGCAGGTTTAAAGCTTTTGACCACGTGTAAAGCGCAGGACAACAGAGTTGCTATGTCAACAGTGCTAGAAGGAGTCCGTGTTATGGGGAAATGTCATGATAAATGAAAAGCTGTCTCAGTAGTGATACTTGAAGGTAAAAACATTTTAAAGCAGTACATAAATAACTACATATATATTGGATGTACGATTAGAGAGGGGAAAAACAGAATTTCAGTCCCAATTTAGTATGCGCAAGAAATTATACAGAAAATATGAATAAAATTTTTTTAAATACCGGGTAATCTAGGAAACGGTGATTGATAAAATGGTTTCTATTCTTAACTAGGTCATTTAGAGTATAATTTAATTCTATACTAGTTGGTTCCCGTCAAAACATGACGGCTAGATAGCAAATAAATGTACTAATAGACAAATTATACTCAACACATCATTGCCAAATGTTTAAAATAATAATAATGCGCAGAAACAAATTATTTTTTTAAGCGGCCTCGTGCTTAGTGAGTATCTAAAGCCAGATTTATAAGTGCCACTGAACATGCGCAAAAAGCAATGTTTTTTAATTGTAAATTATCGCTAATTAAACAGCGCGAAATAACAATTTAGATCAGGTTTAATCTTATATTTCACAAACATAATTATCATAAAAATAAAAATGGCAGAGATAGATCTAGAGAGACTCCTCAGAATAAATGTGTTCATCATTAAAACATGTTACTGAGCATGCGCAAAAACAGTGAGTTTCTAGAGACAGATTTAAACATGCCACTGAGCATGCGCAGAAATAAATTTTTAATTGCAAATTATCGTTAATTAATAGAAATTGTGGTTACAGACACCAAATTTGACAAATCTACAGATTACAATCTTTCGTTTAAGGCCAAAATGAAGTAAATTTATGCAGTAGTTTTCTCTCACGAACTGACCAAAAAGTAGGCTTCGCATCTTAAATATATAGATGTGTATAAAGAAATGGACACTAAAATACAGAAATAAAAGCATCACGTCTTGCCAAATTACGAAATATAAAGCTATCATTAACGGAATTAAATACGAATATTTTTGCATTTAATCACAAACGTAGTTCGTTTCCATGAAAGAAGATTAAACATAGAAAAAAAGCTTAATCATGAAACATAATTGTCAACAATGCCGTTACTATCAATAAACAATAATTTTTTTTTTAAAGATACGACCAGTAAATTAAACATATCCTGGTTCAGGACAACTCTTTTTTGTGAATACTTCAGTTTCACAATTCGTTTATAGTGAATACTTCAGTGTTTTTCTGATTGATTTTTTTCGTAATTTGTTTCACTAGTTTTTGTACAATATTTCCGGTAAATATGATGTACACTTTTAACTTATCTTTTCAGAGCTCTGGATGAAGAAACTAATATAGATTATGTACCTTATTTTGTTGCATAACCAGTTTTATGATAGATATTTATATCTGATATGTCTATACTACCTTAAATGACTCAGCATTACGTTATTTTTCGAAGCAATACAAATCAGCGGCTACTTTATTTAGTTCTGTTTCCTTATACCGGGTTCCATCTGCCACTATAAATGTAACAGATCATATAACTGAATGTTACTTTCAAAGAGTTACTTGTATATAGAAGTAACTGATTATACAACAGTGAGACCCTAGACTTTACCGAAGTTTGTAGTTGGTGGGAGGTTGTTGTCTTATTCTATATACCCGTTCTACAGATACTTGTTGGGGATACTTGTCAGTCTAGAAACTGAACAAACTGACTTTACCGAAGTTTGTAGTTGGTGGGAGGTTGTTGTCTTATTCTATATACCCGTTCTACAGATACTTGTTGGGGATACTTGTCAGTCTAGAAACTGAACAAACTGACTTTACCGGTTTGTAGTTGGTGGGAGGTTGTTGTCTTATTCTATATACCCGTTCTACAGATACTTGTTGGGGATACTTGTCAGTCTAGAAACTGCACAGGCCATCTGTGTGTATAATACCTACAGTATACCCCTATTATGGCTTTTATCAAATATGAGGGCCTTCTATTTTAAATTTCCATTGTCGAAAAAAGAATTTTCCAGGGCCATTCCCGTAGGTGGTGAGGAGAGGCGACCATCTCAGGCGCCGAACTGAAATAGCCACCAAAATGAGACATAGTAAAAATACGAAATTTTTAACGAAGTACGAAATGATATTAATAGTTTAATCTGACTTAAGACGAAATTCGTAAAAACACACATAGTTTATAGGCGAATATTTAGACTTTTTTTTTTTAATAAACTGCTAAATTTGAGATTAGGAGACATACATTTTGAATGCACATTTCCAAACGTTGTTGTAGCTCTAAGAATTCTACTAACACTATCTGTTACTGTAGCAGAGGCTCAGCGCAGTTTTACTAAATTGAAAATTTTAGAGAATTTTCAACTAAAAATAATAATACAAGGAGCTATTTAATGATTTAGCAATAATTTCTATAGAAAAAGATGGTATCTAAAACAAATAATTATAGAGATGTAAGCAAGCAATTCGCTGCAATAAAGGCTGGAAGAATGATTTAGCCATTATTTTTATCACACAAGAAATTATATCCAAATTTATTTACTTTTTCTGCTTTTCTTAAGTTCTGAAATTTTTAAAACTGTTATGTATTTTTAAATAAAACTGTTTAATTGATACGTAAGTTTCCGAAAATGATCGTTATTCTAAAAGTAGAATATTTCTAATAGTGACACATTCTTTACTTGGTCTCCAAAAATTGGAAAAGCCACTTTTAAAACTTACATCAGGCACGTCGATGGATCGGTCCCGTTTCTGAAAGTTACGACAAGAAATAAATCTCAGAGGAAATTGTAAAACTTTACGCTTGACTAACATTTTTTTTCTTAATTCTTGTAAAATACTATATACACGTAGGTATAGAGAATAGAGTGCAGAAAATTCAAAGATACTAAGCTACAGGTTGTTTTTAGACAAATTAGCTCCAAAAAAATCTTATACTGTCACAGAAGTAATATTAAAAAAACGCACAAAAACATGAACTTTAATAAAAACATTTATAATAAAATTATAGAACAAGTATTATATTAATAAACGAAAGGTAAAAATGAAAACAGAAAAATTTGTAATTTAAAGGGATCTAGGACACATTTAAGAAAATTTTTTATTGATTGAGTAAAAATTTTGAAATTTTTTGTGATGATTAACCATATAGTTTGTAAACATAATCACATCATAAAACTTCTCATAAAGAAAAAAAACTTAAATTTAAATTTTTTTTTTAAAGTGGAGTAATATAAAATCGTTATAACTCGAAATATTATTTGTCAAATGTCAAAATTTTTTCATTTAATTAAACAGAGATATATAAGTCTTAATTTCAATTCAGCACTTTTAAAAATATTAATTTTTTAAAAAATTTAAAATATTTAGAGTAAAACTTTCAAAAAAGATATGTAACTTATTTTTTAGAAAATCATATTTTCAAAAGCAAATATTTTTTGTCAAATTTGTTGAATCAAAATTAAAGTAAAATAACTGAAAAAGACATGTTCCAAGTATGAATCATTTATCTTTAACAGTTCTTGACTTATAACAATTTAGAACCATTTATAAGACAAGAAATGATGAAAAAAAACATTATGCAGTAAAAACACATTTAAAGGTTTAAACAAAAATTGGCTGCTATACGAATGTTGCAAAACAAAAAATGTATATCTCATGTTTTAATTAAGATAGAAACATAATTTAAAAGTCATTTTAAGCGGAAAAGAACACAAAATTTTTTAATGCAATAATTTTTTTTCTTAAAATTTGAAGAATTTTGTGTTTTGGACCCCCTTTAAATAAACGGTGATAGACAAATTTTAAAAATATGAGATACATATACTTAAATAAGAAAATTATAATCAGTGCGACATTATCATACATGCTTATTTGATATTATAAGGCACACTTAAGTGCTGTTTAAATGACATGCATTACAATAATAATAGTTTCTGTGTAATTACTCCTTAACTTTTCCTCTAAAGACAGCATTATAACTTTCTTCAGTGTGTATACGTACATGTACGAGTACGTACATGTATACGTACATGTATTACGTACATGTAATACGTACATGTATAAGTACATGTGTGAAACATACATTTCCTAGTATCGCAGAAACGACATTTTAGAAACTCCATCTAGCATGCACTTCTAACGAACCATATACGACAATATAGAGCTTACGTATATACCTTAAAGGCAATGATCATCAGTATGGCAGACATTTACCATTGTTACTATGTCAACCTGTAGGACAATACTAAAGCGACACAGTGTTCATAAGTGGTTTATAACAATGGATAACATTCATGGTTCTCTGAGTTTCGTAGTAAACCGGGAGAAACCGGAACTGAATATGAGAATAATAGTTGCTGGAACTATGCATTTTGTTGCGACGGTTTTGTGCTGTGGCACATGAATAGATGTAAAATATGGCATTTGCGTATATGAAACTAAGCGTGTTATACATTCCTGATGCTGTATGTTGAATCAGTGAAGTTTGAAATTAGTTTCGGTTCGGATAGGGGGACCTTCCTATTGTTATAAATTAATAGTGTTATATAATACAAACTAATAGTAATGTATTAGCAATTACTTACTATTAATAGAGTTCCGTATTGGCGAAATAATCTGGTCCTAGTTATCATTTTATGCTATAATTTAATAGGTGCAAAATGAAAGGCATTTAACTACTTCATGAATGTTCAATTCATCGGGAATTTCCCCCAAAGGTTAATCACCATTAAAAAAATTTCTTGCACAAGGCGCCTTTTATTTTTCATCCATTTTATGTAGCTTAAAGTTAACCATAAAGATAATGAAAAAATTCCACAAACTACAAAACTCTAGCGAGAAGTAGTACACAAAGAATTTGCGAGCGTCTCAAAAAAAAAAAAAAATGCGGATTAAATTAGACGTAGGATAAAGTAAAATAAAACTCAAGCCTCAAAACAAGACATTTTTATCACTCTGAGAGCCGGGATTAGATGACACCGAATCTCTCGAGCGCGTAAAATAACTTTTGCGTTCGATTCAGAGGCGGAATTCTAAGACAAATGGATTTGGAGAATGCTGTGGGAATGAGGAGGCTAGCTGCATGATAACCACAAAAAATAAAATTTAGCTCACAGAGTTGCGTGAAGGTTTTTTAAATGAATATTTTAATTTTTCACATAGTGTTTTCATCTTTAATATTAAATGAGCAATTATCAATGACTGGCTTTTAATTTAATTTGAATTTACTAATTTGTTTAAGTGAGAGATTCCGGATAGCTTGTCTGAACACAATAGTTACACAAAAAATTACCTCGTACAGTTGCGTGAAAATTTTTTAAATGAATAATTTAATGGTTTACATAGTATTTTAATCTTAAATATTCAATGAGCAATTATCAATGATTGGCTTTTAAATTAATTTGTATTTACTAATTTGTTTATGTGAAAAATTCCCGATATCTTGTCAGAATATGATAGTCACAAAAAAATACCTCGTAGAGTTACTTGAAGATTTTTTTAAATAATTATTTACATAGCATTTTATCTTTAATATTAAATAAGTAATTATAAATGACTGGCTCTTAAAACTAATTTGTATTTGCTAATTTGTGTATGGGAAAAATTACGGATTGCATGTCAGAAAATGAGACCAATAAAATGATAATTCCTCCTATCGTCTGTTGGTAAAATATCAGCATTGAGAATTAGAGATCCAGATTTGAATCCCAGTCAGTGGCGTAGCTACATATTCAGCGCCCTGGAGCAAGTAAAATTGGTGCGCCCACTTGTTTCTTGGAAGAGTTCTGGCGAAATTTATTTTCTATCTACTCTTATTTTGATTTAAAACCTTACTTAATAACGATTTATTTGAAATTCAAGACATTGCAATAAGAAATAAGAAATTCAATTTAATAAATATGAATATAATAATAAAACAAATTATAATTCTTTAAGTACGGAGTACCCACTAATATTTACTACGTATTTTATAAACTCTGTTGACAAAATTCACTTGAGCATGTTTAGTTTACTCATAAAAATCCTTCAAAATGGTTGTTTTCTCACTTTCTTGTTTGCAAGTCGGTCAATCATTTTCTCTAGATGAAGTTGACAAGCTATTGTTCTTTCAATTGATATCGCGACCAAAGAGCTAAGACGGTGTTGTGACATGTTGCTTCTTAACTATGTTTTGATTAATTCCAGCATTGAAAAACTTCGTTCTGATATCGCTGTCATCACCGGTACAGTTTAAAAAAATCATGCAAGCTGTAATAATGTCAGAGAAGCCACTTGAGGCTGCGGTGTGAATTAAAAGTAGTTCAGCAACTTCATGTATAGAAGTCATTGATCCATTCTTAATTTTTCTTTTAATTTAAGATGAACTTGAAAGAAAGGTTTAGAAATGATTAGTGATACTATTTATGTAAGAATTTTTAAAAAAGTATTTATAAACTGATATACAATATATCCACTTAGACTTAGTCGGTCATAAAGTCTTAACTTCTCTTAAATTTCGAATGTTTTGACTAAACTTAAGACTGTTCTGAGTTTTTACAATCAACTAATATTGAACTATAATTTTACTACTAACAAAATTATATAATTGCTTCCATTTTTGCCCGAATGCAACTATTTTTTTCAATCGTTTTCCTAACTAAAACTTATTTTATCGACTAAAACTTATTATCTAACTAAAACTTATTTTGCTTCGCGGGCGATGGCCGAATGATTGGGGAGCTGGCATTCGGTAACAAAGTCTGTGGGTTCGAATTCCACTCTTGGCATGGACGTTTGTAGCCGTTCGGAATCGGTTTTAGGCAGAAGGTCCTGGTCTAATTAGCCCTCGTGTAGCAAAAATTGTCCGCAGTGCTCCAAACCAAGCAATATTACTGCATCTGATTTGCACTAATATTGAAAGTCAATCACAAATGTCAATGCTCATGTGTTTTTGTACTTTGCCGTTTTTTCAGTCTTTTTCGGTTAACTTAAGAAAAGTTTAACTAATTATTCATATTACTGAACACTTCTTTGTCTACAAATATTATTTATAGCATTACTCTTCCGTTTAAACGCAGAATAGTGAAACTGGAAGTACTTTAATCCAGTGACGTAGCGAGCATAACTGGCGCCCGGGGCACGATACCTTTTTTGCGCCCCCCCTTTCCGAAAAACATATAGTAATATAATATATAGAATTAGTGAACACGACCATTTGGCGCCCCTGTGCGAGTGGCGCACGGGGCATGATAGACCCCCTTGCTCACCTCTCGCTACGCCACTGCTTTAATCCGTCATACACGATATTAGTTTTAATATTTGATAGTTGATTTCTTTTCTAAATAACTTGCTACATTCTGCTTACATTCATCATTCAATAGATGTAATTGAAATGGATTCATATTTGCCAACTGCTCCGAAATACGGGGAGTTTTTCCAACAAAAATGTTAAATGCATGCATACTCCAAGTATTTTGACAAATGGAAAAGCAGTGTTGAAATGCGTTTTCAAACATAATATTTCTTCTCTTCCTCCCTTTTACTGAAGAGAAATTAGTTTTAAAAGAAATAAGCTCAGAAAACCTCAAATTTTCAAGGAATTGCTCAGATGATTGCAGTAAATTTTGGGGCGATACTGTATTGCAGATATTTTAAATTCTAATTTCGATTTCAGTAGGATGAATTATTTACCCAGGCAAACGCAAAATCACCCTAACATAATGCACAGAGTGATCTCATGATATCCCTCACACTAATAGAACCGGATATAAAAAAGTTTATATTTGGCACTCGTGGGATTCACCGGATACGTGTAACTTCTTTGCAGTAAAACACAACTTATAATATGTATAGTTAAGTGCCTATAGTAGTGCTTTTAAACATTCTTAGTAATCATCATACATTTTTATGGGTTTATTAGAGGTATATAAAGCGTTAAATTTACAGTGAAAATTTTCTGAAATCAAAATTATGGTAAGTCAAGTATATTCTAATATATTTAGGTACTTATAGTTTTATTTACTTAAAAATATTTCATTTATTTTTTGTATATTTTATAGAAAATCTGACAAATTGAAATTATTTATACAAAAGCTTTCACAAATTTTTAATTCACTCTTTCAAATTTTGCGCCCATGATTCGTGCGCCTGGAGCAGTTCGCTCCAACTGCTCCACGGTAGCTACGCCACTGATCCCAGTCCATAGTCGTTAAGTGTTGACCAACAATATAAACGAACAATACTTGACCTTTAGAACCAACTATTCATCGGGGAAATAAAACCAATATAATTAACCAGAAAAAAATTTGAGAGAATTAAGACATGGGCAGTCCAACATCCTGTGTCGTCGACATAAAAAAAAAAAAGGAATTTCTATGAAACGAAAAATTTGATAAAAATTTGTAAATTAATTTATAATTATTTATTGTTAGGTACGCTGTGTAACCCTGTTCGATCCTTACCATGCTTTTTATAAAGAAATGTTCTTTCTTAGATGAATATGTACAGAAGTCCATTTTCCTTTTCCTGTATGAGATTTTTACCAGTCCTATTTTTTTTTCATTATCCTGACTGCCATCTCTTTTACATCCCCTTTTACAATCTTACCTGCACTTGACTACACCTTCTATGCGATGGAACCTATTAGAAATGACACTTCCT
This sequence comes from Dolomedes plantarius, assembly GCA_907164885.2. Lineage (NCBI taxonomy): Eukaryota > Metazoa > Arthropoda > Arachnida > Araneae > Dolomedidae > Dolomedes > Dolomedes plantarius. The sequence goes on from OU015493.1 coordinate 196,965,985, forward strand.
CAAGTGACATAGATAGCTTAGTCGGTAGATAGCTAAGCCGAAGTGAGAGAGATAGTTGTTCAAAGCTTAGTCCTAAAACAGTTACGGTACTATACAAATCATTCCTGTGCAGGAAAAAAGAAAATTCATCTATATATATAAAACCGTTCCGTAACTGACTCATTCATTCATTCACTGACTGACTGACATACAACGCACAGACCAAACCGCTGGACCTAAAGGGCTGAAATTTTGCATGGCGATTCTTCTAATAGTGTAGGGGTGCATTAAGAGAGAGTTTTGAAAAAATCTTCTTGGATTTTTTTAAATTAAATTTTTAAGCTGTTTTAGTAACTTTTTTGAAGTTTGCATTTAAAATAATACATTGAGGGTTATAAAATTTATATCACAAGAAAGATCATAAAAATTCCTTCAAAATGAAATCTTTTTCGAACCTTTACCTTGATTTTCTGATTTTTGGTGAATTTTTAAAGATTAATTTTTAGAATTTAATTTATTAAATGTTGATCACGTGATTTCTTTTTCTGGTACTTTAAATAAATTTATCGTCAAATGCATAACAGCTAAATAGACAAAAATGATATTCTTTTTCTTTCTAATGCAGCAGTTGATTGGATATTATCCAAAAAAAAATAAATATCCCTTACGATTTTTTTATAAATATATATATATATATATATATATATTTTTTACATCAATTGTATATATTGATCATCGCATTTATCATAAATATATATATATATATATATATATATATATATATATTGGCATTAATTGCATACATTGACCGTTGTATTTTATTTGAATGTACTCCGTAGCGAAGCGCGGGTTTTCAGCTAGTTAATATATATATATTCATTAGAAAAATATTTTTTCTTTCTAAAAATTGCGAGAAAGAATGAATAGGCTTACCTCATGTATTTAGTAAACAAAAGTTGAAATTCAAGTTAAATTTTTTATCCATCAATCTTTTCGTTTCATTGAAATTTTCGTCTCAAGTTTTCAAGTGCTTGTTTCCGGCAGATATTTTCCTCTTTACGATATTTTTCTTCACTTTATACAAATTATTTATTAACAATAAATATAGGAACAATGAACAGTGAATGTACTTTTGTAAAACATAAACTTTCATAGGTCATACCTTATTTAATTCAAAAGCTGCTAAAACTAATGAACTTATTTATTTTTTCAGGCTACTTGAGAAATAAATGTTCTAATGATATTCTCGTCTACTTTTTTTTTATATCGTTGAACTTTATTTCGTGTTACATAGTGTATCTAATAAAATAGATTCAAGAATGAATTTATAAAATTTTATCTATCAAATTTTTCGTTTCTACGAAATTTTTGGTTAAAATTTTTTCAAATGTGTTTTTAGCACATTCTTTCCCTTTAAGCAAGATTTTTCTACATTTTAAACAAACCGTGCCATTTTATCGACAATAAACATATAAACAATGAACACAAGAAATATCTTTCTGTAAAACACAATTTTTTCCAAGGGTCATACTTTTTTTATTAAAAAGCTACCATTATCAATATTCTCAAGTAGCCAGAGAGAATGAATAAAGGATATTCTATGCTACTACTTTCTAAAAATCGTTCAACTTTGTTTAGTTTTACAAAGTGTACGTAATAAATGATAGTAAAAAATGAATGTATAAATTTTTATCTACTAAATTCTTCCAATCATTGAAATTCTTTTTAAAAAAATTTCAAATGTTTTTTTCCGGAAGATATTTTCTTTTTTACAATATTTTTCTACATTTTAAACAAATTATGTTCTTTATTAACAGCAAACATATTTTTGCAAAACAATTCTTCAAAGGGTCATACATTATTTTATTTAAAAGCTACCATAAATAATAAACTTATATTCCCAAGTAGCGTCAGAGAATAAGTATCTTCAAAGGATGTATTCCATTCTACTCCTTTTTTAAACTGTTAAACTTCATTTTGTGTTTCATGGTGTACCTAGTAAATAATAGTGAAAAATGAATTGATGAATTTTTGCTTACCACATTTTTCGTTTCATCGAAATTTGAGTTTCAGAAATTTTTAAATGTTTATTTCCAGCCCATATTTTCCTTTAAATAATATTTCTCTTAATTTAAAGCAAATTTTGTTCTTTATCTATATATATAAAACAGTTCCATAACTGACTGACTGACTGACAGATAACGCACAGACCAAACCGCTGGACCTAAAGTGCTGAAACTTTTCATGGCGATTCTTCTCATAGTGTAGGGGTTCACTAAGAAAGATTTTTGAAAAATTATTCTTAGTTTTTTTTAATTAAATTTTTAAGCTGTTTTTGTAACATTCTTTAAAGTTTGCATTTAAAATAATAATCTGAGGGTTATATTTCTGATTTTTGGTGAATATTTTAAAGATGAATTTTTAGTAGTTAATTTATTAAATTCTGATCACATCGCTTCTTTTCTTTTTGTGATACTTTAAACTAATTTTGCATCACGTGCATAAAAACGAAATAGACAAAAAAATTAAAATACAGTAAAAGAAATGTTCCTCAAACTGTACTATATTCTTTAGTATGTGCTATTAGATTTAATTTGAATATTTTCTTCTACATTATTTTGTCTATAAAAATATCCGTTACGATTTTTTTATAAATGTATCTTTTTGGGGGGCATTAATTGCATACATTGACAGTTGTATTTAATTTGAATGTACTCCGTAGCGAAGCATGGGTATTCAGCTAGTTAACTATAAACAATTAAAGCATTTTTGTAGTGTTATAATACATTATTTTATTGAAAATCTACCATATCTAATGAACTCATTCTCATATAGCGTGAGAGAATAAATATATTCGAAGGATATTCTATTTTACTACGTCTTTTTAAATCTTTGAACTTTCTTTCGTGATTAGAATTTTTTTTTAGGTAAAGTGCCAAGCTCAGATGTAGCCGACTCTGATTGAACAAAGGCTATTGTAGTTAAGTAAACTATCTCGATAAATGAAAGTGTTAAAAACTGCTTTACATCATAAAACCTTTTGAACTGTGTTATGAATTATTCACATCGTTAAGAGCGCACAATGGAAGTTAATCACCATATATATATTTTTTAGAACTAAACACTTAGCATCTTTCAGCCATATTCCAAACTATGCATGCATTAAACATAATGTGTAAATTCCTTACAGAAATGTATTCTAGTCATAGGAGTTATATAAAGAACTTAAACTTTCATAAAAAAGGCGTTAATTCAAGAGAAAAAAATAAATAAAATTAAGGGCTCTGAAAAGAATTTGCTTCATAAACATTGCCGGATAGAATATTTTAAGTGATAAAGAATAACGTTCAGGTCTTACAACAATTCAAAAGTTTTTGTTGTTTTTTAATCAGTGGGAAAATATTAAAAATAAAAAAAATAATTCTAAAAACACTGTAACTGCAAGAAATAAGATATTTTTGTGTATAAGAATGTCTTATTTTGTAGTATGTTTGCTATATCGTTCAAAATAAATTATAAAATTTTTAAGTCAATTTACATCTCGGGGATTTGTAGAGTATTTTTAAATTTCTTCACAGCGCATGGATGCATTCTGCAGATAAATACGAGATAAGGAGATTATAAAACAGATACTTTGAATTTTAGTGAAAAAGAATTAAATTTTCAAGGCTTAATATGAATACAGTCAGAATGATATCTTTTAATTCTTAGTTAGATTAAGTTGCAATACCTCGGGTCTCCAACAAAAATTTAGAAACTAAATGGTTTCTCCATTAAAAAAAAAAATCTTATAACAAAAGATAGATAGGTAAAAGCGTTTATCATTTAAAAATGTAATCTTGATATTTTTATTGGGAATTCAAACAGATTTATCGTCTTATTTTAAAATTCGAAATTCGAAATCTGATAATGAAAAGACAAAAAAAAATAGTCCGCTTAAAGGATTAGATTTATTGTTTTGAAAAACTATTTGAAGAAAAAGGATAGCTCCAGAAAATACTAGGTACTAAAAAAATCACTTGATTTGGAATCTAGTAATGGAATAGTAAATTACGAAATGTATATATCAAAATATTGTTATGGATATTTTTATTATGTGTGTAAGAAGAGATATAGGTATTATTTTATTAATTCTATCATACTGTATTATGCCTGGAAATAATTGTATAGCGTTCATTTATTTTGTGCTTTGAAAAAAATAATTTAGTAACAGTATAGTTATTTTAAGGCGTTTATCGATCATCGACGCCGATTTAAACTTAATCTTACCGATTGTTATAAATCTATATATATAAAACAGTTCCGTAACTGACTGACTCATTGACATACAACGCAAAGACCAAACCGCTGGACCTAAAGGGCTTAAATTTTGCATGGCTATTCTTCTTATAGTGTAGGGGTGCACTAAGAAAGATTTTTGAAAAATTCTTCTTATTTTTTAAAATAAAATTTTTAAGCTGTTTTAGCAACTTTTTTTAAGTTTGCATTTAAAGTAATACTTTGAAAGTTATAAAATTTATATCACGCGAAAGATCATAAAAATTCCTTTAAAATGAAATCTTTATCGAATCTTTACCTCCATTTTCTGATTTTTGGTGAAGTTTTAAAGATTAAATTTTATAATTTAATTTATTAAATGCTGATCACGTGATTTCTTTTTCTGGTACTTCAAATAAATTTATCGTCACGTCCATAACAACGAAATAGACAAAAAAAATTTCCCTTGCTAATGCGGCAGAAGATTAGACATTATTCAAAAAAAATATTAAAATACAGTAAAAGATATGTTCCTGAAACTGTACTACATTAACTGTACTATATTCTTTAGTATGTCCTATTAGATTTAATTTGAATATTTTCTTCTACATTATTTTGTCTATAAAAATATCTCTTACGATTTTTTTATAAATATATATACATTTTTTTATATCAATTGTATACATTGATCGTCGTATTTATTACACACACACACACACACACACACACACACACACACACACATATATATATATATATATGCATTAATTGCATACATTGACCGTTGTATTTAATTTGAATGTACTCCGTAGCGAAGTGCGGGTTTTCAGCTAGTATATATATAATGTTGCTACTCATTCCCTTTTCTTTTTTATGCAATATTATTTTCATGATAATTAAGACCCTTTTAAATTTTGAATTTTCTATAATATTAAAATAAATTAAACATAGTTAGCGTATGTTTTCAATTGATATGAAGCGAAATATTTTTCGTAGAAGCATTTATTTATTGTAAAATATTATTTTGAATCATTTACAATCTAAGAAAATACTATGAATATAAGATATACGAGGATGTATCAAAAAGTAACTGCAATTTGACTGTAGTTTCCTGAAACAAAAGCAAAAAAAAAAAAAAACCAGAAAACTATTGCGCATGGAAGATTCATTCTTACTGATGATTAGGGGCACGTAAATTTCGCATAAAAAATATTGAAATTTCACAAAAAAAATAACAATATATAAAATTTCGCATTTATTCGCAAGAAATATAAACTAAAAAAATTCGCACTTATTAAAAAGAAAATCACAAGTTAAATTTTGAATTTTCTATGATCTTAAAATAAATTAAACATAGTAAGCGTATGTTTTCAATTGATATGAAGCGAAATATTTTTTGTAGCAGCATTTATTTATTTTAAAATATTATTTTGAATCATTTACAATCTAAGAAAATACTATGAATATAAGATATACGAGGATGTATCAATAGTTACATAGTTACAGGTAATAGTTATATGTAATAGTAATAGTTTTATGTCATAGTTACATAGTTACTTGATTAGGTAAGTATCAAAATTCTTGGTTAAAAGCTAACATTGTTGTAGTCTCCACATTCTCTGCCTTAAATCTTTAGCAATACGTAATAAGCAAAGTTCGAGAGTGAGGTCTCATTTAAAGACCATGGATGGTCTTAGTGAAGCAATTATGTTGATAAATCATTACTATTATTACCTAATTTCCCTTAAAAAGCCGTTTATCACGGAGTTTTCACCGAAAAGTAATAAAAATATATTTTTCGCATTTATTCGCTCATATTGGCAAATTTCACAATTATTTGCCTCTGTTTCGTAAATACGAAAATTATGTATCCCTACTGATGATGTATTCTCTGCTGAATAAAAGGCATGGTGTTTATAATCAGATGAGCAGCATATAGAAAATGGCCTGGCCATAGCAGTTTGCACCGTAGAGAAGCTGTCAGAAGTCATCGGATTTTGGAGGTCGCAGGGTGTGAAACCTCGTGTAATTCACAGAATTATTCTGGAACAGAATGGAGATGGTAGAGTTGGCGAGAGATGTGAGTCCGAGAGGGGTTGATGCACTTAAAAAATGGGCGAACATCAATCCGCGATGAACAACGCTTCGATTGGCGGGTGGCAAAAATTGATACATCCCTGGCTGAAAGCAGATCCAAAAACTTTTTCTTTCCGATTGAATAAAGAAGTCAGTGAGAGTTTGTGAGAAATATACTGAAAAGTTGGGGGATTACGTAGAAAAATGGTATGTCAGTTGTATCTCTAAGTGAACCATATGTCTCAAAATATTCGATTTGATGTTACTTCTTGAAATGCCCTCGTACCAGGGCCCGATTTATAAAATTCTTGACTATAGGCACAACTCGGGATGGGGGCCCCCTAACACTGATGTGAGCGTAACATTTCCAAAATTGACACACGCAAAAAAAAATAATCATGAATCATTGTGAAAGTACCATTTTACCAAGAATTGGCTATTTGAAGCGTACAAGCCTAGAACATGATCAAATAACAAAAAGCAATACAACCTATTAACTTCATCATTAAAACACCAATACAATGCAACCAGAAAAACTTATTAATCCCTTATATACACTATAACATACATATGATGAACTGTACATATATATGATGAACCAATTAATCAAATTTGAAAGAATATATTAAAAAATTGCTATTAAAAAAGGTTTAAAAAAATTTGAATGGGGAATTTTCTTTTTTTTTCAAAATAAAAATTTTTGGGGGCCCCCTCAACATTCGGGGGCTTCTATGACCGGGCCTACCGGGCCTAATGGAAAATCAGAGCCTGCCTCGTACACTGTAAATCTTTATCGCTTCACCATGATAGCTTAAAGGTTAGAGCAAAACACTTTGAAGATGGTGAATTTCGTAGATCAAGTTGCGATCGCGGCAGAAATTTATCCCAGATCGTTTGAAAAAATTTCCTCCTCCCTGATTATATTTCATTAACGAAATAAATGATAAATTCACGATATAGTATTGAGAATCATTAACAAAATTACTATAAAAATTGGCAGTTTGTCCAACATTTGTGACCTGAGTGGAAAGGGAAATATGTTGTTGAAAATGGATTTAATAAGACCCATAAACATTTTCAAAGTAGCCCAAGAGTTTCCGGTACCATCCGGTGGATATCCGGTTCAAATCCTGACTCTAAGCAGAATAATTTGCTTTGACATGAAGCTTCTCAATTCGTATATTTAGTATTGTTGAAAATCTGGTTACAACTTTAATTGTCCCCAAAAAGTTTTAAGGCGGTACGTTCAAAATCGGCATCGTTCTTTCCTTTTTTGATTCGGTCGGGAATGCATTCTCCTCTTTTAACTGTATTCTGCATTCAAATTTACTGTATGCTACGTAAGAATATATATATATATATATATATATATATATATATATATATATATATATATATATATATATAAACGGAACTCCGGGAAAGGAGGCTTCATCTGAAGATTCGTTTAATTTGTAAGTTTCTAGTATGTGAAGTTTCCAGCAAAAGGCTGGATGTACATGTAAATACTTTTAGAGTTGAGTTTAACATTCGAGCCGGTTGAATAAATATTTACATATTAAGTTGAACTCTTGTATTGTGCATATTGTGGCATTATTGATTGCCACACGAAAAGGCCTAAGATACTGCTTGTAATACTGTGCTTAAAAATTGCCGAACAAATATTCCTTATCAAATTATCATGATATCAAAACATCCTTTTATTACGTTAGTTGCAAGGGAAATGACTTGCCCTTAAATGTTTCATTAGGTAGACTCTGATTATCTAAAATCATATATATTAATATTTTTCGGGATAATAAAAAAGGGTTTTGAATTCTAATTTTTTTAAATCAAGATTTCATATTTTTTAAGAATTTTTTACATGTAAAATTATATTTATATAAGCAAACATTTGAAGCAAAATATCATTAAAACATCTATTAAGGGAACAGTGGACCTTCAAACCTTACTTTTTTTGTTTTGAATGGATTTGTTTGAAATTTGAATATGTGATTAGTACCATAGATATGTAAAAGTGGTTAAAATTTAAAGATGAAATATTCATAATTTATGAATTGGGAATTATTAATTATATCAAAAATTAGCCTAATTAAAACTGCCCCATACTCATTTCTTTTGCGTATAATATGGTAATTTTTATTTACAGGATACCTTATAGAACTAATAATAAAACTTATAGCTTTTTTTACGCATTCATTAAAAATATAAAGAGAAAAAATAATAAACACGCTTTTTATTACTCAAAATACCTATATATCATCTTTTCAAGTACAAAATTTAAAAATTCTGAGCTACGAAGAATAATTTTTTTCAATAAGATTTATTTGATATAGTGTGAAGTATATAAAAATTAAATTTCAAAGCAATACGATCATTAGAAATGCGCCTGGAGCAGTTTGAATATTCGTATGACATAAAAAATTATATTTTGAGAAAAACACATTTAAAGTTATTGCTATCAGTAACGACAGAATATCTAAATTAAATAGAAATGCCCATAACTAGAAAAGTAATCACAGAAATTAAAAATTATTTTTGCAACACATTTCTACTCATCCGTAGTTTCAAAATTCAATAAAATAAAAAAAATCAAATTTTTGGACAAATTTCACAATTTTGAAAGTCCACTGTCCCCTTAAGGTAAACAAAGGGAAAGTGTTTTTGAGACCAGACCTTCTTAGTAAACACCGATTAATATCTGTTTTCACTTGTATAATTAATGTACAATCAGCTCATTCAAATAACGCAATTTCACCAAATTTTTAAAATTCTGAAATATATTTTAACGCATACATATAATTATAGTAGTATAATATAATAATAGTTTATGCATATAATAGTTTATACATATAATCTACATTAAATGCATCTAAACCACACTTAACTTTATCTTTTTCAACTGCGAAATAAAAACAAACATTGTTCGTAACAGAAAAAAAAAAAAACTTTTAAACTATTATACGAATCGCCCATTTCATGAAGCATGCATAAGAAAGGTTAATCATCATAAAAGTTTTTGCAGGTACGAAACAACTTTTTTATTCGTCTTCCTCCCCAGCTGCTGACTATGCTTTACTAGAAACATAATGAGAAAATTCCGTAAACTAAAAATTGCAGCGATATGCGCTGTAAAATGAATTAGTGCATGCTTCAGAGGCTCCGCTGTAAATTGGACGTAAAATGATGTTAAATACAACTAAAAGCTCTTGAGGAGATTTAATTTTTTTTTTCATCCCCTATCACAGCAGAGATTACATGCAAAGAAAATGACATAGAACTCCTCGAGCGCATAAAATGTCACATGGTTTGAACTCCGCTTAGAAAGCGAAAGGAATTGGAAGAAAAAAGGATTTTGTAGCTTTTCTTATAAGAAAACAGGCAGTGACGGGCATCACATACGAGAAATAGTCAGAGTGTAGTGTTATTTTCTCCATTAAAGCATAATTATTTTAAAATGTATTACAGGGATGGCCGAAGTACATTGTATTATGAGTCATTTGGGAACGTCTTAATACATAAAATAACCAAAAATAGCAAGAAGTTATATATAAGCAATTTTAAGCGTTGTTTTCTACAGAACTTTAACCTTTTCTTTACGGGGTGGGATGTATCCCATTATATATATATATATATATATATATATATATATATATATATATATACAGTTAAATCTCGATCGATCGTTTTCGGATCCATCGTTTTTCCGTATGTGTCGTTCATTTTATCCAGTCCCAACGATCATATTGCTTTGCTATGTTTCCGCATCTATAGTTTTCCCGCATTTATCGTTCATTTCAATTGGTCCCATGAAAAAAGATACATCGATATTCCACTGCTTATATATATATATATATATATATATATATATATATATATATATATATATATATATATATATATATATATATATATATATATATATATATAGATATATATATATATATATATATATATATATATATTAAATATTATGCCCTCCATTCTAGCATTTAAAGTCCCTTTCCTAAGTCTAATCCCCAGCAATATTGATTCATTGCTTTAAAATCTTAGCCACAGAACTTCCATGAAGCGTATGCCTTTGCATTTCTACACGTGTATACGTCTTAAGTCAGGAGTGGGTTACCGTCACGAGCCCCAATATCTGCTGACCCTACAAATAATAGTCTCATCTACCTCGCCTCTCGTGCTTAATGTTGAAAGGTGATATTACTTCCGAGCCGTCTTCTGAAATGAACAGATGTACTTTTGTCGCTCTAATAAACGATTGGGCCCGACTGGTTGCAAATTTAATTTTATTCCTTTCAGGTTGAGTCTAGCTCCAGCCATGTAAATATCAGCTAGTTTTTCCTTTCTGGTTATAATTTAAGGACTTGATGTAACGTGTATATTTCACACACACACACACACACACACACACACACACACACACACATATATATATATATATATATATATATATATATATATATATATGTGTGTGTGTGTGTGTGTGTGTGTGTGTGTGTGTGTGTGTGTGTGTGTGTATGCGTGTGTATGTATGTATGTATGTATGTATGAATATTGCAATGTTTTATTCTTTAATTTTTTAGTTTTTAATTTAGTAATTGCTCTTTTAGTTATTTATTTTAGCACTATAGGACAATTGAGAGAAACTAAACCCACGAAACGGGAGTTTCTCAAATCGCCAAGATATTTTAGTTTGTAGACCACTGGACTCGAAGCAGTGAGATTCGGGCTTGATTCCCTTTCGCGCCAAACGGTTGCTATAGCGATATCAATTGAGTTATCGGGGGTATGACCGATCTGGACATGCATCAGTTGTAAATCTCCTTTACAACTTAACTTTCGTAGCGCAACAAATTTGGCATGCTTACTATCGGCGTAAGAAGGGCAACATTTGATTGGCTCTCACTCGAATGGAAATGAGACTCGTCATTTTGCCAAGCCACTCCTTGTAAAGGAAATGAAAAACCTAAATACGAGGGAAGGAACTTTGATAGTGGCAACACTGTTGTAGAGCCCCCCCCCCCACGCAGCAGAACCCATGCTTATACCACACGTACATCACATACCTGCCTTACACCAGAGCGAATGAACTCTCCTCACAAACATCACACGTCTGCACAGTGACAGGATGAACACAGCCATGCTTTAGTTACCGGTCTATGGTACGAAATAATTTCTTGCGTCGCACTGAGGGCTGGGAAGTGCTTTACCATCCCCCCCCCCCTATTCCCCGGACTTAAGGGGACAGTGGACTTTCAAACCTAACTTTTTTGTTTTGAAAGGATTTACTTTAAATTTGAATATGTGATTAGTACCATAGATATGTAAAAGTGGTTAAAATTTAATGATTAAATATTAATAATTTTTGAACTATGAATTAATAATTATATCAATAATTGGCCTAATTAAAAATGTCCCATGCGCATTTCTAATTAACGTATTCCTTTGAAATTTAAGTTTTATATACTTAACTGTATATAAAATAAATCTTATTGAAAAAAAATATGCTTCGTAGATCAGAATTTCTAAATTTTGTACTTTAAAAGATGATTTATTTTGCCTAATAAAAAGGGTGTTTTCTCTATTATTATTTTTTTCTCTTTATGTTTTTAATGAATGCTTAAAATAAGCAATAAGTTTTGTTAGTTCTATAAGGTATCCTGTAAATAAAAATTACCATATTATATGCAAAATAAATGCGCATGGGACATTTTTAATTAGGCCAATTATTGATATACTTAGTAATTCATAATTCATAGTTTATTAATATTTCATCATTAAATTTTAACCACTTTTACATATCTATGGTACTAATCACATATTCAAATTTCAAGGAAATCCATTCAAAACAAAAAAAGTTAGGTTTGAAGGTCCACTGTCCCCTTAAGTCCCTGTGGCTTTGATCCAATCCCCAAGATTGAAAAACCGCTCCGTGGATTTCACCAGAGATTTTGCAGGCTGTAGACCGCTCACTTCGAAGGAACAACAGATCAGGTGCTGCAAACGGCATCCTTTTCAGGACGTTAGCAACGGGTGCTATAAAATGCTAGTTACTACTTTCAAGGGCTGTAAAAAGTTTCACCCCTGTATCTCTTTCGTATAATTTGTACATACCTAGCTGCCATTATTTAAGTTCCATCCTATGTAAATTATTTCATTGATGAATGCCTGATGCATTAGTGATAAACAAACGTATTTTAATTATAGTTGTGCGCAACATTCCGAAAATTCAAATTGTGGATGTTATAAAATTTTTTAAATCTTTCTATGATTAGTTTGCAGTAAAGTTCTGTGTTGTTAAATTTTGTAACGAAATGTCCATTGTTTTGTTCAACAAAAAGCAGTAATATGTAGAACAGAAGTAATATGTAGATACTCGACATTTTTGCTTCAAATGTATTTTTTTTTCAGTAGAAAAAGAATAACAACGACTTCTCATCGTAAGACACCAAAGCATTTACACGAGCTTTAAAATTGATTGGCTATGATTAAGTTTCAAGGTTTTCATTTAAAATGGTACTACATATTCAAGATCAACATTATTTCAGAACAAAGAAGGATGTAGATAAGAATTTTGGAACTGTAAAAGAGGTCAGTTTCTATTTTCAAGAATAACAGGGGAAAAACAAGTAAACCAAACAGCTAAGTCTGTATAACTAGATCTTACGTGAAGATGTGATCCTGAATTACATTTCAAAATTTCCGGAATACAATCTGAGTAATATATTGCTCTCTGCAGGGAGTTTAACACGACATCCTAAAAAGCAGGGGTCTTCAACCCGTGGTCCACCGAATTATTTCGATCAGGCAAAGCGAAAGTTTGATATAAATTTGAAAAAAATCTCTCAGACAAAAAAGATCAAGAATGCACTGAGAAAAGTAGCACATGGGCTTATCAAAATAATAAACTGGTCATTGTACTCAGAATCTTAAGACGAAATAAATGCAAAAAGCAGCATGCTTTCTTTCCAGAACCTTGCATGCGTCTTGTCCTCCTGCATTCAATCTGTTTCATGTAATATAAAGTACAAAGTATTGATTCAACTTCCATTTTTTGTTGTTTATAGGACAAATAAATAAAAACATATTTTAATTAATGATAGTTATAAAGGTAGAAAATACTTTTTAAAAGGGACGCAGTGGCCCAGTTGGCAAGAGCAGCGAGCTAATGATCTGAAAGTCACTGGTTCGATGCTCCTCGCTGACAAAATCCACCGACGTGTACACTAATGGCAGCTGGTGAACGTAAAATCTGTCGTGGCTGCAATGTCCTCCAAGTTCTCAAAATTACCTTTCGAGGTGCTGGGTCAAGTGCTCTGGTCTCGTCACTTGGTTCTATTCAAAATGACGGAACTGGTCCTTTGACCAAGCCAGACTCCGACCTTTGTCGTGCCAGTCAAAACAGGAGCCGCACTTTAATCGCCCATAGCCTTCGGGACTTGATTTGATGTTGCTGTAGGTCAAGTGGCATAAGCAACAACAACAACAACATACTTTTTTAAAACACACCATGCACACAAAACTTAAGTGACGTGTTTTGAAGGAATTGATCCTTCATCATCATGCTGTAAAATGCAAATCAAGCAATTATCTCAAAGGCTGAAACTCGTTTGCAAATAATGCATTTTTTCCTCAGGCTGTGCTTTATATTTCACAGATGTGTGGCCCGCGGAACTTTACGAGTTTATTGGTGTGGCCCTCAAATGTGAAAGGTTGAAGATCCCCTACCCTAAATAGTAAACTGTTTCTATTTACCCCGCAAACATAAGCAAACCCTGTTTTACGTGTATTATCACCAAAAAACACTTTCGTCATTCTAAACTAGTATAAAACAATTAGGAACAAGTGTATTTGCTTCCCTGAACAGGAAAAAAAAGTTTCTTTGAAGTACATTGACTAATTATACAAAACTAAACTTGTGGTTTATTAACTCACACGGCAATAAAAAATGAACTGTTGTGGTTCAAAAATAAACACTTTAACTATATTATGAATAATTCATTTCATTAGGTATATCCAACGAGGGTTAATTGCTATTAAAATTTTGCCGGCACGCAGCAATTTCCTTTGCTCGCTCCATCTCGTTAACTATGTTTACCATAAACATTTAATGAGAAAATTCCGTAAACTAGAAAATTCCGGTGATAAGCGCTTACAAAAAGAATTTATGCATGCCTCAAAAAATACGGAGTAAATTGGGCGTAAAATAAAATAAAATAAAACTCGCCGCTCAAAACAAGACTTTCCCTTTTTTTTTTTTTTATCACTGCCGGAGCAAAGATTATATGCAAAGAAAATGACATCGAGCCCTTGGAGCGCGTAAAATGTCATTTGTGCTGGATTCAGCTGCGAAAGTGAGCTAAATGCGAAGAAAAATGGGATTCGGAGAATATCATACGAGCGGGGAAAAGCAGGTTCTGGGGCCGACAACTTTTCGAAATAAAAGTTTTTACTTTAAAATGCAGTTTGATGCGTCGGTGGAAAATGCGAAGTCAATGATTTTCCCGGGCGGATTTGTTTTTACCTGTTACACGGTTTTCTGTAAAATTTTTGTTTCGGAATAGGATATGAACGCGTTAAAGTGCGATATTTGTTTAAATGCATCCGCATAAACATTTTTTTTGTCTCTCCATTGATGGAATTTATCTATTATTTTGATGATGTCAAATGCAGTTGTGGATAAAAGCATTGTGTTCGGTTCCTGTAACCGCGACCCGTCTTGCGATGTAGGTTAGTATTTAATTGAATTTGCATTTGCATATGTCTGTTCTGCGCAACAGCGGACAGTTTGAATTTTGACTTAAGAGGTGAACGTACGTTCTGTGTGTGATTTTTGCCAGCAGGGTATGAGCATGCATTTTGGCTGTTAAGCACACTCTTTTAGTGATAGTAGTATAGAGCTATTTTTTCTAATAGCTAACTTTTGTTTTGTTACTCTAAGTATTGCATATTACATGCAACGTCAAACTTTGTCATCAATCAAACTCGGACGATGATGTTTCTGTTTCTTCAAGTCTACATAAATTGATACAGTCCACTGAAGTGAGATCGTTAGATCACGCCCAACACATTGCATTGAGTGAATTAAAATTGCTTGAATCATATTCATTCTGATGCATATCGTTAACTATAAAAAAAACTCAAATTGCAAAATTTTCTAAACTATTTTATTATAGATAATAACGTTGAATGATTATATCATATCTATAGACATAATTGTAGAAATAAAATGTATATAAAAGACTTTCCAGAAAAACGGGGCCAAATCGAGCTAAACGGAATAGCTAAGCCTTTATACAGAGGCTGTTCGCACATTTTTTAGACGATTTTGGTAAGCGGTAATAAAAAAGCGTTTGCTGCAAAAGAAATAATTGCAGTTGTACTATGTTTTTAAAAGTCAAAATTATCATCTGCGGCTTGAAAATTTAAGTACATGGTTCAAAGAATCGAAAGAAAGTTTTTCTAAGGGATTCATGATTGTTGCTGGTTTGTCTTATAATGGCAAGTTAAAATAAAGAGAGTGGAAAAAATGTCAAGATTAACTCCAAATACTATCAGGAACATATTTTATCGCCAATTTTTCTGAATGAAATACCATCGCTTTACCCACAGTGCCATCAATCTGTGAGACTCCATCAGGACAAAGCTAGCAGTCACACATCAAAATCCACTGTAAATTTCCTAAAAGAAATGGAACAAAAAACTGGTACCAAGACCATACCCTTCACTGATATCCCTACTAAATCTCCCGATGTATCACCTATGGATTTTTGTGCTTTCGGACTTTTAAAATCTGCATTATCCAAACGTCGTCCCAAAACCCTTACAGGACTCTGGAAAGCTGTTCAGGAGGAATGGGATAGAATACCTCTTCTGACACTTCAAAAGGCATTATTATCCTGGAAATTTCGGTGTCGGAAGATAGTTCAGAATAAGGGATGTCAAATAGAACATTTAAAACACAAGAATTTTATGTAATTTAATTTTGCGAATACAATATACATCGTCTAAAAAATGTGTGAACAGCCTCTGTAGCTGTACATAACATGAAGAAGTAATTAGGAATTCAGTACCAAAGCTTTCGAGATATGATCTGAAAATGGCATTCTTCTTTGCAGCCAGTTTGCATTAGTTTGGGTTTCAATAAGGGATTGCAATACCGGTATACCGTTATATTGAATACCGGTATTTCGTGCTATTTTGCAGTTTCGTAAAACCGGTATTTGCTAATTTCAAATACCGGTATTTCGGTATTACTATAAATAATAAATGTTTTTTGTATAAAGTTTTGACTTAAATTATTGGCCATCTACTGTTATTTGAAGTACGTTTTTTTCACTGATGTGGCAGTACTAACATAAATCATTTGCTCCGTCATTTTCGTTCCGTTTCGATGAGTGATTTCAATACCGGTATTAGCTATAAGTAAAAAATTGTTACAAACAATAGTAATACAAAAAATAGATTTATTCAAAACAGTCAGACCAAAATGTTAGGAGATGAAGGTCTTTGATGCAAATATTTAGAGTAAGTATACCACTCCTCATTAACAGTACCACCAACCAGCGTAGATGCAGAAAGTGTATTTTTAACTGCAGGTAATTTGTCCACAAAAATATATTCCCGGTTTAATGAGAGTTGACTAGATGCATTATGTTTTTACGATCATATTTCAAAAATACGCAGTTAATAAATTAGTTATTTTTTCTTTAATAATAGATATCATTTAATAGACTACACAGCAAAATTTTTATGTGATACTAGCTGAAAACCCGAGCTTCGCTACGGAGTACATTGAAATTAAATACAACGGTCAATGTATGCAACTAATTCCAAAAAAAAAAATATATATATATATATTTATAATAAATACGACGATCAATGTATACAATTGATGTAAATAAAACATATTTATAAAAAGATCGTAAGGGATATTTTTATAGACAAAATAAAGTCCAATCGTCTGCCACATTAGCAAGAAAAAAATATTTTTGTGTCTATTTTTTTTTGCACGTGACGATAAATTTATTTAAAGTACCAGAAAAAGAAATCACGTGATTAGCATTTAATAAATTAAATTCTAAAAATTAATCTTTAAAAATTCCCCAAAAATTAGGAAATTGAAGTAAAAATTCGAAAAAAATTTCATTTTGAAGGAATTTTTATGATCTTTCTCGTGATATAAATTTTATAACCCTCAATGTATTATTTTAAATGCAAGCGTAAAAAAAAGTTTAAAAAACAGCTTAAAAATTTAATTTTAAAAAATCTAAGAAGAATTTTTGAAAAATCTTTCTTAGTGCACCCCTACACTATTAGAAGAATCGCCATGCAAAATTTCAGCCCTTTAGGTCCAGCGGTTTGGTCTGTGCGTTGTATGTCAGTCAGTCAGTGAATGAATGAATGAGTCAGTTACGGAACTATTTTATATATATAGATTTACTCTTCTCAATAATAATACTAAATGTTTTGTTACTTCATTGTATTGTAATACTATAGTGATTTATTTTTTATTTATATTTTTTGTTTCTAATGTTATAAATTATTTTACAGCTATGATTAATAATATTTGATTATAATATTTGTTCCTTTATTTCATGTTTGTATATAACAAAATTGTTTATATTTTTACCATGTTTTTATTAACTCGCTTTCTTTTTTGTGTGTTTGTGTGTTTGTGTGTTTGTCCTGTACAAATCTTGCAATCGAATTTTAACTAACTTCCCGACTAGCTAGACATTTGAAACTTTTAGAATAGCTTAGAACACGATGACAATGCATTATGTTAATACTTTTAGCCATCTTTAAGCAGATTTGAATTCATTTTCAGTTGATTTTGTTTTGTAGAATGGTGCAGCCATCTATTCGGCCGGGACGGGGATGAAAAGTTAAACGCAAGTTTTCCAATTCTCGAGCTAAGGATTGATTACGCATTTGATACCTCTTTATTACGCATTTGATCATTGTATTTCAAGTTGATGGGATAATTCATCAAAAAATTTTATAAAAGTATTTATTAATACATAGAATTGTCAAGTTTATATGATTCAACAGAAAATTTAAAAACATGGTGTATAAAAAGTTCTTTTTATCTTGTAATTATTATAGTTTATGCATTTTTTTGTTAAAACTAATAAATATGGTAAAGAAAGAACTGTGCTTTTGTATCTTTTTTTGAAAAATTCCTAATACTGGTAATAATACCGGTATAACGTTTGAAAAAATACCGAATATCGGTATTGTATTTCTGGTCCGGTATTGCAATCACTAGTTTCAATGTATCAATTTTCACTAACTCTTTGTTCTTATATCTTTGTTTCCTTAATGTCCCATGAATGTTTTTGTCATAACTGATAAATATTTTTTTAAATAATTTGAGCCATTTTGAAACCATTTTAAAACCTGTTACAAATAGGTATAGTAATTCTTAGGAAACACACTTGAATGTAATTGTTGAATTTAATTCCAGTATATTTATAAAATTGTCGTAAAAGTAAACAAACCCTTTGAAACCTCACAGATATCAAAAAACAAACTTCTCAAAATGTCTTCCATTTGTATTATTATAATACGATAAATAAATTTTTAGGAATCTCTTCCAGTTATAAAAGCATTCAATAAAGTTAACCAACTTCCCGTGTCGTAAAAGTAAACAAATCCTTTGAAACCTCACAGATATCAAAAAACAAACTTCTCAAAATGTCTTCCATTTGTATTATTATAATACGATAAATAAATTTTTAGGAATCTCTTCCAGTTATAAAAGCATTCAATAAAGTTAACCAACTTCCCGTGTCGTAAAAGTAAACAAATCCTTTGAAACCTCACAGATATCAAAAACAAACTTCTCAAAATGTCTTCCATTTGTATTATTATAATACGATAAATGAATTTTTAGGAATCTCTTCCAGATATAAAAGCATTCAATAAAGTTAACCAACTTCCCATGTCGTAATTTGTAGTTCATATTAAAGTTTTGTTTAAAAATGCGCCTTACAAAGTTCCTCTTTAGATTGAAACACTTATCAATGCTGTATATATACATATGCTCTATGTAGGAGTTAGTATGAGGGTGCTATAATTACCGCTCAAATATATTTCAGAAAGTCGCTTTTCTAATTAATATTTCACTGACAAATAAATAAATTTCTATAACAGCTTTCCTAAAGCAGAATAATTAAACAGCAAACATGCGTCATCTGTCTAGACTATTAATTACTTTATTCTTATCTTGGCGAACCAGATAAAATTCCCCCGACCTCACAAAACTGTCCCCATATTAAAAACTCACTTCTTTACAAGTAATTTAATCCTTTTCCACGGGAAAAAGATGCCAATTCAATGAAAGCGAACTTTGATTTTTCTCTCAGTGAAATCACACCGCTACGTCATAAGTAACAGCAAATCCTTAATTTAATCCTTAATTTAATCAAATCCATAATTTAATCCTTTTCCACGGTAAAAGATGTCAATTCAATGAAAGCGAACTTTGATTTTCTCTCAGTGAAATCACACCGCTACGTCATAAGTAAACAGCAAACATGCGTCATCTGTCTAGACTATTAATTACTTTATTCTTATCTTGGCTAGCCAGATAAAATTCCTCCGACCTCACAAAACTGTCCCCATATTAAAAACTCACTTCTTTACAAGTAATTTAATCCTTTTCCACGGGAAAAAGATGCCAATTCAATGAAAGCGAACTTTGATTTTTCTCTCAGTGAAATCACACCGCTACGTCATAAGTAACAGCAAATCCTTAATTTAATCCTTAATTTAATCAAATCCATAATTTAATCCTTTTCCACGGTAAAAGATGCCAATTCAATGAAAGCTAACTTTGATTTTCTCTCAGTGAAATCACACCGCTACGTCATAAGTAAACAGCAAACATGCGTCATCTGTCTAGACTATTAATTACTTTATTCTTATCTTGGCGAACCAGATAAAATTCCCCCGACCTCACAAAACTGTCCCCATATTAAAAACTCACTTCTTTACAAGTAATTTAATCCTTTTCCACGGGAAAAAGATGCCAATTCAATGAAAGCGAACTTTGATTTTTCTCTCAGTGAAATCACACCGCTACGTCATAAGTAACAGCAAATCCTTAATTTAATCCTTAATTTAATCAAATCCATAATTTAATCCTTTTCCACGGTAAAAGATGCCAATTCAATGAAAGCTAACTTTGATTTTCTCTCAGTGAAATCACACCGCTACGTCATAAGTAAACAGCAAACATGCGTCATCTGTCTAGACTATTAATTACTTTATTCTTATCTTGGCGAACCAGATAAAATTCCCCCGACCTCACAAAACTGTCCCCATATTAAAAACTCACTTCTTTACAAGTAATTTAATCCTTTTCCACGGGAAAAAGATGCCAATTCAATGAAAGCGAACTTTGATTTTTCTCTCAGTGAAATCACACCGCTACGTCATAAGCTGCAATTTTTCACGTACAACCCCATCTGCCGGTACCTCAAGGGAGGCATATAACGAGGATTTTTTCTAAATTATTTGCCACAAGGGTGCCGCAAAAACTCTCCAAGCCAACGCTGTTGTACAAATTTGCACTCACCCCTGCATTTAACCTTGTTATTTTCTGCTTTATGGTGACATTGCGAGTAACTAAAAAGCGAAAGTAGAATTCGGCTGGTGTAGAGCTAATACAGACTGTGGGAGTGAGTGGGTTACTTATATTAGGGTTCAGGAAAATACTGGCTTTCCAGGAGCTTAATTCGTTTTTACGGTAAAAAAAAAGTGGAACTGTGGTTATATGGAAGCTCCTTTATTACGACAAATATAAGGAAAATACTTTTAAAGGTATTTAAATTCTCACGATAACTAAAATAAAGGACGTTAAAAAATAATTTGTAACCTGATCATGAATTATATATATAATAGCCGTTGTCTCTGTATAACACTTCCGGGCTGTACTCATCTTTCAATTGAAGCCCTCAGTAAACAAACAGCTGGTTAGGCTTAATTTCAATTTCAGATGTGGATCAGAATTTTTTCTTACCTAAAAACTAATATCTTCTCCATCAAATCACGTTTGTTCAGCCTATTTTTCTATAAAACATTCAGAACTAAAAAACATTGGATGCTTTTAGCTGTATATTTAACAGTTTTTAAAAATCTGTTTACTTTTGCGATGAATTCTGAAAGTAAACAAACTTGAATGTGAATGAATCAAGTAGCTCAAGTATTCATATCACGTAGTGAGCTGTAAAAAACTGGATGGCAGTCTATTACTCCAACCGCATGAAAAACTAAATAAATAAAAAATAATGAAAGGGTTTGCTTTTACAAGGTGTGGATTAAATGCAATATTGTTAGATAATTCGGGATATTTTTTAACTTTCAAATAATTTTTCCATTATGGCGTCATTATTAGTATTATGACGTCAAAATGACGGGTTGGATGGCAGACTACTACTCCATTCGCATGAAAAACTAAATAAATAAAAAATAATGAAAGGGTTTGCTTTTGCAAGGTGTGGATTAAATGCAATATTGTTAGATAATTCGGGATATTTTTTAACTTTCATATACTTTTTCCATTATGACGTCATTATTAGTATTATGACGTCAAAATGACGGGATACCTTCTAGTAATTCAGAATGTGCACGTGATACACATATTTTTCTTTAAAATAATCTTTCACATGTACTAGAGTAATTATATGCTGGAACCTATTTATTTATTTTATTACTTTTAAGGGGGCACAGGACCTTGAAACTTGACGAAAACACTATAAATATGGTATAATTCTAACCACAAAAAATCAAATAATATTAGAAAAAAAATTCTTTCTTTATACATATAAAGTACATATCTTTAAATATGTCATATATAAAAATGGAAATTATAAATCTATAAATAATTTTCAAATTAGCATTTTAGATTTTTTTATGATTTGCTGCAAATTTTGAGTTTACGTACAGCAATACTTTTAAACTGTAAATAGGAAACTGATAAAACTACATTCATATGTATATCTTATGGTACTCTGCATTTTAAAACCAGACAAATGTGCAATTCTGGAATACTTTTTTTTTAATGTGGGAAAATTATGAAAATAATTGTGATATTTTTTTAAGATTTCCAGTTTTATGCTCAATTTTTAATTTAAATAATATTTATTACAATTCATTTGGTTTTACACTACAGGTTAATATATTACAAGTGTAATCTGACCATTGATTGTTTTCTGTAAGCACGTACAATAGAGTCCCAATAATGCGAAATGATTGGGACCAGGCCCTTTTCGGATTAACAATTTCCTTACGAGATGGGATAGCATGTATCCCAAGAATACAGGCCCAATAATGAATGAATATATATATATATATATATATATATATATATATATATATATATATATATATATATATATATATATATTTATATATATATATATATATATATATATATATATATATATATATATATATATATATATATATATATTTATTTATTTATATATGTATATGTAGATATACATATATATATATATATATATATATATATATATATATATATATATATATATATATTTATATATGTATATGTAGATATATATGTATATATATATATATATATGGTCGCTCTAACAAAGGTGGTATGAAATTTCCCGTTCTAAAGAGTGAATCAGAAAAATGGGCCCCGTAAGCTAAAGGTTAACGAATTTTTCGGATTAAGTGAAATCTTCCTTAAAATTAAATTAAATTACATGATAACATCTGATTACATAAATATTTCATATTACGTGTGATTACACAGTTTAATTTATGTGGTCTGTCTAAACATAACCAAATCTCGGTACCAAATGGGTGATAAAAGAGCGGACCGCTGCTTAGTACAGTACAGTATTGTGTAAGTTGTTCTAGCAATACGTCACAGTGCTTGACAGTTGGATTTTAGACGATCATCCGATTGTTGAAATGGTTTTGAAAGAACCTGTCAACGTCTCAGACGAGAGTGAAAGTGAATCAGACGGTGACAGTGAGCAGAGGGTATCCCAGTCAGACCCCGCGGCTGCATTTGATGTAGAGCAACGCTACATAGAGCAACACTCCACCTCGACCCAGCGGACAACATTTTTCTGACGCATTACCGTAATTTGGCTTCAAGGAAGAGGCATTCTTCTGTTCATAAAAAAAAATTAACAGATTTTTTTAACCAATGAAGTTCAGTAATAATTAGTTCAGTGCACTGTCTAAATTTGAATTTTCTTGTAATTTTCAGAAATATGCTTGTAAGGACTTTGCCTAAAACTAAGACTGACAGCCTTTAATATTTACAAAATGCTTTATTGGCATTCTTGACTATAAATCGGCTCTATACAATAATTACAAAGTAAACATGATTAAGGATAATGCGTGGGATCAGGATATCCCGAGAGGGTTACTGCAGGCTCTCCGTCTCTGGCACACGTCCGACGATGGAGGTTGTTCACACCTGTAAAAAAAGGGTCATCTCTCCCATTTACGTCGAGGTGGCGACTATATACCCTCACAAACGCCTGTGGGTGGTTGAAGCGGCTCTCTTTGATTTCCTTTCGGTAAACTGTCTTCAAACTATTCCGCGTCTTCCGCTAAAGGCTAATCGATTTTCCTCCGGACAGGCTTTGTCTGCAAGGAGGGGGGGGGGATTTCTTACAGAAGACGGCTTCCTAATTGTCCGATGGCGACGCGGCGTCTGCCACAACTCGGTGACAAAACGACTGTCACCGATGAATACGGTAGGGGATAATGGCCGTCTTGCCGCCAGGCCTTCTCAGAAATTCCGGGTGTGAAAAGAGGCACCAAGTCATTACATGCTTTATATTACTTAGTATCACTGTGGTTTTATTGAAAACGTAGTTGTTTTTGACTTTTCGTTTCGGATTAAGCGGACTTTAGGATTACCGAAGTTCGGATTATTAGGACTCAACGCACTTTATGATTTTTAATAACCAGTAAATCATATAAAATTCTAAACTGCTAATTTGAAAATTATTCATAGATTTATAATTTCCATTTTTATATATGACCATATTTAAAGATATGATTCTGTTATATGCAATGTAAAGCCATTGTAACGATCACCTATTTGGATAGGCACTCCATCCAGGGTTTTCCAACTACAAAATCGATTTTCTATCAAGCAAACTGTCTCGGAAGTAAATGTGAGGCGTTCCGGCTCACTTTTTGTAATCGCTCACTTTTTTTTAAGGCGAATGACATAGGCAATATTTTTTTCCTTTTCGTTTACGCTTTTCTCTTTTTTTCTCATTGATGCTGTTAATATTTCCTCCTTAATAAATGTGTTATACGTAACGGGTATCGTTTTTCCCAAATATAGGTACCGTAAAATCTTGAGTATAATAGGCACTTTTTTTTTCACATTTTAATCCAGAAAAATGAGGTTACGTATTATACTCGTGTACAAAAAAAAACATAGTTTTAAACATCGAATAAACGAACGTACAGCAGCTGTAAGACATTTTCGAAACACGGGTGCGCGCGCATCTCCGTGATTCATCCACCCGTTTACTACGCAGGTGTTCCTTTTAAACAAACAGAGCTCACAGTTCGTATCGCACACGCGTTCGTTTAATAACAGGCCCCTTGAACTACTGATAGTTCTTGGATGTTGCAAGGGCAAAAATTTATAATTTTTCTTTATTTATTTCCCTCAAATCTTTGTAGAGTATAACTCACTTCTATCCGCACTTCGGTGTATATAATTTGAAGTGGCACTCTAAATGAATTTGATACAAACACAGTTTATACGTGAAACAATGTTTATTGAATTCGTTGCACATATAGAATTTGCTTTTACAGCAATAAGCATACGTACTACTTGTACGGAATATATATATTAGCATTCAATAAAAATACACTTTGACTTACTCACAAACCAGCAGAGTGTCAAACCAGCAGTTCTGCCACGTAAACTTTGGGCCTGCTAAGCACAAGCGCCGGTTAACACCTGGAACTGCTTACCTCGTAGCTCCCTCTCGCTTATCTATCAACCTTAACAACCTTTATCAGCCTCCACTTAATCAAGCTACTTGGTATTTATACCAAGCGCGTATACCGAAATTAGCATATCTCAAGCAGCTTCTTTAATTCATTCACTCAAAAGTTCGATTTTTGTGAATCGAATCTTATGTATACCTTACAACTTCTTCAAGGCGGTCCTATACGACAGCAGAAAAATTATGAATTGTTAGACGTGAGATGGCAGTGATAACGACATATTACGGGAGGATGGGCAGGTGTCATCAAATGAGGATGACGATGGCGATATATATAACGACGGCACCAATAATTATGACATGGACGCAACAACAATAGATGAGCTGTATTCTAGTGAGTGATTAAGACTGGTAATTTGACCGTATCGTTTGTTTTGAATAAAAATTTAAGTTTTTTTTTCTACTGAATTTAACGTTTTCGTATTACAAATTTTATTTCTGTTAATAAATATCTGTGCAATTTTTAAATAAAATATTGAAAAGTTATGGGTGCGTATTATAGTCGAATTTTAATTTTTTTTCCGAAAATTTCGCGCAAAATTAAGCATGCGTATTATACACGTGTGCGTATTAATGTCAGGATTTTACGGTAACAGCCTTTGCGGCTATCTAAATCAGTGGTTCTTCACCTTTGGTTGATTAGTGACCACGTGCCAAAAAATAATAATAATAATAATAATAATAATAAATTTGTCGGGGACCTTCTCCCAACTAACACATTAAAGACAAAATGGGTTCCATTTTCTGAACAAACTATTTGTGAAAACAACTTTAATAAAAAGTTACAAATAAACTCTTAAATTCAATGGCAAATTTAACCTAAAAAGTTAGTTTAACAGCAAACAGAAAAGCATCTGAATGAATAAAAGGGTGAGATGTTTTAGCTTGCATTTGCTTTAATAGCTGTAAAACTGCTGCAACGCTGCGACTCCTTGTCACAGAAAAAAATATTGGGGATTTTTAAGCAGAACAGGGATTTTTTACGTACTCGAAAAGGGGGAAAAATACAGGAATTTTTAGAATTTGAATAAAAAATCGTAACAAAAAAAATTGGGGGTTCACAATTTTATAAAATTATGATATACGCGGTCGTTTTTAAATATTAAAACTTGTTTTTTTCTAATCGCTGCTGACTTTGTGGACCTCTTCTTGGGTTCTCCTGAACTACTGGTTAACCCTTTGAGGGGCGCCGTTTGGACAGTGCAAACGCCTAAAACTAGTCTTTTTTCACTTGCATTCAATGTATTCCAGTTAAATGAGCAGAAAAATGGTACGTACTGCCATCTGTTATCAGTTTAAATAAATAAAAACATTTTGCAACCTTTAATTGGAAAAATGTTCAAGATTCTTTAGGTTGAAAAAAATCTACACCGTGCAAACTGGGGAGGTTTTTACCCCTGAAAGGATTAAGAAAAGATGATTTAAATAGACCGAAAAAACCCCTGCTTTCCTACCGTATGGGCCACACTCCTACCAACTGAATAATCAAAGCAAGGCGAGGTACTCTCATTTTGCGAATTCCATCAGTCACTTTTGAGATGCGTATTTGTATTGTTACGTTGTCGTCACACTCTAGGTATAAAACCAAGGTGAAGTATTTTTTCATTCAACGCTATTAAATATGAAATGAAAAAAAAGGGGGAAATTAATTAAATGTCTGGAACACCACATAATGTTTAGCACATTCCATAAGTCACAGGTGCGAAAATAAAATTCTCGCGCCTTATATTATTGTGCAAAACTATCTTCCGGAAGATAGTCTATTAAGTATTTCCATCCACTAGCCTATTTTTGTGCAAGTGTTTCTATTTTACATGATCCTTTATGGCAGTGCTCCCCAACCTTTTTATCGCCGCTGACCGGTCAACGTTTGATAATTTTACCGCGGCCCGCTGAGAGGGGGGGGGGCGTTGATTTTTTTAAAATTATTTATTATTTATTTATTTATTTATTTTTTTACCTATGGCTTTATTTGGAAAATTAATCCATATTTACAGGCAACACAAACAGCAAAGAACTAAGCATTAAACACATGCATAAAGCACAACAGTGAACAAAGTCAGATAAAAGGTGTTAAAAGTTCATAGAAAGTTCATCATATCTCTAGCATCCCAGTATAATTTGGTAAAGTTCTCACTTGACTGTTTATATTTTAGATTGTTTTGATTCAATAATTTAAATTTAATTGTACTTAAATATGCCTTCAAAATAAAATACAGTTACTCCAAAAAATGAATATAAAGTGATTTAACATTTTAACTCACTAGAACGCTAAATCAATGAGAACCCTAAGCTTGTGGCCCTAAGCTGGCGGCCCGGTACCATTTGATCCACGGACCGGTACCGGTCCGCGGCCCGGGGGTTGGGGACGACTGTTTTATGGTAACAAAACGACGATCAAGTTGATTGGATTTCTTGAACATTCATCCATTTATTTTACACAATGTTTTTTTCCCACCACTGAAAATATGTAAGGTATACACAAGAATCAATTCACAAGAATCGAACTTTTGAGTGAATGAATTAAAGAAGCTGCTTGAGATTTGCTAATTTCGGCATACGCGCTTGGTATAAATACCAAGCAGCTTGATTAATACAAGAAGGTTGAAAAAGTTTGTTAAGGTTGAAGAAAGCTTGTTAAAGTTGATTGATAAGTGAGAGGGAGCTACGAGGGTATACAGCTCCAGTACTATCCTGCGCTAGTGCTTAGGGGGCCCAAAAGTTTACGTGGCAGTACTGCTGGTTTGACTCTCTGCTGGTTTGTGAGTATTTGCAAAGAGCATTTCCATTGAATGGTAATATATATATTCCGTACAAGTAGTACGTATGCTTATTGCTGTAAAAGCAAATTCTATATGTGCAACGAATTCAATAAACATTGTTTCATGTATAAACTGTGTTTGTATCAAATTCATTTAGAGTGCCACTTCAAATTATATACACCCAAGTCTGGGTAGAAGTGAGCTATATACTCTATAAATACGTTTATATAAAAATAAATATTGTAGTATATTCACTATCTTCTTCTAAAGCTGTTAACAACTCCATTTCAAAGTGTACTAGTTTCGTGAACACGGTCCTGCTAGCATAAAACATGTTGTTATTGTAGTACAAGTGCATACAACAGTCTCGTGAAATTCTTATTTACATTATCCATATGTATCATTGCTATATATCTGCTGGCTTTTACATTATCTGGAGAACAATTTCTAATACGTGAACTTTCATCAATAGAACACCGACAAGCTTTATTTAGAGAAAAACTTACTTTTCTTCATCACGATTCCGTAGTCATTGGGTTTTTTTAATTACTGCTATCATCTTTTAGGTTAAGTTAATGAGAAAACTGAGAAACAAAGTATAATACTGTATTGCATAGTAAAGTAAACGTAAAGTGTATCAACTGACATTACACATGTATGACGTGTCTAATTATAAGAACGATAAAGTTAAATTTTAAAAAAAAACTTTACAAAATCATGGGCAATAAAACTAACGAACTGTAGGAAAAAGATTTGAATTAACAAAAGTCCTTTATTTGAATTCAAATAAATAAGAACAGTATCTAACATGAGGAATTATATGACAAAAAAATGCTTAAACCACAACATAGGTCATGAATCATCATCTGGTTATGAGAATCAGGAATGAGGTCATGAATCTGACTGCACTGGAAATGAAAATCCTTTCCATTAAAGTGTATGACTAAGTGTGCTATAAACACAAAATTTGAATTAAAAATTATTCATAATATTCAGAAGTTAGGTTTTAGTGAATTTTCCTTCATAAGAAATTTAACTGTTTGAAAAACAAATTTAAGGATTTTTGTTCGGGTCTCATTAAAATTCAAAGCATTCAAGATATTTTGAGGCAAAATTGTGAGCAGTTTATTTATCTATTTATTTACTTTTTGCCTTTGATTCACTTATCATTGCGTGGAAGTTATTAACATGAACCATTTAAAATTTTTATTCGTTGTATTTGTATAGTAACCTTAAATAATATTTTATCTTATGACTAGGGATTTGAATATGCCTGTGAAATTAAATAAGTGGCATTTTGCTGCACCGCAGTTGAAACGTGTTGAATATAGACTCAATAAAATATATGTATAACATATAATAGACAATTGCTCTTCTGTCACTGAGCGTTACATAGATTTTTTCGGGTTGTGTAAAAGAACAGCAGAAATTACTTGATTCTTTATAAATAAGAGTAAAAAATGTTATGAGTTTCTAGATAAATACTAGTTTTAAGGGGGATAATTTTGGAAGTTTTATAGACTAACTGTAATGATTTCACCTACAAATCATTCTTATGATAGACTAGCTGAATACCCGTGCTTCGCTACGAAGTACATTTTAGGATAATTACAATGAAAAAATAATGAAATTGCTTTAAGTAAGCAGGCTTTAAGTAAGCTCTAAGTAAGCAGGCTCCATCTCCTACAATAGGAACAACAGTTTGATGAACATTTCCCCATTCAGTAACTAAATTTTTCTCAACCATTTTTTGGAAATGTTTCTTATCCAAAGTAACGGTAAATAAAAAGGTAAAAGTATGCAGTTAATGCATGTAATGTATGCAAAAAAATATATATATTTATAAAAAAAATCGTAATGGATATTTTTATAGACAAAATAATGTATAAGAAAATATTCAAATTAAATACAACGGTCAATGTATAATGTATGCAATTAATGTCAAAAAAACCAACAAACTATATTTATAAAAAATAATAATTTCAGGTAGTCTCTTCTAACGAAAATACCGCGGTTTATTAACGTCGGATTACTTATCGCTGCTTACCTCTTTTTTTTTTTTCTTTTTTTTTTGGGGGGGGGGACGAATTTTGGTTATTTTCTGTTTAACTGTTTACTGCTTGCTCAAGCGATACATACGGATTTGGCACACTGCCAAAATTAAATTCTAAAATTTAATCTTTAAGAATTCACCAAAAATCTGAAAAGGGAGGTAAAGATTCGAAAAGGATTTCACTTTAAAGGAATTTTTACGATCTTTCTCGTGATATATATTTTACAACCCTAAGATTATTATTTTAAATGCAAACTTTAAAAAGTTACAAAAACACCTTAAAAATTTAATTTTAAAAAATCTAAGAAGAATTTTTCAAAAATCTTTCTTAGTACACTCCTATACGAAAAATTGTCATGCAAAATTTCAGCCCTTTATGTCCAGCGGTTTGGTCTGTGCGCTATCTGTCAGTCAGTTACGGAACTGTTATATATATATATATATATATATATATATATATAGAGAGAGAGAGAGAGAGACAATAATAGTGATTAAAACCAATGAATAATAAACTTTTTAATTAGTCGTCAAATTTATACCTTTAATTATCCCCAATGTTTTGTTTTTACTAAGGTTTAATTTTAGAGTAAATCAAGCTTTACGAAACTGATGTCTTAAAATACAGTATGTTATTAAGATATAGGTGCTTATCAGTTGATGATATATTTATCACAAGTAACTGAGAAAGTTTTTAAATGCATTTTATCAAAATTTTTACATCCAGAATTCTTAACCTTCAATTTTTAGTTACGTATGAAAATTCTGCAGAATAATTATTCAACAAAATCTAATTCCTTTCATCCTGTACATTGCGTGTTGTGCATAAACTGTCATTAATTCATTCCTTTCATGCGCAACTGGCATCGATTCGATTACCAAATATAGCTCTCTCAATTTCCCTCTAAATAAAACATGATGCATATATCCTTGTATAGTCGGATATACGTTTAACTATTAAAACTAAAATTAGCACTCATTTGGGATATTAAATTTCATATTAAATTCACTGTTAGAGGATTAACTTTCCTTCCAGTGTATATTTTATATGCCATATACCAAGTGCTTATGTATGATAATTATCAATCGATTCGATTCAAGAACGGATATCAAGAACGGATTATAATATAGATATATTAGATAGTTAATATTATAAAAATATGTAAATATTATATTGTTTTTATGCGTCATGGGAGTTGACATAAATTTCACTACCAAATACCATAGCTTTCTCGCGTATTTATGTAGAATGTAATAAGTGTCTTTAATCTAATACATAGTATAATTATATATTATATAGATATTATTCTATATAATTATATAAATGCATTAAAAAAATACTGCATCTATTCTGCAACAAATTACAGATTTCTCTATATTCAGTTATACAAAAGTGTTTCATAGATCTTTTTAAACTCAATGGCTATATTTAACTGTTAACTATTAACTATACATCAGCATTCATTCGGGAAAACTGTTTTGACTTACTATTTGTAACTATTCGTTAACTTACTATTTAAGAATTGTATTTCACTCTTCTTTTGATTTTTACATATACCAGACGTTTAGAAGATGATAATTATCATTTATATAGAGTCGAACCCCGTTATAGCGAACCCGCTATATAACGAACGAATGCTGAAGAAGCAAAGAATGTTGAAAAAGACGATGATGAAGATGTAGCTATCGCGATGTGGACGGAAAAGCACAAAATTTCATCATTTTCAGATTGTGACATGCAATTGTTCGAAACATGTGACGATGAAGTCATTACATGTGAAAATCCGACTGATGTAGATATTGTGGAAGAAATTGAAATGAATCATTCTGAAATCGAAGATTCTGCATTTGATGCTGATGAAGAGGAACTCATAAATGACGAAATCCCCACCATCTCAGATACTACAGTAGCGATGAGTGTGATTAAAAAGTTTTTGTCTTCACAAACATTGGAAGAAATTAGAGTGTTGGAGTCATTTGATGTATTGGACAAAGAAATTCATAAAATGTTCTTGAAATCGGCATCACATAAGCAGAAGATTACCTATTATTTCTGTATCAAAACAGTGAGCAACAATTAAAGGTAAAATAAATTTATTTCCAACTGTCTTCATTTTTAGTTAATTTAATTAGTATTGTGTCAGTTTAATGTAATCGATTTTAATCAATTTAATTCATTA